>OZ008367.1:18201576-19401576 GCA_963931995.1 Phaonia tiefii
TCGAATATAAAACCGGATAATAGGTTGTAGTTTCAATGTTTTGATTTTATATACATCACTATGTAAACAAAAGTTCATTTTGGTTAAAAATTATAAAAATTGGAACGAAACTATTTGGTTGCTTTGCAGGATAATGTGACACTATAAACTCTGCAAATATGCACAAAATAATTCCAATTGTTTATGTCGCATAAATGTTTAAGTACGACACGCGTGAAACGTAAAAAAATTATTTAATTTGTGTATTAATGCGGATAAAATGGCCTTAAAGAAGGGTTAAACGTTCAACAAAAATGGCGACGTTAGAGAACTCTTTACAGAGGAATTTTTCGATTATGAATACAATTTTTGGGATTTACCTTCTTAAACCTTTAACAAACCTATGACAACTTTTTATGAATAAGGCCGTATATGTTTCCCAAGTATTCTACGGAACTCGTTAGTACAAAAACAAACTTGAACGAACAGTTTTTCGGTCAGTGGTGATCTTCGTTTCTTAGTTAAATTCTGTTTAAACATCGAATTCTGTTTTTCAGTAATTGTTTAACTATGATTTAACCCACAATGTTGGTTGGTTAACTTTTAGTCAGAACCATATGATTTTGACAATCAAATTATTGACTGTCAATATGAAAAAATGTTAGATTGTATAAAATATATGCTTCTGGTTTGCGTATTTGTACACATACGTTGAGTCTAGATCGTTAAATGATTGCGCCTATATAGTTTTTTTACACATTTTTGTTTAAATAACTTCGTTTTACATAATTCCATTTTGTTTGTTCCTCTTTGCTGTTTTGGTATTTATCCCAAACCAGTTGTTTTTTCCAATAAGAATACAAGGGCTGCCATAATCGTTAACAATATGGCGACTTACATTAACTCACCACTGAAAAACAAAATGCAAAGTTAACCTCAAATTAACTTTCAATTACGATTAAGTAATCTTATAGTTAACTACGCATTTAAAAACTGGCCATTAAAGTATTACTCGGTGGATTTAAGTTTTTATCAAAAATAAACGATCTCAGTGAATTTGTGAACATGGAAGAAATTGGTCACTATTATGGAATTCAATATGTATATCCATTTGAAAGGTCTCACTCAGTTCAAGTAATATTAAAGCCGAGCTAGATTATACTCTGGGGGAGTCTGCTCCTTTGTTTACGACTGTAAAATATTGGGTAGCAGAGCTTAAACGAGGTCGTACGAGCTGCCAAGAAAAACAATAGTGACCGATCAATTGAGGTGTCCACGCCAGACGCGGTTAAGTAAATCTACAAAATGGTTTTGGATGGATCAAAAAGAACTATACATCGTATATTGACCGAAGATTTGAAGATGAGAAAGCTGTGCGCAAGATGGGTGCCGCGCTTGCTTTCAATAAAGCAAAAACAGCGTCGGGAAGAAGTGTCAGTAGTATGTTTGCCGATGTTTGACCGCAATAAAGTCGACATTTGTTACGAAATGTTTGCAATTTTGAGGCACTAGATGCAGTTTTTTGGGGTTAGTTTGTTTTACACTTTTTTTTTCACAGTTATGCCAAAGACAGGAAAACTGAATTCGAATTGGTTTCCGAGATATAGCCGTGAGAAAAATTGCATGTTCTTCAGAAAAATTAAGTTTTAGGCAAAATAAGCATGAGGTCATAAAATCCGAACAGCGGTTAAACTAGCAAAACCCAAACAGGCGTTTCTTAGTTTCGATAAGTACTTCGAGAAATTTCACAGCAGAAAGAGTTTACACTCGATGACATCAAAACTGTTGCATAGTGTAATTTATACAAAAAAATGTGGGGTTTACTGCCGACCACCGTCTGTGTGACAAAATATTACCTAATATGTAATATTGTTACGAATTAATATTAATAAAATAAGGTTCGTTTTAAATTATGATAAGTCCAACAATTCTAGTTCCTTTTATTTTACTTATACAGTTTTAAAATTAACACTTTAAAATAAGTCAATATTTCAACCTTGCTACTATTACTTAACGTTGAGAACCGTTCACTATTGTGTTTAATCACCGACTAACTCAAAATGTCAAAGACCTCAGACATTTATACGACTTCTGTTTTTCGCCGCTAGGTTCTCTAGAATGTTGTACCCGATTCCAGAACCTGTTTCTCGATCTTTTGGTTATGTCGTTCTAGTTGTATATGTAGAATACTCATTCCCAGAACCAGTGGTATTGCAGTTTTAAAATCTGAGCGCATTTGCAGCGGATTCGTCCCGACCAGGCTCAACACCGCGATTTCAATATGGGGATGACATTCATTTCCGCTCTTGGAATTCCCTTCCCAATGAGCCTGGAATTTTAGAGATTAAACTTTCTTGCCCTGTGCGTTGAACAGTATATAATCTTTCTGAATTTGCCGCTCGGTCAAATGTGGGTTTCACTTTATTTCTGACCGTCTTTAGTTTATTGCGCACAAATTCATGGAGATCATCAGTATCCTGGTAATTGTTATCGCCTTTCACAGGGACTGATGCTGGTTTAGTACTGAAATCCAAATCTCCAGGCAGCTTCAGCTCAGTTCGGAAAATGACTTAAGTGGTTGCTCGAGAGGTCGAGTCATGGGTGGCTGACCTGTATGCCAAAAGAACTTTGTGTATGTGTTCAACCCAATCTCTTTGATCTGCACTGACCACATTTCTTAGGTATTCTTCAAGAGTTCGGTTAAATCTTTCAACCATGCCGTCAGACTGCGTATGCAATTGTGCTGTTCTTGTTTTTCGAAGCCCGTATGAGTCACACATTTCTTTGAACATTCTGGACCCTGGTCCGAATGAAGTTCTAAGGGACACCAAAACGGTATATCCAGTTATCTACGAACACTTTAATACTGGACTTTGCTTCCTGATTTGGAACAGGGTATACTTCAGACCATTTGGTTATTTAGATATTTTTCAGAAGTAATACATAATCACTAAGTTGCACTGGTTTCCCGAACTACTGACTGGAAATGGATCAACCACATCCATTGTTATACGCTCGAATGGAGTGCCATAATTGCAGTGATTTATTTAGCTACCACTTCTGCTCTTTTGCCCCTTTAGGTGCTATATATTGGGTGCAATTCGCTGTTTAATCGATTACCCTTTGTGGGCACCCTACCACCATTGCTTCAGCTTATCTATGGTCATGGTTATACCCATATTTCCACTACTCGGACCGTTATGGAAATCCGAAATTTTCTCTTACTCCTTAGATGAAGGTACCACAATTAGGTTTTCGACTATTTTGCAATCCTCACTTTCACATAACCGGCACAGGCAACCATTCGATAATTTTAGACCAATATGCTTTCATTCGGGGGTCTCTGAGGCGATGTCGTTCCGGGTTAGGTTTTTATCTTCTTCTTTTTCAGAAATTATTTTTATCAGTGTAGGATCGCTTCATTGTGCCGTTGACCATTATTCGTTTTATTCCAATCGAAGCAATCGGACGTCAATTGTGTTTTCTTCAGTTTTTGAGCAGTGTTTGCATTCCAGCTTGCATGGACGTCGTGACAGGGCATCAGCATTATCATGTTTTGCTCCTTTTCAGTGCTCAATGCTGAAGACATAGCTCTGCATCATTTCAATCCTACGAGCAACTTGGCCTTCGGAGTCCTTAAATTGCAGTAGCCACCTTAGAGCTGTATGATAGGTTCTTAGCTGAAAAGGCTGGCCGTACAGTAATTGTGGCAATGTTTGACACACTCTATGACTGCCAGTAGCTCTCGTCTAGTAAGACAGTAATTTCTCTCTGGCTTTGAGAGTATTCGGCTGTAGTGTCCTATATCTTTTTCCTGGCCATTGATTACTTATGAGAGCACACCACCTATTCCGTAATCGCTCGCATCAGTATCTAGCACGAATTTCTCGCCAGCAACAGGGCATGCGAGCAAAGGAGCCGTGCATAAATATCCCTTCAGTTGGTATAATGACTCTGCCCGTTTTCCGCTTCAACATTATGGTCGATTTTTCACTATCGTCTCGTGAAGACTTAAAGCTACCATAGTGAAACCTGGAACATACAAAGTCCTAGAGAACTGTGAAATTCATGCAGATTCTGTGGTCGTTGCCAATCCTTCACTATTAGGATTTTGTCTTCATCTGCTGTCACTCTATGTCCCTAGTAGTTTACTTCTTTTGAAACAGTGAACACTTGAGTTGCAATCCAGTCGCGGTTATAGTATGTACGTTGAATGACTTCTTTAAGATTCTTCAGGTGTTTATTGAATGTTCCCCCATGATAATGATATCGTCTAGGTATACCAAGCATATTCGCCAATGAAGACCTTTCAACACGCACTCCATTAATCGCTCAAAGATGGCGGGCGCGTTACAGAGTCCAAATGGAATAACTTTGAACTGCTACGGACCATTCCCTACGCTAAATGCAGACCATTTTGGTCCTGACAACGTATCCAATGTGACATCAATTCTTGGCAGTGGATAACTGTCCTATTTTTGTCGATCAGCTTTCTGCAGTCCACGCAAATTCGGGTACTTCCATCTCTCTTTTTAACAAGTATAACCGGCGAGCTCCATGTATAACAAGCGGCACTGATTGAACAACAAATATCTACATATGCACAGTTCAAAATTTTCAAACAAGTATTCTCTCATCTCTCACCCCTAGTGAAATAAAAACGGATTATTTCAACAGAGTCGCCCTGCATATGTTTTGTTAAACAAACACAATTAGGAAATAGAAATACCATGAAATGACAAATCAATTGGTGTTATATTTTTTCATGAAACACAATTATTATTTAATGCTTCGTAAGTAATATTCAACTTTTTTAAGATCGTTTTTCTGATTTATAAGTCTTCGTTCAAACTGCAGTTTTAGGGTTTTCAAATGTTTACATTGAAAATCAGCTGTTTACATACAAAGGTTCTTATTTCTCCAGCTTTTACTGGATGTCGCAAAGAGGATGTAGTTTATGTACTTTTTGTTTTCCAATAAGAGGTGTTATTTTGGTCGAAGAAAAATTAAATTTTTTGAGATAAATGATCGGATGTTTATTTCATAATAAAGAGGAAGGTATGCCGTTAATAATGAAAAACAACATCAGCCAAGTGACCACCACCACCACGCTGTCAGGACCATATCCGTTTCATGAAATTTTCCATAACCAAATCGCAAAGTGGCTGCCGTATGTCCTGGATAGCCTCACGGATTCTATCTTTGAGGTCTTAAATCGACGCTGGGCATTTGGCGTAGACCTTATCTTTCACGCGGTCCCAAAGGAAGAAGTCGCAAGGTGTTAAATCACAAGATCTCGGTGGCCAATTGTGATCACCTCTTCGAGAGATAACACGGTCCGGAAACTTTTCCGTAAAAGAGCAATGGTTTCGTTGCTTGTGTGGCATGTAGCGCCGTCTTGTTGAAAGTAAACGTTGTCCAGATCAATACCATCCAACTCCGACCACAAAAAATCATTAATCATCTCAAATTCCAATTCCAAAGAACGACGAGGAATGAATAAACCTGGGTTTTCTTCAACACTTTGGGCTACAGCAGCAATATTCTCAGTTGTTCTTGAGCGAAGTGTACGGATTTTATTCTTCACATCACTAACTTGTCCCAACAGCTCGAATTTTTCCACCAATTTCTGTATTGCGGTCCGACAAGGTGCTTCACGACGACCCAAAAATGCTTTAGTTTTGCGAACTGTGACTGCAAGATTTTCACCATTTTTGTAGTGAATTTTAATAATTTCAATGCGTTGTTGATGCGTGTATCGGTCCATTTTTTGTAATGGCATAGTTTCTACTTGTCAAATGTCAAAGACTAAAAGCTTCAAAAGTGACAGCTACCGAAATACCGGGTGATTCAAAACAACACCTCTTGTTGGAAACCCCTTTACTGGGAGAGTAAAGTCTAACTTACTCTCTCAAAAATAGATACTAGCATGGCTGAACCATGGTAAAATAAGTAAGGTAAACGCACTAGGAATTGTTACAACAAACACAGGCATTTTGTTTTTGTTTGGTGTCCATAATCTGCCAAATTTTCTTCATGTGTGTATCTACTGTACAAGTAAACAAAAAAGTACAAAAACAAGATGCATGTGAATTTGACATAAGAGAAACACCTTAGCAAGAAATCTGTTTAAATCAGCTGTTCTAACGAGTTTACCTTACTCATTTTACCATGGGCTGAACTGTGTAGCAGTGGTTGACGCATTAGAACAGCTGATTTTGCTTTCGTATGACCCTATCTGTCACATTCAGTATATTTTGTAATTGTAAAATTTTGCTTACTTTATTCGTATGTATTTGTGTTGAATTTCACAGTTAGAAACATGAAACACAAGCAAAATGAATGTTGTTGTCGTTCACAATTACAACAAATACTGCGACAACGTCTACTAGTTCAGTCATGGATACTGGATATTTTTTACTGGAAAAGTTAGCACACGTGACGATTCATTTCTCTTTGACACCAACAAAAACTAAATAATTATTTATTATAGTTAGTTTCCACCTTTTCCAGTCAATGATACATTTATCATATTGACGTCCAGGAAAATCTTTGCAATTGCTAGTCTTTGCCAAAGATCATCCAATCAAGCGCACACCATTGCTATTATCTAGTCCGCCGACAGCAGAGGGCGAGTGTAATACAAGTAACAGTGTCAGTTACTTAATTGTCTTTTGACAGTTAAAGGTTTAATGATATTACGAAGGAAGTAATAATATATTGAATTTTCAAAGAGAAGTCCACAAAGAGTCAACATGACACTTCTTTATCATTACTGTAATACTCGTTTGTATCTTGCTCAGATTTGTCACACCTTCTCTGTTATTGGTATTTCACTCTCTTCCAATTGCTCTTTTATTTACCGAATAGAAGAGAGGTTAATGTTACTAGTCTATCTGTGTATCAGTTGAATGGTTGTTTTTTTCTCCCAGTGATACTATGTCATCAAGTTGTCATATTGTCATTCAACACTCACACTATTAACAACAGCAGCAACGGCATCGACAGCAACAATAAAATTGTTCAAATTAAATTACTTTGCTGCAACATGAACGACGTTGACGATGTCGTCAGCGCCTTAATAGTACACTCGATTGTTGCAGTTACAGCAGAGATGATGTAGTATCTCGTATCTTTAAAATGTTACCACTGCTGTTCTCTATAGTACAAGTACCTTTCCAATGAGCAACCTGATTGATTATGCGATCACTGATGCGCCTCAGGTTAAATAGGTGACCCTGTCCTGTCACTGAAGCTCTTCGAACTTGCGGACTTAAGTATTCTTTTGTCCTTTGAAGTCGGAGGAGCCAACATTACTGACCAACGGCGGTTCAAGAGTAAAGAAACAAAAATCCAGTTTCGACATACTGGATTCTGGTCAGCGTCTGATCTATAAGCGGCGGCGGAAACATAATCTTCCTGGCAGTAGGTAAAATGCAACCCCACGGTAGGCTGGTCATGCTTCCGCCACCATTAAATTGGCAATGAAAATACAGCATTTTTGCCCCGACAGAAGAAAAAGACGATGACATTAAGCACATGTTCTGTGAGCGCCTAGAGGAAACATACAGTCTGCTGTCCTGGCCATGACATTAAAATTTTTCTAGGTGATTTTATTGCTAAAGTCGGCAGGGGAAATCTCTTTGAATCAACCATCGGTAAATTCGAAACGGAATGAGACTGTTAGATTTTGTCGCGTCGAAAAACGTGGTGTCAGTAGAACGTGATTGCAACATATAGATATCCTCAAAGATACTTGGATATATACTGATCAACAGACGAAGATCCAGATTGATCACCGGGTAATTGATCGAAGGCACTCTACTAGTGTAGTGGACGTACACGTGTGATTTGGTTGCCGCAAACGTTCCCTCAAGGTTAAGCAGAGCGAAAGTCGTACAAAACCAGACATATAGAAAGCTGGATATCGGAAAGCTGCAATTACCAGAGATAGCCACGACTAATGCAGAGAAGCTCCCTCAGATACGTACTCCCGTCTCATGATCCTGAAGCGCAGTGGAAGTACAATTCCCACTCTATGAAAACTTCTGCAGAGACCCTACCTGGGTCTCATGGTACGATGAAGAGTATCGCGTGGCAAGTAATCAAACAAACGCTCCACATATGGCAATGCTTGAGTCAGTTGCAACGCGAGCCGCGACGGAGCGGTATAAGGAGAGAGAAAACCCGTTTGTTTAAGGGGAAAAACGGTTGTGGAGAATACGCGAGTGTGAGCAAATTTTGCAGAAGGAAAAATGAAACCCGTAAATTCTACCGAAAAGTACAAGGCCAACCAACGGAAATGAATCAGGGCCCCCTTTGGTAGAAATAAGGAGGGGAATCTTTTCACAGATGTGCACAGTATGTTGGGAATATGGAGAGATCACTTCTTTGCTTTATTTGTCACAGGGACGGGCACGTACGCAGGGGGAGCCGAGGGCTTGGACCCCCCTAAATTATTTCCTTAAGTGGTGATTTTGGAATGAAGTGATATTTTTCAACCTAAATTTCAAGTTGGGCCTCCCCGACAGAAAATCCTGCGTGCGGTGCTGCCCAGGGGACTTCAATAAAGAAGAGGGTGTTGCGAACATACAGGAATATCGCGTCGAGTACCCCCTCCTAGACAAATCGACGGTAGAACTGCAATTTCCCGGCTTAAGTAAAACAAATCCGATTGTTCTGATTGTTCTGTTTAAGGCTGGCGGTTATGAATTGGAAGAGTGCATGCATCAGTTCATATGAAAAATCTGGCTAGACGAATGCATGCCCGACGATAGGAGTCTTAGCACACTGTTTCCTGTTTTCAAAAAAATCGAACCGAACATATGTACAAACTATGGTGGAATAAGCCTTTTATCCATCGCATACAAGGTCCTCTCAAGCATAATGTGCCAAAGGCTAAAGCCGTTTGTTGTACACCTGATCGGACCTTATCAGTATGGCATAAGGCCTGGAAAGTCTACTATCGACCAGATATCCACATCAGGACAAATCCTGGATTAAACCCACGAAAAACAAATTGACACCTACCGTCTCTTTGTAAATTATAAGGCTACCTTCGATAGCCCTATACGGGGAAAACTGTACCAAGCCATATCGGAGCTTGGTATTCCTATTTAAAGCTGACACGCCTTTGTAGAATGACACTGACCGACACGAAATCCTCAGTAAAGATTGGTAAAGTTCTCACTGAACCATTTAGTACGAGGCGAGACCTCAGGCAGGGCAACACTCAATCATCCGATCTCTTCAACATATTAATTGAGATCATCGTGAGAAATAGACAAGAGCCGCTATCCCTGTCTTCACGTTCTCCTGATGATGAGGAGGTAGTAGAGTTCGAGTTGCTTTTGTAATTTATTCTTTGGTGGGACATAATACAGACGGAAATAATAGGGAATGCTTATTTTTGTTCGATGCAAACAACATAAAACCTAATTTAGCTGTCATTAGTATCAATCAAACACTATTTAAACTTAGGTTGCTGCATGGCCTATAATAGACTTGTGTCGAACTCGTTCACTAGTTCTCGAAATCGTTAATTTAAGGTGCCCGGACATAATAATCACGAGCATACTCGCTGTATCGAACGTGTGCATTATGTTCGTGAGGGTAATGTCTGGTCACCCTAAATGAACTAGATAGTTCATGAACTACCCAACTCTAGTCTATAATATCTATGTCTCCTTTGGTCTCTCATTCTACATCATTTCCCTAGTACTAGTACCATTTCGATCAGCTGTACCATAGAAACCTCCTGAGTCAACACGAATAAAACTATCAGCAGCAAAAGTCACATGCTGCTCGCTTATGCTCATGATTTAATATAAAGAGATGAGTATAACGAGGAGAAAATGAAAGATGACTGATTTGCTTGGTTAACAATAAAGTACTTGATTTAATAAAGAAAATGACATGATAAATGTTAATACAGAGTTGAGTAAGAATGGCAGTACAGTGTTGATATATAAATGTAAATACAATGTAGATGAATATTGCCACCTGTTAACATAAAAATTAGCTGTCTTAAAATGTAAACATCATTAGGAGAAATCTGCGAGAATTTACTGCGGTATTTGAGAGAAGTGAGAAAGAATCACAGTGGGTTTGGTATTAAACGAGGTCAAGACAAAAGTAATTGTTTCGTCAAGCAGAAGATCCGCTCGTTTGGATGGAAGGGTGAACATCGATGACCTTTGTAATATCGAGGTAGTGTACGAACTTATTTACCTCGGATCTGCTGCGAACAGAATCCGTGATGATCAAGACCGGCACATTACTGTGAATGCGAATCGCTACCGTTCAATGATAACCGAATATTTTTGGCCCCAATTGGATAATATGGACTTGGAGGACATGTGGTTCCAACAGGACGACGCCACAAGCCGCACAGCGAATGCCACAATCAATTTATTGGAAACCAAGTTTGGTGAACGTGTTATCTCACGAAATGGCCCAGTCGATTGGCCGCCTCGGTCGTGCGATTTGACGCCGTTAGATTATTTCCTGTGGGGCTACGTCAAGTCTATGGTCTATGCCAACAAGCCAGCGACGATTGATGAACTTCGTACGAATATCGAACGTGAAATTGCAGCAGTATCGGCCGATTTATGCTTGAAAACCGTCGAAAATTGGGTTCAGCGTCTGGACTTCTGCATTGTGCCCGTGGTGGCCATGCAAAAGAAATCGATTTCCATACATAATGGCATCGAACGTACTTTCACAGGAATAAAAAATTTCATTGGTATCTAAAACCGGTTTTGTTTTATTTAAAAAAACTTTTGTAGCGCTCTTATTGAAAATCCCGATAGAATGGATCAGAGTGAACCAGTGTGAAAGATATTCGAAGAGGTACTCGTAAAGTGTGACGACCAAGACTTCGCTAGAAAGCCCAGGTGGAATATTGCCTGCAGGTGCTTGGTGTTACCAACTGGAGGAGAAAAGCTGAGGATCGAGCCGGTTGGAGAAACATGTTATCTTCATCTGGGTTCTTTGAGGCTACCCGAGTAAGTAAGATAGTTAACAACATGTTAAGGACACAGATCATATGGTAGTCAATCTTGATTTCTTGCTGATCAATTACACTACGAAAAAGTAGGAGTGGTAAAAGCTATTTCTTGGTATTAACGGTAAAAATCGGTGCTAAATTGATAAAATTCGAAAAATTGGTCGTGAAATTTTATGAATTTTAACAAATTTAACTACCGATTTTTACCGTTAAAAAGTTTTAAAACAACAAATTCTCTGTCAAAATGTTAAAAATATTTTTGGAACGAAGTTCCTAATCGCACGTTGAGGGATGGGGGCTAAATGAAAAAATTGTAAACAACTTTTTTTTAACTATTTGTTACAACCCATTATTACCAACTATATTGGATATTTTTGGTCATAGATAAAGGAAAAAATAGATACAGCGCGACCGTTGTCAACTTTGTTCACTAGGTGCTGTCCTGTACTACTGTCAATTTCACTGACGTTTCCCATAATTCTCATT
Organism: Phaonia tiefii; assembly: GCA_963931995.1. NCBI lineage: Eukaryota > Metazoa > Arthropoda > Insecta > Diptera > Muscidae > Phaonia > Phaonia tiefii. The sequence goes on from OZ008367.1 coordinate 18,213,050, forward strand.
GACGTTTATTCAAAATTGTGGGAAATTTTTGTGAAAGTAATTGAAAATGTGACAAAATTTAAAAACTTAAAATTTAAAAAACTTTTTCACCGCCATGAGGTCGGTGTTGGGATATCAATAGGATAAAACCCGTAAGATCGCCAAAGATGAACATCCTGAACGTCTTTTTAATCTAAAAACTTCCCCGCCAAAAAACTGTAGCAAATTCTGTGGTCGCAGATGCCAAAACCGTTAGATTGTCTGAGGACTCTCAACAAGGAATGATAGCTGAACCGGAGGAAGAAACAATTTATTAGGACATAGACGGTGGTGACAAGGCTTTGCAATTCGATGGCCATCAGATATTATACTTTAAGTAACGTGTTGTATTCTTGTTTTCTTGATATTTTTGTTGAAAATTATTTTTTCTTTTGATATGAAATTTTAGATTTTTATTGTCATATTTTGAGACTTTTTTTGGGAACAAAAATATCCCATTACACTAAAATTTTCCCAACACTTGTGCTTCATCTATTTGTTTACTTTATCTATGCTTTTGGTTTGGTGTAAAGGGAAATTTTCTAGGTGGAGCCTGTTTATTACATATTGTAGTTTTGAACCCAATAAAAAGTAAATTTAGAAAAGCCAAAGTGCAAGGCTGGCGAATCCATGAAGTACAACCCTGAGCAGGGAATTACATTTGACAGCACACTTACTCGTATTTTTGGTGTGGTTTGTGTCTAGACTAACATATGGGGGAATACTTCTTGTATAATGGGAAATTTTCTAGGAGGTGCCTGTTTATTACATATTGTAGTTTTGAATTGAATAAAAAGTAAATTTAGAAAAGCCAAAGTGAAAGAAGGTTAAAAAAATAAAATTTTCTTAAATAAGTGCGTTTTCTTAAAAAAAGTAAATTTTCTCAAAAAAAAAATACCTATTCATATTCTTAAACAGAGTACCCTTACTTAACAACAGACCTTATCTTAAAGAAGTAAATTTCCTTACAAAAAGTACCTATTCATAAAAAAAGTAATTTTTTAAATAAGTACATTTTTCGTAAAAAAGTACATTTTCATACAATAAATTGCCTTTTGTTTTAAAACTACCTTTTCTTTAAAGAGTACATTTTTTGTCAAACAAAATAACTTTTCTTGAGATAAGTACCTACTCTTAAAAATTTACATATTCTTGAAAAAATTACCAATTCTAAAAAATTCCAATTTCTTAAAAAAAAAACCTTTACTTCACAAAAATACCTTCTCTTAAAAAAACACACTTTCTTACAAAAATTCCTTTTCTTAAAAGTACCCTTTCTTAAAAATAAAATAATACATTTTCTTTTCTTTTCTTGAGATAAGTAGCCTTCCTGAAAATAAGTAAATTTTCTTAAAAAAATAACCCTTTCCTAAAAAGAGTACCACTTCTTTAAAAAGCGTCTGTTCTTAAAAAAAGTACTTCTTTGTAAAAAAACATTAGCTTTTAATAACAGAAGTACCTCTCATCGAAGAAAGGAACTTTTCGGGAAATTATAATACATATTGTTACGAATTTCCTTATTCGTCCTTTTTGCATTGTTTTATTCCCAATAATAAAACAAGGTTCGTTTTAAATTGCGATAATTACAACGGTATCACTCCCTTTTATTTTTCTTATATAGCACAACAGTTTACTTTATTTACACCACTTTAATAAGTGTTATATTTTACTAACAAAACGCGTTGCTTACTTTACGGCGGTTAATCACAAACTGAACTCTCCATACTCAAATGAAGATATATCTAGCGAATTCAAGAACCTTCTAGTTATTGTGGTTCGTTATCTTTGTAGAATCATCTCGAATGGTGGAGAATTATCTTAACTGTGGCGAATTCATTCTACTGGTTTAGCGAGCCGGTACGTTGTTACAATGCATACTTTCAGGCGCAGCACTAACTGCCTGTTATTTACATAATGTTAGTAGAGTCATTAAGAGCAACCAAAAGCTTTTACTTACTCGTAACAATATTCTTACAAAAGGGACCTAAAAATATACTTTTTTTTTTAAAAAAATACATTCAATGAATAAACAATTTCTTAAAAAAAGTTTATCATTTTACAAAAAGTATCTATTCATAAAGATCCATTAAAATTACAGTATTTTTCAGTAGGCGCCTTATGCGTGTTGGAACTAACTAGTACATAATTTATAGCGAAAGGAACTTCGTTCCAACCGGGTGTGCCCTGATACCTCATTTAATTTCTTTTTGTATAAAATACACTTGAATTATCAACTTCAACTGTCGTTAATACTTAATAACCATAGAATAACACATACTATAGAAGAACTTATTCTCTCATCTGACGTTTCATTTCACACTCTCTCGGTAGGTCTGTGGAAATGTTTACATACACCAGGTGGAGTTACAAAATATGTTCACTTAACTATTTCCTGTCGTTTTGGTGTAGAACTGAAAAATTTAAATGTATTTTGCACTTTTTTGTTGACTTTTAACGTTGGTATTCATTTGTATTGTATTTAACACAACTAGTTTGCCACAAAAACACGAAATTCGGGTGTAGTTCCTTTGTGGATCGCTGTATACTATTGCCACCATCTGGTATTATTGAACCCATATTTTCCACCCTCCACTGTGTAATTTCCATCGTACCTATGACGTTTAATTTATTGAGCGAATAAAACCTTCTACGTATGTGTTATTCTATGTTAATAACTTAATCGTTTCGAGAATGTATTGCCATATTTCCTACATTATTGACATTTTCTGTCTCTAAGCGAAATTTGTAATAAGAAAATGTTGCTAGTTTGTTCGATTATGTTGTTAATCATTGTTATAAGTCATATCAATTATTTGTATTTGAAAACCCCTAGTGCATTTGAATGGCAGTAATTTTTACCGAATATATATGTTAATCTATATTAATACAATAGTGTATATTTACCTTTATTTATTTGAAAAAAAAGGATTTAAAAAATTACCTGTTGCATGAAATTGCCTTTCCATTTAGTACCTAAAGGTTAGTAACACTTCATCACTTCAGATTTTCACAAAACGGTGGCAACAATTTATTGAAAAAAAAAAAAATGTTGGACCTGTTCGTAAATGCATCACTGCTGTGCATATGATGCGCAACACGCTCGTGAATGCAACACTGCATCATCTGATGCGCAAACTTTGTGCAAATTTGTATCATAAAAATTGTTGATGCATAGAATGAGTAATTTAAATTGTTGTTTATTTTTCAATTCATTTCATTTATTTTTTAAATTAATTAAGTATTTATTGTATTTGCTTTAGAGAAATGGCAGATACTGAATTTTTACATCTTTCGGAAAACAAAGTTCGTTTTGTGGGAATGAGTAATTGATTTCATTTCATTTCATTAATTTATTACGTCTATGGACAATAAAAATCCTTACAGACTACCACATTAAATTACCTAAACAAGGAACAAATAAATAGGACGTTCTTCAAATTACAAACTACGTGCAAAATGATATATAATCGGAATAAGGAATCGGGAAGAAACTCGACGGCGTTAGATTTTTTTTAAGATTTCGACTAAGTTTATGGCACAAGGCATTCAACTTATCCACCTTTCTCTAATCCGCTTTCTTCTCTTCTTTCTCGATTGGATCTGTCATCCACTTCGCGTACAAAAATCAACACGACATTTTAAATTGTAGCTTTCTTTATTACATCCAAAATGCGCATCAAAAAAGCATCTGCATCATCTGATTGGCATCAGTGATGTTAGATGCGCATCTGATACAAATCAATGAGGCGATTACGCATACGACCCTTCTCTAACACTGTCGCGCATAATTCATTCATAATTCATGCTGATTTCATTTCTAAAAAATAATGTTGCCCAAAGTTGTACCTTTTTTAGGGTGAAAAAATAAAACATAGAAATGTTGAAATTTCTCAAAGCTATATTCGTTCTTTTTGTGCCGGTCTGTGGTGTAATGGTTAGTGGGCGCGCCTCTTGTACAGGAGATCCTGGGTTCGATCCCTGCTCCGACCACCTTAAAATATCTTTCGACGACGGTCACCTCGCATAGTGACGGCGACACTATCGAGTAGTTAGCTATGAAAAGGCTTCTCAAAATACCGTTCGGAGCCGGTGTAAAACTGTAGTTCCCAATCAGTGAGTATAAAACTATAAATCGCACAGCTCACTGGTTGTGAGAAGCTCTCCCTTATTCCTTCATGGGATGTAATGGGAAACCATTTATTTTATTTATTTTTTATATTCGTCCTTTTGCTTTTTTAGCATGTTTTATTTACCTCGCTTATCTAAAATATTCGTTCAGTGTAGATGGAGACCTAAGCGATTTTAAGCGACTCTAAATACAAACTGGTTCAAAAAGTACCTAAACAATTATTTTTATTATTCCCGCTAAACTAATATTTCGTCGACTTCGTTTGAGAAGTTAAGCGATTTTAACTAAAGCCGCTTCAAATCGCTTAGCGACCCATACAAAAGTTTAAAAAATTAGCTGAGGGGAGACAAAGCACACCCACCAAATCACAGAAAGTTTGCAATTTTATCGGGAATCCCGTGACTCGCTGAGAGGGCAGAAAATTCAACATGTTTGCACTTTTTGAGTGCAACATTCACAGGAAATAACGCAATACCTTGAAGTAGGGATACAATTTTTTCACAAACAAACACAAAAAGGCAGTTTTAGGGCAATGGGCAGAAAAAATTTGAATTTTTTTGTCAGAATTGAAACCGCCAGAAGATATCCAAATAGGTTTCTTGAGTGAGATGCTCTGGCGCAGTTTACAAAGAGTCCAAAACAGTGCACTCCGTATCGCGAATGAATGCGTTCTCCTTCATGGGAAGGCCACGATGCATTCAGTAAAGCAATATATGTATACGTATTGTGTTGTTGACTAGACAGTACTTGACCACCTGTCCAGTTACTCCAACCATCATATTGAAGGATCTCAGGCGCTATTGCTAAGATAATCACGATGATATTCCATTGGACTAGCTTTCGAGATCAATGTCCAACCTGTTTCCAGAGTGTGGCGTTGTTCCATGGAGGTGGTGCTATTTCGCAGCATCCCCCTACCACACCCACTGGCATAGAACACATGGCAATGGTCCAGCTGTTACAACAACAACAAGCCTACCTAATACCTATCTCATTATTCTCGTGCAAGCAACCTTTTTCGCCACTTAGGTTAGGCTAGAGTGGCAGCCTGCATGTCGGGCTCACTTAGGCCTTGATACCACAGGGACAAAAGCAAAAATATAATATTTTCCTAGTTCCTCCTGTTAAACCACTATGATTACTTTAAACAGCCCAAGAGTTGGCAGGTACTAACACCAGTCAGAGATGCTAACTCCCGGAAGAAATGTGAGCATAGTGGAAAGAGCGGGGCACAGGCACAGGTATTATATCGACTCTACCACCTCTTTGTCAACACGACTTGTACAAAAGCCATTTCTCAAGACTTTCGGTCTGTCTGCGTGAGACAGTGACCCGTCAAGACAGACACGATAAGTCTGACGTCCGGTCTCGATAACTACAGCAGTTTAGACGGGGCCACATCAGCTTGGAATGTACACAGTTCTCTACCACACCATTTCCAATTGAAATTTGAAAAAATCAATTGAAATTTATAATTTCTACTTGAAATTTAAAATACATCAATTGAAATTTGAAACATATCAATTGAATTTTAAAAAACATCAATTGAAATTTAAAATACGTCAATTGAAATTCGAAACACATCAATTTAAAATCAAAATACACCAATCGAAATTTAAAAAACATCAATTGAAATTTGAAATACATGAAATACAAATTTAAAAGATTTCAATTCAATTTAAATTTCAATTGATGTATTTCAAATTTCAAATAGAATTTTTAAATTTCAATTGATGTGTTTCAAGTTTCAATTGAATCGCATTAAATTTCAATTGATGTGTTTTAAATTTCAATTGATGTCTTTGAAGTTTCAATTAATGTCTTTCAAATTTCAATTGATGTTTTTTAAATTTCAATTGATGTATTTCAAATTTCAAATATAATTTTTAAATTTCAATTGATGTGTTTCAAATTTCAATTGATGTGCTTTAAATTTCAATTGATGTGCTCTAAATTTCAATTAATATCTTTCAATTTCAATTTATGTTTTTTAAATTTCAATTGATGTATTTCAAATTTCAAATAGAATTTTTAAATATCAATTGATGTGTTTCAAATTGCAATTGAGGCGCTTTAAATTTCAATTGATGTGTTTTAAATATCAATTGATGTCTTTGAAATTTCAATTAATGTCTTTCAAATTTTAATTGATGTTTTTTAAATTTCAATTGATGTATTTAAAATTTCAAATATAATTTTTAAATTTCAATTGATGTGTTTCAAATTTCAATTGACGCGCTTTAAATTGCAATTGATGTGTTTTAAATTTTAATTGATGTCTCTCATATTTCAATTGATGTTTTTTAAATTTCAATTAATGTCTTTCAAATTTTAATTGATGTTTTTGAAATTTCAATTGATGTTTTTCAAATTTCAAATAAAATTTTTAAATTTCAATTCATGTGTTTCAAATTTCATTGATGTGTTTCAAATTTCAATTGAGGCGCTTTAAATTTCAATTGATGTGTTTTTAATTTCAATTGATGTGTTCTAAATTTCAATTAATATCTTTCAATTTCAATTGGTGTTTTTTAAATTTCAATTGATGTATATAAAATTTCAAATAGAATTTTTAAATTTCAATTGATGTGTTTCAAATTTCAATTGACGCGCTTTAAATTTCAATTGATGCGTTTTAAATTTCAATTGATGTCTTTGAAATTTCAATTAATGTCTTTCAAATTTCAATTGATATTTTTTAAATTTCAATTGATGTATTTAAAATTTCAAATAGAATTTTTAAATTTCAATTGATGTATTTCAAATTTCAAATATAATTTACAAATTTCAATTGATATTTTCCAAAATTAAATTGATATTTTTAAAATTTCAATTGAATATGGTGTAGAGGACCACCTACCGTTAGTTGCCATAATGTCATAATTTCACAAGAAGATCTTGCAAGTTGCTATATATATACCTACATGTTCTAGTTCCCCTGGTGCATGTAACGTAGTCCCCAATCTAGCAAGTTCATATACTTTTCAGTTCCCCGGTGTGTCCCTGTGGTCCGGAACCCTAATATGGTGAATATTAAACTGTTCAGCCATTTCATTTAGAGATTTGCGACAGTGGAGGGAAGTTCTTGAATTCGGGAAGGCAATTTAAAGGGGCTTAATGGCAGCTTGAGTATCAAAGAAAATATTGACTCCGACTTTAGTCTAAATATTATTTCTCACCCATTCTGCTGCCTCTCTAATAGCTAAGAATTCTGTCTGGTAGACAATTCAGTGGTCAGGCAAACTTTTCGCAATGGGTAGAACAGACATCAAAGCCTACTTTACTCTGAAGTTTTGAACCATCTGTATAGAAGTTCACGAATATCTTATGTCTATCATATCAAAGAGTGGTTCGGCGGAAGTTTAATCGACAATACCTGTAAGGTCAGACATTGTGTTAAGAATGACACTGTGTCCGATGCCATTTTCTGACCAAAGTGACAGCTCCCTAAGTCTAACAGCTGTAGTCGTGGCATGATGCATAGCTACAATACCTAGGGGTGTTAAATGTAGTATGACAGTCGGTGTCGTTCTCAACAACCAGTGACACACGTACCATCCATTCGTTGAAGTTTATAAAAATCGCGCAGTAGGTGGTGTGGCCGTCGGTGGTGGAATGTTTAGTGTGCACGCCTCTTGTACATGACATTCTGAGTTCGAACCCTGCTCTGACCACCTTAAAATTTCGAGTATATAGCCATGAAATACCTTCTCAAAATACAGTTCGGAATCGGTGTAAAACTGTAGGTCCCAATCAGTGAGAGAACTGGAAAGCGCACAGCTCAGTGATTGTGAGCAGCTCTCCCCTGCCCCTTCCTTCATGGGATATAATGGGAAACCATTTATTTATTTTAGTAGGAAATTTTACGTGGGGCCGTTCACCAGACGATAACGCCATACAACATCACCGGTCTAACTACTACCGTAGACAACCAATGAACTATACGCGGATTCAGACCCAGCGTTTTCCTATTTACCTTTTACAGATGTATAGAGCTATCACAGACCTTTTGGCTCTTTCCAGAATGTTGGGTTTTCAGTTTAACTTCCTTTCGAGTAAAAACATAAGTATATTGCGCTTTAATAGAAGGGTCTTACGATACCTCCTAAAGAGAAAGGTACAACAGTTGGTACCTTATACCTCCTACTGAAAAGAACTAGCTCCGTCTTGGTTGGATCCACCCCAAAGGCGATTATCCGAAGCCCATCCTGCGGTGGATTTCCCTAAGAATACTTGAAAGCTTCCCTCTAACCGCAACTGCCACGTCATCTGCGTAGACAATAGCATTAACATCCATCTACTTCAGAGAAATCAGAATACTGTTCATGGAGAGATTCAATTGCAGAGACGAAAAAACGCCCCCTTGAGGATTTCATCCAATGACAAAACCATAGAGGACAAACAACATGATATTGCTGTCAACCCCCAGAGCTGTGAGTGCAGCAGTTATTGCGACTGGATTTACATTGTTGGAAGCTCCCTCTATGTCTAAGAAAGATACCATAGTATACTCTTTAACAGTGGGATAACCTTCTACAATGCTGACCAGATAATGAATGGCGGTTTCGGTAGACCTAGTATATTCTTTAGTATTTTGTCTCTGTCAGATTTCTCAATCAATATATCATTCCCTTACCAATATCATACCTGATCAAAAATAGAAGTGGTCGTGAAATATTGCACTGATTGTTACTGTCGTTTATTTTACTCGACTGCCCATAATTACCTCTCTAGTTATACCCTCCACTGTAAGTGATAGAGGGTATATATCAGTTTGTCATTCTGATTGTAACATATAGAAATAAGGCTTTGCGACCCCATGAAGTAAATATATTCTTGATCCTTATAACAACAGGAGTCGATATAGCTATGTCCGTCTGTCCGTCTGTCCGTCTGTTGAAACCATTCTCACGACTTCAATCGGCGGTAACTCGGTTTGGTTTTTGGCCAGAATGTTCCACGTATTCCTGAGCAGTTTGGTATTGAAAATCAGCGAAATTGGTCCATTGGAAAAAATTTTATGATTGGAAACGTAAAAAAACTCATAAAATTTTCACATTAATTTTTGTAGTTTTATACTAAACTACTCCTTTTGCCGTGTGGTGAATTTCCATGTTGAAAACCTTTGTTGTTCTTTATAATAGGTAAGTACTTTAGAATGTTTAGATGTACTTTCATGTGTTCATACATTTATATGAATTTTGTCACACTTCATCTAAGGTCGCTGTGGCCTGATGGGTAAAGGGTTGCGCGTTGGAGTCTGAGGGTTGTTCTTCAAAAAATGCTTTTTTATTTTTAAGCTTCTTTTTATATTTTTTTAGAAAAGTACATTTTCTTAAAAAAGGTCACTTTTAAAATTTAATATTTTGCTGGTTAACACTAAGGTGGAGGGTATCAAAGATTCGGCACAGCCGAATTTAACACTTTTACTTGTTACTATTTGGTTTTGATACTATTTTTTGATTTTGGTGAATTGTTTACTTCAGTTGTAGTAACCATCTGGAAATGAATGCATGTCTGGCTGGGAATGACTTTCGTATCTCTTTCGATAACATTGAGGAAATCGAATCATTTGTTGTGACTGCTCACGCCAGGAGTGCTTTTGTGTCCTGTACATATTTGCTACTCTCGTATTTGTGTTTTTGTGGTCTGTTTCAAGTACTTGTATGGTTTTACCAATGACCACCCTGTTCTATCCTGTGTATTTCACCCCCATTCTCTATTATCCTACCCAGGACATTTGTATGAAACCGGATGTAACGTAAATGTGACCAGATCGTATTTGTGGTAGACCTGTATAGATGAGGACAGGTGTAATTGTTTGTGTGTAGACTTATTGATATACTGAACATGGTTAGCCATCCTTTTCCATGTAGTATATACTACGCTGCGTGTGTTCCCATATCCCGACAATGGTTTTTTGCATATAAAGAAGGGGTTGATTGTCATGTCAAAGAGGGTGAATCATCGATTGTGTTATTTGACTTTGTATTTTGTCTGCCAAAAATTTATGTATATTGTCTATTTTCATATACGGCCCAATATTTTAGTGCAACATCATCTTTGATCAACAATCGAACATAATTTTATATTCGAATTCTTTTTTATGTTAATAGTTGTTGGCCTTATAATTTGCCAAATTTGGTAGTTTCAACTCTGATCAAGTGACCATATGATTTTGGCAGTTACCGAAAAGAATAACAACAATATAGCTTCTTTGGATGTTAATGTGAAAAATAAATATGATTATCTTATTGATATCAATAAACACATATCATTAAATTCGTTGTTTATGCTCAAACAGTTTAATGTTTCATCATCATGATTTGCATGATTGGTTTAACGAACATTTATGTCAAAATAACTTTTGACTTCTAACAAACAGTTTGGTATATTTTGCAACTTGATTATCTTGATAATGTTACTTATGCCTAAAAGTATGCTGTCACTTCCAACTAAAAAGCTATATCACCACTTTATCTCGAATATTCGAGAACAGATAACGCTGTTGAACGTAGAGCACGACGAAACTGCAAGCAATTGCTATTGCCTGTAAACATTGTGTTGTTTTTTAGGCAAACACAAAAATCATTTCTAATGGGGACAGATGGTTCCCTGGAGATGGAAAGAAGTTGTTTCCAAATAAGTTCTTGTGTGCTTTGCTTGCGATATATTTCGAATACTTGGTTGGTTGGTTGAAAAGGCTGCAAGGAGGCAGCACGCTGTCTTACACACTTAGGCTAAAGAAGCCCATTGTGATACCTGCAGTTTCCTCTATAGCAACTATTAACTAGTCGTCTAGCCAATTTGCCCTATCAATGAATTTGTCTATAAGACCTACAGGAATGTACGGTGCTAACTAAATGTGTACCGAGTATCCTACTTCCCAGTCCTGCCAGAGCAGGGCAATCCAAGAGAAAATGTTTCGTCATTTCCTCGTCCTCTTCCATGCAGCATCTACAGAGAGTAGAGTTTCTATATCCCAATCATAGGGCGTGTTTTCCTACAAGACAATGTCCCGTAAGTGTTCCTATCATTGCGGATAACCTGCCTCTGGGCAAGTTAAGTAGTTGCCTAGTCCTCTTCCTGTCCACCTGTGGCCAGAGGACCCTGGCTTGTTTGCAAGTCGAAGTAAGTCTCCACTTGTCCTTGAACATACATATTATCGGCCCACTGGCTGATCTGCAAACGGCAGGTAGAGATTGGCATACTAACACTTTCTTTTGCCGGAAGAACATGTGCCGTAGTGCCCTGTCTAGCTAACGCATCCGCTACGCAATTGCCTGGAATGTCGCTGTGTCCCGGTACCCAGATGAGCCTGATGTCAAAATACTCTGCCATCACCCTAAGTGATGAGTGGCATTCTTTTACCATCAAGGACGTAGCAAACATGGCTTCCAGGGATTTTATGGCAGCCTGGCTGTCTGTGTAGATACATATTCTCCGGAGGTTTGTGACACTACTTTTCAGTAGTTCAGCAACCTCCAATATGGCGGCCTGAAATACACTACAGTGATCAGGCAGCTTGAAGGAGATATTTACATTTAGGTCCGGTGAATGGACCCCATAGGCTACTTGCTCGTCCAACTTTGATCCATCCGTGAAAAATCTGTTACTACTGGTGTCCCTTTCCAGTGACTTTTCCCAGGCATTCCTGTTCGGAATAGAAGTCCTTAGATTTGTCCGTTTTTACGGGAATAGAGTTGATCCGGTGTAGCAATTCAGCATGTCCGAAATGCACCGATATCACGACGCCACAATCTCTGATTCTCACCAGGGATGTAGCGGCTGCCGATTCGGTTATGATATCAGGTGTACAGATGTTCAGGATAGCACTAAGTGCAGTACCTGCCGTCGTGCCTATTGCCCCACTAACGCTAATCAGTGCTGATCTTTGAATTTTTATCAAGGAATTCAGAATATATTTCTTCTGGAGGGACCTCCACCAAACTACGATGCCATAGAGAAGTATTGGGCTGACTATTGCCATATAAATCCACATGGTGATCTTAGGAAACAGTCTCCAGCGCTTTCCTATCGCCCTTTACAGCAGTGAAGAGCAACAGACGACTTTTTCACCCCCTCTTCCACATTCGGTTTCCAAGACAGTTTTCTGTCGAGAATTATTCCCAGATACTTGACCTTTTCCGTCAACTGTAATTGCACCCCATTAACTGACGGCAATTTAAAAGCGGGTATTTTATATTTGCGAGAGAACAAGATTAGCTCTGTTTTAAGTGGGTTAACTGATAGTCCGTTGTTAGCGGTAGAGTTCGAAATCAGACTAAGTAGGCTGGTTGTACGAAAGCTAAGAAAATTGAGGTTTCTACCCGTACAGATGATAGCAATATCATCGGCATAGGCAAAGACCTGGCATTCGGCCCTGTCCAATTCAAGAAGCCGTTCATTGACAGAAGTTAACCATAATAGTGGGTACAGAACTCCCCCTGCGGTGTCCCCCTGTTACCGTTCCTAGCAATTGTAACACCACTCCATTCAGCTTTGACGGATCTATCCACCAGAAGCTTCCCAATTAGGCGTGTCACTAAGCTGTCGACTCCTAGATTCTGTAACGACCTGAGAATCGCCGAAGGTTGAATGTTATTGAAGGCTCCCGCGATGTCCAGGAAGGTCCCTAGAGCGAAGACCTTACTCTCAAGAGAGCTTTCTATTATGCTGACTATTGAGTAGAGAGCCGTCTCAGTTGTCCTGCCCTTGATATAGGCATGCTGAGAACTCGATAGTAGATTCTGTGGAAGATTACTTCGAACATGAATGTCCAGTAACCTTTGAAATGTCTTAAGAACAAAGGATGATAGACTGATTGGTCTAAAGTCCTTTGGTTTGACATGAGAGCATTTGCCCGCTTTCGGGACGAAAACCACTTTGGTTTGCTTCCAAATGCTAGGAATGACTCCCAGCATAAGGCAGCCCCTGAAGATTGCCTCCAACCAACTACAAGGTAGCTATAGTGCTCCTGTAGTTGCGCGGGAATTATCCCGTCAGGTCCGGCTGATTTATAGGGCTTAAAGCATCTAATGGCTCATATCAGATTCTTTCTGCTCACTATTGAGCCAACTTTTTCTAAGCTTTCGAATACTTGCATGGTGGAAAATTCTCAATTGAGATGAGTTTTCGTTTGCATTTAGTTTGGTGAATTTTTCAAAAGCAGCATTCCAAACAACCGCTGATGAAGATCTGTGGCTAGATCTGAAATAGCTATACGGTTTGCCAGGAAACACAGGATGATTTTGCAAAACATAATCGTTAAAAAAAACTATATCTCTATTTATAGAGATATAGAATGGTCTTGAGCCTGAATAATAAAATCAAAAGTTAAGAATATATAATGATTTTTTAGTCGCTCTGTTTACTCTCTGTGATTGTGCTGTACAATTTTACACTGATTTCGAACTTTAATACTTACAATAACGAAATGTCATGAGACAATGAAAGTTCAACCGCCGGCAAGGACAACGACTAACCCCGCATATTCCCGAAATTAACACACCTCTTTATTCGACTAATTGTTAAGCTATGTTCAGATATACCGCGATTTCGAAGTTTTTTGGATTTCATTTCAATAAACAGCTGATGTTCGTACTGCAAAATGTATGTTTGATGGGGTGAAATCTCGAGAACTTTGAAATCTCAGTACACCTGAACGTTGCTTCAGCATTGGCTTATCGTATAACGATTAATTGAATAATCAAAAATTGCAGGTAATTGATTACCCTATAGCGGCATTTACACCAACCAAGATTATAACATTTTCGGGATTATCGAATTTTTTTTCTTGTGGAGTTTGGCATTTATAATCCCCAAAAAGCGATAATCTAGTTTGGTGTAACTGCAGTTGAATACCCTTGCGATAACGTTGCCAGAACGTTAGACTGCAACTCAATAAAAGTAGTATGGTAACGCTGCAACATTTTAAACAGTGGTTTTGGGCCGTGAGCGTTTATTTTACGCTAAAATTATATTTATAAAATCGATGTTACTCTATCGCCCAGAATAAAACTCGAAACATTTGTTGCAATACGGAAAATATATATTTTTTAAACAAGATGTTAAAGATCCGAAGTACGTTTTCGGGATTTACTTTCTTAATTTTAAAACTGTTGGGGTAGGAAACAAATACCCAGCATATGAATTATGATGTTGGACTTTTAACTGGAATCCCAAAGTCAATCCCGCTCCATTAATTTTCGAAAATACCATGGTAAAATTATCTATCGTGTAAATGCGTCAGCCCAGCTGATTTGTAGTTTTTTAATTTTTTTCGTGGGTAAGCTGTCAAATTCGATTTTGTTACTTTTTGTTTGTTAATAAAATTAAAAGAATTTCAATCAAAATGCAATTTAATAGCATAGACTTTGTATCAAGTAAGACAAGCTTATAACAATTTTCACATTTTGTGTACATAGTGTTTTTCATTATTCAGCTAATTTTGACAGCTTAACCACGAAATTGCTAATGCGACTGACTACCTAATAGATAATTCTACCATGGTAAATACCTACAGAGTAGCGTAAAATTTCTCATAAATAACTTTTATGGGATTTACACGAATGATGTTAGTACTCGGCTTTAGTCGCAGTTGCTGTGTGGAACAGAACCGTATTTTTTCAAATAACATGTAGTTGTCACCCAGTAAATGACCCACCTGTTACTTTTGTATATCTATCCTATTGGAAATCGTATTAGCGTTTGGTTTTTGAAATATATCTGCCAACATATGAGTATTTTGTATCCTTAACCTTCACTCCTTGTGATGGAACCACACCCCTGTGGGAACTTTACATTTAATATAAATTATTATATTTACTTAGATTTATTGCGTTGTTTAGTATACGCTGAAAACAAAATCGTCCCCGGCAACATATTGCAGGAAACATGTATATGTTGGCAAGCAAGTTTCATGAATTGAAGATCTGATGCTGTTTTGTTTCTTTGTTGTCTGTCACCCAGCAGTTTCAACAAACAAAGTCACATTTAGGTCGCAAAAACATACACATATTATAACCTATAACCTATTAATCATTGCGTGTCCAACATTTAATTTTGATTAGCAAACACACTGTGTTTGGGTACAATTATACTATATTTACTACAATATACAAATACGTTAAATTTTCATCCAAGCAACAGCACGTAGTAATTATTAGAATGAACACAATTAATCTGTCGATAAAATTTTTAACAATAAGATAGCAGCTGGATGCACCAAGTTTTAACTACCGGAAGATTTGAATGCCACGAAATGATTTTCGACAACTCCCGATAGGCTTTGGGGTGAGGTAGGGACTAGGGTGTCCCAAAAAAATTTTCTTTTTCGATTTTCATGGTTGCTTAAGCTTAATTGGTAAGCTTTTTTATTTTTTTTTGAGATTTTATTTTTGAGATTTATTCCAGATTTAGAGGTCGCGCAAGTCGAATTTCCCCCAAAAATCTGGTACTCCGGACGTTTTTTGAATTTTTCTTAAAACTTGGTGAACAGACACGATTTTCTTAGTTTGTAAGTTAACATTTTTAAAGCAAAACGTCTAAACTTTTATCACATATGTATAAACCACATGTTTTGGCAATGATTTTGGTCAATAAGATAACATGTCTCAAATTTTTCGTAAATTTTGTAAATAACACTTTATAACTTTTAATATTTCTATAAACATTTACAAAACTAATAGTCCCTTTTAAAAGAAGGATAAATTTCAAGCAATTTAAATTTGCAGTTAGAGTTATACCATTTTAAAGCTTTTTACCCATTGCACACTGGGACAGATTTAAAAAATGACCGGACAAAATTCCAAAAATCGAAGCCGTAATCCACATAAAATAAGAGACAATTAACCACTGAGGTCGAAAATTAACTGTTTTGAAGGTTCCATGCACGTTTTTGATCAGACAAGGGGCCCAAAGTTGAGTATTGTTTCAATACATGCATGCAGGATCATTTTGGGTTATTTTTAGTAGATACTCGTATATGTTATATGAAGGTTATGTTTCTGGTTGTTTTAAACTTGGTTTTACATATTTTGTGTTATAAGAGCTACGAAATTGTATATTAAGTTAATTTAATTTACGTAAGGTTTCTAGTTCAATTGCATTGAAAGTAATTGACTAAAAATATAAAATTTTTTAATCTTTTGTGGACCGACAAAAATTAGGACCAACTAGGACCGGCGCGCGATTTTCACTTCTGAACACTTTAGACCCTAACCGAAGTCACTGATTTGATTTCGTTATCCTTTACTACCATTTGCTGAATACTTTTTTCTTAAACTTTGGTCCAGTTTTTGATTTCATAGATAAGATTTCATAGATGATAAGAATTGATTTTTTTCAGTGGAAAGTTGAATACATCTCTGTGTCGGAATTTAGGTCTGGCAATACCATAAAATGTCAAACTAAAATTTCGAAATTTCAAACTAAAATTTCGAAAGCACCGAAAACGACGATGTTGAAAATGTCGAACGTAATGCTATAGATTTTTTTTAAACGAAGTTTTTATTTTGGGTCGTCAAATAAATCTTGTATGGTTACGAAACAGACTTCTCAAACTTATTATTTATTTTTT
The DNA here is from genome assembly GCA_963931995.1 of Phaonia tiefii. Lineage (NCBI taxonomy): Eukaryota > Metazoa > Arthropoda > Insecta > Diptera > Muscidae > Phaonia > Phaonia tiefii. The sequence continues at coordinate 18,229,777 of OZ008367.1, forward strand.
AATCCTTAATAAAGTTGGCAGAAAAGTTTAAAACGTTAAACCTTGTTAAGAAAATACTTTTTATGGGAAAAGGTAAAATTACTCATGGGCTTCCCTCCGTTAAGCTAGTTATCGAAATCCTGATCGCAAAATGTTTGCCAAAATGAAATCGGGGCATCCTAAAACCTATGAAACGATACCCATAACGTTTTTTTTAATTATTGTTTGTTCCTTTGTTGTCCGTCAGGGGGTTTTTTCAGCAGTTTTAAACTAACAAATCCACATTTGCAAACACAATCCTTGCAAACATATGTGTGGTTACTGCAATATGTTGCCGGGGCCGTATTTTGCTGCGTGTAATTCTTTGTCGTTTCTTCGTGCATGTAGATTTTTTCATTAATGCAATGTTTAAAGCAAATCCGATGCAAAAATGGCAAACAGTTTGTAATATTAAGGCTGATTTTTTATTCCCTTAAGCTATCGCCACTTACGACTTTCCAAATAAAACGATCCACACTTAATACTACGCAATGTGGCAACATTTGCCGTAATGGATGAAAAAATGCGATACGGCAACACGTTTGTAGCCAGTGTCAACAAAGATATGGTAGCAGCAGATGTTGTTGTAATTGTAAACAGCAACAACAGACTTTTTATTTTCGGTCACTCGTTTCAGTTGCTAAACTCTACACATATATAACGGGTTTTTCAACAGAGACGCTACAAAAGTAAATCGATAGGGACAGCAAACGACGCCATATTTTTTCCCGCTCTTTTGACATTTCTCTTCAGTAAGGTTTGCCATTTCATCATGGAAAGATATACGAGCCAACAACGATTCGAAATTATTAAAATTTACTACCGAAATTTGGAGTCAGTGGCCTCAACTTTAAGAGCGGAAAATCATCGGAAATCATCTTCAGCGATAAGGCTCATTTCTGGCTGAATGGCTTCGTCAATAAGCAAAATATGCGTTATTGGTCAGACAACAATCCACATGTAATCCATGAGTCATCATTGCATCCCGAACAAATTACGGTTTGGTGCGGTTTATGGGCCGGCGGTGTCATTGGACCGTACTTCTTCCGTGAGGATCAAGACCGGCACATTACTGTGAATGCGAATCGCTACCGTTCAATGATAACCGCATATTTTTGGCCCCAATTATATAATATGGACTTGGAGGACAAGTGGTTCCAACAGGACGGCGCCACAAGCCACACAGCGAATGCCACAATCAATTTATTGGAAACCAAGTTTGGTGAACGTGTTATCTCACGAAATGGCCCAGTCGATTGGCGATTTATGCTTGAAAACCAGCGTGCAAGCGTGGTTTTCTTTGATGGCCATGCAAAAGAAATCGAGTTCCATATATAATGGCATCGAACGTACTTTCACAGGAATAAAGAATTTCATTGGTATCTAAAACCGGTTTTGTTTTATTTAAAAAAAACTTTTGTAGCGCTCTTATTGAAAACCCCTTGTTGTTATAACAATACAAAAAAGTATAAAACAAAATACATAAGATTTTGACAAGTGAAACGAAAAATGACATGGAAAAAATTTCATAGCCTGTTTAAACGACTATACCTGGTAGATAATTCTACCATGATCAATATGTATAACATCTACCGAGCGTTGTTGTGACCAATTTATTTCCTATTTTGTTTTCTATCGGAAATAAAAGTATATCCTTCAAACTTAGAGATGTATAAGTATACGTAGTCTTCGATTAAACAAAATAATTTTAATGAACTTAAAATGTGTAAGTCATTTTGCAAATTTCTGCTTTTGGGTCACTCCTTGATAACATTTTCATTGGCAAGAAATGATAACAAAATTTATCAAAGATAACTTTTTGTTGCCATTTCTTGAAATTGAACATGTGGCAACATTGTCATTTCACAAGTCGGAATTTAAATAGGAAATTGAAATGCTACTTAATATCGCTTAGCTGGCCCGTACAAATTAAGCTATAATTAACTTTAGCGGGGTGAAAAAACACGCTTATTATTTGTTTCATACAGTGGGTAATAAGTTCTAACATGGTATAACTCTGGAACAGTAACTGCAAATTGAAAATTTTTTTATACGAAATTTCTTGTAATTTATTCGTATTTTAAAGCGCATTATTAGTATTTTAAATTTTTTTTTAGCGAGTTGAAGCAAATCCGATGCAAAAATGGTAAACTATAATATTATTAGTTTCATACAATGGGTAAAAAGCTTTAAAATAGTATAACTCTGGAACAGTAACGACAAATTCAAAATTTATTCTTACAAAAGCTTTTGTAATTTATCCGTCTTTTAAAGTGCAGCATTAGTATTTTAAGTTTTCATAGCAAGTTGAAGCAAATCCGATGCAAAAATGGCAAAATGTTTATAATATTATTTTAACTTTAAAATAATATAACTCTGGAACAGTAACTGCAGATTGCACAGTAACTCCAAATTCCACAAAATAGCTTGGAACTTATCCGTCTTTCAAAGTGCATCATTAATATATATTTTAAATTTTCATTGTAATTTAAAAAGCTATAAAGTGTTATTTACAAAATGCATCATCGTAGGTTTGTGGAAACGAGAGCAATTAAATTTAAAATTACCTTCTACCAGGTGGAGTTACAAAATATGTTCACTTAACATTTTCCTGTCGTTTTGGTGTAGAACTGAACAATTTAAATGTATTTTGCACTTTTTTGTTGACTTTTATCGTTGTTATACATTTGTATTGTATTTAACACAACTAGTTTGCCACAAAAACACGAAATTCGGTTGTTGTTCCTTTGGTAAACGCTGTATACTATTGTCACTATCTGGTATTATTGAACCCATATTTTCCACCATCCAATGTTTACTTTCCATCGTACCTATGACGTTTAATTTATTGAGCGAATAAAAGTTTCTATGGTAGGTAGGTGATATCCCATAGAATAACACATACGTAGAAGGTTTTATTCGCTCAATAAATTAAACGTCATAGGTACGATGGAAATTACACAGCGGAGGGTGGAAAATATGGGTTCAATAATACCAGATGGTGGCAATAGTATACAGCGATCCGCAAAGGAACTACACCCGAATTTCGTGTTTTTGTGGCAAACTAGTTGTGTTAAATACAATACAAATGAATACCAACGTTAAAAGTCAACAAAAAAGTGCAAAATACATTTAAATTTTTCAGTTCTACACCAAAACGACAGGAAATAGTTAAGTGAACATATTTTGTAACTCCACCTGGTGTATGTAAACATTTCCACAGACCTACCGAGAGAGTGTGAAATGAAACGTCAGATGAGAGAATAAGTTCTTCTATAGTATGTGTTATTCTATGGTGATATCCAATCTAAGTTCAAATATTCCATGTCTATTCAAAAAAAAAAACAGTAAAGGACAGAATAAAATTAAAATAATAATAAAAAAGGAAAGTGAATTTCACGGAAATTCAATGTAAAAATTCTATTGATATTTAAAACAAATCGATTGTCGTCCGCGAATATAACTTCTGAATTTATATACCAAATCTCAAGCTGCATGTGGCAGGCAGGCATATTTTAATGAGGTAAAAAATAGGAATATAAATTAAATCGATTTTTAAACGAACCAAAATTCGTTATTTGTGTGTGATTACTTTCTTTCCGCGCTCCGCGCTCTTTTGGTTTAACAGAAGACTGTAAAGTATATAAAAGTGTGGTTTGTGTCATTGCTACTTAAATTTTCAAATTATCTTGACGGTTGACTAAATTTCGAAAAATTTTAATTCAAATTAAAAGCTTTTCAATTGAAATTCAAAAGTATAACTTGCAAAATCAAAACACTGTATTCAAAGAAAAAAATAAATCAATTAAATTTATGCAGCACCAGTTGAAAACAAAAACGTCAAACAAATATTAAAAAATATTTCTACAGATAAAAACAAAAGTTGGGAATCGAGGTACCAAAAATAAAAAAAAAAAAAAAATATCCCATCCAATATTCTAATTACAACCCTCATATAATATTATTGTTTCTGTTATTCTGAAGTCTGAGTCATTCAACAAATTTTTAATTTGGTTTTAAGTAACCGACCTGATGCATGTGTGTTTTTTTCCAGCATTTTGTTTTTCTAAATTGTGTCATTCTTGCCTTCCACAGAAAGCCAAACTCGGCAGCAGCGCATGCGCATATATTTTTATACATTTCTTCAAGCGTGCGCATTGTATGAATATCAAAAACTGCTCGCATTTGCGAAATTAATTAGCTTTTTGCGTGCACCTGATATACGACGTGACTCTACACGTTGTACACGTCATGCAAACATTTTCAATTCAGCCGGAGCATCCGACACGGAGCAGCAACACTTATATATACCTTAGGGTGTTCCTTATACGGATTTTTTTGGGAATTTTCGTACACAAAATACGAGATGCTTTGTTGGGACCCCGGGAACACCCTGATATTTATTATTGACTTTAAGGCCGTCATAAGAAATACGTCCGTCATAAGAAATACGTGTATAAAAAATAACGAAAATTTCATGAACCGAAAATTTCGCCCACTTTTCATTCGCTTGGTACTCAGCTCTCTGCGAAAATTTCGTAGGCAAAATCAAGTACAGGGTTGTTACGCCAAACTTATTTCGTACGAAAACAATTGTTTGGTAATTGTTTAGTAAACAAAAGTAACAACACAGGCGTTAAAAATGAAATGGAATATTAATAAAATATTTGCAAGGTAAATCAGAGATGTGTGGTAACTCTCTGTAAAAAAATTTTCCGTTTAGAGATAAATGACAAAATTTCTTACGAAAACTTCCCAATAACTGAATACGGGGCTTTATCAGGAGTATGTATGTGTAAATTTGGCATTGGTAGTTCGACTCTGCCTTAAAGACGGCAAATTTCCCACTTGCCTTCAAACTGAGTTTATCATTATGCAGGATCTGCTGGTATTTTGTTTCTTTGTTGGCTGCCACGTTATTGTTTTCAGCAGTTTTCACCATACAAAACCAAATTTGGGTCACCAACACATATGTTATTACACACACTGGCCCTCAGTGGTGCAATGGTAGTGTGCACGGCTCTTGTGCATGAGGACGGGGTTTCGATCCCTACTCTGACCACCTTCAATTTCTTTCGACGGAGGTCACTTCGCTTAGTGACGGCGATACTATCGAGTATTTAGCCATGAAAAAGCTTCTCAAAATACCCTTCGGAACCGGTGTAAAACTGTAGGTCCCCATCAGTGAGCGTAAAACTAGAACGCGCACAGCTCACTGGTTGTGAGAAGCTCTCCCTAATCCCCTCGTGGGATGTAACGGGAAACCATTTATTTTATTTTTAATCTATAGAGTAAAATTCATACCTAGAGCAGCGACTTCTCTCAGTAAACTAACATAGTTGGGTGTGGTTGCAAATGGACGTTGCATGTTGAAATGCATTGCTTTAATATTACCAGATAGAGGTTCCAAACAACCAACATGAAATCAACAATGACGTTTCATTTTTTGTGTTAAAATTATTGTGTTAAATACAACATAAATGTATACTAACAACAAAAGATAACAAAACATTCCAAAATACGTTTAAATTTAACAGTTCTCATGAGGAATTTAAGTATACAATTGTAGTTTTTTAATTTACGTCACATATCTCTCTATCGCACCGACCGCACCAAGAGTGTGATATGAAACGTCAGATGATAAAGATCGAGCCTCTAGGTGACATTATTCTATGCTTTAATCTTTGTGTCTCCAACATGTATCATTGAATGGCAAACACAATGTGTTTGGTTACAAGTATACTATAGTTGCGACAAGCTACTAACACATTATATGTGCATCCAAACAACAACAAAAATTCAGCTTTTTCAGGTTATAGGAAGAGAAATAATTTTTATGATTAGAAGTAATTTACTTGAGGCAGTTCAAGCTGTCAATGCTAAATTTACACATACATATTGCTGATAAAGTCAACAATAAATACTAGGGTGTTCCCAAGGTCTCACAAAGCAGCTCGTATCATTTATCAAAATAAGGTCCACCCTAATGTACATATTCGTTCAAAGTTCATTGTATCTGGAGTCTTGACCAAATGTTGATGGTGACCATCCCAGTAAACAATTCTTTCCGAAGTGTGGGACGTCTGTAAGTGCTCTTAAATTATATCAGACAATTAGCCGAAATTCTCTGTCAGCCGGTTCTGCACATTCCCTGAAATTCCATACGAAACTCATGCAACGTTATATTTGATTTTGTTTTCATTCCGTAACCATAAGCCAGTAAGGGAATTCCCCGAAAATGTTTTACTGTATAGTTTCGGTGAACTGAATTGTTGTTTTTGTTTTGTCTGCATCATTTTGTTTGTTGCCTTCAGCACGAGCAAGCAAGTGCTTAAGACGTCGCGGTCGTCAAATAAAAATAATAATTAATTTGTACGTGCACATGTAAATGCATATGTATGTATGTAAATGATCCGAAAAGTCTGAACTTTCTCGCATGTTTGTTCAGACGTCTCTCCGAAATTTCCACGACAAATACTACTATGTGCCAGAAAACGATCGGAAAATTCGGACCATTATCGGTTGTGTTTTTCAGATTTCTCTCCGAAATTGGTACGACAAATCGGACAAAGGTTCAGAAAATGATCGGATAAGTCGGACCATTATCGGATGTTTAATTAGACAGTATGCCGACTTCGTTCAGCTACGTCTAAAAATCCTTCTGAATTCTCACAGAAATCTGTCCGATAACTCTGCACACTCTTCCAAATTTTCTCGGACAAAACTTTCCAAATTCTTGTCAACCGCCCTTACGATTTTCTGTACGTTGCCTGACCGACATCGGTATCAGACTTGGCAACTTGTGCAGAGTGTCTGACAGATTTCTGACCGAATTCGGAACTAATTGTTTACTGGGAAGTCATATGTACATAAAATAAAAATGCTGCTGCAATATCAAACTACAGAAATCCATGTACGTCTCTATTGTCCACTGCCCAGTGACAACCCTCCTACCCCAGGACTATATCAGACACAACTTTGATAGACGTTTCGTAAAAGTCTCTCTGTCGTGCGGCTATTTTCCCCGGTTTCTTACTCTTTAGCCAGCCGTCTGTGAATTTTTCTACAGGTGATAACTGAGAATGCCGAATTTCAAAATATGATCACATATCGATCCCATCGGATATGAGAGGATCGTGCACTGAACTCAACAGTGCGAGTCAATAATATACATACAACGAAATTCAAGGTGAAACCAATGTAAATTATACTGGTTATTATAATTTATTGTTAACCCATAGACCGACTGGCTGACTGACTGCCTGACTGGCTAACTAGTAGGTAGCAATGACCATTGCTGACAGTTTGCTTGGATGGTTAAATCAAACGCAAATCAAGCGTCGCATGCGATACACAATTTGTATGCACAAACGCACAAAAGTACATCCAAAAGCCGCTCACAGTTTGTTGCCACTAAATTATTACCGATTAGAAATCGACACCTTTAACCAAGCTGTAACCACCAATTTAAACTATACCTTGTTCAAAAAAAGACCTGATGAGACAAAATAATTAATATTTTCTAAATAATAATTATTATTTTCTTGCATTGTTTGTGGTAACACTAGCATTCAGACTAAATGCCAAAATTTCAGCACAAAACAATTATTAAACTACTGTGTTCGTATGAAATAACTTTGGCATAACAACCCTGTAATTGATTTTATTCACGAAGCAATCGCATAGAGCTGAATACCAAGCAAATTAAATTTCCGGTTTACGAAATATTTCGTCGCTGCGCCACCGAAAACAGCTATGTGTTTTTTATTGACTTGTCAGGAAAGCGGAAAAACTAAAATTTTCTTCGAACATTTGTTCTACAACTCTGTCTTTGTCAGTATCATAAACTTCGAAGCCAATGCAAATATCTGGAAAGGTCTGCGTAAGTGTATGTATAATGTATGTAATGAATGTATGTGCACGCTCGGTATTTTAATTGTTGTTTGGTGCAAATATAACGTGTTTGCGCCCAAAAACGTTGTGTTTGCAATTCAATATAACATGTTTGAGACACAATGATTAATAGATTATATAAGTTATATACGTAAAAAAATTCGAGACAGACAACAAAGAAACCAAAAAGAATCTGATCTTCAATTCATGTAAACAGTGCTTGCATGCATGTAACGGGGTTTTCAATAAGAGCGCTACAAAAGTTTTTTTTAAATAAAACAAAACCGGTTTTAGATACCAATGAAATTCTTTATTCCTGTGAAAGTACGTTCGATGCCATTATGTATGGAACTCGATTTCTTTTGCATGGCCACCACGGGCACGCTGGCAGAAGTCCAGACGCTGAACCCAATTTTCGACGGTTTTCAAGCATAAATTGGCTGATACTGCTGCAATTTCACGTTCGATATTCGTACGAAGTTCATCAATCGTCGCTGGCTTGTCAAATCGCACGACCGAGGCGGTCAATCGCGTTCACCAAACTTGGTCTCCAATAAATTGATTGTGGCATTCGCTGTGTGGCTTGTGGCGCCGTCCTGTTAGAACCACATGTCCTCCAAGTCCATATTATCCAATTGGGGCCAAAAATATTCGGTTATCATTGAACGGTAGCGATTCGCATTCACAGTAACGTGCCGGTCTTGATCATCACGGAAGAAGTACGGCCCAATGACGCCGCCGGCCCATAAACCGCACCAAACCGTAATTTTTTCGGGATGCTATGATGACTCATGGATTACGTGTGGTTTGCTGTCTGACCAATAACGCATATTTTGCTTATTGACGAAGTCATTCAGCCATAAATGAGCCTCATCGCTGAAGATGATTTTCCGATGAAAATCCGAATCATTTTCAAGTTGTTGCTCAGCCCAATTCACGAACATACGACGCTTATGGTGGTCAAGCGGCTTCAGTTCTTGCGTCAATTTGATCTTGTAAGGATGTAGGCCACGATCTTTTCGCAAAAGTCGCCACAACGACGTCACAGAGACGCCCAACGCATGAGAACGACGTGTGAGAGACACATTTCTTGAACTGAAGCCTCAGCGGCAGCAATTTTCTCGACACTACGGGCACTTCTTTGTCTCACTGGCACGGGAACATTTTCTAGTGTGCCTGTGGATTCAAATTTTTCCACTAGACTCTCAATTGTTGATCTGGTAGGACGATTATGACGACCATAAATTGGACGTAGCGCTCATAAAGTTGAGTTCACTGACTCCAAATTTCGGTAGTAAATTTTAATAATTTCGACTCGTTGTTGGCTCGTTTATCTTTAGATGATGAAATGGGAACCCTTACTGAAGAGAAATGTCAAAAGAGCGGGGAAAAATATGGCGTTGTTTGCTGTCCCTATCGATTTACTTTTGTAGCGTCTCTGTTGAAAAACCCTTTACATATTTCCATCAAAATGTTGCTGGGACCGATATTTTTCAGCGTGTACATGCTGAAAAATGGCCCCTGTAAAATTATGCAGGAACCATATATATGTTTGGAACATTGTTTCCATGAATTGCAGATCTGATGGTTTTTTTTGTTTCTTTGTTGTCTGTCACGTTTTTAGCAAACAACAAAAAACACATTTGGGTCACAAAAACGTATACATACATATTATAACATATAATCATTGTACTCGCCAACATGTTATATTTAACAGCAAACATAATGTGTTTAGACGCAAGTATTATATTGGCGACATGCTTCAAACACGTTATATTTGTATACAAACAACAACAAAAATATCGATTTTTCACAGTGTACTTGTTATGTGAACGGAAATTTCGTAAGAGCTGAATGAAGGGCATAACGTACCAATTAGCATTATAATTAGGGATGTGCGATTAATCAACTAATCAAAATGTTGATTACTTAATATCGTGGTTAATCGAACAATAAGTGTGTTTTTTACCTCGCTAAAGTTAATTATAGCTTAATTTGCTGGGGGCAGCTAAGCGATATTAAGCGTTATTTCAATTTCCCACTTAAATTTCGACTTGAGCAATGACAATGTTGCCACATGTTCAATTTAAAGAAATGACACCGCTGTTTATCGCGGCCAGGGGGTCGATTCTGTTTCTGTGAAATGAAAAAAATCTCCAGTGTTATATTAGGTACAAGAATTATCACTGAAAAGTTTTCACAGAACCAGAATCCACCCCCAGGTTAGCGATAACCTTGTTCTCTAATCTTTGCCGTTTACACCACCCAATTTGTGATTAAATTCACATTCTGTTGGCAACTCCGTGCTTAGACAAACTCCGCGCAGAGAAAAAATTATTGAAGACGGCGGCGCAACAGAAACATTAAGTTTTGTACAAATTTGGAATGTTTTTGAAATAACTGAACCTTTAAAATAGGATCAGTGAGTCAAATCGGGCCAGTCGATAAAATCTGCTTACAGTTTAAACCAATAAGAGCCATTTATATTGGTGGCGGCGTGAGCTTCAACAAACTTTTGGTGGCGGCGACATGTCGGAAAATTTGCGATCGGCTTCCATCTGTCAAACAGTCCTTTGTGTTTTCAAAAAGGATGTACAGGTAGAGAAGAAAAACCCCGCAATGTGGCAACCCTAGTACAAGAGAACCAAAAAAGTCGACGCGAATATTTTAAAATTATAATTTATATCAGGAATTGTATAAGTCTCGCATAACTTTGATCGCACAATTGACTACTGAACCAATGATCAGGCCATGAGTAAGAAATGAATGAACAGATTTTACGCAACCTGTTCCGGGTTTCGGGCATCAGAATAAACGCAAGAAGAGCTAGAATGGCACGAGAGTTCCAGCGTGCATTGCAGATGTTTGGGATCTGCTTAAACTTTACAAAAGGGATGTCACTCCTCTCAGCGCAGTGACGGAAGACACGAGTGAGGTGGAAGAGAAACTTCATGTCATCTCTCCAGCCGCCTGTTTCATTAAACTCAGTTTTACGATTGCTGAAGTCAGCATTCAATTGATCATAATTGCTCATCAAATCCTGCACAAAGAAGTACTCGATGTTTGGTGATTTAGTCGACCCATGGAGCTCATCGTCCATGACAACGCGAAGAACGCGATCCAGCACATGGTGCTGGCAACTGATGAACTTGGGTTTGGGGTGACCTTTCTCTTCGAACATTTGCTGCTGTCGAACTACAACGCCGGTCTTGTTGCGGGTATTCACGCTTGTTGTACCAGCAACAATTATCACAATTGATCCCCACAGGTTGAAGTTTCGGAACAATCAGGTATCGCTGAGCTGGTATGTGTAGACACAGTCGCTTCCATTGCCCTCTTTCGCTTGGATGGGTGTATGGTATTGGCACCACCAGGTTTGCCGCTGGAATAACCAAAGCGGCCTTTGCTCTCAATTTGTAGTTTGTAGAGGTTCTCATCCTCTTTGCACATCCATTCCTCTTTTACCTCGGTCATGTCAAACAGTTCTTTCAATGAATCAAAGTTTTGTTTTTTTCTGCAGCGCTCGTAGTCTTCCAGAAGTTTTGTTATAAAAAAGTCGTCAACGTTTTTTCAAAAGAGATACGTTCGATTCAAAATGATTGATTGAATCGTAAATAATTGTAAATAAAAACGAAAGATGTTCATCGATTTCTATGATTAATGTCTCATTTTGTTCGTAGGTTATGTGGCTTTTCGTGAAAGTTATAAGACTTGACATTTTTTTTGCGTTTTGGATTTATATGATTTAAAAAAAAGAAAAAATTTAAATTTTTTCACAAAAATATCATTTAAAAGTGGTTTGCGCGTGACCTTTTTCAATATTTAAGTGGAATAAACTTTATTTTAGTCATTAATAGGCAAAAGTTCATTCATTCGTGCAACAGGAAATAATTTTTGAGAAAAAAAATCTAAAAGTCATCACCCTACAAAGAAAAACAGTCGGCACGACCTTGCTGGGCGACAGACCCACCTTGGCCTTCTTTGGTTCTGATGCGATGTGATGAATCCATGATTCGTCCACGTTTAATCCTTCGGATTGCGGCTGAACATCGCCAAACACTCGTTTGAAATGGTTACGCTTATGGTCGTCGAGTGTAAGCCATCGCGGCACCCATCACGCGGATAACTTATTCATGTCCAAATATTCATTTAAAAATGCTTCAACCACCTCACGCAGTTTCATTCTTCAATCGTTCAATATCATTTCATGGATTTTCTGCCCGATTTCTGGGGTGACCAACTATTTTGGGTGACCTGAACGTTCGGCATCACTTGTACCAGTAAGACCAAAACGGAATTCAGTAAACCACATTTTTCCCATTGAAATTGATGGTGTAGAGCCCCCATAGTATTTCTCAAGCTTTCCTTGGTTCCGGTAATGGGGTTATCATGCAAAAATATTGTTTAATGAGCCCACGAAATTCACTTTTTGCAATTTTCGACGAAATTCACGAGGTTGTATATTTTCAATGGATGTCAAACCCAAATAAAATTACGCAGCTTGTTTAAAATTTTACAGTTGCAGTGTTGATTTTATATTAACTGCGAGGGGAGTTCAAAAAGTCACGGAGCTTTCGAACCGCCATCGCTCGAGGAAAAATATTAAACAAATTTTGAATGCATATTACACATATTATAACCTACAGCCATATCACAGAGTGCAATTTCGTTCGAAAGTGAAATCAATTTCGTTTTATCCTTCTACAGAAAATCAAAACAGTTGCTAAAACTCATGGTACAAAGAAATGGTAGAAGCACTAGCCCAGCTGATTTGAACTTTTTTCTGGACTGAGTGTAAGTAAGTTTTTCTCTTATGTCAAAATTTGTTTACATTTGTTTGTCTGCAACCCCCGTTCGCAGCAACTGCTTTTTTTGAAATATTTCTCTGCAAAAATTACATAGAAACGTTTTAAATTTCACACTTAAACACTTTCAATATATCAAATAACACTCAATCATTTTCTAAATGTCACTTTTTGCAAATTTGTTTACATTTTCATCATTTTTCTATCAGCTGACTTGACACAACACAGACACTGAGCAAAAACAAAATGGCTGTTGTTTTTGGCTTGTTGTATTTGTTGTCATACTGCATCTACCATTATATTTCTACCATGGTAAAACTACAGTGAAATTGACAAATGTAAAAGGAATACACTAAAAAAACACAGCTTATTATATTTTTATTGATTTAAGTAGTTCGTCTAGTTTCATAGTACTTTTACAAATATAATTTTCCAAAACTTTTTCTTTAATAAAACGCTTTTATTAAAGATTTACTAAAGAAGATGCACGAAACGCAAAAAGATTAACATACGTTGCCCCGTATTGAAGTAATTTAATTGTTCACATTAGTCTAAAGTTAGTTTTTTCTCTTAGTTTCTAACAAATTTCTTCGTTTTTCCTTATTTTGTTTTCCTTGTTTCTGTTTTGACAATACTTTTCTCATGGAGCTGCCAGATGTTCGTTCGAAAAGAATGTATTCAGTTTTTTTTCGTTTGTACCAAAACGTACGAAAGTCATAGAATCAAAAGTAAAACGTTACGAAATGGCATTTACGAATTCATAACAGGGCTTATAGTTCGAGTTTGTGATCCAGTAATCGGTTTTAAGGTTGAAAAAATTTATAAAAAATTTGACATGGAAAAAATTAATTTAAAATTTTTATACTCTATTGCAAGGAGGAGATGAAGAAATTCTCCAACACTGGCAGCCTGGGGATTATAAGGACTCCGGGGCACCGCGTCGCCTTGGGAATCAACCCTGCGGACTGTGAATATGGAAAACGTGAAGACGAAAATAATCCACAGAAGATTATGGATCGCATAACCGGATTCTAAAAATACCTGAGTGTTGATAAAGTTGGACTAGCACTAACTGAGTCCATTCATATTTGCTCTAATTGGACACCCCACCCTGAGGATGTATCTACATTAAATTGAACGAGTCGATGTGAATGAAGACTATAGGGCGGGCGTTGAGGACATCAAATCCGATGGAATAATTTCCCCGTTTTTTCTGAATTAAGACACCAAAAACTCTTCACAGGGAAACGGATTGGAGAACACTGAAGAAACTTCATATAGGAATATATGAGGTTCTCTACGAACTACTGACTTCCAACCACGGTTGCCACAGTTGGTAATATCCAACCAAAATTGGTAACATTTAAATGGCTTGGTAACATGGTAACATTTCATTCATTTTGGTAACCTTTTGAAATGAAATAATTAGTATAAGAAAAAGCATTTGATTTCATACTTCTATTAGAAAATTTGACGAAATGTGATCTGAAATGTTACTTACAAACAAAAGAAAGCATGAAGCAGTGGCAACACTATTTGGGAGAATTGAATGATTATGGCCCATGGTAGAAATATAATGGTAGATGCAGTACGACAACAAATACAACAAGCCAAAAACAACAGGCATTTTTTTTTTTGCTCAGTGTCTGTGTTGTGTCAAGTCAGCTGATAGAAAACTGATGATAATGTAAACAAATTTGCAAAAAGTGCCATTTAGAAAATGATTGAGTGTTATTTGCTATATTGAAAGTGTTTAAGTGTGAAAATTAAAACGTTTCTATGTAATTTTTGCAGAGAAAAATTTCAAAAACAGCAGTTGCTGGCGAACAGGGGTTGCTGACAAACAAATGTAAATAAACTTTGACATAAGAGAAAAACTTACTCACACTCAGTCCAGAAAAAAGTTAAAATCAGCTGGGCTAGTGCTTCTACCATTTCTTTGTACCATGATTATGGCCCTTACCAAAACACGCGCTTGTCGTCGTTCGCACTAAATATCCAAATATATTCGTCTCTTTCGCACTAACGAACTCTTTGTGCTTTGATTGGTCTGAATATAAAAGTGTTAGAACAGTTGTGCACTAAATAATTTTGCATTGCATTTGAAAGGCAATAAAATGCAGAGAAAGTGAAGATTATGTTTTGTTATGCCATATTTTATGTTTTGTTTTGGTTTTTTTAATGTTTATATTGATGTATGATGATGAACAAGCTTCTGAAAATACCGTTCGGAACCGGTGTAAAACCATAGGTCCCAATCAGTGAGTATAAAACTCGAAAAGCACTGATGTAATGCGAAATCATTTATTTTATATTGATGTATGTATGTATGTAATATGATTTTCTATAACGAATTATTTTAAATAAACATTTAATATTCTAAATAAAATATTTCAAAAATTTGGTAAGTTTTGGTAAGTTTTTTGGAAAAATCTGGTTATTAAAAAGTTATCCCTATGGCAACCGTGCTTCCAACTCTCTAGAGACTATTGGCTTAGGTGTATGCCCATAAATGGATAACGATCAGCAATAATAGGTCTGTCTGTTTAATCGATAATTTGTACAAATTTATACAAATTATTACTGGATGTTGTCTGTTTACTCCAAAAGTCAGTAAAAGAGAGCCAGAGAGAGATTTTTTTTGACAGTTCAATGATAGAGAACTTACAAGTTTTTACTGGAGTTTTTTTCCAGTAAGAATTTACCAGTAAGAAACCATATGTTTTATGAAAACATAGGTTTAATGCAAATAAACAAATTAAAGGAAAATAAAATTGAAATGGTTAGTGTGCGGCTCTTGTATATGAGATCCTGGGTTCGAACCCTGCTCTGACCACCTTCAAATTTCTTTTGGCGGCGTTCACCTCGCATAGTGACGGCGACACCATCGAGTATATAGCCATTTAAAAGCTTTTCAAAATACCGTTCGGAATCGGTGTAAAACTGTAGGTCCCAATCTGTGAGTGAAAACTGGAAAGCGCACAGCTCAGTGATTGTGAGAAGTTCTCCCCGGTCTCTTCATGAGATGTAATGGCAAACCATTTATTTTCTTTTTTAAAATTGAAATTTAACAATGGAAGTTGTATGTAATAGGTCTGAGAAGTGTTTTTTGTGCATTTTAATATGAATAAAAGCCAATAAATATAAAGTACAACATAATTTAATGCAGAATGGTAATAAAAAACAGTGCGATCGTGTTGTTTTTAAGGCTTGCGCTTGTGCCTACTATTGGATGGTATTCCTTCACTTTGGCTATCAACATTTTAGTTGAGGAATCCAGCCAATGCTTTCTTTGCCTTCCACCTCCGTTGTTGGACTTAATTGTGCATCTGTATTTATGGCATGTGCATTTATTGCATCAATTGTATACAGGCTGTCCATGTCCACAGGCGATTCATCTTCGTTCGGCAAAAATAATATTTCGTCGAAGGTTTCTGTTCCCGCAACTTCCTCAGCAACAGTTTCCCGATACCCTTTATCTATTAAATTTCAACGGTTTACATTTTGCAAGGAATGTTCCTGGTGAACATTTTACATTTAGCTTTTTTTGGTTGCTCATTTTTTTATTGCTTATTTAAAGAAAAAACAACGATAATTATTTGTATAATTGGAATCAAACACTTTTTGAATCTTTAATTATTTACATCAGCTGTTTACAAATCAACTGTTTTCGTTTCTTGCAAGTTTTTACTGGATGTTGTCTGTTTACTATTTTGAGATATTTCCAACTTGAGAGTATAATCTGTCTTTCTCTCTCTCAAAAATAGTTACTGAGTAATTCTTACTGGGAAAGTAAACAGACAGACCTAATGCCTCGACTTCTCTCTCCCAACCTAACCTAACCAACAAGCAGCAAAGAAGACGACCAGAAGATGTGCGCAATTTGGCAACCCTGGTAAAAGAGAACCAGAAAGTGCTAGGAGTTCACTCAAACGCATTTCTCTCTCGCGTCATATCTTGCTTATTTCATACTTTTTGCATAGTTTATGTAATTTTACTTGAACATGGTTGGAATTTGTATAGTTATATACAATAACACTATCAAAAAGCTGCTCGTGTATTGAAATATTCAATGAAGAGAGTAAGAGAGAGAGTAGAGAAGTACTAGGGTTTCACTCGTTTTGTTTGTCGGCATTTGAGTGCAGAGAAATTTTGACTGTCTATTTGTACATCGTTTTTGCCAGCAGTATAACTATTAAACTTTCCGCTGCAATACATTTGCTGCCCACTGTAAAATCAACTGAAACTTAAAATATTCGCGCGACAAACCTAAGATACATTCAATTCAGTCAATGTAGTAATCAATGAAGTATGTCAATCTTTAATGCTGCTCAGCAGAGATATGATGATTTTCGTTTTGTGCAATCCCAAAATGACCCAACAGTCATGCGTTTGCACATGCGCATGCGTGTGGTTAATCAAACCCAGATAGATATCAGCGTAGGTATGTACATACATATGTATAATACTCGTGTCTACCAAATGCAAGATATGCTAAATATCTAATCATGAATATTCGAGTGCAGAGTTGATTTCAATATTATTGGTAATACAGAGGTGTTTGATGACACTATTCAAGTTTTGTTGTTTTGTTTTGATGGTGCCTAAATCTGGAGAAGGTATTAGATTTCATGTGTTGTTAGCAGGTGGTGGTGGTGGTATTAAGAAATTCACATCAAAGCAAAACAAGAGATTTAACCCATTTAATATTCCGAAACCTTTAAATAACAAACAAACAACCTAACAAGTTGACCCACCAGAAAAGTTAACAAAGGACAGAGCAACCCAAATACTCGTACAAAAGTCACATATTACATAACTCTCTCCGAAGATCCGGCTTTTGTTGCTTTCCTACTTAAATGTGATGCATTATTGATTAAAGTGAATAAAAATAAATATTTTATTTGTTTAAATTATTTTCTTTTCGAATTTAATGAAATAAATGTTGTTTTGTTTTGGTTAATTATGAAATGCTTGTGCCCCGTCTTAAAGGCAGAGACTCTGTCCTATTGGAAACCAACCAATAAAGGTGTGGGTTATATTTACCCAACGGTCAAGATACATACGTTCATTCCATAACTGAATATGTAGTTTGTTTGGGGTTCTTCTAATTTATGTTTTACGTTGACAAATATAATTTTAGCACGAAATGTTTAAAACAACTGTCTTCGGTCATAATTACTCGTATACCGTTTGGCATAGTTGACCAAATACGTCAAATATAATGTCTCGTGTCAAGGAGTAAACTAGAAGTTAATTGGCCCCAATTCTATTTGTGTGGGTTCACTCAAGGTGCAATGAAAGGGGAAATCATAGACCAATACATACATAGATACTTTTATTCGCTCAATAAATTAAACGTCATAGGTACGGTGGGAAGTAAACATTGGATGGTGGAAAACATGGGTTCAATAATACCAGATAGAGGCAATGGTAAACAACGTTCAACAGAGGAACAACGACCGAATTTCGTGTTTTTGTGCGAAACTAGTTGTGTTAAATACAATACAAATGTATACCAACGATAAAAGTTAACAAAAAAGTGCAAAATACATTTAAATTTTTCAGTTCTACACCAAAATGACAGGAAAAAGTTAAGTGAACATATTTTGTAACTCCACCTGGTGTAAGTTAATTTTAAATTTAATTGCTCTCATTTCCACAAACCTACGACGAAGAGTGTGAAATGAATCGTCAGATGAGAGAATAAAAGTATCTATGTATGTATTGGTCTATGGTGGAAATTGACACAACACGTAAAATGAAACACACGTTGGATTAGGGTGAGACTGTCGCTATTGACACCCCTACTCATCC
Organism: Phaonia tiefii; assembly: GCA_963931995.1. Classification (NCBI taxonomy): domain Eukaryota; kingdom Metazoa; phylum Arthropoda; class Insecta; order Diptera; family Muscidae; genus Phaonia; species Phaonia tiefii. Next base: position 18,248,310 of record OZ008367.1, read on the forward strand.
TAAGTGGCCTGTCGTGGTTAAGAGGCGTTTAAGCTAGGTGATACCACACCGTGGTAAGAGGTATCCCTGGATGTGACTGAAAATGAGAGGTAGATTAGTCACTGCTGACCAAAATGAACTTCATAGATCAGTCATGAACTTCGAAGTTCTTATTATCCCCACAGCATGTGTGACAATCACGAGACGGGATTCAAAGACTATACACACATTTAAATTTCAAATCCTGTCCAGTGATCACAGCTAAATACTATCAGGGAAGTATCTCTTCTACAGGTGGATATCAACAATTTCGTTTGATACTGTGGATTTAATAAATTGAAAATATTTGGAATGGAATGCCAACAAAGAAAACAAGTGTCAAGCGCCTCGTTTCTCTGAATATTTGAATATTTCGTTGAATAATCGTTGAATATTTCAATACACAAGCAGTTTTCTAATGATGTTACAGTTACGTTGTTCACGGTAGGCTGCTTAATAGATTAGTTGCATAAAAAATTAAAGTTAATCTCTGTGCACTGTGAACAGCCTTAAATGTTGATTAATGTCTTAAATGCTTAATTTCTTCAAGCAGCTGTTTTCAATCAGCTGTTCGATAAATTTTTCTTACAAAATAAAATCATAATCAATTTACAACCGAAAGTGTGTGTAAACTGCCTAAGCAGAGCATAAAACAACAAGTTATAGACTTCAGACTAAATATGACTATTGCGGAAATTCAATTAATTGAAGGTAAGTAATCGGAAAAATATACGATGCAAATATTAATGATTTTTCGTTTCTAGACATAGGTTTCCTCGGCCGTTGCCACGATGTCATTGATGAGGAAATTGCTGAACTAATACTTGCGCTCAAAAAACAGATGTAAATACCAGTGCTACCAATACTTAAATAGACAATTTGAGATGCCATTTGCTAAAAATTAGTCCTTTTGTCTGGCAGCACAAGTTAAATTTCTAAATCGAACCAATACTTTGGCCGTCGGTGGTGCAATGGTTAGTGTGCGCGGCTCTTGTACATGAGAACGTGGGTTCGATCCCCGCTCAGACCACCTAACATTTCTTTCGACGATGGTCACCTCGCTTAGTGGTGGCGACACTAACGAGTACTTTGCCATGAAAAAGCTTCTCAAAATACCGTTGGGAACCGGTATAAAAGCTGTAGGTCCCAATCAGTGAGTGTAAAAACTAGAAAGCGCACATCTCACTGATTTTGAGAAGTTCTCCTCAATCCCTCCACGGGATGTTATGGGATACCATTTTTTTTTTTAATTTCCAACACTTAAAAACAATCAACTAATCACTTAATCTTTTGTCACGGGTAAAGGACGCTCAAAGTTGATTGATTTATTTTCATGTATTTTGTTGTTGTTCATTTAATCAACTAAGCAACTAATCAATTAAGCAGCCTACCGTAAACAACCTAAGTATCTAACTATAGAAATTCCAGCCATATTTAAATAAAATTACATAAATGATGTAAAAAGTATGAAATAATTAAGTTATGACGCGAGATAGAAATGCGTTTGAGTGAATTGCGTCGACTTGTTTGGTTTCCTTCTATGAGGGTCTTCTCTACTTGTACATCCATTTTGTATGTCAAGATAATGTGGTTATATAGGGTGTCTCAGTAACGTTACACTTTTTAAATTAGGTGTCATGTTTTTCAGTACAACTGGCAACTCTGAAATTTGACAGCTGTCACATATGTTTATTCCGATTACTAATAATGGAGCGCTTTACGAAAGAACAACGCGTTATAATCATGGACTAATTCTTATACTAGACTTAACATTTCTCTCAGCAAATTTCTGAAATTTGGCCTGGTGTGATATCCACGTTGGATGTTGAAAAGAATTACCCCAATAATACCAGATAGAGGCAATGGTTCAAAATAACCAACAAAGTTACTGCAACAATATTTCGTTTTGTGTGTTAAAATTATTGTGTTAAATACAATACAATACAAATGTATACTACCAAACAACAGTCAATAAAAAAGTGTAAAAGACATTCAAATTTCACAGGTTTTCACCAAAACGACATGAAAACTTAAAGTCAGAGGTTCTTGTAATTCCACCTGGTGTAAGTCACTTTTCGTCAAACATCTCTCTATCACACCGACCGCACCACGAAGAGTGTGAAAGGAAACTTCAGATGAGTCAAATATTCTCCCTTTAAAGAATTACTCTATGGTTATAATTGGGGAAACTTATTACAAAAATTTGGAAAGTTTTGCTGAGATCGCTCGCAAACTTCGAAGAATTTTCAGTCGAGAAAGTGCACCTAATGTATCAACCATTCGAAGAGTGATCAACAAGTTTTAAGAAACTGGGCCGGTTATGGACAGTGATACGGCATTTACACCAAACAAGATTAACGCATTTCGATGGTTAACTCCGTTAATCCCCGCTAACCTCGGAGGTTACTCATACAATTTTAATCTGTAGAAATTGAAGTTTAATTACTAACCTCATTTTAAACCAAGGGGTTCTATGACACAGCTGATCAACCTTAGAGATGCAGGATAAAGTAACAAAGAGAAATGGTGATAGATGACTGGAAGTATGTAGGGTTGCTCAATGCTTTTTCACACATTTGTCTTTGTGCATTGAACCAAAAGTACAAGAGTCATCAACTGAGAGTGTTTCTGTGATAATTAAATCGAGGAAAAAAGGGGTAACAAGGGAAATAACGCAAAATGTAATGAAGTGATAGAGTAAAATTAGTTATAGAGATTGCATATTAAACACAAATTTATTAAAATAAAGATTTTTCTCATTCTACATGGGTTGTCAAGTTTGTATAACTCTGTGCTCCCACTTTTCCAGTGACGTTTATTGGTTTCCCGTCCAAGAAAATCAGCTGTTGCAAACTCTTAGTATATTACTCTATGACTATTTCTCTTTGTTACTTTATCCTGCATGTTTTGCCAACTCCAGGGCTGATCAGCTGTGGCATAGAACCCCCCTGGTTTAAACTGTGATCCGATTCTATCGACTGGCATGTTTGACCCAATTTTAAAAGTTCAGTTATTTTAAAAACATCCAAAATTTTTACATATCTGGCAAACCTAATTGCCGCCAACCTTATTCTCTGTTGTGCCGCCGTATTCGATAATTTTGTATCGGCGGTGAGTTTGTCTAAGCACGGAGTTGCCACCTCAAATGTCAATTTAATCTCAAATTGGGTGGTGTAAACGCAAAGATTACAGAACAAGGTTATTTTTAATATTGGCGCGATAAACAGCGGTGTAAATGCGTTTTAGGACACCGTTTACATTATGCGTTTCACCCTTGGCGTTCACCCAAGACTTTTGAGGTAGGAAGAACAAAGGGGGGAGACAAACACGCATGTGACGAGAATTCGAGAGGATTTTTGATGTTTCTCTTTACTCTCTTTCGTATTTATGCCATGTTGTTTCACACTCTTTCTGCCTTTGGAAGGCGAACATCGTTTTCGTAGATTACTTTCTGATTATTTGAATAATATGAATATAAATAAATCGAAAAATATTAAATTAAATAAGTAGTTACAATAATTCGTGGAGATTTTGATTACTAAATGTCAGCAACATGCAAATCAGACACCTTTGTGTGAAAAATTATTTAATTAAATGGAAATTAAAGAACAACATGTTTTAATTGTTGAGAAAATTTACCAAATAAAGCAAGGTTTTCGAATAAAATTTCCAAAATAAAGCAAGGTTTTCGAATAAAATCATATCATAGTTTGGTTTCGTTGATCGTCGAAATCGGCAATCGGGTCTCGAAAAATACACGAGTGTTTGTTGAAAAACAAATGCATTTCAATTTATATTCAATCTTGCAATTCAATCTGGTGTGAATTTTGGGACACCCATGTGACCTTTTATTAATTTTTGTTGTGAGTGTTCTAAATTGGGACATGGGACTGTCCTTGGAGGTGGAAAGATTCTGATAGCCGTTCACTTAGGAGTGGCCAGAAATTATTCATTCATTGGGCATTCCAAGCAGCAAACCAGTTCCACGCAGTATGTCCTGGGCAATGGCTTTATCGGAAACCTCCGTTAGCTAGTTAAAGTGAGTAGGCGAAACGAATGAGCAACCTGAGTGGGATCACTGATACGTTTCGATCACTGATACGTCTCAGAATTATTAGGTGACCCTATCACTCACCCTTTGCCAACGGCGGATCAAGATTGAAGAAACCAAAATCTAGTTTTCGGCTGAAACATAATCATACTGGCAGTAGGTAAAATACAAATCACGGGGGGCTGGGTTTGCCTCCTGCCACCGTAATATAGTCAATGAATATATAATAGACGAAGAAACCCCCTAACTTTTGACGACCCTCGCAAACGTTGTAAGGACCGCGATTTAAGAATATGTACCTGAAGTGTGCAAACACTATACAGGACGGGTGCTACTTTAATGCCAAATTGGGAAAGGAAAGTGTCTTTCGACCAACCTTCGGTAATCACAGTCTACGTGATACCACCTCCGATATTGGAATAAGACCGATAAATTTCGCCGCTGCAAAGAACATGGTAGTTAGTTGTAAGGACATAAATAAAGAACGCGCTGTATATCTCCTGATCAGAGAACGAAGAACCAGATTGAGCACTTGGTAATAGATGGCAGGCACTCTTCTAGTGTAATGGATGTACATGTGATTCGAGGTGCCAGTATCAACTCGGATTATTACCTGGTGGCTGCGAAAGTTCGCACAAGACTGAGCAGGGCGAAAAGCGTACGAAACCGAACACGGGAAAAGCTGGATATTGACAGGCTGCAGATATCGGAGATATCAATGTCCTATCGACAAAAGCTCTCTCTTCTGCAAGAGCAGAATACCCCCTCCCGAAGACCCAGATGCGCAGTGGAAGCACATCCCCATTCTTTGGAAATCGCTGCAAGGACTGAACTTGGCTATCAAAAACCGCAGAAGGTTAAGCCATGGTACGACGAAGAATGTCGCATTGCAACTGCTGAAAAAGACGCTGCACGTATGGCAACGATACAGTCAGTTACAACGCGTGCTGCGAGTGAGCGGTATAAGAGGCTAAGAAGGGATGAACACCAACTATTTAGGCGAAAAAAAATGGCAGTGGGAGCAGAGAGAGAGTAAAAAACCGAAATGTGCAGGATGAATGGTGAATCCCAAAAGTTTTTCCAGAGGGTAAGAAGATCGAATGACGGGCCTAATAATGGGCTGCCCTCCTGCAAGGACGACAATGGGAATCTGGTGACTGAGCAGCAGTGTGTGCTCAAAATGTAGAGAGACCACTTTTCAGCACTACTCCACTCAGAGTTCTCCACAGAAGATCAGAAGGAAATGATTGTGGAAGACTGTGTAGATTGTACCCTCCCCAGCTAAAGCGAGACTAGAACGGATATCTCCCGGCTAAAGAATAATAAAGCCGCTGGTGCGGATGGGCTACCCGCCAAGACTTTTAAGGCCGATGGCGAAGGACTGCTAGCCCACATGCATCGACTTATATGCAGTATATGGTTGGGGGAATGTATGCCTGACGATAGGAGTCTCAGTGTATTATGTACTGTATTCATAAAGGGTGTTCCGTGTGTCTGTTCCAACTATCGCAGTATCAGTCTTTTATCCATCGCGTGTTAGATCCTGTCGAGCGTATTACGTGAAAGACTAAAGCCAATTGTTGAAAACCTGATTGGACTTTGTCAGTATGGTTTTAGACCAGACAACTCCCCGACTGACCAAATATTCAGGCTACGCCAAACCCTGGAAAAGACCCACGAAAAGCTAATCGATAAATACCATCTTTTTGTCGATTACAAAGCTGCTTTCGATAGCCCCATACGGGGAAAATTCTGAACTTGGGATTCCGGCAAAATTGATCCGCCTCTATAGAATAACGCTGACCAACACAAAATCAGCAGTGAAGATGGGGAAAGACCTCATCAAAAGATTCTGTATTAAGCGAGGATTGAGACAAGGCGACACACTTTCGTGTAATCTCTTCAACATCTTAATGGAGATAATAATGAGAAAAGCTGCAGTGAATATGAACAATCTTGCTGGCGTATGTTGACGACACATATGTACTTCATTGGGTAAAATTTTGCGAAAGGTTACTGGAGTATTTTCAAGAATGGAAAACGAATCAGCGAACCTGGGTCTTGCTGTTAATGAGGGCAAGACAAAATTGATGGTGTCTAGAGGAACCTCTCGACTTGGTCCGCACTTGAAGGTTGACAATCGATTTAATTTTGAAGTGGTAGATGAATTTATCTACCTTGGATCCGCCGTGAACGAGGACAACAACGTCAGCTAGTAGATAAATAGGAGAAGTGTGCTTGCAAATATATGCTATTTTGGGCTCAGTAAGCAGTTTAGGAACACAGCCCTCCCTCGACGGACAAAAGTCAAGCTATACCAGACTCTCATTTTACTAGTCCTGGCATATGGCTCCGAAACTTGGGTCATATCGCAACCGGATGAAAACACCTGGGAGTATTCGAGAGAAAAATTCTCCGTAAAATATATGGTCCTGTTAAAGAAAACGGGGAGTACCAACGTCGTTGGAACCAAGAGTTAAAAAATTTATTTTCTGGACGTGATTCTGACGAATCAAATTAGGCCAATTGCGTTGGCTACACACATTGAAAAGATTAGTTGGAAATCAATTCAGGCATTGGAAATTCCATGATAAAGTACATATTTTGATTAGAATTCATAATTGTCAAAAATCAGAATTATTTGTCGATGTTATTGATAGATTAAAAATAGGTCTTACTAAATACAAGTTGCTACTACCGAACTTTAGTTGTATTAACCAATTTGAGTATTTCAAAAACCTCATTCATCTGAAATGGAAGATACAACTAATAAAAAAGTACAATATTAGAAATATATTACTGAATTATTAGTCGCTGTAACCATAATTTAGTTTCTGTTGCAAAAACACTTGTTACAAAGTGATGTATTCGATTTTTCACAAGAGGCTTTGTTGTTAAAGAGAAACTACGTACATACATATATTGGAATGTTACACGAGGACTTTACAGAAAAACTAATACAGAAAGTGATAAAAAAAAGTTGTGAAAAAACAATAGCGTGTATAGATATCAGAATAATACATATTATCATAAATTGCGCTGAAGTGAGACTTTTAAAAATAATCGTTGAATATGACGCCACTATTGACGCATTCACAAACAATTGCAAGTGGAGACTTGTCTGGAGGAACTATTATTCTGGATGACCCATCCCCCCCATTATTGGTCGAAAATATGAAAAATTTAGAAAAACGAATCGTCCAATCGAAAAGGGTTTCTCACAGTGTTCCAATTCGCATGAAATATTTATTTTTCAAAAAATCGCCAAAATAAAAAAATCGCTAAAGTCAAAAAATGGCTATAAACGGTGCGTCCAATCGCAAAAATAACAAATTTTTAATGTCTTCAATATGGCATCACTTTTATTTTTAAAAAATCGCTAAAACTAAAATTTCTGTAATCAAAAATCGCAAAAACGCCCCTATGCCAATATCTCGGAAACGGAGCGTCCAATCGAAAACAGAACAATTTTTTACGAGTTTCTAAGGATCTTTCAGAAAATGATCCATAGTGTGGAAGATATTGTGTTCAAAAAATCATCAAAATATGAAAAACGCTGGAATAAAATATGGCTATAACTCGGACATACATATGTACATATGTGAGTTTTGGCGATTTTTTATTTGAAAAATGTTAGTTTAACGAATTTTAAGTGATGTCGTGTGAGAGGCAACCATTGGTTAAAGCCTCCTATGGAGGTAAAAAAAAATGTTTTGCTTTTGTGGTTGGACGCACCGTTTCCGAGTTATAGCTATTTTTTTTATTTTAGCGATTTACTTATGTTGCCGATTTTTAGAAGAAAAAAAGTCCATACGAATTGGACCACTAAATGGAAAACCCTTAGAAAGCTGAAAAATTAGTTATCTTTCGATTGAACGCTCCCTTTGCGAAATATATACATAATGGCGGTTTAGCGATTTTTTATTCGAAAAAATTTAGTTTTAGCAATTTGTTTAAAAAAAGTAATGCCGTGGTAAAGACATCCATTGGTTACAGCCTCCTCTGGAAGTAAAAAAATTATTATTATTGCGATTGGACGCACCGTTTCCGAGTTATAGCTATTTTTCTATTTTATCGACTTTCTAATTTTGGCGATTTTATGAAAAAATTATTGTAGAAAACCGTAAAAAATTGGTATTTTTTCGATTAGACGCTCCGTTTTCGAGATATAGAAAATTTTTCATATTTTCGATCAAAAATGGGCACGAAATACGAACCCTGATAATAAATAATAAAATTTTTTTTATATTTAAATTTAAAATACACAATTTTAATAAAAAATATTGTTTTTACTTTTTTTTATAAAATTCATAATGTGCTAAACCATCACCAAATGGTTGTGACAGCCATTAAATTCAAGTACATAATTAGTTGAGCATACTAATATATTATTTGGTACAACCGAATTAGTTTTTAAATTTTTCGTTCATCCAACTAATAGAATATTCACCACTACAAGATAATTTGATTGCTAGAACTAAAACTTGATTGACAGATCACATTTATTTCCTGTTGCCTGTGGCTTCAACTAAATATTGCAGTTCTTGCAACCAAAACTGAATTACAAATCAATTGATATGCACACAATTTTAATGATAGTGAACACAATTATAGGTAATCACAACTGAATAATGTGATAGTCCAAGGAACCGCCAAATTTTAGTTGACTGTAAATATAGTTGTGACAACGAATCTCTTCTCTGTGTGTAGGCCATGTTATCAGAATGGATGAAGTTGAGGCAGCGTGAAAGGTTTTCGATAACGTATCCGATGGAAGCAGGAAAAGATTACGAGCAAAACTCCGCTGGAAAGACCAGAGAGAAGAATCTCTTCATTCCCTTGGTATTACCAACTGGAGAGAAAAGGCGAAGGATAGAGCCAGTTGGAGGAATATGTTGAAATTTGTTTGTTTAATTAATATGGGTACGACATCTGACGTCATGAGGTTGTAAAATAGTCAATATAAGTAAAAGTAAAGATCTAAATTAACCCTCTACTGCATGACCATCAATTTTTTAATGAAAAAAATTTTTAGGCCACAAATTAGTGTTTATTTAGGATGTATTTACATATATATTTTAGAAAGAAAAAATTTTTATAATTGGATATTTTACGAGATATTTTTATAAGCCATATATGGCTTTGTATGCATTCAGAGGTATTTTCTAATTGCCATATATGGCTTTCTATGCATCAGTGTGAAAACTTGTAAAACAGTTTCTCTTATCATTGTAGGACATAAATACTTTACATTTCTCACAATAAGTATAGGAACGGAAGGAGCTATTATTTGGACAAAGTTGTCTCGTTTTCATCCATTTGGGAAAATTACCAATACCGTCAGCTCTAACGGAATTCAATGCAAAGTCTTGCTTCTTCCTTTTTTTGCTGGGAGTACAATCTTTGCTTGTCGTTGGTGTTGAAGGGTTAGATGGTGTGGTCGTTGGCCGTCCACGTTTTTTGGCCTTCCCAGCCTTGCAAAAATGCTCAGCAATGGCAAGCTTGAAATCAAATAGCGGCATGTATTCTCCTGACTTTTTACGCCATTAAATCTAGGAATTTACAACGCACATATCAACTATATGGAAAAAAAATTTTTTATACCATTTCTTCGTACGTAGTTGAATCCTATAAAGACCAAGTAACGAATCGAGTAAATCGACTCCACCCATGTAGTTATTATAGACGCCAACAGCCTTTGGCGATTCAATTTGAATATACTTTTTCTCCTTCTTACTAAACCGAGTCATTGTCTAAACAGGTTGACTTCCAACATAAGTTGAAAGTAAATTAACCACTTTATTGTCAAACCAAGAGACAAGGCTAAGACTGACTTCTTCAATTTCAGTTACTTTTTCTACAATACTACCGCGACCCAGTTTTTTTATTTCCTTTTCAGATGGGAGCTTGCAGTTAGGGACTCGATTAATTCTTACTGTGCCCAAAGACAATAAACCAATTTTCATTAGATGGACTTGAAGTTTAGGGCTGTTGAACCAATTTTCAAAAAATATTTTATAATTTTGGCCCTTTGGTACTGTTGCTGCAAGTCGTGTAACAACATTTCCGCTTACTCCCATATTAGGTGCTCCCTCCTGACACGTGTCGCTTTGGGCACCAGCAAATATATCGAAGTCGTAACTGGATCCTGAAACTCCACTCAAAACAAAATTTTTGAAACCCCATTTGTGAGGCTTAGCCGGCACTTTGTGGGTATAATTTGCTCATCAACTGCCAAAAATTCTTCTTTGGGTATAAGCAGTAATTGTTCACGGATTTTGCTTAGAAGTAGTCGTATTTTAAACAGCTTGTCAAATCCGGTTTCACCTGGTGATCTTATAGTTGCATGATTGTTAAAATGTAAATATCGCTTGATGGCTTCCCATGTGTTGCACGTCATAGTGCTACGTACAAATTCTTGGCCAATCGACTTATTCCAATAATGTCTTGATGATGGTAATTTCAGTAACGGCATGTATATAACGATTCCTGAAAAATATTTTATAGCATCTTTTGATAGTATATATAAGTCTCACTTACCAACAAATTGCTCTATTTCGTTTTTAGTAATACTAGGAGGTTTATTTATATCTATCTGCAGTGCAAATAAGTTCGACTGTTCAACTATGAATTCGATCAAATCGTCATTGAAAAAAAATTAAAGAACTCTGCTGGTGTCTCCAGTTCCTCGATAATATCTGGGAGATTCGTATTTCCCTGAAATGGAAAGTTTTCATTCGAATACGGAGGCAAATGACTTTCTTTCCAAATTGGGGCTATTGGTTTTTTAGGTTGTTTTTTCTTTGAAGTAGTAGGTTTCTCACAATGGTCTTCCAAATCGCTCTCATCAGTTTCCGGTACAAAAATGTTGTCCTGATCAGAAAGTGGGACTCTTACTTCTTCTTCATCGGTATCGGATATATTTTCATCATCACTTTGAAGTCCATCAGCGATTTCATCAGTATATTTCAAATTACTATAAAATGATTGTACATTCATTTTTGGAAAATTTTTGGAATAACTGCATGGAAGGCCATATGCTTACCTTTCATCAATATTATTGTTTTTATAAATGTAATGAACTTTTTACATACAAAAAAATTTCTTCGAAAGAAATACCTTTCTTTTATGTTTAAAATTGATGGCAAACTTCTGTAAAACTCACTTCTATTAGGACAACTGAGACGCTCGCACAAAAATTGCAAAAAAGAAGCAAATATTGTTTTTAAATAACTGCACTTTGAATTTCAGAAGAAAACAACATAGAAAGAATGATAGATAAGACAAACATTCGCAAAAGTACCGTTACCGTAAAGAGAAATCACAATAAAATTAAAAAGCCATATTTGCCGTTGCATGCAGTAGAGCGTTAATACACAAATTGCGAACACTTTTTTGCAATTTTTAATGCAATTTTATTACAATGAATTCTAACTTGTTAAATGTACATTATTTTTGTCAAGGAGACAATAAAAATCAGGAATGGTGCGTTCAAATATGGGTGTCTATCTTCTTTTTTAGTTAGAAACATCATCATATAATTTATTAAAATAGTCAATAAAGAAATTGTTTTTATTTAGTTTTCTGATTTCAAATACAAATCTTCGTCACAAAAGTAAAAAAAAAAATCTGCGAAACAGTGACTTCATTTCAATAGATTAATGTAATTCAAAACTAAAATTAAATTAATTAACTTCAGTTAACAAATTACTTATTCACAAGCGAACACATTTTTTTAAATTTTTAATTAATATTTTACAATTGAAAATGGCTCCTTATTTGGTAACAAAACATCGTTGATCATAGCTCTGAACCGAACTCCATTGGCAGTAACATTTTACTTTTTTTCTCCTTCTACCCTTTGTTCTCAATTAGAGTCACTTCAGAACCCACTTGAGATAAAATTTTAGCAAAACTCTGTACAAAATTAGACACTTTGAGTTTCAACATTCTCCTCGCGTATGAGTGACAAACGTTGACTTTCTGATGACGTCTGCACTTCAAAGGTGTCAAAACGTTTTGATTTAATTGCAGTAATCATTAGATTCCGATAAATTACGAATTATTAAGAAACTTTCCATGTTGAACTTTGTTTATCGTGTCATCACATAGTACGTAATCAATCGCACGTCAAAAGTTATTATTTCACTTTTAATTTTTTTTTAAATTTATTAATGAAATATGACACTTGATTAATGTGTGTGGTCAATAAAATCCGACGTTTTATTTGATTTTTGTTTGCGCATTATCAGCGGACTGATGAAGATGTATTGATTTCAAATGTTTCGGCAATTATCTGGTTATTGTGCATCTTCAAAAAAAAAAACGCATTAAAACAGCAATGAGGCGGTTTTTTAATGAAAACTCTCCCATCTCTAATTAGTCACTAAATACGCTACTAATGTGTGTTAAGATCCGCTTATTACTGTCAAAGGTTGTTGTGTGTTCAACAATATTTGCCATCCAATAATTATCGTGTTGTTTCTCTATTTTGTCTTAATTAGATGTCACACAACATTAATATCACGTTTCACACTGTCCCATTATGTCATGTGCGCGCATGCGCCTGCGCACAAATGTCTCGTTAAGTGTTACACGTACTAACTCCAATTATTTTAAAGAAATATAAATAATATTAATGTCACCAACAAACAATCGTTTTCACACAATGTAAAAAAACAAAGGCGAAATAAAAAAGTAAATACTATTACAACAAAGAACGCACAAAAAGCAAATGAAGACATAATAGTAGTTATCGTATAATGAAATGTGAGATCGGGCAGAAATTCGGCATTTTGTTCATATGTACGATTATGTTTAACATATGATTTAAAACCAACATTTGTTTTGTTTTTAAATAAGTAAATGACAACAGCCGATTCGCGATTCGTCAGAAACAATCAAAAGGGAGGGAGGGGGCTGCCAACCACAACAAAATATAAGTCAAGGGTAAATATAGGCGGGGTGACTCGCATGCGCCGCTCAATTTGTCACATACGCGAAGAAATAATATTAAAAGACATTATGCGAAAGGTGGCCAAGACAAGTTAACAAAAGTTTAAAAAAGTACGCATGTCAATAAGTACACAGTACGTACGTACGTACGTACTTGCCTTTTGTTGTGACAAATGTCTGGGATTTTTGAATGCCGCGAAACAAACAGCACTACCGTTGTTTTCAAATCGGGTATAAACAACGGATAAGTCCAATCGCAAGCGTGAGATTTTGACAGATATTCAAATACAATTATGTACTTTATCGCGTATTTAGGAATATTACTTGCCTCTAATGTGCTTCTGCGATTCCAATTCCGGTTATGCTTTAAGGGTGTGTGTCAATCCGTGAAAGTTTCCTATGGTGAAAAAAAATTGTGTTGTGGTGAGAATATTTTTACTCTTTGCTGTGCCAAACCGAAAGTTTTTCCACAGTAGTAAAAATTTGACAGTTCGTAAGATGAAGGAAATTAAAGACGCGTCTGAAATATAATCATTTTTATAATGAATATTTGTAGAAATATATTATTGTAGATATGGCATTTTGTTCAGAAAATTCTTTGTAGTTACTTCTCCAAATTTACATAATTACATGTATTATAATTCTTTTTGCATCTTTTTGCCGTTGTTGCCATTGTAATAAAGACAAATTTACAAAAATGTAAATGGATTCTAAATGGCTTACGGCAAATGTCTGTTTACAAATGACTGATGGCCACAGCTACAAGCCGACATAAAAAGTTGTCGACGGCGGCGGCCATAAAATTCAAACTGCGTTGGGTAAAGTTAACAATGAAATAAAGTTTTTTAACACAAAATTATGATGTTAAACATAAAAATATGCGTGTAACTGAGGGAAAATATTAATAATTTATTTTATTCAAATCCATTTGGGACACTTTTATGCAATTCATAAACTGAAAAATACCGGCGGCAACCCGCCGCACAAAATATATCGACAACGGCAGCAATTCGGTTCTGTGCTATGCAATCTGCTTCGGCCCTGGTGTTTGTATTGTGGTTGTCAAATATTTCCAGCCTGTTGCCAAAAATTTACCTAGCCCCCTGGGCTAGTGAAATTTTATTCACCTCGCAAATGTCATATTTTTACTACTAGGTGGAAAATCTATCGCTTTGGCACAGGCTCTAAGTGGTAAAAGTTATAGGTACCAGTCAATGAGTTCAAAAAAAAAAATAAACTGCTCAGCTACAGGTCGTGATAAGTTGTCTATAGTCCTATCATGGGATGTAATAGGGAAACAACTAAGTACATATCACCACCTGAAATTCCCAACGGAGTAACCCTCACATTTAGTTAGCAACGTATGAGTTCAATTCAAATCTTCGCCTATTTGCTTATTATGGAATTGAGTCTGGTAGTATGATGGTATTGGAATAAGGGTCGTCAACCATTTTGTGACAGAAGTAGAGTACACAAGTGTACATACAACTTTACTCAAAAATTTAAAAAGGGTAGATAAAAGTACACAATGCATACAAACGAGTACAAAAATTGCACACAAAGTAAGGCTGTTTTTTTTATTCCATTAAGCTATCGCCACTTGCGACTTCCCAAATAAAACGATCCATACTTAATACTCCGAAATGTGGCAACATTTTCTGTATTGGGTGAAAAAAAATTTGATACGGCAACACGTTTGTAGCCAGTTGCAACAAATACATGGTAGCAGCAGACATTGTTGTAGTTATAAGCAGCAACAACACATATTTTATTTTCGTTCATTCTTTTCAGTTGTCAAACTGTACACAAATATATACCAACAATTCAAGAATGCAAATAGTATAAAAAATATACCCCCATCCCTATGGGTGAAGGTATAACAAAATACATATGATTTTGGCAAGTAGAAAGAAAAATGGCATTGAAAAAATTCCAGCACCAGTTTTTAACAACTATACCTGACAAATAATTCATTCTACCATGATCAATATGTATTACATTTACCGCGTTATTGTTAACAATTTAATTCCAATTTTGTTTTCAATCGGAAATAAAAATCTATTCTTCAAGTTCTTAGATATAAAAATACACGTAGTCTTCTATTAAATAAAATAATTTTAATGAACTTAAAATGTGTAAGCCACTTTGCAAATTTCTGATTTTGAGTCTCTCCTAGATAACATTTTCATAAACAATAAATGGTAACAAAATTAGGGTTTTCACAAGCTCTCGTAATGTCGTAATGTTGTACTGGATTGTCGTGCCTAAGTACGATAGTTGTGAACAACCATTACTGAATTTTTTTTATGTAAAGAGTTTTTCAATAAGAACGCTACAAAAGTTTTTTTAAATAAAACAAAACCGGTTTTAGGTACCAATGAAATTCTTTATTCCTGTGAAAGTACGTTCGATGCCATTATGTATGGAACTCGATTTCTTTTGTATGGCCACCACGGGCACGCTTGCAGAAGTCCAGACGATGAACCCAATTTTCGACGGTTTTCAAGCAAAAATCGGCCGATACTGCTGAAATTTCACTTTCGATATTCGTACGAAGTTCATCAATCGTCGATGGCTTGTTGGCATAGACCATAGACTTGACGTAGCCCCACAGGAAATAATCTAACGGCGTCAAATCGCACGACCGAGGCGGCCAATCGACTGGGCCATTTCGTGAGATAACACGTTCACCAAACTTGGTTTCCAATAAATTGATTGTGGCATTCGCTGTGTGGCTTGTGGCGCCGTCCTGTTGGAACCACATGTCCTCCAAATCCATATTATCCCATTGGGGCCAAAAATATACGGTTATCATTGAACGGTAGCGATTCGCATTCACAGTAATGTGCCGGTCTTGATCATCACGGAAGAAGTACGGCCCAATGACGCCGCCGGCCCATAAACCACACCAAACCGTAATTTTTTCGGGATGCCATGATGACTCATGGATTACACAGTGCAACACGAAAAAAAATAACCATATACGGACACCACTACGTGATAAAAGACTAAAAAAAAAGACCCGTGTCTCCCAATTTTTCCCAAAGTCATGCACTTTTTTTTTATGGGCCGCCAAAGATTTGGGGCCTCGGTATCATTTTCGTAAAAATGTGATCATTTTCTCAGGCTCATATCTTGCAAACCGTTCAGAATTTCGATTTACTCTCTGAGGCAAAGTTGTAGCTCTTGTCATAAAGAACAAAAATTGCGAACACTTCACCTTCCAGATCAAAATCGCAAAAAACTTAAAAAAATGCGATTTTTGTTTACCTTTTTTCCCGTGTTCAGGTCCATAGGTAGCAAACCGTTCAAAATTCAAGGAAACAATCAACTACAAAAATTTACCTAAGATCTCAATAAACAAATTTCTAGAACATATAAACTTCCTAGAGATGATTCTTAACACTGTTTAGGTAGCACGCAAAAGTGAAAAATTTGCCGAAAATTTTTTAATTTCATTTTTTTTACCTTTTTCTCCTGTTCAGGTCCATAGGTAGCAAAAAATGAAATATGCCTGGCCAGAACCATGTGTTTGTCCAAGGGTTAACACCGTGTAGGTAGCGCTTAGGTATCACGCGATCATGCACCGACAGCAGCAGCACAGGCAATGCAGTAAGCTCAGCACACGCAACAAGGGACGCAGCACACAATATAAAAGCGACACGACGCTCACATCGAGGCATTACACAGCGCGACGTCAACGAGAGCTGAGCGGTGAAAGTTATAAAGTGAAAGTGAAAGTAAAAAAAGTGAAAGTGCTACAGTATAATTCGCACACAACATTGGCAACTGACAATTTCAATATGCAGTGTGAAAATATTGATTTATTTTGCTACGTTTGCGGTCATCAAACCAGAAAAAAAACATCTACAAGATTTCAGAAGGAAAAGAATCTTTTAACTAGTGAATTCAAAAGAGCATATACATTGTTTTTCGACGAAGTGGACTTGACCGGTGAAAATTACACACCTAATACAGTGTGTCGCCAATGTTATAACAATCTCATGGCATGGTTGAGTGGAGGCAGAGGTACTATGAAGTATTGTAAGCCGGTAAACTGGATTAATCGCCCAGGTGATCATGATGCAACCAGTTGCTATGCATGCGTAAATTACACATGTCGTCTAAATCGACATTCTGAGAAGAACAAAATTTATAAAGCAACAGCCACACTACCAGTGCTTGCACCTGAAAATTTTGTATCACCAAGGCCGCCAACTCCAGATCGTACTACAGAATTTACAGCAATGAGTACAGCAAGTGGTGTTACTTATGAAGATCCATTTGATACCGATTATGAGCCCCAACAGGGAAGAGATGGACCACAACTAATAACACAAATGGAAATGCATTTCATTGTGGCCATATTGGGATTATCGCAGCGACTTGCAATATTTTTGACAGCTTTTTTAAAGCAAAGAAAACTCACACATGCTAATGTTAACTCTACGGCGTACCGCAAACAACAAGCTGAATTTCAGATGCTCTACACTCTAAATGATGACAATTCGTTCGCTTACTGCAACGATATAAAAGCTTTGGTGGTAAAAATGGGAATGAATTACATCGCTAGTGAGTGGAGATTATTTATTGATGGTTCTGTTTCAAGCTTGAAAGCAGTGTTGTTGCAAGTGTCGAACCGAAAACCTTCCATTCCGCTAGCAATGGGTATCAACATGAAAGAAAGCTATGAAACATTGAAAGATATAATGGAAAAAATCAAATATTACGAAAATAAATGGAAGATTTGCTGTGATTTGAAGGTCATCAACATTTTGCAAGGGATCATCGATAAGGGCGGCTTCCCAAAATTCTTTTGTTTTCTTTGTAATTGGAATTCACGCTCACCTCTGAATCAATTCCAATGTAACTCGTGGAGGCCAAGAGGAAGTGTGGATGAACAAATACAACAACATAGACTGAAGAATGCACCTTTAATTGACAATACTCAAGACATCTTGCTGCCACCGCTCCACATAAAATTGGGTATTGTTAAAAAATTCATCGAAGTGGCCGTTGTAAATTGTCCAAACGCATTCGACTATTTGAAAAGCGTTTTCCCAAAGCGTAGCGATGACAAAATTAAAAAAGGTATTGTAGTAAATTTAAAACGAATTTTTGTTCACCTAATTGTACTATTTACACTATGTTAATGTTTTCTTTTCTGTCTTTATTTTTTGTTTTCATTTAACAGGCGTACTTAATGGCCCTGACATTTGATTCATTTGATTCAACTTTGCTTGATGAAAATCGCTTGATGAAAATCATTCAATGGCATGGATTTACCTTCAGCGTGTATGCACCAGAGTCTTGGGAGGGGATCGAGACGCGGAACCGGAAGCAAGAGAATGGGTGAAACAAATGCTGCATTATTTTGAGATAATCGGCGCATCGATGACATTAAAGCTGCATTTTCTTCATTTTCATTTTGACGATTTTATCAAACAACTCCCTACCGATTCCGATGAGCAAGGAGAACGGTTTCACCAAACCACAATGCCCATGGAAAAACGGTACAAAGGCAAAAACCTCGACGCATTGCTTGCAGAGGTATGTTGGTGGAGTCACAAGATCACCCTGTATGATGTTAATGAAGTATTTGAAGAAGAAAGAGCTGATGATGGAGGCCAGTCTGGAAGCAACGTGCCTGTGGACACCATAATTGCTGAATCAGAGTCAGATTCGGACGACGATTTGGATCCACAACTTAAGAGAGCGCGATTTGCAATGTTGAAGTAAATAAAAAACAAATGAAATTAAAAAACGGTGTTAAGAATAATTCCCAGGAAGTTTATATGTTCTAGAAATTTGTTTATTGATATCTTAGGTAAATTTTTGTAGTTGATTGTTTCCTTGAATTTTGAACGGTTTGCTACCTATGGACCTGAACACGGGAAAAAAGGTTAAAAAAATCGAATTTTTTTAAGTTTTTTGCGATTTTGATCTGGAAGGTGACGTTTTTTTGATTTTATGTGTTCGCAATTTTTGTTAGTAAATCGAAATTCTGAACGGTTTGCAAGATATGAGCCCGAGAAAATGATCCACATTTTTACGAAAATGATACCGAGGCCCCAAATCTTTGGCGGCCCATAAAAAAAAGTGCATGACTTTGGGAAAAATTGGGAAACACGGGTCTTTTTTTTTTTAGTCTTTTATCACGTAGTGGTGTCCGTATATGGTTATTTTGCCATGACTTAAAAAATTACACACAGTGTTATATGTGGATTGCTGTCTGACCAATAACGCATATTTTGCTTATTGACGAAGCCATTCAGCCAGAAATGAGCCTCATCGCTGAAGATGATTGAGGCCACTGACTCCAAATTTCGGTAGTAAATTTTAATAATTTCGAGTCGTTGTTGGCTCGTATATCTTTCCACGATGAAATGGCAAACCTTACTGAAGAGAAATGTCAAAAGAGCGGGGAAAAATATGGCGTCGTATGCTGTCCCTATCGATTTACTTTTGTAGCGTCTCTGTTGATAAACCCTTTATAACATTTACCACGTTGTTGTTAACAATTTAATTCCAATTTTGTTTTCAATCGGATATAAAAATCTATTCTTCAAGTTTATTTGTTTATTTGTTAACCCGTACAACAAGACAGGGATGTCTTAATCAGAGAAAAATTTTAAATTATATATTAAATTAAACTTAAAAAAATAAAAAATAGAGAAAAACATGAAACATAAATTAAAAAATAAAAACTAAAAAAAAGAAAACATAAAAATAAGAATTTGAAGGCAAAAAAATTACATTAATACAATTTTTAAGAATTGTGAAACATCTTCGTTAAAAATTACGATCATAAAGAATCTAAAAATACTTATAAATTATGAGAAATACAACATTAAATAAAAGAGTAGAAACAATAGACATTTTGACAGTGAAAAATTTATACAAAGTTTAAAACAAAACACAAAACTTAACTATGGGCAGACGTTTGATTGTAAATAACAAAAATTATACGTTTAAATTGTGCGATATTATGGATATTTCTAACATTGATCGGTAAAGCATTCCACAGACTTATTACACTAATAAAAAATTGACGCTCAGATACAAGAGAATTGTGCTTGAATTGAATACAAATTTTATTTCTAAGGGACTGGCTGAATTTTAATCGGCTGTACAGATAGTCAGGTTCACCAGTGGCTGATCGAACAGCCAGTAGGGAAATAATGTAGAATGAGAGACCAAATAAGGAATAGAGATTGTAGACCATGCAGCAAACTAAGCTTAAATTGTGTTTGATTGTTACTAAAGACAGCTTAATTATGTTTTATGTTGTTTGCATCGAACAAAAATACGCATTCCCTTTTATTTCTGTCCGTATTCTGCAAACCAAAGAGTAAATTACCAAAGCTACACGAACTCGATGAAATGGTCTACTACCTCGTCGTCATAAAGAGGCATCGAAGAGAGTAATGGAGGCTCTTTAGTATTGCTCTGTGATTAAACGCATTGAGGCACACAATAAAAAAATTGAATTGCATTGAATTGAACTGAATTGATCTGAACTGAATTGAACTAAACTGAACTGATTTGAGTTGAGTTCAGTTAAGTTGAGTTGCGTTGAGCTGAGTTAAATTAAATTGAGTTGGGTTGAGCTGAGCTGAGTTGAATTGAATTGAATTGAAGTGAATTGAATTGGTTTGAACTGATTTGAATTGAATTGATTTGAATTGAATTGAATTGAAGTGAATTGATTTGAATTGAATTGATTTGAATTGAATTTAATGGAATATAATTAAATTAAATTGAATTGAATTGTTTTGGCTTGATTTGAATTGGATTGGATTTGAATTGAATTGAATTGAATTGAATTTAATGGAATTGAATTGAATGGAATGGATTGGAATTGAGTAGAGTTGAGTTGAATCGAATTGAATTGGATTTGTTGCAATCCATGCATTAAAAATTAAATGGATTGCGAAGGGGGTTTATTAGTATTTGAATTATTTGCAAGGTAAATCAAAGACAGGTGGTAACTCTCCGCCACAATATTTTCCGTTTAGAGATAAATGCCAAAATTTCCTATGAAAATTTCGCAAGAACTGAATACGGGGCTTTAGCCATGAAAAAGCTTCTTAAAATACCGTTCGGATCCGGTGTAAAATTGTAAGAGTGAAAAACTAGAAAGCTCAAAAAGAAGAAGCTCTCCCCAGTCCCTTCATCGGATGGAATGGGAAACCATTGTTTGTTGTTGTTCACAACCACAGATCCTCGGTTTCGTCAAGTACACGTACTGTCAAAATGGAAATTGTGGTGGATCATAGAGAAATAGACAACACCCGCTATCCCTCTCTTCACGTTCTCTTGATGACGACGAGGTAGTAGGTCATTTCATCGAGTTCGAGTTGCTTTTCTAATTTACTCTTTGGTTGGACATAATACGGACAGAAATAAAAGGGAATGCGTATTTTTGTTCGATGGAAACAACATGAACATAATTTAGTTGTCATTAGTATCAATCAAACACAATTTAAACTTATGGTGATTTCGTTTCTAAAAATTAATGTTGCCCTTTAAAAAATGTTACCATCGCTCCTTTAAAGTTGTGCCTTTTTTAGGGTGAGAAACGAACATAGAAATAAATGTTGCAGTTTCTCACAACTGTATGCTTTTTTAGCATGTCTTTATTACCTCGCTTAACTATATTATTCGACCAGTGTATATGGAAATTTAAGCGATATTCAGCAATTTTAAGCGACTCTATATACAAACTGTTCGATTAGGTAGCAAACGAAATGGTTTTTGTCATTATTCCCGCTTAACAAAAAAATCGACCACTTTGTTTGAGAATGTAAGCGAATGTAACTGAAGTCGTTTAAATTACCCTTGCGCCACTACAAAAGGTAGAACAATTAGCTTAGCGAGGACAAACAACAGAAACAAAATTACAGAGAACTTGCCATTTTTTAGAGCAACATTCTCCCCGATGACTCGCTGAGAGGGCAGAAAATGCAACATTTTTGCACATTTTGAGTGCAACATTCTCAGAAACGAACACAAAACCTTCAAGTGGGGTTGCACTTTTTTCACAAACGAACACAAAAAGGCACTTTTAGGGCAAAGGGCAGAATCGAAATCGCCATTTGTTTGCTGCTTTGTCTATAATCTCTATGCCTTCTTTGGTCTCTCATTCTACATCATTTCCCTAGTACCTTTTCGATCAGCTGTGCCATAGAAACCGCCTGGGTGGATTGTAAGTTTTATGAAGAAAGAGGTTAAAGAACTCGATAACTATCGAACATGTTGTATATTCCACAACGAATGATTAGATAAGCGGAGTAGAGTTGGGTAGTTCCTGAACTATCTAGTTCATTTAGGCTGACCAGATATCACCCTCACGAACGTAATGCTCATGTTCGATACGTCGCGTACGTTCGTGATTTTTATGTCCGGGCAACTTAAATGATCGACTTCGAGAAATAGTGAACGAGATCAACACAAGTCTAAAGCGCAGACAGTTGTACAAATCTACTTTATGGATTTGTAGAAATCCTATTGAGGTCAGTAGGAATAGGCATTCCAATTCGTACACATCGTCGAATAATACTAAAAGTTTGTAACTGTTGAATTTTCCTATTGGATGACGAATAATTGTGAAGAGCTGTGTGTAAATAAAGGGATTACTACTGTCATTATCGTTATTTCAAAGGAGTCTTATTTTATTAAAGACAAAGAAAACAATGTTAAAAGGATAATTCCTAACAATATAATACCCTGGCTGCCACGGTTGGATAATTTATGCGTAGGTCACTCTTGTGCTCCATTACTCTTGTTAGTTTAAACAAATTTCCCGGGAATTGACTTATTTTTCCAATTGCCAACAAACATTATACGCTCAGGTGGCAATCCAATCCATTTGCAACCCGCAAAAAGTCACACTCATTCGGAAGAGTTTGTCATTCGTAGTTGTCACTCCTCCGCTCATAAATCGTTTATCGCCCTTGAAATTTCGCATTCAATTTCGTTCAAGGTTCGCGTTTTGGAACACAAAACTCTGTGGTTGGGCAAAATGGGACATTAAGCGAAACGTTTTAGTGTTATTTCTTGAAATCAATGTCATTACAGAAATAAATAAACTGAAATTTTGCAATATTTTGTCCCTCAACTCGTTGTTGCTTCTAATAGCGAAAATTGATATAAACAAATTTAAATTTGATAGCTATTAAACATTTTCTATTGTGTTTGGCCCGATGGCTCTTGTAATGTATTCCGTCTGCCCTCTAGAGTAACCGCTCGTTCGAATTCAGAGCCGTGTCATGATGACAATGTTTCGAAGATATGTATGTTCGTCTGTAGGTATATGTACACTTTTAGCCATATGTGCCTGTGTATGGGTATTGTCTTCGTCGACAAGAGGGCATTAGGCAATATAACGTGAAATGGGTGTTCGAATGTACTTTTAACACTTGTAGGCCTAAATCGCGGCAGACACAAGAGTCGTGCGACGTTTGGGCAAACGGGCGGAACGCAGAGTCGCTCAGTGACATCAACGATATCAACCACTGTTAAATTTAAACTTGGCAAAAATATTTTGTTAAAGATTTTCATACTCGGTGATCAATTGGCTGACGGAGGCGCAGGCAGACGCAGGTTTACTACTGGCCATTTGGGTTGATATTGAAAACACGATAATGACGAACATTAACATTTACACTTTGATTGACAAACAGTAATTTGGTCAAGAGTAAACAAAACCGATATTCAAATACATTTTAACAATTAATTAAATTGTTGTTTTGTTTTTATTTCAATGTAACAACACGTAACTTTATCGGCGGCCTCTTCATCTTTGCTCTACTTTTACAATATCCGGGTTATTATAGTTCAAACTGAGAAAGTCACAAGGTCATAACCAAGTACATAGATACATAAGTAATTATGTTGTCAAATAGTTAAAGGAATTTCATTGATTTCGAGTTACCATTAAGCACACAATAGTGGTCTTCATGAAAGCTCGAAAGAACCTCGAAAACATCGTAAACTTGCACAGCAAACGTCAAAACAAACAAATTTCCCATACAAAGCGACTTGCTCAAAAGTGGAAAGTTTTCGAGGCAAATTTGCTGCGCAAACGTGGGATGGAGAAACGTGTAAACTTTTGACATTTCGGTGTCATCTGACTAGGATGGATAAATAAGGTGATAGCACTAGAACAGTAGAAAAAGTACACATACATAATACATGCAACTACCACCTTATGTATCCATCTTGGTCAGCTGATATGGTTTTGAGCACAACTACGCTGAGCAAGTTTCCCTCGCACCGTTGCATGCTGCACCAGGTAAAGTTGCTCAGCGTAGTTGTGCTCAAAACCATATCAGCTGACCAAGATGGATACATAAGGTGGTAGCAGTAACAATTGCATGTATTATGTCTGTGTACTTTTTCTACTGTTCTAGTGCTATCACCTTATTTATCCATCCTAGTCAGCTGGCAACGAAATGTCTAAAACTTGTCTGACGAATGACGGAGTTACTAATTCATATTCCGAAACTCATTTTATTGTGTTCCTTTCCGTCCTATTTGTCAACAAATCTGGTAAAAGTCGAACTACTTCCTTTACTCCTTTCTATATATTTAAATATATTTTCGCAGTGCGTATTTAAAACTTAAAAATACGTATCTTATGTGATAATTCATTCTACCTTATTGTATTTTATTTAAAATAAAAATATTCGAGCGTTAGATCAATATTTGAAATTTTTTTATTTTCAATATTTCGCTACCCATTGGGTAGCATCGTTAGGAAAATAAACAACAATCAATAAAAATTTTAATAAATTGTTTATTTTTCCGCGAAATATTGAAAAGAAAACAATTTCAAACATTGACCTAACGCTCGAATATTTTCACTTTAAATACGCACTTTAGTTTTCATTGTGGAATATAAGTTCTAAGCATAAATTGAAAGCTAAAATAAGATAACTAAAAATATTGATAGCATGATTTGGAAGAAAATTTTACTTCGTTTTTATCTTTTAAGGCTTCGAGAGTACTTTTCGCGTATCAAAGTCCAAACTTAATCGCCCATCATGGCTGCAGCGCAAAAACCATGATATCGCCATTACATCGCATTCATTTATTGATAGATTCGTTTTTAACGACATGTGCACTCCGAACAGAAAATGGCAAAATAATCAATTAGCAAATTTATAAGAATGCTTCGAAAACAAGTACTTGGTACAAGTATGAGATCCTGGATAATTTGCGTGTATTATCGTGAAATTTCGGACAATTATTGTTGCCCAAAAAATGTGTGACCACTAACTTGAAAGAATGGCAAGGTGCAGCTTCGATTAGTGATAGCAAAGCTGGAAAATTTTCATCGTTCAAAAGATTTTTCAGCTCTGGGCCAGCAAACACAACTTCCTTGATTTTTGAAAGGTTTTAAAAAGATACATCAAGTAGGCAAACGCTGCACCCTCTTTGTGTAGATTTTTAATAAAATTCTTTATTAATCCCAGCTTCATATGTAAAGGGGTCAGAATACTGTTATTGCTGTGTACCAGAGGTTCATAATTCACATTTGCTTGGCCAAGAAAACTGCTGACTCTTTCTGGCTATTTGTTTTTATTTATAATCTGCACGGCTATCCCAGAGGTAGAGGAAACAGCAGTACTTTGTATAGCCACATTGAAGTCCTCGTAAAATTGCTATGACTTGCTAAGTTACAGCATATTTGCCATTGATATATTTTGTATTCAATTCTTTCGACCAATGTTGACATAGTCTTATAAGTTTCCTTAGTATTAACAGCGTGAGCTACAGGGCTTGATGGCTTTTTATTCCTATTGTGAAATGTAACGGCTTTGAAATGTTCTTTATTGTTGTCACTGAACAGACGCCACTCTTGAGGAATATGAACTTGGTGCAGTTCTTCAGAAAGGCTAGATAAATCACTGCAAAAGGAAATGTTTGCTTGCTCGCTCGTGACGAGTCCTGTAGTAGGTAACTTTGACATCTTTAGACAAAAACCCACATTCTTGCATCCGAGAAACGAGTAGTTGAGACTTCTCTTTGGTCAGTTCCAATCATTGAGTTCTATTTGACATAAGTATTTCCTTTTGCGTTCGAATTCAATATCACTGGGTTCTGCCTCGTCCTCTGAAAAGCTCACATCTGTACTTATACAATCTGCGTCAGCGTGGGTGGATGGTGAGCTTTAGAAGATCAAATTGATGGAAACGTAACTAAATCCACTTTGGCATATTCTCACTTCATATGCATTTCAAAGCCACTCTTTTTCCTGAGACAACAGTAGCAGTTTATCGCGTGACACAGTGGCTTTCTCCAAATCATCTGCCTTTCAAAATTCATATAGCGGCTAAAGCAAAAGCTGCAAAGTTGTACCTGTTTCCAATAATTCAGGGTAGGTAATTGCACAAATATGTGGGTGTCCATGGATCTGTGAAGCTCGGCGTTATTCCAAAATAATCAAGATAGCATTTTTGCAGATTGTCAGTGAAAGCTCGAGTTTTGTTACACTTAATAAACTACTCCAGACATAGCAAAAATCGTTTGGATTGTTTACACATTGGAAATTATGGAAGCGCGTGCTCATACTTCATCAGTTCAAAAAAAACCGTTTAAATAAAGCACCAAACTCAAGTACCTTTAAATTTTTTGCAGAAAAACCACACCACGTTGCTTTTGGCTCTTTCCGAAAATCCGATTGATCGATAAAAAGCGTACAGTTTCTGAACGCATGCGATAATGCGTTATCGAAACTTGTCTTATCGACGAAACGAAAAATATTCCAGTACACTACTGCTTTCTAATGCGCTACGTTAAACCTCAGGGAAGTGAAGAAAAATAAAAAATGTTCCCTTTGTAGTGCCCCATTAAAAACATGTAACTCTACCATTTCTCACCCAATTGTGTTAAACCATAGCTTGTTTTGCTCGAGAAAGACCAAAATTTAAGCTCAATTTATGAAACTGGAGTTATTTTTGCGATTAATATATTTCATATATTTCTTTATCAATTTAAAGCCGTGATTTTTCCACAAAAAAAAAATAATTTTTGAACTTTAAGTGCCTCTACAATCAAAACTATCCAACTGATTCTAAAATCTAATATAAGAAGGTGGTAGAGGAGCTCATTACCATCAAGTTGAGACCAGTCTTGTTCAAATCGGTAACCGCGTTTACGAGTTATGCTTCCATAAACTAAGGTATCTCATAAAAAACTGTAAAAAAAATTTTCAAATTCATACCTCCGTATTTAGGAGGCCAAAATCTATAGAAAAAAAGTATTTAGAACGCTGCAGCAAAATGACTGTAAACTAGTGGTGTTGATTATTGCTGAGTAAGATGTAGTAAGGTCATGTTAAGTTATAATTTAACTATTCAAAATATATTATACATATATTTATAGTATACAACATTTACCGTGCGTTGTTGTGAAAAATTTAATTCCAATTTTACTTTCAATCGAAAATAAAAATTGAGCCTTCAAATTTAGGGATATAATAACATACTTTGTTTTCCATTAAATAAAATAATTTAAATTAACTTACCATGTGTAAGTCATTTTGCCGAGTTATGTTTTTGTATCTCTCCTTCTTGATAACATTTTCATTCACAAGAAATGATAACAGCATTTATATAATTAGCTTGTTTTTTTTTAATTCCTGCTAAACTAATTTTTCGACGATTTTGTATGGGCTGCCGCTTAAAATCGCTTAGCTCCCCATACAAAGTGATGGTGGTCCCCATACAAATAAAAAAACAGGCTCAAAGTCGTCGAAAAATTAGTTTAGCAGGGAATAAAAAAACAGGATTTATGTTAAGCCCGGTATTCACTTTTTATGAAATTTTCGTTGCCATAAAAAGTACGTGTGTAAAAAATAACGAAAATTTCATACACAGAAAACTTCGCTCACTTTTCATGTGCTTGGTGCTCAGTTTTTTGCGAAAATTTCGTAGGCAAAATCAATTACAGGGTTGTTACGCCAAAGATATTTGTTTGGGACTAAAATTTTGAACTTTCGAAAACTTTAAACAAACCGAATACCACCTGAGTTAAAAATAAAATGGAGTGCGACGGGGGTATAAGTAATTGAAATATTTGCAAGGAAAATCAAATGTACGTATGTATGTGTTGGTTGCTCATACGATTTTCATAAATATGTGGCAACTTCATTCTCTCAATTGAGAGATTTCGTGACAGCGCGCTAAGAAATTAGAAAAGATTCTATTTTAGCGGCGAGTCGACAGCCGCAACGGATTTTTGTAACGATTTGTCCTGCCATAAGAGACCTATGTATGTATAAAAAAAACGTCGTCGTCTGTAGCGAGTATGATTATGTTTGGACTCTTATTCTATTTTTTCCAAATACAGCATTAGAGTCCAAACAAGCTTCAGACGACAACGAAAAAAATCACTAGCGTCTAAACAAAGTGGGAGAAAGAGTGTCTGGCGACTGCAATTGAGTTTTTCTCTCTGCGTCGTGTATAGTCGCGGCTCTTTTCTGGATTTTTTTTTGAAAGTTTGGCTACATAATATTATTGATGTATAAATTTTAAATTGTTTTTGCTGCTTTTAACAAATTTTTCATTCCCTTTAATTGTACTGTGTTTAAAAGAAATCGTTTTTAACCCATTTTTTAAATTTTCTTTTGTACACACATGGTTCAACTTATGTATGCGTAGATAGCTCTTATGGTTTTTAATAAAATGTGGCAATTGAAAATGTGGAAATTAGAAAAGATTCCATTCCAGAGGCGAGTCGTCAGCCGCATCGGATTTTCATCACGATTTTTCCCCGCAATAAGAATCCTATGTATGTAAAAAACGGTCGTCGTCTGTAGCGTGTTTGATTATCTTTGGACTCTTATAACGCATAGTCTGTTTCTACACGTGCAATTGTAATTGCAGCAATTCTTCATGATTCTCCTTTGGAATTGCAATTTGCTTTTACACGTACGCAATTCTGTTTGTGCAATTCTGGTTTCTATTATTGCTGCTTCTGACATTCGTATA
The DNA here is from genome assembly GCA_963931995.1 of Phaonia tiefii. Classification (NCBI taxonomy): domain Eukaryota; kingdom Metazoa; phylum Arthropoda; class Insecta; order Diptera; family Muscidae; genus Phaonia; species Phaonia tiefii. The sequence goes on from OZ008367.1 coordinate 18,277,332, forward strand.
ATTCTGAGACATATGCAGACTATTCGTGTGAAATTTTTACGAATGAGTAAATGAAAAGAAATGTCAAATTATTCTGTAGCCGCCATTACTAAAAAATTACGAATGAGAAGAACTGAAAGAATTGCAGAGTTCATGCAAGTTTTTTCCTCGTTCCATTCTTCTTACCTCTCTCTCCCACGAACTCATGAATTGCAGCAATTATAATTGCACGTCTAGAAACAGACATATACACCGCCATTTATCGCGGCCAGGTTAGCAATAACCTTGATCTCTAATCTTTGCGCTTACACCACCAAATTTGAGATTAAATTGACGTTGACAACTCTGTGCTTAGACATACTCCGCGCCGAGGCAACATTATCGAAGACGGCGGCACAATAGGAAAATTAAGTTGGTGGCTATTGGTTTGACAAGTTTTGCACAAATTTGGGATGTTTTAAAATTGGATCAGTGAGTCAAATCGGGCCAGTCGATACAATCTGCTCACAGTTCAAACCAATAAGGGTCATTTATATCGGCGGCGGCGTGAGTTTCAAATATAGTTTAGTCGGAAAGGCGACGCGTCGAAAAGTTTTTGATTGGCTTCCATCTAGGGATGCCAGATTTGAAATTAACAGAAAAAGTACATCTAGGAAAAAAAGTCAGTACAATTATGAAAATAAAAGTACACTTCCAGTTATTAAAGAATCTTTAAGTTCAGTACAGAAAAGTAAAATTTTACGTTAAGAAATGAAAAAAATCAGTACAAAATAGTAACAGTTTATAAATTATAGAAAAAACGAACAAACTAGGGAACCACAAATACCTGTTTTAATAAAAACTAGTCGGATGTTTCACATTTTATTTTTCAAAATAAAAAATATTGTGATCTATTATATATTAAAATTTTTTAATACCGAATATAACCGTCTTGTTTTAATTAGTTAATAATCAAAGATATAATTTTACAACTTTTTTAAAGAATTACAAGTATGTATAGTTTTTGTGGACTTTATTAACTACATACATATTCCGTTTCTACCATCTTCTGTTTCAAAAAAATTTAAAAACTCATTCCAAGTGTACGTAAAATTAGTATTTATTATTAATTCGTTTTCTAAATTTTGAATTAGAAGTTTATTTCGTTCTTTCTCCAAAAATTCAACATCAAACTGAATATTCTTTCAGATGCCGCATTAGAACGAGGAATTGAAAATACAAATTTACAGATATTTTCGAAATTTGTAAATGACTCACTTCTAGGATCTTTTTAAATTTTTTGAACGAACATTTTGGAATATTTTCAGCAAAAGCTTTTAAGGATATAAATTCGTCAAACAGCCAATTCATTTGATTGCAAATAATTCAATTATACCATGAATAAAATGGAATGTTTGAATTACGGCTAAAAATGGTAAATACTTATATACGATTTTTGGTATCAATAAGGAGTAACATTTTCATATTCATTGTTGGCATAACAAAAAAAGTACACCAAGAAGTGCAGAGGCTAAAAATAAGTACTTTTGCGTACTTCTTTAGGTGCTATGCAGTCAGATGTACAATTAGTATAAAAAAGTACGCCTACTGCTGAAAACAGTACATCTGGCAACCCTACTGCCATCTCAAAGACTATCAAGAAGTAGACAACCAGAAGATGTGCGCAATTTGGCAACCCTGGTAAAAGAGAACCAAAAAGTGCCAGATATTCACTCAAACGCTTTGCTCTCTCGTGTCATATCTTGATTATTTCATACTTTTTGCAGAGTTTATTTAATTTTATTTCAACACGGTTGGTATTTGTATAGTTATATACAATAACACTATCAAAAAGCCGCTTGTGTATTCAAATATTCAATGAAGAGAGTACGAGAGAGGGCAGAGAAGTGCTAGGGTTTCACTCGTTTTGTTTGTTGGCATTTGAGTGAAGAGAAATTTTGACTGGCTATCTCAAGGACGATTTACAATTAGACGACCAGAAGATGTGCGCAACTTGGCAACCCTGGTATAAGAGAACCAAAAAGTACTAGGAGTTCAGTCAAACGCATTTCTCTCTCGCGTCATATCTTGCTTACTTCATACTTTTTGCATAGTTTATGTAATTTTACTTCAACATGGTTGGAATTTGTATAGTTATATACAATAACACTATCAAAAAGCTGCTCGTGTATTGAAATATTCAATGAAGAGAGTAAGAGAGAGAGTAGAGAAGTACTAGGGTTTCACTCGTTTTGTTTGTTGGCATTTGAGTGAAGAGAAATTTTGACTGCTTGTACATCGTTTTTGTCCATCTCAAAGACGATTTACAATTAGACGACCAGAAGATGTGCGCAACTTGGCAACCCTGGTAAAAGAGAACCAAAAAGTACTAGGAGTTCACTCAAACGCATTTCTCTTTCGCGTCTTATCTTGCTTATTTAATACTTTTTGCATAGTTTACGTAATTTTACTTCAACTTGGTTGGAATTTGTATAGTTATATACAATAACACTATCAAAAAGCTGCTCGTGTAATGAAATATTCAATGAAGAGAGTAAGAGAGAGAGTAGAGAAGTACTAGGGTTTCACTCGTTTTGTTTGTTCTCATTTGAGTGAAGAGAAATTTTGACTGTCAACTTGTACATCGTTTTTGTCCATCTCAAAGACGATTTACAATTAGACGACCAGAAGATGTGCGCAACTTGGCAACCATGGTAAAAGAGAACCAAAAAGTGCTAGGAGTTCACTCAAACGCATTTCTCTCTCGCGTCATATCTTGCTTATTTCATACTTTTTGCATAGTTTATGTAGTTTTACTTCAACATGGTTGGAATTTGTATAGTTATATACAATAACACTATCAAAAAGCTGCTCGTGTATTGAAATATTCAATGAAGAGAGTAAGAGAGAGAGTAGAGAAGTACTAGGGTTTCACTCGTTTTGTTTGTTGGCATTTGAGTGAAGAGAAATTTTGACTGTCTATTTGTACATCGTTTTTGTCCATCTGCCAAACAGTTGATGTTTTGTGTATATTTTGTTATGGTTGCACTTTTTTAGTAACTAACAGTGTTCCATCAAAATGTACAGCGCTTTAAAATGAGGTTTAAATTTAAAATTCAGTTTCTACAGATTCAAATTGTATGAGTAATCTTCTTGGGGGCGAAATGCGCTAATATTGGTCGGTGTAAATGCCATATTACTTTTAATACAAACCAAGATTTATTTATCCAGGTTTTAGCAGCAGTTTTTGATGAAATTAATGTGCTTAACATGTCAAATTCGGCTGATGTACACACTATGGGAAAATGACAATTTAATTTCTAATGTGTTAAATTTAGTGATCATAATGGAGATGCAAGTCTATTTTTGTACAGCTCTTTAATATTTAACAAATTGTTTTTCTTAACAAATTGTATGATTCTATGAAACTTTGTGAAAAAACTAATATCGTAATGTAAACAAACACAGAAATAAACTTTGACATATTGGGCATGAACAAAATGAAATCAGCTGTGCTACTGATATAACCGGAATGAATAAATCTTACTACAAATGTAATGTAGAGCCACATACATACATACATATTTATCTGTTGGGGGAGATCGCAATTAAAAAACCAACCATACAGGCAGTTAATTTACAGTTAGGTGGAAGCAAAAAACAGTCTTTTGTTTTGTGAATTGCAGTTGACTATTGATTGTTGTTGAGTAAGGTCATGTTATACGTTCGTTCATATCCATAAACACCATTTGTTATGTTCTAATCATTATTTATACTGACGTGAATAGGTAATTTAAATTGTTCTAAGTGAATTTATATATTTCTTTATTTTTTTTTTGCAAATAAAATTACTACTAATGAAAATATATTATACCTATAAAATATAATTGTTTTATATATAAGAATGTACTCCAACCATATACATACATATGTATACTGAGTCGACTAAACACAGATGGATTACAGGTAGTTCCAACAGCATTCACCTGACACGTAAAACCTGCACTAGATTTATAAGCGATTCCTCCTCTGAACAGATAGTAAAAATAGTAACGCCACAGATGAGCGAGAGAAGAGGAAGTTGAAAACTGAGTCCGCTATTGCACCTCGCATCTATGGTCTACCAAAAAATACAAAAAGTAGACTTCCCCCTTAGACCAATATGCTCTTCAGTTAATGCACCTGTCAGGGGCGGACTAAGGCCTAGGCAACCTAGGCATGTGCCTAGGGCCCGAAAATAAGGTTTTAAATTTTTATAATTAATTTTTACATCCATTTTAGTTTTATTATTCGATCTTTAAGATGTTATTTTCTTTAATAATTTTTCCGGTTCGAGATCAATTTCTATGAAAAAGTACTTTTATAACAAAAAGTACATTTTCATAGATTGTATTATTAAAGATATAATTTGAAATTGTTTATTATGGTGAATGGTTGGGAATATAGCTATTTCAATGCCCACCAAGGCAAATCGTCCGCTCCCTTCTCCACAAGTATTTATGTAGGTATATTATCACACATTATAGGGATAAACAAATGTCAGGTAAGCGATAATTGTCTAAAACTCGTATACATATGTGCGAAAACACCCACAACAATACTTTGCCATAACCATCAATATTCACAACATTACGCAGGCTTTCATCGAAAGCCATTGCATATATGTTGTTGTTTCAAAAAAAGAAACAACAATTGCCGTGTTATTATTCGATCTTTAAAATGTTATTTTTAATATTTTTCCGGTTCAAGATCAATTTCTATGACAACGTAATTTTGGTATAAAAAACAACATATTTTTTCTGCGCATGTTATAAGCGCAAATCATTCATTAAATTTAATTGGAAACGCTGCTGCCGAAAGTAGCATGGAAATTACCACTTTTTTCAATATCGTTCAGGAATGGTACGTATTTTTTTCAAGTTCTACACATAGGTGGACTACATTACAAAAATTTTGTAAGGGCAAACACTTGAGTATTAAACCTATTTGTGACACCAGGTGGTCTGCTCGTTTCGATGCTGTGAAATCCTTAAAGGAAACTTATGAAGAAATTAATCATGGTTTATGTAATTTCTCCTCAAAAAAATATGAAAAACCTTGATACATTTGAGCAGGTACTGTAACTTACTATATGGGAAAAATTTTAGGGGGAATGAAAGCTTCGAACAAGACTCTTTAACAAAAAGACGAATCCCTAAATACTGCAATTTTAATATATGATTCATTGATAGATTTCATACAAAGTGTGTCCAGTTGGCAATACCCAGTGTACGCAGGGATTCGTCAACCTGATCCCTCTAGCGGAGTCTTAGTCTTCCTATTTTTCGTCTTCCTTCGAGTTCGGTTTCGAAAACCCTTCGTGCTGGTTCGTCTTCATCCATTCTACTGACATGGCGTAGCCAGCGCAATTGCGTTATCAGGATAAAGCTCATACAGCTGATTCATGCGTCGCCGATACTCGCCGTTGTGCACTATAGGGCCATACATTTTTCGGCGTATTTTTCTCTCGAAGACTCCTTCAGATGTTTCGTCTGCTTGCGATAGGACCCAGGATTCTGCGCCATAAAGCAAGACAGGTTGAATGAGAGTCTGGTACAGCTGGACTTTTGCTACTCGAGGGAGGGCTTTATCTCTAAAGTGCTTGCTTAGCCCAAAATAACATCTATTCACAAGCACAATTCTCCGCTTGATCTCAAGGCTGACGTTGTTGTTTGTTTATAAAGGTATATAAATTCGTCCAATACCTCGAAGTTATAACGGTTATCAACGTTCACGCTTTGGTCTAATCGCGTGGACGTCCTGTTCGTTGAAACCATTAATTTTGTCTTGTCCTCATTTACCGTCGGACCCACTTTTGCTGACTCTTTCTCAATTCTCCAAAAAACCGCAGTAACTTCTCTAATTGTGCGCCCAATGATATCTATATCATCAACATACGCGAGCAGCATGTGACTTTTGCTGCTGATGGTTTTATTCAAGTTGACTACAGCTTTTCTCATACTGATCTCTTTTAAGATGTTCAAGAGATCGCACGATAGGGTGTCGCCTTGCCTGAGGCCTCGCTTAGTTTCGAAAGGTTCGGTAAGATCCTTACCAACTTTCACTGCAGATTTGGTTGGTGTTCGTCAAGGTCATCCTGCAAAGACGTATGAGTTTTGCAGGAATACCAAGCTCAGACATTGCTTCATAGAGTTTCTCCCGTATCGGACTATCGAAGGCCGCCTTATAATCGATAAATAGATGATAGGTGTCGATTTGTTTTCCGTGTGTCTTCTCCAGGATTTGCCGTAGCGTGAAAATCTGGTCAGTTGTCGATTTTCCATGCCTAAAGCCACACTGGTATGGTCCAATCAGGTCAGCGATAATTGGTTTTAGTCTTTCGCACATTATACTTGATAGAACGTTATATGCTATGGATAAAAGGCTTATTGCACCGTAGTTGGCACAGATACTCGGGTCACCTTTTTTAAATATGGAACATAGTACACTGAGACTCCAATCGGCGGGCATGCATTCATCTAACCAAATTTTCAGCTCATCGCCGCCAGCCTTAAACAGCTCCGCCGGTAATCCATCGGTTCCAATAGCTGTTCTGACCTCGTCTTGGTTAGGAGGTGGGCAATCGACGTCGTCGTCGAAATTTTGATCAATTGTCCCATCGTCATTGGATGTCTCAGATACCAGTAGCGCGGAAAAATGATCTCTCCATATTCCCAACATGCTCTGCACATCTGCGACGAGATTTCCGTCTTTGTCTTTACAGAAGGGGGGCCCTGAACCATGTCCATTAGTTCCGTTTTTAAATAATTCTACTAATTATGACAAACTAATTGACGAGTGTGCAGAATTGAAAGTGAGAAAAAAGGCAATACAACTAATCAATCTGGGTATACGAGTATTTGTTTAAGCATTATTGGTTGTTTTAATAAATTATGTTCATGTTTGTTTGTTTTAATAAAATATGATTATTTAATTTTTGTATATGTATATTAGGGTGGACCTTGTGTCGATATTTTGGTAGATGAGGGCTCTATTCCGTGCCTTTTTGAAAAAAAATGACAATGCCGAAAAAAAAAAATTAAAAAAAAAAACATTAGGGGTTGCGCACGAGCCGAGAAAAAGGTCCACTTTGCCAAAATTAGGGGGGAAATTGCCATAGGTCATCAGGGGTCACCCGTAGGGGGGAAGAATGTATGGCCGACCCCCATTAACTTTTTACCGCCAACATTTTCCCCCAAGACACCCACACCCTATCTCCTCCCCTTAGGGGGGTCACCATACAAAAATTGAGGTTGCTCAGTATTTTCGAAAAACACCATAGGTCATCAGGGGTCACCCCTAGGGGGGCAAACTATATGACCGACCCCCATTAACTTTTCATCCCCAACATCTTTTCCGAACAAACTTACCCTCTATCTCCACTCCTTGAGGGACTCCCCATACAAAAATAAAAGAAGCTGTAATTGAGTAGTACTACTAAGCACTCTTAATATAATATAGTCAAATTAACATATTTTTGTTCGCTGATGGGTATTTCTTGCGGTAAGAATCGATAACATGTAGTAAATACTGTTTCTCTTCTTCGCCTTGACACAGTATTCTATTATAATCTTGTATCATTTTTACTCCTCTTTCGGCAGTGTCGTTCACAACGCGCAAGTTATTTACAATTCTACGACCTTCTTGATAGTCTGCGCGAGATTTCCAGGTTGCTGGATTTGCAAGAATGAAATCTTGCGATATTCCAAATCGTACAAATAAATTTTTGGTATTATGAGAGACGAAGTTGCTCAAGTCTTTAGCCAAGAATTCCTCATTCACATCTTTGAATTTCACCTCGATTTTTTTAACGCTGGTGCTTTTGATTACGACGCGAGGAGCTGGGGGAACCGGGTCGTCTTCTTCATCTTCTTCACCTTCTTCGTCTTCTTCATCTTCTTCACCTTCTTCGTCTTCTTCATCTTCTTCACCTTTTTCGTCTTCTTCATCTTCTTCACCTTCGTCATTCTCATTTTCTAGCAATGCTTGGGCCATTTTGGCCTTCAACTCATTTGAAACCTTGTCATCGAAAAAGGCAAGGGCTATATGCTCATCGGCGAGATACCATAGGTGACCGATAAATTTCTTTATCATTACCCGAGATAAATCCTGGTCAACGGACTTGTACTCGACGATGTCCTTCAAAAACTTCCAATCTTGATTCGGCGCCTCAGCTGCTCGAGAAGAACCAAACCATGCCTTGACGTAAAGTCGCTCCACAAAAATACAAACGTGTCGAATACCATTCAATTCACATACAGATAAGTGAAAAGTTCTCCGAAACAAAAACATCTTGAGGCTGTAAATGGCTTTTGCCATCCATCGAGCATGGGAAACGGGTCCTGGAGGTCGGAAATGGTAATTCTCAAGTTTTTCACCCAGAAACAAAAGAATTAATTGTAGCATTTCTTTGTAGTCATCGCGAGGGTGTTTCTCCTTCAATTGATCTAAGCAAAACTTCTTTATGCCGACTTGCATTGCCACAGAAATTTTTCTGACGACTTGATCGTCTATCAAGCCAGAATGGAATGGTTTAACCTTTACAGCGTCCCATTCCTGTTTGAAACGGTCAAAGCAAGGAACGCCTGGTGCACTGGTCTTTCCCATTTTTGTCTCAAAAACTTCCCTTAGCACCAGTTCGTATACGTGGTGTCTGCAAGGTAAATATAAGATTTCTTTCTCCAACAGCCGCTCAAGAGCAACTGCGGCTCCGGAGAATGGGCCACTGTTCGTTGATGTCGTGTCGAAAGAAAGTCCTTGTATTCGATGTGTCATATGCCAAGATGCCAACAGTTGATAAACGGCATGTGCTATTCTCCGGCCTTTTCCTTTCCCATCTTCTACTTTGGGAACTCCAAGAAGTTGTTCTTTTTCTCCGTACGAGACAATTACCGGTAGACGGTCCACCTTCTTTGTACCCACAAAATCCAAAAGCATTTTGCCATCCCAATGGACTACGAAGGATTTAGCTGCGACAAGCTGGAGATGAATGAAACGCGTTGAAGAATAAGAATTCTGAATGAGAGCAAATAAATCTATGCGATCTTACTTCTGGATTGTCTTTCACATAACTCAGCATGTTCTCTCGATTTGAACGCCGACATCTCCGAAGCGACGTACGGTTTATTGTGTATTGTTGAGGATCGCGTCCAAATGCTTCTGCCGCCGCTATCATAATGCCGACCGCGTCTCGGTCAGTCACTTTGCACTTGTCCAAAGCTGATAGGACTCGTTCAGTAAAACATTGTTTGTAACCTCTTCTGTCACCAACATTTGACGGGCCAGCTTCTGCCGGGAAGTTTTCGTCCTGTCTCCCATTATCATCGCTTGAATCACTGCTTGAAAATTTAACCACTGCAATTGAACGAATTTCATTTGAATATAAACATTGGACGAACACACAAAGCGCGAAATAGCTTACCGCCTTTAGCGAACCGATCTCTACTAGATTCCGTTGCACGTTTGCGTCGCAACTCTTCTTGTTCTTGCGTCGCAACTCACGTTTGCGTCGCAACTCTTCTTGTTCTTGCTCAGCTTTTCTTTTCCTCGTTCGAGTATCAGTAGCGTCCACACCTCCCATAGTTCCTGGCCGGCCATCTTCTCTTTGCTTTAGCAGAAACTCAATGTCTTCGGTATTTGTCATTTTCTCAAGGGCGTTGGCGTGTGCGATGTCGAAAAGATTATCCAAGCTATCAGAAAACGTATTCTCTTTTTCTCTAGTGGACTCAGTCTTTCTGTGAGATGACTTTCTTAAAGCATCCCACTCATCGTGCAGCGCAGCTATTTTTCTTGTAACATCTCCTCTGGCTTTCGTCGGAATAGCTGCTTGGCGCCAAAAAATCATCACTGCGTCCGCGACTATAACCGCACTATGTTTCTTCGACATGTTTCGTTTGCGAATGTTGAAGAAATGCATTCTTAGCACTTGCTTCTTCGACGGTAATTTGTTCCCCGTAATATTCATGCTTGGATAACCAATCAAAAAAATATCGTCGCGCGATCTAAGTCGTGTTGTCATCTTAACTTTTAAAAAACGGGAGAAAAATCAATTTACTTTTCGCGGTCGTCGGCACTTGTTGAATGACAACAATCGATGAATGAACTGCTATTTATAACTACTACGTATTTTGCAATATTTTACTGCCAGGTACTGATGAATGGGGGCATCTGCTAAGGGTGCCTATGTACCTGATTCAGCACGTGTGCGTTTCAAATTTTTCAAGACTTTCCAAACAATGACCACTCTTGAATATTGGTGGAATTTCTGTAAAAAAATCAAAAAAAAATCAAAAAAATCTCGATATTGTGCAACTGTAAATACATAGATTTTCAGTATTTTTGTATGGGGAGTCCCTCAAGGAGTGGAGATAGAGGGTAAGTTTGTTCGGAAAATATGTTGGGGATGAAAAGTTAATGGGGGTCGGTCATATATTTTGCCCCCCTAGGGGTGACCCCTGATGACCTATGGTGTTTTTCGAAAATACTGAGCAACCTCCATTTTTGTATGGTGACCCCCCTAAGGGGAGGAGATAGGGGGTGGGTGTCTTGGGGGAAAATGTTGGCGGTAAAAAGTTAATGGGGGTCGGCCATACATTCTTCCCCCCTACGGGTGACCCCTGATGACCTATGGCAATTTCCCCCCTAATTTTGGCAAAGTGGACCTTTTTCTCGGCTCGTGCGCAACCCCTAATGTTTTTTTTTTTTAATTTTTTTTTTCGGCATTGTCATTTTTTTTCAAAAAGGCACGGAATAGAGCCCTCATCTACCAAAATATCGCAAAAATGTCATTTCAAGGTCCACCTTAATGTATATTATTATTTTTTTCTTGGAATCCGATACTTTAATAGAACTACATACTATATGCTTTAAAACCAAACTACTAAACGCAAAGTATGTGTCATGATTGAAAAATAGGCCCGAAATTACAATGTTGTCAAGGGCCCGCTTTAGCCTTAGTCCGCCACTGGCACCTGCTACTATACTTTACAAATACCTTTTTTAACGTTTATATGCAATTATTATAAATAAAATGTTGTTACATTTTCGTTTGGGGAAAAGACAATTGCGTCGTAGCTTTCTGTCCCTGCCATTTGAAGTGCTACAGCTTGCCTCTATTGTTCATCTGCAACGGAAAAATATATTTCCAAATATTTAATTTGTAACATCATTATACTTACCATCTTGAACCCTCTTAAATGTTCCTGGCGAGCACTGCACATCGAGTTGTCTATCGCTACTCATTTTCAATTCAGTACTTTTGTTGTCTGTTAAGTTGTTTACATTGCAATCAGCTGTTTACGAACCAGCTGATTTTAATTTCTTGCAAGTTTTTACTGGATGTCGTCTGTGTACTTTTTGTGATATTTTCTACTGAGAGAGTAAAATTTTTTTTACTCTCCCAAAAAAGTTACTGGATATTTCTTACTGGAAAAGTACCCAGACAGACCTAATATTAGCATGACTCACTGATAACGCCAACTACAATCAAGGAACTCGAATGAATTTAAGGCCAAGATGGATAACACTATGATAGAAGACGACGAGCTGATGGTTTCTTTTGACGTAAGTTCACTATTCCCAAGTACTCCAGTGGGCCTGCCAATAAAAACACTGTGGAACAAAAATTTTTTTTTTTTTCGAAAATTAAAAGGTTCTGACAAAGGATTCTGGTAGAGGGGTTAAAAAATAATAATATGCCTGCCGCTTAGTTACATAGTAAAACCAATCATATTTATCGAAACAATTACACATTTTCGGCACAACTGAAAACTCAACGTCATTTTATTGTTTTATTATATGTGACCTGGTCTACGAAAAGGGAGCTTACGTGCGAAAACTAGTTTTCTGTGAAAAAGCTGTTAAAAGTAAGCAACTCGTTTCGTCAGTTTCTCATTATCTCGTTAATTGTTCTCCGCGCCGGACGTCCAGTAAGTGTTGTTGTTGGTGTTGTTGTTGGTCGGAATATTATTACAGTTCATCGTGTAAGTTGCTAGTGTGGAACATTTAAAAAAGTAACACTGAAGAAGTGACGTTTACTCTTTCTGTTGATTATCGTCTTCGCATTTCGCATGAAATGAAACATGAGTGTTAGTACACTTCTAAGCAAGTTAGGATTTTCTGCTTTTCATCACGTGAAAAAGCATCTCATCTTCCATCCGAATCAACCAAAAAGTGAAAATTAATTTTTTGACACCTAAGCCCCCTTTCCGTAGACCAGGTCACATATTATTTTCCTTCTTCGTAGTGTTTTGCTTCCAAAGTGCAGCTGATAAATTTCGTTGCTCGGTATATATATAAAATCTAAAATTTGCTCTTATTTTTCTACCCTCACCCATAGGATGGGGGTATATATGTATCAATTAATACGGAAAAAACTATAACCATATTAGACCCTCAGTATCTTTGGACGAAATTCTTTGTGAGGCTTTTTAAGACGATTGAGCCATGTCCGTCTGTCTGACTGGCTGGCTGGTCAACACGATAACTGCCGTAAATATATATCGATCGATTGTCAGTGACTACTATTTGTCCATGGTTAGTTTGGGATTGAAAATGGGTGTATTGGCCACGCCCCTTCTTGTACCTCCCATACAAGTCGACACATTTAGTACGAAATCATGTTTCTTCTAAAACCTGTTTCTGGTAGACGTGATTAGCTTCAACTCAAACATTGGTTAATAATCTGTAAATATCTACTTAATTGGAGATAATGGGCGAAGTCGCCACGCCGATTCTGGTACCTCCCATGCAAAAGCCTGGTGGTCGTCCAAAGGTGGGTTTGCTACGCCCATTTTGGTACCTTGTTCGGTCGGCAGGCTTTTCGGCCAGATAACTGCCACAATGATATTTTGTTAGTGACCATTATTTGTCCAACCTTAGGTTGGGGTTGAAAATGGGCACTTTGGCCACGCCCCTTCTGATACCTCCCATACAAATCGACATATTTAGTATAAAATCATATTTCTCCTAAAACGTTTTTCTGGTAGATGTAAATGTCTACTTAATTGGAGAAAATTGACGAGGTTGCCACGCCCATTGTGGTACATCCTATACAAAAGCTTGGTGGTCCTCCCGGTTATCAATTTGATAAGTCGCGTGAAACACCTCCGATCTTAATGAAATTAGGTTATAGGCCTCGTGTCATCAAATGCCAGTCACCGATTAAGACAAGAGTGAATTTGCTAAAATGCACGCAAAAGGTGGGCGGGTGACCGGTTGATCGACACGATAACTTTAGTAGACTATAAGCGATCTTAAGCAAATTCGATACTCGGTAATGTTTTCCTACAAATTAAAGATTAATTACTGTTCACGCCCATTTTCGTAGCTTCCATACAAAAGTTGGGCGGCTTTCCGGATGGCCGACTCGATATCTCCCGTACACCATAACCGATCTTAACAAAATTTGGTGCTGATCAATATTTTGTGCATAGTGTGTAAAAACAGATGGGCAACTTCGCCATGCCCGTTTTTGTACCTCCCATATAAATATTGAGCGGACAATATTGTAGTCACGATAACTCCCCATAATTATCAAGGGTCATAATTATGTTGGGTATTGGATATTATTTGCGACTCTGCTATTGAATATTGGCACAATAGATCTCGGTCGCAATGGATGACTTCGGTATGTTTAAGTCGGTTCACCCGACTGAAATGAAATTTCTGTACTGGTTTTAATTATATATTTTATATCTACGTCTTTCTTTTGTTCAATGGCTTATAGTGAAATTTTGCGTAGAATATTTTTTTCATACACCCCATCCCCCTAAAATTCAGTTTTCCAGACATTTTAGCACCAATTCGGAATAAGTAAGAAATTAGCCCATAAAAGACATCTTCAGTTTTCAATTATTTCTGGCAATTAGGTAAAGTATTGATGTATTCAGGGACTTATAGTAGAATTTTACGTGAAATATTTTCGTTGTACATTTTTACCTGTTACGCCCCTGTTTTAGGGTTGTTTTTCTTAACCTTTTCCGCAAAAGGCCATACAAGACCCATATATTGAGGAGCTAGAGGGTTAAAATGTTCCACAAAAATATTTCTCGTAAAATTGTACACAAAATTTACCTAAAATATAAGCATTACATGGTTTCCTATGTCGATTCAATTAAGGATGTACACGAGGGGGAAAACTTTAACCAACCCCCCTTTAATTACCGCCATGTGTACACTTTCAAAACGTCGATACACGTAAACCTTTTTTTAACACCTCTACCAGAATCAGAACCTTTTAATTTTGAAAAAAAAACTAACAAAAATCACTCAATAAAATTCAAATTCAAATAAATGTAACTGACACTAGCACGGCCTTCAAAAAATGATATACCACGGAAAAATGACCAGAAGATGTGCGCAACTTGGCAACCCTGGTAAAAGAGAACCAAAAAGTGCTAGGTGTTCACTCAAACTCATTTCTCTCTCGCGTCATATCTTGCTTATTTTATACTTTTTGCATAGTTTATGTAATTTTACTTCAACATGGTTGGAATTTGAATACTTATTTACAATAACACTATCAAAAAGATGCTCGTGTATTGAAATATAATGCATGCGGAAAAAGAAGAACATGGTGGAAAAATTCGCTCTATTCTTGTTGTTGGAATTATAGACCTTTTAGTGATGTTGATACTTTGGGATCTTCGATCGATAATAATTCGCACATGTGAATTGCAGAATTGAGTTTGTAACGGGTTTTTCAATAAGAGCGCTACAACAGTTTTTTTTTAAATAAAACAAAACCGGTTTTAGATACCAATGAAATTCTTTATTCCTGTGAAAGTACGTTCGATGCCATTATGTATGGAACTCGATTTATTTTGCATGGCCACCACGGGCACGCTTGCAGAAGTCCAGACGCTGAACCCAATTTTCGACGGTTTTCAAGCATAAATCGGCAATTTCACGTTCGATATTCGTACGAAGTTCATCAATCGTCGCTGGCTTGTTGGCATAGACCATAGACTTGACGTAGCCCCACAGGACATAATCTAACGGCGTCAAATCACACGACCGAGGCGGCCAATCGACTGGGCCATTTCGTGAGATAACACGTTCACCAAACTTGGTTTCCAATAAATTGTTTGTGGCATTCGCTGTGTGGCTTGTGGCGCCGTCCTGTTGGAACCACATGTCCTCCAAATCCATATTATCCCATTGGGGCCAAAAATATACGGTTATCATTGAACAGTAGCGATTCGCATTCACAGTAATGTGCCGGTCTTGATCATCACGGAAGAAATACGGCCCAATGACGCCGCCGGCCCATAAACTACACCAAACCGTAATTTTTTCGGGATGCAATGATGACTCATGGATTACATGTGGATTGCTGTCTGACCAATAACGCATATTTTGCTTATTGGCGAAGCCATTCAGCCAGAAATGAGCCTCATCGCTGAAGATGATTTTACGATTAAAATCCGAATCATTTTCAAGTTTTTGCTCAGCCCAATTCACGAACATACGACGCTTATGGTGGTCAAGCGGCTTCAGTTCTTGCGTCAATTAAGTATGTAGGCCAAGATCTTTTCGCAAAATTCGCCACAGCGACGTCACAGAGATGCCCAACGCTTGAGAACGACGTGTGAGAGACACATTTGGGGTTTCTTGAACTGAAGCCTCAGCGGCAGCAATATTCTCGACTCTACGGGCACTTCTTTGTCTCACTGGCACGGAAACATTTTGTACTGTGCCGGTGGATTCAAATTTTTCCACTAGACGCTTAATTGTTGATCTGGTAGGACGATAATGACGACCATAGATTGGACGTAGCGCTCTTAAAGTTGAGGCCACTGACTCCAAATTTCGGTAGTAAATTTTAATAATTTCGACTCGTTGTTGGCTCGTGTATCTTTCCATGATAAATTGGCAAACCTTACTGAAGAGAAATGTCAAAAGAGCGGGAAAAAATATGGCGTCGTTTGCTGTCCCTATCGATTTACTTTTGTAGCGTCTCTGTTGAAAAACCCCTTATAATGAAGTTGCTTTTGCTACATTTTCTTTTCTGTTAATAAATTTACCTAGTACAATGTTTGTACACTGTTTTCACTTTTTTTTTTGTTTTATTTTATTCGAATAATCGATTAATCGAATAATTTGATTGCGTTTTGTTCGGTTCGGTTTGTCAGATTGAAATCTACGATTAACCGATTAATCAAAAAACCCGATTAAATGGGTACCCTAGTAAATTGATGACATTTAGTGTGTTGCAGATTGGCGGTTGGATGTTGGAAAGTATCGCTTTAATAATACCAGACAGTGGCAATGGCTCAAACCAACGAACAATAAATCAGCAACGGTATTTCACCAGACACAATATATACTAACAATAAAATATAATCAAAAAAGTTCAAAATACGTTTAAATTTCACAGTTTGTCATCAAAACGACATGAAAAATGTAAGTCAAAAAATTTTGTAATTCCATCTGGTTTTACGTCAAATTGCTATCGCACCGATCGCACCACGAATAGTGTGAAAGGAAATGTCAGATGAGAAGAATGGCAGGTTGTGTATTACTGGTTTTTATTTAACAACAATAGACTTTTGTGAACCCTAAACAAAATCACTATAGGTTAATCACCCTGTTGAAACGAACCCAATTGCCTCCCATGCGCAGTCTGTAGTGAAAGTTGCTGTTGCATTTTGTAATCTCAACCACTATCAAATTTATTATCATCATTATTACTATAGAATTTGCATGATTTTAGTATTGATATCCTAATGCCTCATGCGAAATTCTCACAGATAATACAAATAATATATTAAAATATTTTTGTTATTTTGTTAATGATATGAAAAATGTATTCGACCGTTACAATTTTATGGAAATTTTGAATAGTTGTGCAAATATTGAATGAAAACCGCAAAGAAGAAATGCTCTCAGAATGATCGCTTGTTCACGGGATCACAGCTACTAACTAGCTGCTGTACGTTCTCATCGGTTAGTACGACTCGTACGAGTTTTAAAGTCCGTCAGATCGCGCCCAGTTATTGTTTGAATATGAAATTTAAATAGAATTCCATTGTACGTACTTGAGTGTTGTACTTAAACTGAGTCGACATCTGAGAATGGCAGCAGTGTTGCGTGTTGAGTTCATGTGAATCTTTTGGGACGAACGAACGATCACTCATACCCGCTCATAATAGATGATAAATATGTTTGCAGTGTCGATTTCAGCGCTAAGTTAGTTGAACATAACGCGACGCATCTCTGATTGACCTTCGATTACTGTCAAATAAAAACACGGACACAAAGTTCGCCGTACAAAATCGTCATAGAATACCCTACCGTATTGACTCAAAACCGTCAAATAACATTTAGGTTATTCACGAAGGGCTGATTAATAGGATATTTGATGAAAAGATTAAAAATAATCTCTGTGCTGCGTGAACACCCTTATATGTTATTTAGTCGCATATTTGATTACTTTTTTCTATCAGCTGTTTTCAATCAGCTTTTCGACAAATCTTTTCGGCTTATCTCGCCAACAACAAAATACATTGAAATAAAATAAGCAACTTTGAGCAACCTGTGCCTTTGGCAAAAGCTTATCAGCTTATTTTTAGTGTTGGAAAATACCAAAAATTTAACTTGCTGACAACACTAAAAACACGAAGTTTTAGCAAATCAAATTTTATATTTAAGTATTGGTAGCACTGGTATTTACATCTGTTTTTTGTTTATTAAAAAAAACAATCAAAATGAGCGCAAGTCGGGGGGTCGGGGAAACCTATGTGTACAAACGCAAAACCATAAATATTTGCATCGTATACATTTCTGACTACTTACCTTTAATGAATTCAATTTCCAAAGTACTCATATTGACTCTGAAGTCCATAATTTGTTGTTTAATGCTCTGCTTAGGCATTTTACAAACAATTTCCATTGTACATTGATGATTTTGATTTCATTTATCGAACAGCTGATTGAAAAATATAAGCAGATAAGCAGATAACCAACATGGAAGGGTGTTCACGTAGTCCAGAGCTTATTTTTCATCTTTTCAGCACATAAGCTGATAAGCAGCCCTGCGTGAACAACCTATATGAAAATTGTTTTACTTACCTTCACTCATGTTGATATTTATTTTTTCGCACAAAAAAAGCAACATAAACAACAATGCTACCAATATTTAAATATCAAATTTGAGATGCCAGATGCTAAAAATTCCCGTTTTTGGTGTTGTCAGTTGTCAAACAATCATATACTCTACTAATCACTTCCCAAAGGCAAGGATTGCTCGAAGTTGATGAAAGTATTTCCATATATTTCGTTGTTGGTGAGTTAATCATTTACGCGGTTACACTGTTAATCAGCCCTTCGTGAATAACCTAATTGTTTAGTCGCTAGGTTATGAATATTACATTACGTGTAGAGAATAAGTTCCTTATTCTTAAAAGGTTTAGAGAAACGTTTTTTGTATTGATTTTCTCTCAAACTTCTCTTTACTTTTTATGAATAAGGCTGTTAGTTTAGAAGTTTATTTAAGGCCCTGACTCACCAAATTATTTAGTCCGCCGACGTGTCAAACCACGCGCTTGTGACTTAATCACGTAGACTGGACCGAGAGTGAAAGGAATCACGGTAAACGTCATAGGTATGTAAGACGTTCTCATTTCCTTTCTACAATTTTACAAAAAAAATTATTTACTGTGCAAACAGGGTTGTATTTCGGTTTTTAATTTTTAGGTGGGCGGGTGTGGCCATATATTAAAAAACTCGCTCTTGATTTTATGACTGAAGGGAATCCAACGTCTGGTAGTGTCAGGTTTTAACCTCAAGAGAAGAATGATGTCGCTGAGGTTTGTTAGACGCAGCCGAAAGTGTTACTGTGAATGTGCAAAATATGTAAATATGTATATTAAACTCGCGAATGCAAAAAATTAAAAGTGAATGATTCTGTTCAATGTTAGAGCAAAACAGCTGACAGACGATTGATTCCTCTCGGAAGACGTCAGATGAGAAAGTTGGGACATCTCTAATATGTTAATCTATGGGTGTGGCAGTTACAAATAAAGTAGATTTTCGTAAGATAATATTCAACTGCCTCGACGATTGTCTAGAGTAGTAAACACTTATGGCCAGTTTATAAGTGGGTAGTTAACTATCGGATTACTTAATCTTAATTCTAAGTTAATTAGAGATTAACTTTGCATTTTGTTTTTCAGTGGTGAGTTAATGTAAGTCGCCATATTGTCAACTAATATGGCAACCCTTGTATTCTTATTGGAAAAAACGTGTGTTTTGGGATAAATACCAAAACAACAAAGGGGAACAAACAAAATGGAATTATGTAAAATAAGAAATAGATGCATAAAATCGAAGTAATTTTAACAAAAATGTGTAAAAAACTATAAAGGCGCAACAATTTAACGATCTAGACTAAACGTATGTGTACAAATACGCAAATCTGAAACATGTATTTTATACAATCTTCATTTCCCACTTTGACAGTCAGTAATTTGTCAGTCAGTTAACCAACCAACATTGCGTGGTTAAATCATAGTTAAACAATGACTAAAAAACACAATTCGATGTTTAACCACAATTTAACTAAGAAACGAAGATCACCACTGACTGAAAAACTGGTCATAAGTCGTGAATCAGTCACTCACTTCGCGTTACTTTTGTCGTTTTGGTAGTTTATAAAACGATACAGCTGTTCGGTTACTACCTGCGTTGAATTACGTTATTTAATGGGTAGTTTATACAACGCAGCGCAACGTTTTTGATCACTTCAGCTGTCAAATTGAACACGCCACAGTTCCTCGCGTTAGTTGAAGAAATTACAAATTTAAAGAAAAATGTGGATATTGCATTTCATTGCTTATAAGTAGTTGCCAACTTTGGCTGAAATGCAATCGACGGACTGTTTCCGCACTGAAATTCGTATTTACAGTAATAAAATTAGAATTGGAACGTTTAAATAAATAATGCGTTGCATAACTATTATACGAGGTTGAATTTTATGTTTCGGGATTAGAGAACAAACACAAATATTAATCATCGAAAATCTCATTATTGTTTTTCAAAATAATCCCCATGAAGATTTATACACTTTTGCCTGCGTTTGAACCAATTGTCGAAACACTTTTGCCACTCTGATTGAGGTATCTCCGAAACATGCATTCTGAGTGCAGCAACCGCTTCTTCAGGTGTCGAAAAACGTTGACCTCTCAGTTTGATTTTTACGTACGGGAATAAAAAGAAGTCATTCGGTGCCAAGTCAGGACTATACGGTGGATGACCCATCAAATCGATGATGTGTGAGAGCTCGCATTGTCGTGGTGAAGAGTGATCCGTCTTCGGCGGTTGGTTTTCCTGATTTCTTGGAAGACAACTGGCAAACAAATGGTTGTGTACCACTCAGAATTCACTGTTCTGCGTTGTTCTAGTGGTACGGTTGCGACTGTCCGGTTTTTCCGAAAAAACAGGCGACCATTTGCTTGGAAGTGCTTCGGGCGCGAACAACTTTTGTTGGATTCGGCTCATCTTGAAACACCCATACAGTTGACTGCTGTTTACGTTCGGGCTCATACGCGTAAATCCAGGATTCATCACCTGTCACGATGTCATAGACGTGTTTCGAAGCACCGCGATCGTATTTTTGGAGCATTTCTTTCGACCAATCCACACGAGCCTTTTTTTGAGCGATTAACAAATTGTGTGGGATCCAACGCGAACAAATTTTGTTGACAGTCAAATGTTTATGCAATATTTAATGTATGCTGGTTCCGCTAATGCCTAAAGTTGTCTCAATCTCACGATAGGTCACATGACGATCTTGCAAAATCAGTTCGCGCACAGCATCAATGGTTTTCGGAACAACAGCTAATTTTGGACGACCTTCACGAAATTAGCGGGAAAACTACGACCACGATTGAATTCCCCATACCATCATCGATAAACTCTGGTCCTGAATGGAGCTTCATCGCCAAAAATTGAATTAAGTTCATCCATGCACTGTTGCTGAGTTAATGCACGTCGAAAGTTGTAAAAAATAATCGCTCGAAAATGTTCACGATTTCATTCCATTTATGGGCCGAGATGAATCTTTTAAGTTACCGTAAACAACACAAAAAACGTTCTGAGTACACATAACCTCAAAATTGTCCAACTTTACGATAGATAGAGCTGTCATTGCAACACTAGGGTTGCCAAATCCCGAAACATAAAATTCAACCTCGTAATTACATTTAAAAACTATGGACATCAGTTGATGTTGACAATAATGAACAAAAGAACCAATACATTACAATCAATACATACCGCCAAATGGCAATTAATTTAATATAGACGGCGAAATTTATTGGACGTTGAACCCCAAAATATCACAGGTGTTTTACACATTTTATGTGAATATTATTGGTAGTTGCAGTATTATAAATAATAGCAAACTTAAAATCTGGTGATCTATTGAAATAGAGCTAAATTTTTTAATCTTTTTCATTCTGAGCATTTCACTCAAGATAACTTTTTCTAATCTATAATTGTATATTTTAGTTGGGCAACTCTATAAACCGCATATATCAGTGACAGCTTTCGTAAACAAACGCAAGCACGAAGTCATATATAAACTACAATTTTTTGACTTTGGCGTTCGCGTTGGCTTTTGCGTTTACGTTCACTTTCGGGACTTTCCTTAGTTTCAATATGTAATTGAGAAAATTCAATTTTATTTTGGGAATTAAAAAACTGATGTTAAGAAGACACAAGTTTGTATTAAGAAAAATTAATTTTCAGTTAAGAATCGCAAAACTGATATCACTACACGCTGAAAAACATGTATTTTTCTGTCGTTTGGATGCAAATATAACCGCGTTTGCAACATTTCGCAATTACAGTATACTTGCGTCCAAACACATTATGTTTGCTATTCAATATTATATGTTGGAGACATAATGATTAGTATGTTATACTATAAGTTATTGTGATCCAAATGTCATCAAAGATATTAATTTTTCCCACTATAAAAACCTCACAAATGTGAACATGTTTTTTAAAACTCATTTAAATATCCTAGTGATATCCGATAAAGGTAACGAAAATGGGCTATTGTTCATGAAAATTGTTCATTAGTAAAATTTTCTAAATCGATTTTACTGCTTGTACCCTCAGCCCTAGGGATGGGGGTAAATATCATTTAATACGAAAAAAAGTAAGGCATGGAATAAGCCATACTACCGCCTCAGTATCTTTGGTCGAAATTCATTTTGGGACTTTCTAAGACGGTTGAGCCATGTCCGTCTGTCTGGCTGGCTGACTGGTGAACACGATAACTGCCGTAAATCTTTATCGTTCACAGTGAAATTTTGTTAGTGACTATTATTTGTCCAAGGTTAGTTTGGGATTGAAAATGGGCGTTTGGACCACGCCCATTCTGGTACCTCCAATATAAAAAACACTTCCGATCTTAATGAAATTAGGTTATAAGCTTCGTGTCATCAAACGCCAGTCAGCGATTAAAATAAAGGTGATTTTGCCACGCCCTGCCAACATAAATTATGCGGCCGGCTGGTTGTTCGGCAAGATAACTCCCACAAAACCGAACAAATCTTTATAAAATTTGGCACTAGAAATATTTTTGTCAAAAGCACACAAAAGTTGGGCGGATGACCGGTTGATCGACATCACAACTCTCGTAAGCTACAAGCGATCTTAATGAAATTCGGTACTCGGCGATGTTTTCCACGCTCATTTTCGTGCATATCATAAAAAAGTTGAGTGGCTTTCTGCCTGGCCGACTCGATGTCTTCCTTATACCCAACCGATCTTAACAAAAATTTGGTACTGATCAATATTTGGTGCAATACTGTGTAAAAACAGATGAACAACGTCGCCATGCCCATTTTTGTACCTCCCATATAAATATTGAGCGGACAATCCCATATAAATATTGAGCGGACAATTGGCTGGTAGTCACGATAACTCTCCATAATCACTTAGGATCGTAATTAAGTTGGGTATTGGATAATATTTAGCGCAATGCCTCTCTGCTATTGAATATTGGCACATTTCCCACCCTCTTTCGTTCAACGTAAAGGTGAATTTATGGGTTTTTTACCCAATTAAAAAATTAGAAAAATGTCTATATCTCGAAAACGGAGCGTCCAATTGAAAAAATATCCAATTTTTGTTTGCTTCTAAGGGGTTTTCATAAAGTGGTCCAATTGTATGGAAGAATTTTTTTTTGAAAAATCGCCAAAATAAAAGAATCGCTAAAATAAAAGAGTGGCTATAACTCGAAAACGGTGCGTCCAATTCTTAATTCGGTTTAACCGACTGAAATTTCTGTACTGGTTTTTGGGACAGTTGTGATATTTTATTGGATTGTAAAGAAGACATGTTCCGATTTAGTATGGAGTAAAGGAACCGTCAACAGGTCTCCTCTGCTCTGATGACAGACCATTACTCGTTTCATGAATTTTTCTCAGAGATGAGGCTGTATCTCACCGATGACGCGTTGGATCTCGGATTTGAGCTCAGGAATTGTTTCTGGTTTATTCGCATAAACCCGTGATTTCACAAAACCCCAAACAAAGAAATTGCACGGCGTTAAATCGCATGATTTTGGTGGTCAGTTGACATCAGATTTTCATGAGATAATTTGTTCTGGAAATCATTGCTGCAATAAATCGATTGAAACCACATGTAGTCCAGATCCATGCCCTCCAGTTGAGGCCCTCCAGTTTTCCAGTAACGAATGCCGTTCACACACGCTGAAAAATATCGGCCCCAGCAACATATTGCAGGAAACATGTACATGTTTGCAAGCATTGTATAAATGAATTGAAAATCTGCTGCTTTTTTGTTTCTTTGTTGTCTGTCTCGTATTTGTTTTTAGTGATTTTCAACAAAAAAACCACATTTGGGTCTCAAAAATTTATATTATAACCTATTAATCGTTGTGTCTCAAACATGTTACATTGAATAGCAAACACAATATGTTTAGGCACAAGTATAGTATATTTGCGAAAAGCTACAAACACGTTATTTTTGCATCCAAACAACAAAATAATACAGATTTTTCAGGGTGCAGTCACTGCAATTTTGGTCTCATCCTTAAAAAAAGTAAGGCACAACCACACTGTCGTTTACATCAGCAATGTTTTCAAGAGACTGACCGGTATATTGACGCAAAGGAGTGTTACTGTCCATAACCCAGCCATTTTCTTCAAATTTATTGACCACTCTTGGACTCATTAGGTGCACTTTCTCGACTGAAAATTCTTCGAAGTTTACGGCGGTCAATGTTACAACTTTCCAAGTTTTTGTAATAAGTTTTCACAATAGGTAGGTAACATATTGTTACGAATAAGTAAAAGCTTTACTAACATTATGAAAATAACAGGCGGTTAGTGCTGCGCCTGAAAGTATGCATTGTAACAACGTACCAGCTCGCTAAACCAGTACACGAATTCGCCTCAGTTAAGATAATTCTCCCCCATTCGAGATGATTCTACAAAGATAAGTAACGGCTAGAAGGTTCTTGAATTCGCTAGATAATATTGGGAATAAAACAACGCAAAAAGGACGAATAAGGAAATTAGTAACAATATGTTTTGAAACATATGTATATTTTATGTAAACAAACCAAATTTGGAAATATAAAAAACATTAAATAACAAATAATCATTGGAATTTTATATTTTTAGACAAAAAATTATTTGTAATGCTCTGAACGTTTTAAATATTTATTTAAAAAAATTAAAACAGTTTTGGTGATTTGTAAAGTTTTTTCAACCTACGGTTCTTGGTTCTTCCAATGTTTACATTGAAAATCAGCTGTTTCATACAAAAGTTCTTATTTCTTGCAAGTTTTTACAAGATGTCGTCTGTGTACTTTTTGTAATATTTACTACTGGGAGAGTAAAATCTATCTTACTCTCTTAAAATAGTTACTGGATATTTTTTACTGGAAAAGTACGCAGACAGGCCTAATTATAACGCGTTGTTCTTTCGTAAAGCGGTCCATTTTTAATAATCGGAATAAACAACATATGAGACAGCTGCCAAATTTCAGAGTTGCCACTTGCACAAAAAAATATTAATATTACTTACTGAGACACGGACACAATTAAATGGGAATGCGTATTTTAGTTCGATGCAGTCAGTATAAAACAAACATCTATTTAAATTTAGAGTGCTGCAGGGTTTGCTTTGCTTCTATCAAATTCCTACTCCATAGTCGATCAGCTGTGGAATCACCATAGAAAGTGCTTTATTCTGCGTCTCCACTGAACGTTATTAACTCCTAAATCTGATTTTCGCGGGACATCTGTTTTTTTTTTGGAAACCTGTTATTTTGAACATATATATTACTTTTAATCGAAGTCTAGTAGGAACAAACATGAGAAAGTGGGTTCCATCCCTGCTCTGACCACCTTAAATTTTTTTCGACGGCGGCCATATCCCTTAGTGACGGCGACACTATCAAGTGTATAGTCATGAAAAAGCTTCTCAAAATAGCGTTCGGAACCGGAACCGTAACTGTAGGTGCCAATCAACTATAAAGCACACAGCTCACTGGTTGTGAGAAGCTTCTCCCAATCCTTTCATGGAATATAATGGGAAACCATTTTTTATATTCGTTGGTATCATTTATAAATGATTCAAATGACGAAGAACCAGATTGATCACCGGGTAATTGATGGAAGGCACTCTACTAGTGTAATGGACGTACGTGTAATTCGAGGCGTAAATATCGATTCGGATCACTACCTGGTTGCAGCAAAGTCTCGCACCAGGATAAGCTTTACTTTTCCCACGAGACTTCAATATAGATGAGGGTGTGGATCACATACTGGACGACGGCGTCGACTGCCCGCCTCCTAGCCAGAGCAAAGTTAGAATTACAATTTCCTGGCATAAGAGCAACAGAGCCGCTGGTGCTGATGGACTATTGTTGTTTAAGACTGGCGGCTATGAGTTGGCTAGACGAATACAATCCCGACGATTGGAGTCTTAGCATACTGTGACCTGTTTTCAAAAAAGGCGGCCCAAGTACAGGACCTATCGTGGAAAAACTTTTTATCCATCGCATGGAAGTCCTCTCTAGAGTAGTGTCTAAAGCATTTTGTTGTAAACCTCATCGGAACTTATCAGTGTAAATTTAGACCTGGAAAGTCAACTATCGACCAGATATTCACATTACGACAAATCCTGGAGAAAACCGACCAAAATTAAATCGACACCTACCACCTCTTTATAGATTATAAGGCTGCCTTCGATAGCCCGATATGGGGAAAACTGTACCAAGATATGTCGGAGCTTGGTATTCGTGCTAAGCTTACTCGGGCTTATTTCGGGTTAAGCAAGAACTTCAGAGATATGACCCTCTCTCGAGAAACGAAGACACAACTATAATCCTGGGTTACATCGCATGCTGATGAATCAACATTGCGAGTCTTCGAAAGACAAATGCTCCGAAAAATATATGCTCCTATTACAGAGAACAGAGAGTATCGACGACGGATGAACCACCAGCTGTATAATCTGTATCCCGACATCGACGTAGCGCGTTTACGCTGGCTAGGCCATGTCAGTAGAATGGATCCGAATAAACCAGTGCGAAAGGTATTCGAAGACGTACTTAAAGGACATAGAAAAATAAGATGACCAAGACTTCGCTGCAAAGGCAAGGTGGAGAGTCTGGTCTTGCGAGAGTCTGGTGTTATCAACTGGAGGAGAAAAGCTGAACATTGAGACAGTTGGAGAAACATGTTTTCCTCATTTTGTAGGCCCTTGAGCTAATGATGCACAGAATCGAGAAACTGGTTTGGAAGAACCGGTTCTTTACAAGAACTGGCCGGGCCGGGGCTTACAAGAACCGAAAGACGGTTACAAATGAACTGAAAACGGCTCTTTAATGACCGAAAAACGGGGTCAAAAGAAACGAAAAAGGTTCGAAAAGGCGAAACTATTCTACAGGAACTAAAAAACGGGTTAATACCAACCGTAAACCGGTTCCTGAATAAGAGTACTCGTTTCCAAAGGAACCAAAAGTGCTTACCTTTGGGTGAGGATACAAAAATGTGTATTTGTTTTTATCAAATTTGCTATTCTTATAATAAGAATCCTACTATTGTTTTGACCGCAGCTGTATTTCAAAAATCAGAGCAAAATTATAATTCCCAGAACACTCGTAGTGTAGGGTGCCAGATTCATTCAGTTACACCTCACAAAAGGTTTGGGAGTAACGGGTCTGGGTCGAGGGGTAATGAAATAAATGCCCACTAAAGTCAATGTAAATATTGAGAAATAATTTTAGCATAAATCTCATAGTAGAACGTAACATTTGTTGTTGTTTTTGTTGTTGTCATAGTTAAACACGTAACTCGCAATCAGCCAGACGTGTTGCGATGTTTTCACTTTGTATTGCGTTGCGTTGCGTGGTTGCTTTGTTTACTCAGTTTAGCTTGCTTAAGCATGGGAGGAAAGCACTCGCAGCTCGTAATCATAGGCTCGTAACTAGTAGCTGATCATAGATGATTTTTCCCTCTAATTGAGAAACCTTGAAACCTCTTCAGAAAAATTGAATTGTGCTGTTGTTTTTGTTAGTGACGGTGACTCTTTTTTTGGTTCCACCGAATAAATTGTTTAGCTTTTATTTGAATTTTAGTTAATTGTTTTAAATTTTTTTTTGTTGTTAACATTTTGAAATTCGAGATCCGTTACATTTTTTAATGTCCAATAGATCTGGCAACAATTATTCTTTAATATTAGTTATTTCACTTTAGCCAAAATGTGTAAAGGGGCCCTTAGACCTGTGGATAAGTCTCAGCGACTTCAGGTTGACATCAACTTATCCATGGTGTAAGGTGAAGTTGGTGGTTTGTACAAACTAGTTGATGTAAAATAAAAGCGATTTTGATATTTTGAAGTTGATATCAACTTATCCATCAGTGTAAGGGGAAGTTGCATCAACTTTCGTACGCATTTCTATGAGAAACGTTCATGAGGATACATTAGCTCTGTTCGAGTACTCGAAAATTTGTGCAAATTTGTACAAATTTTTACTGAACTCTGTTCGTTTACTCTAAAAGTCCAGTAAATAAGAGCCAGAGAGCGAAAATTTTGACAGTTCGGTGTTAGAGATTTTGCAAATTTTGGTTGGAGAAATTTTTGCCAACATAAAATTGCAAGAGAACAGCTGTTTGAAATCAGCTGTTTTATGTAAAGAAACAAAACACAAAAATAAATTAACAACGACAGAGGTAAGTACAAATTATTTTGTTTAATATTTTATTCAATATATTTAGCAATATGTCAAAAACGACTTTTTGCGAAAAATAACTTTTTTATTGTTGAATATGAATCTTTGGGGACTCAGAAACAATATTTATTCCACGAGTTTTTTAAATTTGGGTTTTCTGAGAAAGTACCGTTATTTTTATGTTACTCACGATAATCGTTTATTTGACACTTAAAACCTTAAAATTTCATTTGACAATGTTCTGCAATTTTGTCTAAAAATATTAGATGATAATTTTTGTTGAACGTGTCAACTTTGAAAAATTGCAAATAACGGTCCATTTTTATAATTTTTTAACAAACATGGAAATCGCGCCATCTTGCGGCAACATTTTGCAACATTTTTTGAAATATAAAACAAGCTTAGCTCAGAACGCGTCCACAGAGGTATCAGTGATAAAAATCGGGAGTAAAGTACGAAAAATATAGACTAAAGTGTTTAAAAGTAGACGGATTTTTTTAAAAATTAGTTGTATTTCAAAATATAACACAGTTTAACCATTTTCGTGGGCTTAAAAATTAAAAAATTAAATTAAAAAAAAAAAAAGGAATTTTTTAATTTTTTACAATAAACTGGGTTAGTAGCCTTTCATTTAAGATGAATATTTTATTCGTACACTGAGAGAAAAAAAATTATTATAATAATAAGTGGTAAAGGTAGATTTACGACTTTTTCATTTAAAATGGCACAAAAACGGCTAAAGATTTTTGGCCAAAATTTTCTATTTCTCGTTTAGAACCTTAAAATCTAAAATTCTACCAAGGCGCTTCACGTCACAAAGCTTAGTTTGGACGTTATGAGTTGAGGAAGGTAAAAAAGCTAAAAATTTTGGATTTTTTCCATTTTTCTTGAAGTTTTTTCAATTTTTTTTCCAAACGAAACATTGTACTGCGAAGCGCCTTGGTAGAATTTAAGATTTTAAGGTTCTAAACGAGAAATAGAAAATTTTGGCCAAAAATCTTTAGCCGTTTTTGTGCCATTTTAAATGAAAAAGTCGTAAATCTACCTTTACCACTCATTATTATAATAATTTTTTTTCTCTCAGTGTACGAATGAAATATTCATCTTAAATGAAAGGCTACTAACCCAGTTTATTGTAAAAAATTAAAAAATTCCAGTTTTTCGGATATTAACAAAATTACAGGAAAAAATTCGTAATCAGTTGAAAAATCAATGACAACAAGAACACCCTATAATTCACATATCATGTAATTGAGAGCCACCTAATGAGCATTTCAGATAGCCAAATGTATCCCCAAATCAGTACATATAATTTGGTACATATATCTTTAAATTGGAAAAACCACTTTTTTTGACATATTGCTAAATATATTTGTGAAATTTAGAAACAAAATGGAAAACAATAATGTGCAGTGGCATTCAGGAAATTCTGGTGAACCGGGGACGTAATTATTGGACAACTGTGGCAGTAGCAAAGGTATGGAAATACACGCCAGAATGTATGTATGTGGCAAAGAATAAAATTTCTTTCAATTCTATTGGAACTTGTGGTAACTTCCAAAAATGTATTTGTTGGAAGAATTTGTAAGTACAATAAGTACAAAATTTCTTCCAAATAAAAATTACAGCTTTTGTTTAATGAAATGCAAACAGAAATATCATCTGTTTCCTTGCACACATAAACATCAGCTGTTTCATTGCAAATTATTACTGGAAGTCGTTCGCGTACTTTATTTGCAAATTTTCATAAAGAGAGTAAAATTGTTGTTTCGCTCTCAAAAGTAGATTCTTGGAAATTTTTACTGGGAAAGTACTCGAACGGAGCTATTATCGACAAAATGTAAATAAATGAACCAAAAACTAACTAAATTTAACATTATCGGAAAAATATAAACTAAATAAATATGATTTGTGGTGTTATTTATAAATATTTAAAGAAAATAAAAATAGCGTTTTTTCATCTGCCAGTTGGATAGTGTCACCGGATTTGTGTAGAATTTTAAAATTCAACGTTGGCGGGGTAGTTGAGATGCTGACCCGGCTGAGTTTATCAGACCTGAATGTTGCTTCCCCAGCACACTTCCGCCGTTGACCTGTAGAATTGGTTTATCCGCCTTCTAAGCCAAATAGTAGAATATACGCCGATCAGTTCTTGGGAACCGGCATAAATTACTAGATGCGTGTAGGAACCACATTGGCAAACGCGAGATAACCTTTAGTTCACGCAGGCATTCTTTATCGGAGTGCCCTCGCTAAGACTAGAGTTGTGTAGTTCACGAACGTACTAGTTCAATTGAACGATTCACTCTTGTGAACTAGATGAACTAGTTCGCACTGTTCCGCTCTTTTGTTTCAGTAGTTTAATTGTTCCAGCACATGGTAAAATAAGTAAGGTAAACGCACTAGGAATTGATACAACAAACACAGGCATTTTGTTTTTGTTTGGTGTCCATAATCTGTCAAATTTTTTTCATGTGTGTACCTACTGTAAAAGTAAACAAAACGGTACAAAAACAAAATACATGTGAATTTGACATAAGAGATACACCTAAGCAAGAAATCAGCTGTTCTAACGAGTTTACCTTACTTATTTTACCATGTTTCAGCAGTTGTATTTCAGTCGTGCAGTTATCTCTGCCATTTTCTAATTCGTGTTCTCTTTGTCACTCTCAATTTGGGCAGATGTGCCTAACGTTTCAATCTTTCTGGAATACATATCCATTTCAAGAGGTATCTACACACAAACTACAGAGCAAATCACCACTTTTGTTTCAAAAATATGAGAAAACTACATACATATACAGAAACAGCAATATTTTGGAAACGGAATAACCATAAACCACTTTAGAAATCTGCAAAAATCAAACCATTTTCGCGATTATTCCCTCCAATTGAACTAAAACTACAAGTTGAACTGAAGCGCTCTTTAGTTCACACCTGAAATGAACAGTTACGCTGAAAAGATACAATGAACTAGTGAACTAAATGAATGAACTAGTTCATGCTGTTGAGCTGAACTAAAAAGAGCGCTCACTTGAATGAACTAAAATTCCCAAATTTACTTAAGACCCCATATCGCGACAAGATCGTTACCTTTGTTTGGGGTTTTTATATTTGTGGACCAGGCAATGTTTAGTGTTGCCAGATGCAATGTATCTTGTGAACATTTTCGTGCGATTATTTTTCATAATTTTTGACGTCGATTATCAATAGAAGAGTACATTGATGAACTTAAATCTTTAAATGCCGATGATGCACCATCCTGCAGTACTGTGATCAACTGGAATAATGAATTTAGTTAGGATAGCTTCAGGACGTATTTCGTGCAGACCAGTTTTGGTACCAGATAAAAACGACGCTGCGCGTGAACTGGTATTGCAAAATCATCATGAGAGATGCCGTGAGATTCAAGCAATCTTGGGTATTCCTTGCACTCCCACACATTCAATACAGCATGAACATTTGACCGTAAAAAAAATTGCTCGCGAATAACACTGTGCAACAGTGGGATTTAGTCCTCAACCAAACCAAAAAAATGTGATAGTATAACCAAACCCCGCTCGGTTTTGCTCCTATCTTAACCATTTTTTTTTTACAGACCGAAGAAAATTTTGGGGGGTTCAGGGCCCTATTTCAGATTTTACTTCAATAAATCCTAAACTGTATGAAATATTGCATTACAACCTTTGACATTATTGTCGCTATTTTCCCATTTCACAATTCCCTCTACTATATTTCTAAGGAAAAGTACACTGTTAATCGATTATTTCACGAAACGTCATGAAAAATTTCATAAAATACATGTTTGACATTTTTTGCCTAATGGTCAAAAAATTGCGGTAGCTGTCTTCAAAAGAATTGTAGCTTATTAATTTCTTGATAACTATTCTAAATTTACTAATCAACAAAAATTATATTTAGAGCTCCATAATTGTTGTACAAATGCTGCGTTTAACCATATTCTTTAAATATTCACCTATATCTATTCAATATTAAATAAATTACAAATTGATTTCTTATTGTAGTGTTGTTGTAGTGCTGAATATACTTAAGAATATTGTCAAATACACTAATGAAAAAAAATTACATTTTGGATTTCAAAATGATTGTTCCAATTCAGAAATTTAAAATTTTTTAAAATTTTTGCTTATAATTTCTATACTATTAACACTGGAATGTAATAATGTCCTCCAAAGTTGTACAACTTAAGGTTTTCGACAAATTGTCAAATACATCAACGTCCTAAAATGTCGTTCAAAATGTCGAAAATTTCTAAATTGGTACAATCATTTTGGAACGCAAAATTTAATTTTTGTTCATTAGTGTATTTGAGAATATTGTTAAGTATATTAAGCACTACAACTTTGTACAAGATATCAATTTGTAATTTCTTTAATATTGAATACATATATGTGAATATTTAAAGAATATGGCTAAACGCAGCATTTCTACACTAATTACACTATGCATCATTTTGCTACCTAAACATTTTGATACGCTTGAGACTCAAACAACTGATAGTTACTGGTGAGTGGTGAAGAAAACTCCTAGTTGGATTTGGTCTGATTGACTAAGGTTTTTTTTAATTGGCTTTTGAAGTTTTAGGCTTAGAAATGAACTTTTGATAAAGAGAACACTTTTTGTAATACGTACATCTCAAAAACTATTGACATATTTGCTCAAGTGCCTTCGACAAAGTAGTAGCTCGTGAACTGCCCTTTATTTAAAAAAATGCCACCTTCATGTTGAAAAACTTATAAATTTAAAATTGAAATAAAAAAACAAACCCCGTAAAAAACGGCGAAAATTTTATTTTTTACATTTTAAAGTTTTTGATCATGAAGGTGGAATTTTTCGAATAAACGTTTTTTGTAGGGCAGTTCACGAGCTACAACTTTGCCGAAGACACTCAAGAAAAATCTTGAACACTTTTCGAGATGTAGGCATTACCAAAAGTGTTCTCTTATCAAAAATTAATTTCTAAGCCTAAAACTTCAAACGCCAATTAAAAAAAAACCTTAGTCAATCAGACCAAACCCAGCTATGGTTTTTCTTCTCTCATCAGTAGCTTTCAGATTTTTTTGGTCTCAAGCATAGCAAA
Source organism: Phaonia tiefii (assembly GCA_963931995.1). Taxonomy (NCBI): domain Eukaryota; kingdom Metazoa; phylum Arthropoda; class Insecta; order Diptera; family Muscidae; genus Phaonia; species Phaonia tiefii. The sequence goes on from OZ008367.1 coordinate 18,310,652, forward strand.
TTTTGAGTGTCTCACTGTGTTATGGAGCTCCAAATATTTTTTGTTGATTAGTGTATTTAGAAAAGTTATCAAGAAATTTATAAGCTACAATTCGTTTGAACACAGGTATCGCAATTTATTTACCGTTAGGCAAGAAATGTCAAACATATAAAATATGTGGAATTTTTCATGAAATAATCGATTAACATTGTACTTTTCCTTAGAAATATATTAGAGGGAATAGTGAAATAGGATAAAAGCTACAATATTGTCAAAGGGTGTAATGTAATATTTCAAGCTGTTTAGGATTTATTGAAGTGAAATCTGAACGAGGGCCCTAACCCACCACCAAAATTTTCTTCGAGCGGGGTTTGGTGATACCACGTCCAATTACTTTCACAATTTTTTGGTTTGGTTGAGGCCCGAAACAAATTCCTTTCATTTGTGTCACAGTGTAATTTGTCAACCGCTCGAAACAAAGGTTCGTATCGATTGGTGCAAGAACTTGTTAAAAAAAATGCAATAGCAGTGCTTTATAAAACGTCTATAAGATCACGACAGGTGACGAATTGTGGATCTAGGCATATGAACCTGAAACTAAACAGCAATCGAATGAATGGCTCGATCCAAATCAAACAAAATATTGTCGCGCACGAAATGGTGGCTAGTGTTTTTGGCACAACTGATCATGTGGTAAAAGATGCGTTAGAACACCGTAGAGCATTTGTGTGGCAGATGTTTTTGGTGCACTCAGAAAAATAACCCTCCAAAAAAAGAATCATTTTCCATCACGATAATGCCGGCTCTCACCCATCTGCCTAAACTAACGCGTATTTGTCCAGGAACCACACTGATTTGATGGGTCGGTCATCCGCCTTATAGGCCCGGTTTGGCATCCAACGATTTCTCTTTATTATTTTTTATTAAAATAAATGGTTTCCCATTACATCCCATGAAGGGACTGGGGAGAACTTCTCACAATCACTGAGCTGTGCGCTTTCCAGTTTTCACTCACTGATTGGGACCTACAGTTTTACACCGATTCCAAACGGTAATTTGAGAAGCTTTTTCATGGCTAGATACTCGATAGTGTCGCCGTCACTATGCGAGGTGACCGCCGCCGAAAGAAAATTTGAAGGTGGTCAGAGCCGGGTTCGAACCCAGGATCTCATGTACAAGAGCCGCGCACACTAACCATTGAACCACCGACGGCCGATTAGGTATGTATATTAATTAAATTCACCAATATTTAATTACTAATTCTGATATACTTTTTTGCGACGTTTTGTTTTTATTAACTTTGACAATATCAAAGCTTTGCAGTCATGCTAATAAATTGAGGTTATTCTCCTTTAAGATCCAATCAGAGAGATAAAGTAAATACATTTTTCCAGTTTTAATACAAATCAATACGGTTGTGTAGGTCAGGGATTTGTTACTGGAATGCTAATAAGAAATAACAAAGAAAACACAGTTCCATTTTTAAGATTCGAGTGGGAGGACCCACAAATGGTATACAAGTCAACAACGTATAGGAATTTAAATCAAAACTTGGTATTGGACATCTCAAACGGTTTGTTACTTATCTACAATACAACATCAATTCAGAATCCTACCCAATTCATCTGATCTTATGACAGTTTAAATGTTTTATTATCAAACAAAACAACATCGATTATGCCGATGTGTGTCACTGTGTCACCTAAAACCAGACACTTGCGTTCGATAACCAAAAACGGAAAGATATCGACATCATCATGAAGCCACCACCATCACCAATGACCGACAGAGCAATTGATCAATCGACCAGCATTCAAAAACCCAGTGATCTACAACATAGTAGATACCAACAGTGAGATAGATAAAACGGAAAACGATTTGGTTTACAAACATTAAACCCAAATCGCGCATGTTACATAATTGAAACTTGTTTTTTAAAACACTCGTCATTCATTAGACACATTTCGTTGCCATTCTACTGGTGGTTGTTAAAAGTTCGAATGTTGTACGGGCCAACAACCACAAATCAAATAGCTCAGAATGCTAGTGTTACCGGTTTTCTTAACCGCAGATGTCCAAGAAGTTGTCCGCAGTTTATAGCGCAAAAAAAAAACAAATTTCGAAAGAAAGATTACATAAATTCCAAAATTGTTTTTGGTTTATTTTTTTGTGGAAATACGAAAACTGTTTTAATTAGAACAAGTTGGTAAGATTTAAATTGATTTTCGTTGAAAGTAAAATCCAATACCCGTTTACCAATTCTGCGATTCTGTCGCTGATAACTGTAGCTAATGTAATGTACATTTTTATTCAAACAAACAAATTCCAAACATATTTTGGCGGGGAGTAGTAATACAGCATTCCAAAATACTGAAACACACTAAACAGATATGCTTCGTGCCCCTAAAATTATTGTCATCGAAAGTGAGCTAACGTACACTTTCGTTACTGCAACGAAAATGTATACATTAACTAGTTGCGATGAATTTGTTTCTGGCAGAGTAATACACCTCTCGAAGTCCGCTGTTGCACAAGGATGGATCGTTGATCGTGACGCATCGCCCTGCTGACCCTTTGCTTTTGATGACCTCTTTCTCATATGTTCGCTCATGTTGTCGACTCTCTTTATCTCTTCACCATCATACAAATAAGTTTCGTCGCAACAGAAACAGCTTCGTTGTAAAAACTAATTTATTTCGTTAACTTTGAAGCTCCGTAACAAATAAATACTCTAAAGTAATATTAAAAACGGTATTTTATTAGTTAACCCATTTATCCCGAAAATGTACAATAAATCAATTTTCGTTGCTGCAGCAATAAAACCAAGAATTGTAAATGTTGGCCATAGAGAACGGATCAATAAGTCCGCAACTTTTTGAATGAAACACATTTTTTTTTTGCAAAAAAAATCGTTTTTTAACATAATCTCCTTTGAGCTCAATACACTTAGTCCAACGTTTCTCCAATTTTTGTATCCCTCCCAAAAAATATGATTTTTCGAGGTCCATAAAATAGGCATTTGGTTGATCAATAATTTCATTGTAGGAGCTAAATGTCTTTCCACAGACCCATTTCTTTAGGTTTGGAAATAGGAAATAGTCACTGGGGGCGAAATCCGAAGAATATGGCGGATGAGGTAGCAAGTCGTAGCCCAATTCATGGAATTTTGCCATTGAGACAACGAACGTGTGCACCCGTACATTAAAAATAAATGAATGGGTTCCCACAAACCAGTGAGCTGTGCGGGTTCTAGTTTTACACTCACTGATTGGGTTTTCCACCGGTTCCGAACGGTATTTTGAGAAGCTTTTTCATGGCTGAATACTCGATAGTGTCGCCGTCACTAAGCGAGGAGACTGCCGTCGAAAGAAATTCGAAGGTAGTCAGAGCAGGGATTGAACCCACGTTCTCATGCACAATAGCCGCGCACACTACCATTGCACCACCCGCGCATTATCTTGAATAGAACTTTTTCCTTCGTTTTTTTTCGTCGTCGTTTTTTTAAATCCTCGTTAAATCGGTCCAATTAACGAGGCATAATATTCACCGTGTATTGTTTTTCCCTATTGAATGTAATCGATGTGGATTATCCCGCGTGCATCCCAAAAAACTGATGCCATCACCTTATTGTCCCACAAACTTAACTTGACCTTCTTCGGAACCGGTTCACCCAGAGAAACCCATTGTTTAGACTTCTGCTTGGTCTCCGGAGTGTTTCATCCACAGTTACAAATCGCCGCAAAATTGCGGTTAAACAACTCCAAACAATCCTTTGAAGTTGTCACACGATTACGTTTATGGTCAATTGTGAGCAAACGCCGCAACCACCTTTCTTAAACCCAACTGATCATTTAAAATCGAAACCACACTGTCATATGAAATGCTTATGGCACCAACAAACTCAAGCACTTTTACTCTTCGATCGGCCAACACCCTATCGTGGATTTTTCGAAAGTTTTCGGGTGTATTGACCTCAGAATGTTGAGCGTAAATTGTACTTGTGCGACCACAACGAAAGTCAGTAAACCACTTTTTTACCATTGAAATCGATGGTGCAGAGTCCCAATGGTATTTATCAAGTTTTTCCTTGGTTTGATTGACGGTTTTATTTTTGCAAAAAATAATGTTTAATGAACACTCGAAATTCACTTTTTTCCATTTGTACGAGTATGTTTTGAACAGCTGTTAAACGCAAAGTAAATGACGGAACCAGGGGGGTTCTATGCCACAGCTGATCAACCTTAGAGTTGGCGAAACATGGAGGATAAAGTAAGAAAGAGAAATAGCGATAGACGACTGGAAGTATGTAGGGTTGCTTAATGCCTTTCTCTCACATTTGTCTTTGTGCATTGAACCAAAAGTACAAAGCTCATCAACTGAGAGTACTTTTGTGTTAATTAAATCGAGAAAAAAAGGGATAACAAGTGAAATAAAGCAAAATGTAATGAAGTGTTAGAGTAAAACTGTTTATAGAGAATGCAATTAAAACACAAATTTATTAAAATAAAGATTTTTCTCATTCTGTGTGGGTTGCCCAGTTTGTATAACTCTGTGCTCCAACTTTTCCAGTGACTTTTCTTGATTTCCGGTCCGAGAAAAACAGCTGTTGCAAACTCTTAGTCTATTACTCTATGGGGTGAACAATGTAAGTTTTGGAATTTAATTTCAAAAACATACTAAGACATTTCTTCAAAATTGTGATCATTGACATTAATGAATGAAACACAACATCATTCAAATGGTTTCCACCACTTGCTTTATAGGATCTCATTCGATCTACCCAATTTTTCAGTACATTTAAACTTCTATCTCTTTAGGCCTCTATCTCGTGAGCGACAGTGTCGATTTCGTGTTTTTAATGATCATTGGACTCGGGATTGTTTGCCTAACAATTAACTTCCAAGGCGCTCCAGAGATAATAGTCTAACGGGGTCAAAACGCAGATGCGGCGCGGCGAATGTACTTCCGAGTTAAGCAATTTTCGAACACAGTGCGTAAAGGTCGATTTTAACGTGGGCTGTAATTGCTAAGCACGGCACGGTATCGCTCGCCATTGATAGTTTTTAAGAAAAATGGGCATATGATGACACCATGCCAAAAACCGTACCAAACAGTCACTCGTTGTAGATGCTTCGGCTTCGCCTAGACGACGTGGCGTTCAGCTGTCGCGGTGAACCAGGGGGTTCCTATGGCACAGCTGATCGAACAACCACTAGGGAAATGATGTAGAATGAGAGGTCTAAGATTATAGCCCATGCAGCAAACTAAGTTTAAAAGTGTTTGATTGATACTAATGACAGCTAAATTATGTTTGCATCGAACGAAAATACGCATTCCCTTTTATTTCTGTCCGTATTATGCCAACCAAAGAGTAAATTACGAAAGCAACCATAGAGAAATACTTAAGAGTTTCCATTGCTCTCTTCGATGCCTCTTCATGACGACGAGGTAGTAGGCCATTTCATGTAGTGCGTGCAAGTCGAGAGTACTGTGGCACGAAAAATCGCGAAAAAATATCGTCAAAATTAAACACAATTAAGTATTGGGAAATTATTCGCTATCGCTTTATAACACACAATTCGCCAAATTATGTCAATGTAAATGATTGTTATCCTTACATCCGTGACTGGCAATGTTACTAATGGAATGCACCTCTGAAATTCATGTCTGTGAATTTTACAACCTTCTTAAAATTCGACCGTGACAATTCGATTGACTTCTTCCGTCACACATTTAAAAGAAAATTCAAAAAAGAAAAATCAAAAAATGCAAAATTGTTTTGTCCCTGTTACGCATCTTTTTGTTGGTACACACATTTCGGTAAACATTGTGTACCTAATGTGTGGTATGCAAAACGATGTCTCAAGACACTAATTGATGCTAAATAATATTTTTAGCAACCGTGTAAACCAACCAACCAACCTGTTGCTTTCAGTGTATACACTCCCTTTATATTTCTGTGTTAGACTGTGCTTTTTCGTCTGTGCGCATCGGTGATTGCAATTACTAAGTTCGTGCTCGTGCGGGTCGTGCCTTTGCCAAAATTTAGTCGAGCTTGTCTGTGCGTGTTTTTACTATCAACTTCGTGACTGTGTCGAACCGTGCCTAGAAAATAAAGCACGCGGCCAGCTCAAGATGCAAGTGAACATTGGATGGTGGAAAGCATGGGTTCAATAATACCAGATAGAGGCAATAGTAAACAACGTCCAACAAGGGAACAACAACCGAATTTCGTGTTTTTGTGGCAAACTAGTTGTGTTAAATACAATACAAATGTATACATACCAACGATAAAAGTCAACAAAAAAGTGCAACATACATTTAAAATTTTCAGTTCTACACCAAAACGACATGAAAAAGTTAAGTGAACATATTTTGTAACTCCACCTAGTGTAAGTGAATTTTCTTCGAATTTCTCTGATTTATGGCCAGTTTTTCAGTCAGTGGTGATCTTCGTTTCTTAGTTAAATTGTGGTCAAACATCGATTTGTGTTTTTTAGTCACAGTATAACTATGATTTAACCACCCAATGTTGGTTGGTTAACTTATAGTCAGAACCATAATTTTGACAATCAAATTACTGACTGTCAAAGTGAGAAATGAAGATTGTATAAAATACATGTTTCAGATTTGCGTATTTGAACACATACGTTGAGTCTAGATCGTTAAATTGTTGCGCCTATACAGTTTTTTACACATTTTTGTTAAAATGACTTCGATTTTATGTATCTATTTCTTATTTTACATAATTCCATTTTGTTTGTTCCCCTTTGTTTTTTTGGTATTTATCCCAAAACACACGTTTTTTCCAATAAGAATACAAGGGTTGCCATATTAGTTGACAATATGGCGACTTACATTAACTCACCACTGAAAAACAAAATGCAAAGTTAATCTCTAATTAACTTAGAATTAAGATTAAGTAATCCGATAGTTAACTACCCACTTAAACAATGGCCATTAGAGTCTAAACGTAATCAAACACGCTACAGACGACGACGTTTTTTCTACGTTGGTTTCTTATGGCAGGGAAAAATCGTCACGAAAATCCGCTGAGGCTGAAGACTCGTCGCTAGAATAGAATCTTTTCTAATTTCTTGGCGGCGCTCTCACGAAATCTCTCAATTGAGAGAATGAAGTTGCCACATTTTCATGAAAATCATAAGCGAAACCAACACATATAAGCCATACATGTGAAAATTAAAGAAAAGGGTTAAAAATAATTTATTATTAAACACAATACAATAAAAGTGAATACATTTTTAAAAGCAGTAAGAACAATTTAATTCCTATGCAACAATAAAATTTTTCCAAACTTTCAAATTCCAGAAAAGATCCGAAAATATATATGACACAGAGAGAAAAAAATCAACCGAAGTCGCCAGACGCTCTTTGTCTCATATCGTTTAGACGCTAGAGATTTTTTCCGTCGTCGTCTGAAGCGTGTTTGGTTCTGTTTGGACTTTAACACTAACCTACGACGAAGAGTGTGAAATGAAACGTCAGATGAAAGAATAAAATACTCTATCCTAAATTTCTCTATGCACTTGAGGAAATAATTTACTTGACAAAATTAGACATATTAGAGGGAACAGTTCAAAGCTGATCTAGTAGAGGTTAACGCATTAGAACAGCTGATTTTGCTTTCTTATGACCCTATCTGTCAAATTCAGTGTATTTTGTTATTGTACTTTTTTGTTTACTTTGTATTTGTGTTGAATTTGACACTTATAGCACATTCGCACTAAAAAATATTTTCCTGATTTCGTATCAAATGTCCAAACAAAATCCGAAGTGTTCGCATTGGGATTTTTTCCTGATTTGATAGAAAGTTAAGGCGCATTGACGAGGTAGTATTACTACGACAACAAACACACCAAACCGACAACAATAGGCATTTTGCTTTATCTGGTATGTTTCCACTATCAAATTCAGCATAAATGTATTCCAGGAATAAAAGTAAACAAAAAAGTATAAAAAATATGTTTGAGAAACAGTAAATACCTAAGGCGATAAATAAATGTGTCGGGTATTCTAGTGGTACCACCACATCATTGCGCCGTGATTGAAATGGTTGCAAACAAACGTTCTATTCGTTCGTAGTGTGAGATAAAACAGCGTTGCATAAAGCAAATCAAGCATTTTTTTCCTGATTCCTATACAAATAAGAAAAAATACCCGATTTGTCGTCTGTCAAAACGCATGGGAAAACAAGCATATTTTCCTGATCTCAGCTTGAAATCAACAAAAGTGCCAAAATCAAGAAAATGGATGCCAGTGCGAATGCTGTATTAGAGTCATAGAACAAAAACAAAATCCCTGTTGTTGGTGCCCACAATTACAACAAATCCTACTGCGTTAACCTCTACTAGATCAGCCTTGGAACAGTTGTACATTGTTTAGAGTAATTGCCATTTCCATTTTTAATATGCATAGTTTCCTAAATCTAAGACAGTAAAATAACGGAATATGAGTTCAAAAAATTGTCTATCCGTACGAAGTTAAATTTTACGTAGTTTTAGTTCATTTGGACTTAAATTTATTTGCTTTTTTTTAGTTTGGTTACTTGAACGTAGGGTTTAATCCTGCTTTGACTATATTTTTTTTTAAGTCCAACAACCTTAGAAATTTACATAATTTTTAACAAAAGCATCTCATCTATAAAACTAGTCCCAAACAGGTAAAGCTAATCCAGTTAGGTTTTTTAGCAATCCTCAGCGACAACTACATTTTTTATTTATCCGAATCAGTGTAAGCTATTTATACCATGACAGGTTATTGTAGTGTCATCAAAGATATTTAAAAGTTTCTTTGTTCCTTACGAGTTGACTAGTGTAGTAGGAACTCCTGATGCACTGACATGTAAACACTGCCCACTTAACGTAACAAGAATGGGGATTTTTTCATATGCAAGAAAAAGCATTTAGAAGAAGAAAAACTCCCTCAGAGGGTCATTGATCTAATATTGGTATCGTTGACATTAAGAACTACCAAGTTGCATGACTCGATTGGTCTCCCTCTAAGAGAAGCAATCGAGTGTGAATGGATTATTTAAATAAAACAGGGAGGGTATTCACACCTTACAAACAGACACAAAACAGGCGCTCAGCTTAAGCCAAGTTTATTACCACATAAGCCATTTAAAGTGGAATACCTGACACCATGTGTACACTCAAAAAAAAATAGTTAACACAGCATAAAAGGCTGCTAAAAACGGGAAATCAAACATAAATAGTATTGCTGTAATTCATGGTTTGTAGCCATTCATACAAATGATTATTTGCTTCTTCTTACCTTTGAAATCACAGTGACATCTTTATGCCTGCTTAAGAACATTGTTGTTTACTTGGCGTAAACAGTTTTCGGGAGACGATTGTAATACTTTCAAACCTTGTTACTAATACACTCACACTTATCTCGTTCATTGACTAATACTGATAGTAGACCTAATAGTTCTCTCACAAAATTTATGAAATTTGGCCTGGTGTGATATTTACGTTCGATGTTGAAAAGAATTGCTTTACTAATACCAGATAGAGGCAATGGGTCAAAACAACGAACAAAATAACAACAACGGCATTTCGTTTTGTGTGTTAAAAATATTGTAATAAATACAACTCAAATGTATGCCAATAATAAATAGAAGTCTAGAAAAAAGTGTAAAACACATATAAATTTCACGGTTTTGCACCAAAACGACATGAAAAATTAAAGCCAGAAGTGATTGTAATTCCACCTAGTGCATCTCTCTATCACGACGACCTCATCAAGAAGAGTGTGCAAGGAAACGTCAGATGAGCTAAATATTCGCTCTAGTATGATTAACTGTATGAGAGTAATGCCTTATTCACGCTGCCGCGAAATTGAAGTCTTTCGCAATTTGGGCCGAAATTGAGTTGAAATTGATCAATTTCGCATATATTTTGACAACTACGAAATTGAGATATTTACGACAATTTCGTTGAAATTGACTTGAAATTGTCGTATACAACGCTGTTTTTACTCAGCAAAATTAACTCAGTACTTTTTTTTGCAAATATGGAAGAACACGAAGCCGACAGAAAATTTTCTGATGTGCAGCCGTCGTAGATAATTTTCTGAACTTCACGCCGCCGGCGTTAAGGCATAATTCGACTTAAAATGTTAGCCGATATTATCAGTTAAGCCGCATTTAAAGGCCCGACTTACTAAAAAAATATCTAAATTTTTCACACAACTAACGAGATGAACTTAAAAGTAACGTCTGCGAAAAATTACATTTAATAAAAACTCAGTTGCCGCCGTCGATATATTTTTTTTGCTCTAACGCCGTCGATAATTATGGGTCGGCTTCGTTCACCGAACACGTGGTTACTAAAATTGCCAAAAAAAAACAAAACAATTGTATGCCGCCTCATTCAACAGATTGAAATTTTAAGTTTACATCGAAATAGGGTAGAGAAAATAAACTATAAACCGTGGTGAATCAGTGATTCATGTTAAAGTTCACGTATCATTCATTTATTTTACTGGTTTCATTCAGTTCCTAACAGAATTTTGGTTATTATGACCAGGCACTAAAATTTTACTAATGGCAATATTTGTAAACAAACAGTTGTCATTTTTCAACGAAATTGCTCAAAAGCCAGTGTGAACGATTTCAGTTTCGTTCGACAATTTCAATCCGAAATTGTAAATTTCGTGGCAGCGTGAACAAGGCATAATTCTCATCGAGTAATGACGTATAGAGTATCCAACTCTCTCCGTAAATTGATGACATTTGGTGTGTTGCAGATGGACGGTTGCATGTTGGAAATTATTGCTTTAATAATACCAGATAGAAAAAATTACTCAAACCAACCAACAATAAATCAGCAACGGCATTTCGTTTTGTGTGTTAAAATTTTTTTATAAATACTCCACAAATATATACTAACAATAAAATAAAACAGAAAACTCCAAAATACGAGTAAATTTCACAGTTTTACATCAAAACGACATGAAAATTGTAAGTCAACAATTTTTGCAACTGCATCTGGTGTAAGTCAATTTAAATCACCACGAATAGTGTGAAAGGAAATTCCAGATGAGAAGAATGGCAGCTCTATATGACATTACTCTATGGAAATTCTTATTTTGAGTGAACATTTGTTTCATTTGACATTTCCTTTCACATTTTTCGTAGTGAGGTCGGTTTGATAGCGAGATGTCTGGCGAAAATTGACTTACACTAGGTGGAATTACAAAAACTTCTGAATTACATTTTTCATGTCGTCTTGATGAAAAACTGTGAAATTTAAATATGTTTTACACTTTTTTCTTGACTGTTATTGTTAGCATACATTGGTGTTGTATTTAACACAATAATTTTAACACACAAAACGAAATACCGTTGTTGTTATTTTGTTTGGTGTTTTGAAATATTGCCTCTATCTGGTATTAGTAAAGCAATTCTTTTCAACATCCAACCCAATAAGCACAAAAATTTCGAAAATTCAAATGTTTGAATATTGTTTGAATTTACACTTGAAATCAAATACAATAAACACCAAAATTCCGAAAATTCAAGTGTGAGTATTGCTTGAATTGAAACTTGATTTTAATCTTCGTTTTCAAACCAGTTTGAAGTTTTTGAAAATATTTTACTTGAAATTGCCATCATTAATATTTGTCAGCTATGGGGATATTTAATAGTAATTTAATATTCGAATATATCGGAAAATGGACTAAATCAAAAACGGTGACTCTAAGGTCAATTCAAGGAATGTGGTAAGTATTTAATTTGATTTCAATTAACAAATAAACAACATTTTGCAGCGCTTATTTATAGGACGAAGAAGTGGAAGAGCTTCAAACGAAACTCGTATTTATATACCATTTACACATGGACTGCAAAAACCCATTTAGCGGCCCAGAATCCAATATAGACGATCCATAAAATAGGTAAGTAGATATCTAGATATCGAGGACCTGATTATGTTAATACTAATTCTATCATTGCAGATAATCAAAGGACAAATTTGCCGATCCATCAGATGTAGCTCCATCAGATAACTCATAAAATTTGATATCTTAAATTAATTTTTATTTACAAATTATCCATTCGCTCTTCCTAATTTATAGCGTTGTGCATGAATCATAACAATTTATATTCCACTTAAATATATGTATTTCTAATTATGGTCAATTCCAAGCAACTGTGCTCGTTCTAAATAGGGGTTGAAAATAAAATACACGGCTTGAATTAGAGTATATTAATCCTGTTTTAAAGCTGGAATTAAAATGTAATTCCTTCCTTGAATTCCAGTGCACTGACTTATTTATTTTGACTTGAATTCAACTGTAATCCGAGCCTTGCATTCAACTGTAATTACACTTTAATATTCGAATTGAATTCTATGGTTAATTTCCCTGGAGATTGCTATTGTTTTACAGTGTTATTGAAGTATAATTCAACACTTGAAATTGGAAAATATGGCTGGAATTCAAGTTGAATTCAACTTGATTTCCAACACAAATGTTTATTGGGAACGTTCATATCACACCATGCCAAATGTCAGAAATTTGTTGAGCGAAAAGTAAACTGTAGATATAACAATTACTCTATAGACAAACCAGTGAGAATAAGTATTAGTTGTCAAACCAGCAGACCATGGAAAGCGCCGGCAATTCGTTCAATGGGTAATGGAGCAAAGTAAAGTCAATGCTAATTCTTAAAAAAGTCATCTTCTCGTGAATACACAAAATTGTCGAATTTGGGGCTCAAAAAATCCTTATGCACTCCATGGGATACAAGTGCACAACGAGCAACTATCTGGTGCGGATTTTGTTCAGGCGGCGTGATTGGGTGTTTACTTTTTTGAAGATGAGGCCGAAATTGCAGTGACTGTGAACGGAATTTGTTACAGGAACATGATAACGGAGTTCATGTGGGCTCAACTGGACGGCATGGATCTAGACGATATGTGGTTTCAGAAAGACGGCATGAAACAATCGATTAATTGCGGAACAAATCATATCAAGATATTTCGATAGCAACTGGCCAGTAAGATAATACGATTTAACGCTGTGCGATTTTTTTCTTTGGGGTTTTGTGAAATTCCGAGTTTATGCGAATAATCCACAAACAATTCCTGAGCTCAAATCCGAGATCCAATGCGTCATCGGTGGCCTGTCATTAAAGCCGTGTGGGCCATTTGAGGGATATTTTTTCCATACTTAATCGGAACATGTCTTCTTTACAATCCAATAAAAAATCACAACTATCTCAAAAAATGTGTGTTTTTATTTTAAAATGAAAAAGTGCGATACCCTTATCTATGTCTGGCTTTGGTACTATTATGATTAACATTTGATAATAATTGTAGGTAGTGCCACTTAGAGCATCATTACACCATGGCTTTAACGCGCGTGTTCAACGCGTGCCCAACTCGTTTTGTTTATGAGAGGTGTGGTGTTGCTGGCGGGGTAGACTTTCACGCACGATACGAAAGTTTGTGGGGAGTTTTGACGTTTCTCTCTCCTCACATTCGTACTTCTGCCCTTTTGTTTCACACTAATTCTCATTTCGAAGTGATAAGGTGTAATCCATCGGAACAAATATTTAATTTTTAATAAATTAACTGAGAATACACCACTTTTACGAATGTAAGACAACGAACTCAACAAAGAGAATTTCCTTTTTTGATAAATTTAATTAGAATAGACCACTTTTACAAATTTTTACGAATGTAAGAATGAGGGAGATCATGCGATTAAACGTCAAAAACTGCAGGGGTTGTTGCAAGCCAAAACGCAGAATGTAATCTAATCGTGAATTACGTAGGCTTTTTAAAAGAGAATAGCGTGATAATTGCAGCCTGACAAGAATAATCTAAATGGGGAGTTACTTGTTTTAAATAGACTTGTGTCGAACTCGTTTACTAGTAGTTCTCAATCTCGTTAGTTAAGGTGGCCGGGCATAACAAAGTTCGTGTGATTGATATCTGGTTACCCTAAATGAACTACATATGTAGTTCATGAACTACCCAACTTTAGTTTTTAAGAAACAGCGCTGTCTCCACAATTGAACAATGAGATGATGCTTTTACGGAAAAAATATCCGTTTCAATAAATTCCCATATAAATTTATAGTTTTTACACACACACGCCCAATTGTTTGAAAATGCGTTGTAGCGACTGTAAATCCGGCTGTTGCCACGGAATTGCGGTTTCCACAACCGAATTGAGATTGTCATGTCTGAAATTAACCCCCACAACTGAAATATTCGGTTGAAAAAACATCGTTCGTTTGTGACAACTGAATTTCAATTCCTATTCGGTTTACCAACTATGTTTACAATAGTTTCGGTTGCTACAACCAAATTTGGTGTCAATTGCACCCATCGAATTTCGTATTAATTAGGTCGCAACGGTCGAATTTAGCTTTAAGTCGGTTGCATAAACGCAATTTGGCGTTAATTCGGTTCCAACAACAACTTTTTCAAATATATTTCAAATCTGACGTTAAAGATTCTAGAAACCATAGAGAAATACTAAAGACAAGCCATGAGTGTTTCAGTTCCACCAAATTCTCGTCGAAAGTCGAAGGCATAGAGTAAAGACGTATAGAGACGCCAACTCTCTCAGTAAATTGATGACATTTGGTGTGTTGCAGATGGGCGGTTGGATGTTGGAAAGTATAGCTTTAATAATACCAGATAGAGGCAATGGCTCAAACCATCCAACAATAAATCACCAATGGCATTTCTTTATGTGCGTTAAAATTGTTGGTGTAAATACACAACAAATATATACTAAAAAAAAGTCCAAAATACGTTTAAATTTCACAGTTTTTCATCAAAACGACATGAACAATTTAAGTCAACAATTTTTGTAATTCCACCTGGTATAAGCAAATTTACGTCAAATAACTCTCTATCGCACCGATCGCAGCACGAATAGTGTGAAAAGAAATACCAGATGAGAACAATGACAGCTCTATATGTACGTCCTTACTCTATGAACACAAAAATGCATAATTGGGTACGAGACACATGGCACATAAGGTGGCACATAGATTAATATACTAAGAGTTTGCAACAGGGGGGTTCTATGCCACAGCTGATCAACCTTAGAGAAATAGTGATAGATGACTGGAAGTATGTAGGGTTGCTCAATGCGTTTTTCACACATTTGTCTTTGTGCATTGAACCAAAAGTACAAAGCTCATCAACTGGGAGTATTTTTTGGTAGTTAAATCGAGGAAAGAAGGGGTAACAAGTGAAATAAAGCAAAATGTAATGAGGTGATAGAGTAAAATTAGTTATAGAGATTGCATATTAAACACAAATTTATTAAAATAAAGATTTTTCTCATTCTACATTGGTTGCCAAGTTTGTGTAACTCTGTGCTCCAACTTTTCCAGTGACTTTTATTGGTTTCCCGTCCAAGAAAAACCGCGGTTGCAAACTCTTAGTATATTACTCTATGGTATGCAACAGCTGTTTTTCTTGGACCGGAAACCAAGAAAAGTCAATGGAAAAGTTGGAGCACAGAGTTTAGAAACTTGGCAGCCCACGCAGAATGCAAAAAATCTTTATTTTTATAATTTTGTGTTTTAATTGCAATTTCTATAAACAGTTTTACTCTAACACTTCATTACATTTTGCTTTAATTCTTATCCCTTTATTTATTTATCCCTTTTTTCCTCGAATTAATTATTACAAAAATACTCTCATTTGATGAGCTTTGTACTTTTGGTTCAATGCACAAAGACAAATGTGAGAAAACCGCATTGAGCAACACTACATACTTCCAGTCATCATCTATCGCTATTTATCTTTGTTACTTTATTCTGCATGTTTCGACAACTCTAAGGTTGATTAGCTGTGGCATAGAACCCCACTGAGGTGGCATATCAAATTATTTTGTTTCCCTATAAAAACATGTTTATACTGCACTCGAAATCTAGAGATTTTTAGATTTCGTAGCCTAAACATCTGATTTTCCATATACAAATCAGCTGTTCCTGTGAATGAAATTTAGACAATCGAGATTTCGGTTGCTGCATAAACGCGGTATAAAGATCTGCTGGTTGCAAATTTGATTCCGTATAGAATGTGAAAGAGAATGAGCAATAGGCGAATTGAAGAAACTGACTTTAAATTTTATTTCATTTGCATTTATGACTTTTAAAATAACTTTATATACAATAAATTAGTTTTTATTTGGAGAACACACAATTTTTCGTTAATTTTCATGTGTATTACGTCAAAATTCTGGTAGAAAAACCAGTACATAAGTTTCAGTCGCGTGAACCGACATAATCATACCCTCACCATACCGTACCTCATCCATTGCGTGGGAGTTCTGTTAAAAAACGCCCATACTCCAAAGTGACATATTCAACAGTGACGACATTGCAATGACGACATTGCGCTAAATATTATTGAATACCCAAATTAGTTAGTTTCCCTCCCAATATTTATATGCGAGGTACAAAAATGGGCATGGCAAGTTGTTGCCAAAATTTTGATCAGTACCATATTTTACTAAGATCGGTTATGATTTATTGGAGATATCGAGTCGGCAAACCGCAAATACGGCCAACTTTTGTATGGGAGGTACGACACTGGGCGTGGCACAATATCCAGTTATTAATTAGCTTTTAGCTAAATTTTGCCTAGTACCGAATTTTATTAAGGTCGGTTGTAGTTTACGAGAGTTATCGTGTAGATCAACCGGTCATCCGCCCAACTTTTATATGGAAGGTACCAGAATGGGTGTGGCAAAACAGCTAATTTTCTATAGGAGAGCTTTATTTGGCTAAATACAGACTAGTACAAACTTTCATAAAGATTGGTTTGGTTTTGCGGGACTTCTCATGCCGAACAACCAGACGCCCAAACAACTTTTGAATGGGAGGTACCACAATGGGCGTGGAAAACTCACCCTTGTTTTAATCGGTGATTAGCTTTTGATAACGTGAAGCGTTATACCTAATTTCATTAAGGTCGGAAGTGTTTCACGCGATTTATCGGATTGACAATCCCGTCGAACACCCTGATTTGTATGGGAGGTACCAGAATGGGCGTGACAATCTCGCCCATTTTCTCCAGTTAAGTAGGCATTTACAGATTATTAACCGGTGTGAGAGTTGAAGCTAATCATATCTACTAGAAGAAAGATTTGAAAGAAATATGATTTTGTGCTAAATGTGTCGATTTGTATGGGAGGTACCAGAAGGGGCGTGGTCAAAACGCCCATTTTCAATCCCAAATAATAGTCACTGACAAAGTTTCACTGTCATCTGTAAAGATTTACGGCAGTTATCGTGTTGACCAGTCAGCCAGCCAGCCAGACATGGCTCAAACGTCTTAAAAAGTCCTAAAACGAATTTCGTCCAAAGATACTAAGGGTCTAATTTGGTTCTTTTATGTGTTACATTTTTTTACGTATTAAATGATATAAATATACCCCCATGCTATGGTGAGGGTATCAACACTGACAAAAAAACTGTATCAAAACTTTCGTTAGCCCAGTGACTTTCGACGAGGATTTGGGGGAACTGAAACACACATGCTCACTCTATGGATCTACCCATATAAACTGTATTGATTCCTCGTTTCTTAATTATTTATAAGAATATAGTAAATTCAATTATCTATAAACCATTCACAAATTCTAACTAAATGTGTTTTTAATTACGATAACAGAAAACAGTTTAATTAGGTTGTGATAACTTCTAAATTTGGTTGTGATACCCTCTAAATTCGGTTGTGCGGTAATACTGTTGAAATAAACTCTGATACTTTTGGGATGACCTCTAGTGTGATTGTAACAACGTATAAATATGGCTGTGACAACTTCTTAATTTGATTACGGCTAATTCGGTTATCCCCACCGAATTTTACTGTGGGTTTACTTTTAACACAACTTTTTAGGATAATTTCGTTAAAATTAAAAACAATTTTAGACCAACTATATTTTTGACGTAACTGTCATCTTATTACGCTACTTTTAATTCCCATATTGAACAAAAACGTCTTAACTATATTTATATTTTTCCTAAAATCAGCTGGTTTTTACGCTTCGTTTGACAGCTATTAGGGCAACAAATTTTCATTTAACTGGACGCACTATTGAGTAACCGTTCGATCGAACCGAATACTTTTAAAATAACTCTTCAATTGATAATGTTATTTACGTGATTTAATCGTCCAGACTGAAGTAAATCATGTCAATTTATCATTGAAAGACATTCTTGTGGAATGATAAACCGGATTTGTCTCTAAATGCAAAAGTAATAATTTTATAGAATTTTTGGACACGCATGTGTTCGTATAAAACTGGCAAAAAAATATTTGTAAATATATTAATTATTTTTAAAACCCTCATTAGATTTACTTACACTCGAAAACTAAAGTTTGATATTAACAATAAACACTTGCAAAATATCAGCATGCAATTGGTTTGCTATTACAGCAAATGCTCTGTCATACCAAAAAAACTCTTTGCAGTGTTGAGAAAATACTGAGCAAAATGTTTCCTTATCCGGTGTTTGATCAACACAGCCAACAGTTTATTTTTACGACAGTACATTTGCTGTAATGGCAAACAAATTGCATGCTGATAAATATGTAAGTAAGTGCTGCAAGCAAGTGTTTATTGTTAATAACAAACATTATTTTTTGAGTGTAAGTGAACCATCTAATGGGGGTTTTAAATCAAATTAACATATTTTGTTACGAGTTTTATACGAAAAATTCTTTAAAATAATTATTTTTGTATTTAAACACGAATCCGGTTTATCATTTAACAAAAATGTCTGTCTATGATAAATTGACATGATTTACTTCGGTATGGAATGAATAACATTTGGTTAGAGGAATTTGATATATCTACGCAATTTCTGTTTACAAATATTATATTTCCAAAATATTTTTGTATTATTTATTTACATTTCTTCAATATCGTCTATTTGCATAACAACATTTTTGAGATACATGAACCCATAGAATAATACATACCATAGAAACTTTTATTCGCTCAATAAATTAAACGTCATAGGTACGATGGAAAGTAAACATTGGATTTTCGAAAATATGGGTTCAATAATACCAGATAGTGGCAATAGTATACAACGTCCAACAAAGGAACAACAACCGAATTTCGTGTTTTTGTGGCAAACTAGTTGTGTTAAATATAATAGAAAAGTATACCAACGATAAAAGTCAACAAAAAAGTGCAAAATATATTTAAATTTTTCAGTTCTACACGAAAATGACAGGAAAAAGTTAAGTGAACATATTTTGTAACTCCACCTGGTGTGAGATAAATTTAAATTTAATTGCTCTCATTTCCACAAACCTACGATGAAGAGTGTGAAATGAAACGTCAGATGAGAGAATAAGTTTATCTATGTATGTATTATTCTATGCATAAACCACTTTGTAAAATTTGCATTAGCCAAGATACAAACCAATCATGACAAGTGTTTCATACATGGGACCGATTAATTACATCACAATTGTAAATTGTATTTCATTTTGAATTACCTGCACAAATAGACGATCAAAACATGTAATTAACTTATAAATTGAATTTGTTTTAACAGAATTCGGTTCGAACTAAAAGGTTATTCACACACACAAATCGTAAAAATCATCAGCTGTAATAATATAAAAAATTTATCAACGAGAACAATATTAAATGGTTAGAATATTTTTTTCAAAATGGGTCTCAAAAGCTGCCTAATAGGACGGTAGTTACGGGACAATTATTTAAACAAGTAGCTTAGAATAATTTTGGACGACAACAGCCCTTTGAATAAATATCCAATATGTAAAACAGTTTTTAATTTGAACGAATTTAGCCTAAACATTTTCTGGCTAATTCATAAAAATAACATTAATGTAGCTCTAAAGCATTCATCAGTTATTTAACGCTTTAAGATTTGGCAAAGGTTTTATTAGAACCGTATTCATAATGAGTATTTTAACTAGGGAACAGATAATTGACTGACAACCCTGTTTCATGTATTCACGTCTTTGTATTCTCACAGTGCTTGTGATGTAAAAGCAAGATCATGATTAAATTAATCAGGTGATAGCAGGAGGATTGTGTATGTATTAGTAATACAGAGATCTGTCAAACTCAGTTGATTTTTCTATTTTTTTTTCTTTCTTTCTTAAATTTTCAGGTTATTAACAACATTAGAATGTGGTCCGACTGGATTTATATCGAATTTCTTGAAATCCGTTAAGTATTTTCTAAATAAACAAAGAAATTAGTTAAAATTTGACAGAACTCTGTATAACGACATGGAAAAACTTCGATCAGCTGTTCTTATAACACAACCATGAGCAAGATGAACAATAACCGATAGACCGAATTTATTATTTTTTTAAATGCGTCAATGCATTTTTCCAACATTTTAAGCATTAATGCAAAGAACTATTCAATTAAAAGATCAATTAATATTTGCTATTATCATAAATTTTGAAGAAGTGTCAAAAAATCATTTGAATTGGATTTCAGTTTTGGGTAGTCGAATATAAAACCGAATAATAGGTTGTAGTTTCAATGTTTTGATTATATATACATCACTGCGTAAACAAAAGTTAATTTTGGTTAAAAATTATAAAAATTGGAACGAAACTATTAGGTTGCTTAGCAGGATAATGTGACACTATAAACGCTGCAAATATACACAGAATAATTCCAATTGTTTATATCGCATAAATATTTAAGTACGACACTCGTGAAATGTAAACAATTTATTTCTTTTGTGTATTAATGCGGATAAAATAGCCTTAAAGAAGGGTTAAACTATAGAGTAATATAAATAGAGTCTGCAATAGCTGTTTTTCTTGCAAGAGTTATACAGACTTGGCCACCCATGCAGAATGCGAAAAATCTTTATTTTAATAAACTTGTACCTTAATTGCAATCTCTATATATAATGTTACCCTAACACTTCATTACATTTTGCTTTATTTCACTTGTTACCCCTTTTTTCCTAGATTTAATTATTAACTCAAAAATACTCCCAGTTGATGAGTTTCGCCCGTTTGGTTCAATGCACAAAGACAAATGTATGAAAAATGCATTGAGCAACCCTACATACTTCCAGTCATCTATCGCTATTTCTCTTTGTTACTTTATCCGAAATGTTTTCCCAACTCTAAAGTTGATCAGCTGTGGCATAGAATCCCCCTGGGTTAAATGTTTAACAAAAATGGCGACGTTAGAGAACTCTTAACAGAGGAATTTTTCGATTATGAATACAATAAACCTTTAATAAACCTATGACAACTTTTTATGAATAAGGCCAGGGGGTTCTATGCCACAGCTGATCAATAACAAGTGAAATAAAGCAAAATGTAATGAAGTGTTAAAGTAAAACTGTTTATAGAGATTATAATTGAAACACAAATTTATTAAAATAAGGATTTTTCTCATTCTGTGTGGGTTGCCAAGTTTGTATAACTCTGTGCTCCAACTTTTCCAGTGACTTTTCTTGGTTTCCGGTCCAAGAAAAACAGCTGTTGCAAACTCTTAGTATATTACTCTATGGGTTAAACCATAGAGTAATATACATAGAGTCTGCAACAGCTGTTTTTCTTGAGCGGGAAACCAAGAAAAGTCACT
Organism: Phaonia tiefii; assembly: GCA_963931995.1. Taxonomy (NCBI): domain Eukaryota; kingdom Metazoa; phylum Arthropoda; class Insecta; order Diptera; family Muscidae; genus Phaonia; species Phaonia tiefii. The sequence continues at coordinate 18,332,243 of OZ008367.1, forward strand.
GGAAAAGTTGGAGCACGAGTTAGAAGGACTTGGCAACCCATGCAGAATGAGAAAAATCTTTATTTAATAAACTTTTTTACACATACAGAAAAAATTGGTTGAGATAACCGAATTAGCCGCAACCGAATTTAGAAGTTGCCACCACCGAATTTCGATATTGTCACAACCACAAAAAGCTTCACAAAATACCGTTCGGAACCGGTGTAAAACCGCACGTCCCAATCAGTGAGTGTAAAACGAACACCACCAAGCGAACACCTCACCGGCTGTGACAAGCTCTATTCTAGGTCTTCGTGGGATGCAATGGGAAACAATTTTAAAAAAAATAAATAAATGGTTTCCCATTACATCCCATGAAGGAGAACTTCTCACTTAAACTGAGCTGTGCGCTTTCCAGTTTTCACTCACTGATTGGGACCTACAGTTTTACACCGATTCCGAACGGTATTTTGAGAAGCTTGTACTCGATAGTGTCGCTATATACTCGATAGTGTCGCCGTCACTATGCGAGGTGACCGCCGCCGGATGAAATTTGAAGGTGGTCAGAGCAGGGTTCGAAACCAGGATCTCATATATAAGAGCCGCGCACACTAACCTTTGCAAGACCGACGGCCACAAACAATTTTTACACCCACACAAAAGATTTCCACACTACTAATATTTTTGGCTTTTTACCAGGCTCATGATAAATTCGTCACGAAAATTTATCATTTGGCGACACTATCGAGTACTTAGCCATGAAAAATCTGCTCAAAATACCGTCCGGAACCTGTGTAAAAGTGTAGGTCCTAATCAGTGAGTGTAAAACTAGAAATTGCACAGCTCACTGGTTGCGAGAAGCTCTCCCCAGTCCTCTAATGAACCCATTTGTGTGCGCGGCTCTTGTTCCTCACAAGTTTCGCCTTTCACACTGGCCGCTTCTGACAAAACCACATGTGTTATAACAGGTGATTTGTTAAACTTTTGGTTTTTAAATTTCAAAATAAACACAGATGTAAGAAATTTGTATATATCATATATTCGATATATCAATGCCTTGGCATTTTCTTTTTATAGACTATTTCATGCAAATGTTGACCATGATTACGTTGTAAGCGACCCAGAGACGTTATGTTTTTTGTTTTATGCTGCAGTTGGCGCTGGTTTATCGGCATAGACGAATGACTTCACGTAACGCCATCCTAACCCCCCCCCCCCAAAACAAAGAGCAAAGATAATTCAAATCGCGCGATCTAGGTAGCCAACTCACTGGTCCTAAACGTAAGACAAATTGCTGACCGAATTCATCTGTCAATTGGTTCATTGTTTCGCGTCTCGTTGAAACCCAACGTCGACCAGATTCAACTTTTGCTTTTTTTGGAGGAAAAACACTTGATATCATCGAATGATAGCGAGCGTCATTCACGGTAACTTTGTTGCTAACGTCAACTTAAATGCAATACGGACCGATGATTCCATCGGCCCATAACCAGCAGCAAACTGAATTTTGCTGGATGAATTAATTACCAGCTCTTGTAATGCCTTTGGTTGTTCATCATACCAAATGCGACAATTTTTCTTATTAGCATTCAACCAGAAATGAGCTTCGTCGCTGACTACCATCAAAAGGCCAAAAAACATTTCTCACAGAGCACGAATTGTGATAAAAAAAAATGCAATAACTTGTAAGTGTTGTTCGGCTTAAATCTTTCCATTACAAAAGGTCAATTCTAACTGAGTATATTTGTCAGGAATCAAAGGAAGTTCTACACTAAAAAAAAACAAGCAACAATAAAAGCAAACAACAAATCTCTATTAGATTTTAGGATTTTTTTTAAGTAGTAATTTTTTTTTTCCTTTTATATTTTTTTCTTAGCAAAATGTTAATAACAACTAATGACACTTGAATTCCGAGTGGTGGATTTTGTTTGTAAAAAACTGCTGTGTGGAAATTTACATTTTAGTAGTGTATGGAAATTTATTTAAAAATTGTTTAAAATATTGTAAGTGGCCTGTTTTGATTTAAATTGATATAAATATTATTCTAGAATGTAGTTAGTTTATACTTATATATTATATTTTGTTTTTTATTCGACAATTATAAATAACTAAGAATATATGACGATATTTGCAATACGTGGGACAAATTAATTACTACACAATTACAATTTGTAGTTTAATTTAAATTATCTCCACAAATGCAAATTAAAAAAGTATAAATACCATTTGTACTTGTTTAATTTTGGTTTTCAAATGTTCTATACGTAAGGAGTATTTAGGGTGTCCCAATAAGATTGCACTTTTTAAATTTAGTGTAATTTTTTGCAAGTGACAACACTGAAATTTGGCAGCAGTGACATATGTTTATTCCGATTATTAAAAATGGAGCGCTTTACGAAAGAACAACGCGTTATAATTGTGAAAACTTGTTACAAAAATTTGGAAAGTTATGCTCAGACCGCTCGCAAACTGCGAAGAATTTTCAATCGAGAAAGACAATTTGCATACACTGGTTCGGTTATGGATCGTAAGACACTAGTGCGTCTACATTCCGGTCGGTCTTTTGAAAACCTTGCTGCTCTTAACGAGAGTGTCGCCGAAAACCCGAAATCGTCAATTCGGCATCGTTCTCAACAACTTCAAATTCCACGAAACACTACGCACCGAATTTTGCACCGAGTAATATTAATAAAAGATGCAACAGCTGTTTTATGTACTAACGAAGTCCCGCAAGAGTCATACAGAGAATGAGAGGAATCTTTAATTTTAACGATTTGAACTTCATTACATTTAGATATTTTTCACTGAATATCCCAAGATGTATCTATTACAGGTGGAAGCGTTAGCACAGCTGATTTCAATTTTTTTGTAGTTGTGGTTGGAACTTGTCAAATGTTGTTTATACCATAAAGCAACGATGGTATAGAGAAGAAATTTACTCAGGGAGTGGAATGCCAACAAAAAAAACGAGTGAAGCGCGTCGTTTCCCTGCTCTCCCTCTTACTCTCTTCGTTAAATATTTCAATACACGAGCAGTTTTCTGATGATGTTACTGTATCTAACTATTGAAATTCTAACATGTTTAAATAAAATTTAAAAAGGTATGTAAAAAGTATGAAATAATCAAGATATGACGCGGGAAAGAAATGCGTTTGAGTGAATCGCGTCCATTTTTTGGTTCTCTTCTACTAGGGTTGCCAAATTACACCGGGCTTTTCTTCTTTGTTGAATAAAAACAGCGTTGTATACGACAATTTCAAGTCAATTTCAACGAAATTGTCGTAAATATCTCAATTTCGTAATTGTCAAAATATATGCGAAATTGAGCAATTTCAACTCAATTTCAGCACAAATGGCGAAAGACTTGAATTTCGCGGCTCAGTGATTGTGAGAAGTTCTCCCCTGTCCCTTCATGGGATGTAATGGGAAACCATTTAAATTTTTTTATTAAAACACAAATTTATTAAACCAGATCATTGATTTCACAGAATATCCTACCTCACAAACACAAAATTCAACTGTTGTTGAATATTTTGTATTACAGCTTCTACCTGACATTTCATTGCAAACACGCAAATGACAGAAAATTGATTTAGCGAAATAGTGCCTCTAGATATATATTACTCCATGGGTCCAGATATTGTTATACGTAAGTAGAGAATCAATATAGCAACATCATTTTCAAGTGCAATAAAGAAAATGTTGACATAAATTTTCTGTACAATCTAAACATGTTAAAGAATGTCTTAGTTCAGTTAAATAAAACAAATACATGCAATTTAATTATTCAACAATAAAACGTTTTGTTCCATTCAGCCGTACAAGATCATGTTTAAACTAATTTATGTGTGATAATTTAAATTACGATCACGTATGTAATTAATGAGTTCTTAATTAAAACAACAAAACACTAAACGCAAATCTAAAGCCGCTGTGTGAATATGATGCAGATTTCAACGAGCGATGCATAGAGAAATTATTTAATTGCTATAAATTTTTTTACTGCAAGTAAACGTTTGTTTACTAGGGTGCACTGAAATCATTTATTTTTGTTTTCATTGAAGGAGTTTTAACATGGGGTATAAAATAAGTGCAAATACGAGCAAATGCAGTAGGAAAACATATATTTAAAATGTTGACGAAAGAAGGTGTCAACATATTGAGGTATGGGTTTTTAGACACTTTTTTCTATTATATAAGGAAAAAGTAAAAATTATTTGAAATGTAGAAGAAATCAATTTAAAGAGAATTTGCGAAATTAAAATGAATTTGTGAAATATATGTATAAAAGTAACAAACCCGGTAGACTTCATCCTGCATTTTAGTAGGGGAAAACACAAATAAAAATAGCCTATAGCACTCAGTGATAACGTAGCATTCTACTGGTGAAAGAATTTTTAAAATCGGATTAATAGTTTAGAAGATTACCCCCTACATACAAACTCACAAACATTTCCTCTTTATAATATTAGTAGCGACAAACTGAGATTTATAACGAACGGTTAGTACTTTGATGTAAGACTTTAATACACACAAAGAAAAATGTTGGTAATATTGCCTATAAATGTTGTATAATATCAACAATTGGCATAGGCAACATGGCATTTGCTATGTTTTGTGTTTAGTAATACCAAATATTGTAGGTGATTTCTATGTTCGAAAAACTACCTAAAATTTTTGGTAAACTAGCTAGCATAGTTCGCTACTTTACCTATATTTAATGTGTAAACCTTCGCATACTTTTTGGTGAATTTACCGTTTATTATTTGCTAATTTTGCCATTTTCTATGACTGAAATTCCATTCTGGTGTAGTTAATTAACCATCATCATAAAGAAAATGTTTCTTACAAAAGATAAGTAGAAGTTTTTTATTTAACACATTTATTAAATATGAACATATAAATCAAAGTAAATTCCGAGTGACGTCGTCTCACGACCAAACGTCTTACAATCACTTCTGATTCTGGGTTTTGTCCACTGTAGTTATTTTATGAGTTCAGGCAATTAGAGTCGATACCACATCCAACACTAATAACGTCCCGTATTAGACGATTCTGACCATTGTGTAGAAATTTTCTCAGATGTATAAATTAATTCCAAAAACAGGGATTTGGTTCAAACTATCCCACATTGGTAAAAATCAACCGCATCCTTTTAATTGTTGAGAAACCGCTATTATCCGAAAGAAAATGTTTGAATTAGTTCATATTATATATTTTATCAAATTTGTATCTCCTTACCTTTTTCGCAACTACGAGTAATTTGTGTGACAATGTTGACTGACAAATTAAATTTTCGGAAAAAAATAGCACGACTAATAGTATAGATTTACAACACCAATAGGTAAAACTGGGGTGTATAAAATACCAACTCATGTGGGCCATACAATAATACATACGTAGATAAACTTATTCTCTCATCTGACCTTTCATTTCACACTCTTCATCGTAGGTTTGTGGAAATGAGAGCAATTAAATTTAAATTTATCTTACACCAGGTGGAGTTACAAAATATGTTCACTTAACTTGCTCCTGTCGTTTTGGTGTAGAACTGAAAAATTTAAATATATTGTTACGAATTTCCTTATTCGTCCTTTTTGCGTTGTTTTATTCCCAATAATAAAACAAGGTTCGTTTTAAATTGCGATAAATACAACGGTTTCACTTCCTTTTATTTTACTTATATAGTACAACAGTTTACTTTATTTATAACACTTTAATAAGTCTTGTACTTTACTATCAATTCGCGTTGCTTACTTTACGGGGTTTAATCACAAACTGAACTCTCCATTCCAAAGACCTCCGCTATTTTTACCAACTCACCATACTCAAATGAAGGTATATCTAGCGAATTCAAGAACCTTATAGATGTTGTTGTTGCTTATCTTTGTAGAAAAATGTCGAATAGCGGAGAATTATCTTTACTGAGGTGAATTCATGCTACTGGTTTAGCGTGCTGGTACGTTGTTACAATGCATACTTTCAGGCGCAGCACTAACCGCCTGTTATTTACATACTGTTAGTAGAGTCATTAACAGCAAGCAAAAGCTTTTACTTATTCGTAACAATATTTTGCACTTTTTTTTGACTTTTGTCGTTGGTACACATTTGTATTGTATTTAACACAACTAGATTGTCACAAAAACACGAAATTCGGTCGTTGTTCCTTTGTGGATCGCTGTATACTATTGCCACCATCTGGTATTATTGAACCCATATTTTCCACCATCCAATGTTTACTTTCCATCGTATTTATGACGTTTAATTTATTGAGCGAATAAAAGCTTCTATGGTATGTATTATTCTATGATGTGGGCAATATATTGTATTTTATTGAATTTCATACAAAAATAAATTACCTATGGCGGCAAAGGCAATAAAACTGTTACTATTTTTTTGTGTGTATAATCTAGATTTATAAAAGAGCAATACTCACTCAGTCAACATGTTGAAACATATTTTTTTTTTTATTAAAACCTCTTCGGTACTCGTCGTTTGGACCCATATTGACCTACAAAGAAACTTCAACAAAAAGAGAGTTCAGGACTCTCGCTCACAGCTTTTCAATACGCATTGTTTGAAGACCGCATAATTTAAAATCCAAAATAAAAAAGTTTTTTTTTTCAAATCACCCTAACTCACATAAAACCTTAACCCCTTAAGGCCATGACTAGGGATTAGGTACCGGGATTTGCCGCCGGGGAAATCAAATAATTGTTCGCTTCCACTTTATTGGAAAATTTCCTTTGCATGTTTCAGCTGTGTGTAAATTGAGTAAAGAAACATTCGCAATATATGTATATAGAACTTTTAACATTCATGCCCTCTCATTCAAACTCAAAGCATTTCATACAATAATATTTCGTTGCCTGTAGTTTCCTCTCTACTTGTAAATCCTTTTTGATTTTTTCTTCTCTACTTCTCTAGGATGTACAAGTAGTCATAACTTGATTATTCCATACTTTTTACATACTTTATGTAATTTTGTTTAAACATGGTTGGAATTGCAATAGTTACATACTGTAACATCATCAGAAAACTGCACGTGTATTGAAATATTCAACGAAGAGAGTAAGAGAGTGAGCAGAGAAACGAGGCGCTTCACTCGATTTTTTGTTCTCTTCTCCGAGGATTGCCAAGGTGCGTCGGTTTTGTGTTATGTACTTATACATCCTCTTTGCTTTAACATTTTTCTTTACATCATATATATTTTTTCAGGAATTGTTAAAAATAGCAAACCTTGCAGACCTGTCACACTTTCTGCTGTTCACTTCGCTCTCGGCCCAGGCTAGGTCTGGATGATGGTAGAATCAGGGCCTTAAGGAGTTTTTTTGACAAAACTAAAAATTGTTTGTTGCTATTAATTTGTTTAAATAATTTATTTTCATATGACTGATTTTTCATTCTTTACTTTGCAGGTCTTTAAAGGGTTAATCGTTAAATGTTTTGCAATTACAGGAGCAAATATGTAAACGGCAATCTTGAAAATGTTCCAAACTGTACGTGTATGGAATTCGCAATGATGAAATGTCAGAAATGATTTATTTTAAATAGACCACCACAAAGGCTCGTTTGGAAACTTACCAAGGGGTAAAACAGTGCATGTCTACGACGAAATATGTACATATTTTAATATCAATAATCGTGATGATCGTGTCTATAACACGACGCAGATCTCCCTGTTACAATTTTGATAATCGTTTAATAGTTTGGTTAAGTTCCTTTCATTCATATTAACTTCTTTACAAATGTAACTTGGAATCAACATTCTTGTAGCAATAACAATAAAAATAAACAGTTTCCAATTACATCCCATCAAGGGATTGGGGAGAGCTTCTCACAACCAGTGACCAGTGCGCTTTCTAATTTTTCACTCACTGATTTGGACCTACAGTTTTACACCTGTTCCCAACGATATTTTGAGAAGCTTTTTCATGGCTAAGTACTCGATAGTTCGCCATCAGTAACCGAGGTGGCCGTCGTCGTTCTTATGCATAAGAGCCGCGCACACAAGCCATTGCACCACCGACGGCCACTATTCGTCAATAACAATTCGCCGTCAAGTTTCAAGTGCAATTTCTACAATAAGCCTGTTTTTTTATTCTCAGCTAAACTAATTTGTCGACGACTTTGTATGGGGAACTAAGCGATATTAAGTAGCACTCCATACAAAGTCGTCGAAAAATTAGTTTAGCAGGGAATAAAAAAACAAGCTTAATATCTAATAAATAATAGAACAAGGAAGCTAAAGTTTGAGAAAACTTAAAAATATTAATTTTAGTTAATGTATGAGAAATTCATTAATAAATAATATAAAAATATTAAACCAAATTCCATATCGGATTTTTCATGTTTCAAATAAAACAGGTTACAAATTTTTACACCCCACAAAATTGTTACAAACTTGTCACCATTGTTTGCTTCTGGTATACTGGCAACACGGCAACTACGAAAAATTCACCTCGTAACAAATAATTCACCTCACAATAACAAGTTGGCAAAAGTTAACTAAAACATATGGTCTTCCGAAAGCGACAAAAAGAGAAAAGTAAGTATTTAACATATTTATGTTTTATTGAATTAAAATTAATACATTATTACGTAGAAAATTTGAGCGCACCGCAAAGGCACTGCTGGAATGCTATATTGCAATCCTCGAGGAACATCCAGAGCTGCTAAGCCAAAAGAATACATCCGTGGCAAATAGAAGAAGAAATTTACTTTGAGCCTGTGCCAATCGGTATCAAAGTGCACAGGTTAGTAACAATATGACATTTGCGTGGTGAATCATATTTCACTAGCCCATAGGACTAAGCAGGTGTACATTTGTGACAAGTGGATGGAAATTTTTGACGTGTAAGACCGGTATTCAGTTTTTATGAAAATTTCGTTGCCATAAAAAGTACATGTATAAAAATATCGAAAATTTCATGAACCGAAAATTTCGCTCACTTTTTATTTGCTTGGTACTCAGCTCTTTTTGAAAATTTCGTAAGCAAAATCAAGTGGAGGGTTGTTAAGCTAAACTTATTTCGTACGAAAACAATTGTTTGACAATTGTTTGGGATCGGAATTTTGACATTTCGATTATTTTGTTTAACAAAAGTAATACCACATGTATTAAAAATATAAAGGAGTGCGAAGATGAATTATTAATAAAATATTTGCAAGGCAAATCAGAGATATGTGGCAACTCTCTGTAACAATATTTTCCATTCAGAGAAAAATTTCGCAAGAACAGAATACGGGGCCTTAAAAAAAATACACCAGCGGGCAAACAAGTTGTGTAAAGCGAAACCGAACTACCGCTGCCGCCGATATTTTTATTGCGTTGAGGCGCCGCCGAAGTTATTTATTGGATTACGATGACTCAATCAATTTTAATAAATATATTTGTCAGTTTTTTCCCATTGATATGCGTATTTATATTTTCTAATAACATGGCTTTGTAAAATTATTTTTAATCGTCAGATTGATGTAACGCTGTTCGAAATTATTGTCAGGCGCTGCCGCCAAGTTTTTATGTCGACTTGTATCTCTGTTCATCATTTAGGCCCGGTATTCAGTTTTTATGAAATTTTCGTTGCCATAAAGAAGTACGTGTATAAAACCAACGTGTATGACCAAAAATGTCGCTACCTTTTCATTTGCTTGGTACTCAGCTCTTTGCGAAAATTTCGTAGGCAAAATCAAGTACAGGGTTGTTACGCCGAAGTTATTTCGTACGAAAACAATTGTTTGGGACCAGAATTTTGACATTTCGATTATATTAGTAATCTAAAGTAATACCACAAGCGTTAAAAATAGAATGAAGTGCAAAGATGAATTATTAATGAAATATTTGCAAGGTAAATCAGAGATGTTTTCCGTTTAGAGATAAATCGTCAGCTCAGAATTATTTTGGCGCACTTACCAAAAAGTATGTTTCGAGAAAAATGGCAAAGAAGTTTTGTACTAATTTTTCTCAAATTCTAGTCGAAAAATATTTTATGTTATGTACAATATCTCAAAAGTTATTAAGCTTTTACCGAACTAACATTTTCTGGTTGCTCTTTTTGTTAGAAGTAGACCCAAATACTTGCATATTATATAGACTTCCATATGGTGTAGTCCAACGCCGTGAATTAATACGGCCAGTGTTGGCTTTGGTGTATGTTTCGTGGACCAAAAACAAATCTAAAGTATTTTTTCTTAAGTTTTGAAAGCAAAATTTGACGCATTCGCTAAACAGCGGCCTATGCACCAGAGTAATGATTATTAAACGTTAAAAATGTGGATTTGTCGATACAAATTATCTCAGAATTAGTGAGATATATCAAAAACCGGATTTCGGAATCAGAAAGAGATTACTTAGATTATATATAATCAATACCTAACTCCATTTCCCTAAAAATTACAAAATCTCTTACGAAAATTTTGCAAGAACTGGATATGGGGCTTTATTTGTAAAGACGAAGAAATTTAGTAGCAATTTACGTGAAATTTTCTAGCAATTTTGCAGAATGAAAATATTCATGGATTGTAAAGATCGTACTCGCAAAAGAAATGGGAAATATTTTCAAAAATATTCGATGCTCAAAATTATATTTCAATTGCGTCTGAAGTCTTTTTCTTATGATGAAGCTCTCAAAATGTACTATTGTCAAAAAAGATATCGATTGGCACAGCAAAGGGGGAAATTTGTCGCACCATAACAAATTTTTTTTTCACCATAGTACTTTGATATTGGCACAATCTCTTTAACACCAAACCTCCGATCTACACCAAAATTTCACCACCGACAAAAGATGAGTTCAAAAAGTTCCCCCCCGCGATGTGTCCAACTTCTTGATATATATGCCTTTAAAGCTTGAGTTATAATCGTTTATATCTCAGGTATTTATAATCCGATCTGGTTGAAATGAGTATCACTACAAAGGCCTTTCTAAATTCTATAAATCAGTGCATAAAAATATTTATTTTTATTAGCCCATTGGGGAGCTAATTAAAAAGCGATTTTTCAACCTTACTTTTGTGATAAAAACTTATTTAAAAAAAATGTATATTATACTTAATTTTTGGTAGGCTTCGATAATAGACAATAACTTACCAATTTTTTGGGGTATAATGCTCACCAATATCCCTTCAAAGACCGGAGACTTTTTAACGTTGTGAGAGGTATGAGAGAGGATTTTTATATTATAAATCATCTCTCAAACCTCTCATAACTTTTTATGAATAAGGCCGTTATTGCTTTCTTGTAGAATTTATAAAATGTTTGTGCACCAACTTTCGGGCAAATAAAACAGCTGTCGCGCCCTGTTACCTCCTCAGTGGCAGGTAACAGTTTTTGATACTTTTGTCTCCAAAAAAATGTGTCAGAATATTGATTTGTGACAATTGTCACCTTGCTGTCAAATAGTAACCGTGGTTACTTTTGGGCTGCCAGAATAGGGCTGTTATTAGTATGATAAGTTGTACCTATACATGGCACAAATTACTTCGATGACAATTAGAAATTGGTTTAATTTGAATTATCTTTACAAATACAAATTTAAAAAAAGAAAATCCAATACCATTGGAAATTAAACTATGATTAAAAGTATTTGCTATGTACATAGCAGGGTGTGCCAATGATATGTATGGAACAATTTGTATTTTGTTTCTTTTTGAATTTTTACATTTTAAATACTTCATTAAGCATAAATAGATATTTACATAATTTTTCTGATATTCAGATAACCAAAACGTTCCGTATCGGTAACAGGAGCGTATAATGATTGAGTCCTAAGTCTTAACATTGAGTTTACGATTACAGTCATTCTCACCAATTCTACTACGGTAGATCCTTAATAATTTTGTAACATTGTTACGATTAAGTAAAAAGCTTAATGACCAAACAACATTATGTAAAGTGAGATTAGTGTATGCGTAAAAGTATGCATTGTAACTACATACCAGCTCGCTAAACCAGTAGCGGGTAATCGCTTCAAAAAATTCTTCACTACTCGAGGTATTCTATTCGCGTTTATTAATCAGTATAAAGAAACCAACAGCAAGGACTAGAAGGTTCTTGAATTCGCTAGAGATGACTCCATTAGAGTATGGTGAGTATAAATACCTGAGGTCTTTGGCACGTAGGGTCAGTTTACCAGTCAATAAATCAGCAACGGCATTTCGTTTTGTGCGTACATACAAAACAAATATATACTAACAATAAAATATAACAAAAAAAGCCCCAAATACGTTCAAATTTCACAGTTTTTCATAAAAACGACATGAAAAATTTACGTCCGAAATTTTTTTAATTCAAATTTTGTAAGTCAATTTTCGTCAAATATCTCTATATCGCACCGACCGCACCACGAATAGTGTGAAAGGAAATGCCAGAGGAGAATTTGCGCAATTTTTTGCCTGCAGTGCTTACTTAAATACAATATAAAATTCTTTTAAAGAAGAATAGCATGATTTTTTAAAAGTGACTTTACTATGACGGCGCTTGCTAAAACAAAACATGAAAAATTATTTCGAAAAAATCGCCCGAGGGAAGGATGAAAATGAAATAGCCCACAATTTATGAAATAAGGCCCACTTTTTCTGGGCGATATTTCATATTAAATTTCTCTCACATTTCCATGGGTTTTTATTTGGGTAATTTTTCATAAATTTTGTTGGGCGATTATTCGTTGCTCCGTTCCGATTAAGTACGGAATAAAATATCTGTCAATTGGCCCCCACGGTTCTGAAGACAGACTATATTACCCTTTTCATGAAAATTTCCATGACTTTTTCAGACAAGTGTGGCTGTATCTCACCGATGATGCGTTGGATCTCGGATTTGAGCTCAGGAATTGTTGCTGGTTAATTCGCATAAACCCGTGATTTCACAAAACCCCAAGAAAAAAATTGCACGGCGAAAATCACGTCGACATCGGAATTTCTTGACATAATTTGTTCTGAAAATCGTTGGTGCAATAAATTGATTGTTTCATGCGCGGTGTGGCAGGTGGCGCCGTCTTGCTGAAACTACATGTCGTCCATATCCATCGCACCAGACAGTTCCTTGTGTTGTGAAGATTTTCTGAGTCCCAAATTCGTCCATTTTTGTTTATTTACGAAGCCATGCCCTTCATCGGAGAAAATGAATTTTTTTTTTCGAAAAATTGGCATTGAATTCTCTTGGTTCCATTACCCATTATACGAATTGCCGGCGCTTTCCATGGTCTGCTGGTTTGAGCTCCCGAGTAAGCTGAATTTTGTAAACATGAAAATTCGCTGCGTAGCAGGGATGATATTTGTAGTGGATTAGGACTTTTTTACCTCCTTCCGATTTCAAAAAGTCCCCAACCCCTCTTGGTCCAATAAAAGTACTTTCGGATTTAATTCACCAAATTTTATCTGAGAGGTTTTTAAATACAACGCATGGCAAAATAAATAGGGTCGAATCAGAAGGAATTGGCAGAATATTGTTTTTATGCCAAGATTTATGTAATAAGACTGAAATATAGGTGTGCCTGATGCTGTCTAAAGTTTTCAGTGCATTTACACCGAAAGATAAACAAACCGTACGTAGATTAAATACATTTATTTATGTTCTACAAACAGCCCGCTAATCTTTCGGTGTAAATACAGATTTATTTAATTATTTTATAAAATGTACTCTTACGTCGAAAAAAGTTCTATCGGAAGAATAAAAAAAGTCAATATTATCAAATATCATCACTGATGCCGAATTGATGTTTTCGGGGTTTCGGCGACACTCTCGTGTATAGCAGCAGCAATGTTTTCAAGACTCTGACCGGTACGTTGACGCACAGGAGTCTTACTGTCCAAATTGTTTACCACTCTTCGAATGTTTGACACATTAGGTGCACCTTCTCGACTGAAAATTCTTCGAAGTTTCCGAGCGGTCTCAGCGTAACTTTCCAAATTTTTGTAATAAATTTTGACATTTATAACGCATTGTTCTTTCGTAAAGCAATTAATTTTTAATAATCGGATTAAACATATGTGACAGCTGCCAAATTTCCGAGTTGCCACTTGCAAAAAAAAACACTAAATTTTAAAAGTGTAATCTTACTGAGACACCCTGTATTATAAAGAGTAATGGCCTTATTCATAAAAAGTTGTGAGAGGTTTAAGAGACGGTTTATCATACAAAAAACGTCTCTCAAACCTCTCATAACTTTTTATGAAGATGGCCCGAAGTGTTTGTGAGTTTGTTAGTTTGTAAGTGGTGGGTAATCTTCTAAACTACTCATCCGATTTCAAAAATTCTTTAACCAGTAGAATGCTACTTTATCACTGAGTGCTATAGGTTTTCCCCCCTACAGAATTCAGATCGAAGTCTGCCTGGTTTGGTAGTATTTTATAAAATCGTTGTGTTAATTCTTATCGTATATTAAAAAATATTATATTAAATAAAATGGTGTCCCATAACATCCCATGAAGGGATGGAGGAGAGCTTTTCACAATCAGTGGGATATGTGAGCTTTCTAGTGTTTACACCTACTGATTGGAACCTACAGTTTTACAACGGTTCCGAAAGGTAGTTTGAAAGCTTTTTCATGGTTAAGTACTCGATAGTGTCATTCGCTAAAAAACATGTGAAACATGTAGAAGGTTTACCGGGAATGACATGTTTCATAAAATTTATGACCATACTTCACAGATGTTATGTACAAATTTCATAAATTTCGTGTTTTAGAATCTTTAATAAAGTTTCTCAGATGTTGTTCATGTCAAATGTTTTAATGTGTATTCATTTCAAAGTAAAAATAAGAATTCCTAAAAACATATTGCAAATTTCCCCTCTGCTATTAAATAAGCGTGTGGCATTCACGACTTTTATTAAGGTAGTTTTGTCAAATTCAAATGTCGGTCTTATTCAATTGCAACCGGCGTACAATCCTCTAAAGAAATCTAAGCACACACGTCATAGAAACATTCTGCTTCCTGAGTTTTATTTTATTATTGCTTCTTTTTAATTCAACTTGTTTGGTGATTCTCTTCACCATTCCTGTGTAGTTATAGAATCTAGCAACTCTCTTTGATAATTTTGTGGTTTCATGATTTAAATTACAATCGCAAATTTTAGAATTGGGAATTTTGGATGAGTGTCCGTCCGTGTGTTAATTTAGAATGTCCGAATCTTAGTCTCATAATTTTTACTGTGTCTAATTTGATTATTTTAATGTGGTTTTGCATTAACGTTTGTTTTCTCTGAATTTACATTTCAATACCACAGGGAAGTGTAGTCCAATCCATTATCCGTTGTACTTCCTGGCGAAAACATAACCGCGTTATTATAGAATGTCAGTACATTACGTTTTAAAATGTTGCCTTTTATGTTAATTTGACGACAATGTTATCTTTCATAGGGGTTATGTTAAAACATATTGTTACGATTAACACCCCTATTCTGTGTATGTGGTAACAATCAAATTGTAACCAAAAAATTGTTACAAAGTTGTCACCATTGTTAAGTGGAGTTCAAATTGTCAGACAGATCTAACAGACATATCTGAAGAAGTTATCGATAACATATCGATTTTTCGTCCACACAGAAACATTTAGCTGACAGACTTCATTTGTGGCAACTCACCACAGATTTAACATCAACGGTTTACCCTTGCAAATGTCTCGCAACAATTACTTAATTGCTCACAGCCAGCGAAAGGGAAGAGGAGACACTGCTGAGAACATTTGTTATGCACACGTACACACATCCATATTCATACATAATATGCCAAAAATGCTTTTTAATTTATATTTTTCCGCTTTTTTCTTCGCTTATTCCCTCCGCCATTATATCTCTCGCTCTCTGTTTTATCGATAACCTCAAATAAATCGTTGACCATCAGCTTTATCTGACAACACGTGTTCACATGGACAATTTTTCTTCAGATTCGACAGATCGTCAAATCCGTCTGATAATCTGAACTCCACTTTAGTATCTGGTATTCTGGCAACACGGTGACGACAAAAAATTCACCTCTTACAAATAATTCACCTCACAATAACAGGTTGTCAAAGGCAAGGAGAACAAAACAAAAACATATGGTTTTCTGCACAAAATCAACGCGGCAAAAAAGGAAAAGTAAGTATTTAATATATTTATGTTCTATTAAATTAAAATGAAGACATTATTACTTAGGGAATTTGAGCGCACCTCAAAGACACAGCTGTAATGCTATTTATATTGCCTTCCTCAAGGAACATCCAGAGATGATAAGCGGAAAGAATACAGCTGCGCATCCGCCCCAAATAGCAGAATAAATTTACTTTAGCGCCAACTCTCTGATCTACATCAACATTTCACCACCGATAAAAGCTTCTGCGCTGAGTCGAAATAGTTTTTTTTCAATCCGCGGTCGGAACAACTTCTTGAGATATAAGCCTTTAAAGCTTAAGTCAATAATCGTTCGTATCGCCGGTATTTATAATCCGATCTGGTTGAAATGGGTATCATTACAAAGGTCTTTCTAAGCTCTATAAATTTATTTTATTTTCAAAAAATGCCCTATTATACTTATTTTTTGGCAGGTTCCGATAATACACAAGACCTTCGCCTTTTTTAAAGGTATATTACTCAACAATATCCCTTGAAAGACCGGAGATATTTGTTAAAAGTTTTGTAATACATTTCGCGCTTTTTCAATATTTCTAACACAAAAGCAAATTCTTTCTACTCCATTTCCATAGCACAAATTAACAAAAGTCCTTCCTCCATTTAATTATGCCCTCTTGTCGTTTTGGTACATAATATATTATTAATTCCTCCCGTATACAGTTTTATTGTTTACTTGTAGAATTTATAAAATGTTTTTGTATCAATATTCCGGCAAATAAAACAGCTGTCACGCGCTGTTACCTCCTGTTTGGCAGGTAACAGTTTTTGTTACTTTTGTCACCAAAAAAATGTGTCAAAATACCGAGTTGTGACAATTGTCACATTGCTGTCAAATAGTAACCGTGGTGACTTTTGTAACCCTGCCAGTATAGGGCTGTAAGTAAATAAAAGCTTTTACTTACTCTTAATTACCAAACAGTATGTAAATAACAGAGTGATTAATGCTGCGCCTGAAAGTATGCATTGGAACAACATACCAGTAGCATGAATTCGCCTCAGTTTCGATAATTCTCCACTATTCGAAATGATTCTACACAGATAACTACCAACAACGATTAGAAGGTTCTTGAATTCGCTAGAGATAACTACATTTGAGTATGGTGAATTCGTATAAATACCGGAGGTCTTTGGAACGGAGAGTTCAGTTTGTGATTAAACCCCGTAAAGTAACTGAAGGATAAGTACACATGGTGAAATTAGTGTAAAAAATATTAACAAAAAAGAAACAATTTCATTGTACATATTATGATTCATCTACTACAGGTTGTATTGTAAGAACAACGTAACAAATGTATCTTGTTTTGTATATATATTTGCGTTGAATTTGATAAATTAAATTGTTTATATATCAAGCGTTTCTTGCTCTTAAATATAATTTTTCATATAGTTTTAATGCGAACATATTTAATTTTCATCAACGACCTAGTTGGTTGGAATGCCAACCCTATCTACACTTTTGCAGATGATACCAATATACAGTGACGAGCAAAATTGTAACAGGTTTCCCATAATGGAAGCTTAAAACTTTAATTTTTAGGCAGCGGTAACCTTAGAACTAACATAAATTTACTGTTATATTTTTCAATTGCTTATTATTGTCCACGTGATGATCAAAAATGGAAACATCTAATGTAGTTAAAATCATGGAATTATTAAAAAATAATAACTCTGTTTCAAAGAATAAAACGGAAGAAAAATATTAAAACTTCAACTGCTCCTGCACGCCCCAAAAAGATTGATGACCGCACTGGTCGTCATTTAGCAAAATTAGTGACAAGTGAAAATGCAATTATCACGAATGCGGTAACACAAACCATGAAACATGGTGATGGATATAAAATAGTACGAAGATGTATTACGAAGAATGAAGTAGGTCCGCTGGTTTAAATAGATGGTATGAATATTAAATTCTGCAAAATCATTTACCAGCTGCTTTAGAAAAAACTGGCCTTGCTGCTAAAAGAGCAAGTTCAGCTCAGTTACCCGACTTAACCCCGATCGAAATTCGATCGTCCTCACACAAGCGACATTAGTCCGTTACAGAACTATCCCATTAGCCCGTCAGCTGTCTGATATTGCAGAGGCCGGTTAAAATTCCACAGTTGGCCTGCACCATATTTGCTGATCGAGATCTGCTATGTTCGGGCCACAACGATCTAGCAGTTATAGAATCGGATCTGGAGACATAACGTCTACTAGCTGTTTTCCACGTCCATTCCTCCAGCAAGCCAAAAAGGTAACATGGGTGGATGAAAAACCTCTAGAGAGTCGTTATCAAGAAGCGTAAAGCCTCGTCTAGCCAGTAAGTCCGCTGATTCGTTCCCCGGGAATATCACAATGTCCTGGAACCCCGCAAAGGTTGGCATCCTAAGCCTATCTAAATTCTCCTTACAATTTCCCACCAACTTCGATCTACAACATGTAGAATTGATCGCCTTTATCGCAGCCAGGCAATCCACACAGATGGTTATTCATCTGCTAGTATCGATTCCATACCATACCAGTGTGGCTTTAGGCCTGGAAAATCACCAACCGACTAGATTTACACGCTACGCCAAATCCTGGAGAAGACCCACGAAAAACAAATCGACACCTATCATCTATTTGTCGATTATAAGGCGGCCTTCGATAGTCCGATTTAGGAGAAACTCTACGAAGCAATGTCTGAGCTTGGTATTCCTGCAAAACTCATACGCATTTGCAGGGTGACCCTGACAAACACTAAATCCGCAGTGAAAGTTGGTAAGGATCTTACCGAACCTTTTGAAACTAAGCGAGGCCTCGGACAAAGTGACACACTATCATGCGATCTCTTTAACATCTTAATGGAGATCATTATGAGAAAACTGCAGTCAACATGAATAAAACCATCAGGAGCAAAAGTCACATGAGAAAGAGTCAGGAAAAGTGGGTCTGAAAGTTAATGAGGACAAGACAAAATTAATGGTTTCAATGAGCAAGGCCTCGACGCGATTAGACCAAACCGTGAACCTTGATATCCGTTATAATCTCGAGGTAGTGGACGAATTTATATACCTCGGATCTGCCATAAACAAAAACAACAACGTGAACCTTGAGATCAAGCGGAGAATTGTGCTTGCGAATAGATGTTATTTTAGGCTTACTTGGCAACCCACACAGAATGAGAAAAATCTTTATTTTAATAAATTTGTGTTTCAACTGTAATCTCTATTAACAGTTTTACTCTAACACTTCATTACATTTTGCTATATTTCACTTGTGTTCCCTTTTTTCCTCGATTTAATTACCACAAAAATGATGACTCTTGTAAAGGGGTTTTCAACAGCGACGCTACAAAAGTAAATCGATAGGGAGAGCAATAGGCAGGTTTGCCATTTCATCATGGAAAGATATACGAGCCAACGCACAGTGGGGCCAAATGCATGAAAAGTGGCGATTAATTCATAGAAGTCGTAATTTAAAAAAAAAATATTTTTTATTGATGGATATTTATAAATACATAAAAAACCAACATTTAAAAAAAAAACGGAGTGAAAAAACACATTTTTTAACCCTTTATGGGCCATTTTGTGTTCTATAAAAAATCCTCTTTTTTCAAATTTTTTGCTGTAACTTTGGAACGGTGCGCTATAAATTATTCAATTAAATTGCAAATTAAAGCATACTAAATGTACTTTAAGAAAAATAAGTAATATTTTTAAAAATAATAAGGAATAAATATTTTATATGTATTTTTATTAGAAAATGTTTAAATTAAAATCATACCTTTTTTCTCGAAATTTGAAAATTTTGCTCAAAAATGAAACATTTGAAAATCTAATTGTTTTTTTATTGATAAATAACCATAAACACACTATTTAAAAAAAATTTAATTAAATTCGGTTATTCTATTTTTTTTTTTTTGAAAACAACAATTTTTTATTATAATCATTATTACCTTCAATGTTAGTATTTACTTCACATTCAATTTCATAATCATAAATTAATTCGTTACAATAATCTTAATCTTCATCATCATCTTCATCTCCATCTTCATCTCCATCTTCATCTCCATCTTCATCTTCATCTTCATCTCCATCTTCATCTCCATCTTCATCATTGCTATTTTGATTGCTGGGAAGTACAAGCAACTCCAATGCAGATTTTGGCATTAGCTCTTTTTTCTTTTTAGAACTATTGTTCATGCTTGTTATAAACGGATCTGAACTTAAGAGAAATCTATTAAAGATATCTTCCATTGTTTTTTCTCGACTGCAGTTACGGGCAAAATTCTCCCTATAACTTTTAAAATCTTTATTTCTGGCTTCCTGAGACTCTTCGGTTAGCTGACCAATTGGCAATGGCGATAATGATATAATTTCAGGCCCATGAATAAAATATTTGTGAAGAGTAGGAGGCATATAGTACCATGGATATTTTTTCACAAATAGCCTGGCAGTGTTATTAGCGAAGTTTGTAAATTTTTCAATGTTGACCTCAATACCACTAGAAACTACAATTAATATTGTGTGCATATTTTTGATCAACTCTAAATCAATATTAGTAATTTCAGCAGATACTTCTGCATTCTTAAAAAAACGTCTTGCAGTATTCCCGTCATTAGAGTTACCAAAACCAGGTTTTGGTTGATCAATGATCAATCCCGTTCTCTTTTTAAATTCGCGTTGAATACGACTTTTAGTTTCAGCAATAATTTTTTTTTCTTCGTCACTTCTTGCCTGCCATTTTTGAATTGGAAGTTTATATGCCAAGTGAATAAGACATTCAAAAAATCTTATCCAGCCATGTAGGACAGACAAACCGAACTCCATGAAGTCTACGTTGGAATCTCTAGAAATCATTTGTTCAATATTGTTGAACTCCTTGCTGGTAGCGCCACATATGTAGCACTTTTGTGTGGACTTTGTGTCTGTAATCGCGTTACACACTTTACCGTCAATCATAACGAGAATTAGTTTGTGGTTCACTTTTATCTTTCTTTCTCCAACTGATATCACTGTATCGATAAGAGCATTTTTTTCTGTCTCCACTCTTTCTCTTTCTGTTTTAATACTGTCGACCGTTTCTTTCATAAATTCAATTTTTAATGGCCTGCAAAACCTAGTTGAAGACGGTCGAGGATTATGCCAAATGATTTTGTTTTTACAAACTAATTTTAATGGTACAATTGACGTAATAAATACAGAAGAATCAGATGCATTGCTGTCATGAAAGGCTTGTTTGTAAGAACTATGCCCTGAACTTCCGTCAAAGCCCCACTTAGTGTATAAAGTAATTTTTTCGATTTCTTCGTTGTCTAACGAATTTAAATCTGCATTTTTAACCGACAAAAGGCGTTCAGTGGTATGATCCAATATTCCTTGTAGGCTAACTTGCGCTGATGTTTCAGAAATTTTCATTTGTTCTCCCTTTGGGTAACATTTTTTCTTAGCTCTTTGGACCAATTTATATGATGGAAATTTCTCAGGTGCAACCTTTCTAATAACATTATATTGGTGGCGACTTAGCTTCGCTTCTACCAAAACGGACAGAGCTTCATCCGGAGTTAACTGCTGTGGTGGTACCTGTGCTATACTTTTTCGGTATTTTTTGGCTTTTGTTGGAGATGATATTATTTCCTTAACAATTTTCGACTCATCTATTTTTCCAGCAGCTCTCAAGCTCATTTGTGTGGCGTAAGCCAAAACAGGCAAAGAAATTTGATCTCTTATGTCTTTACATTTCTTAACTTTTGTTTTTTCTTTGCACTCTTCAAATGAGAGATCATTGCGACCTCTTTTTTGTTGTGGTTCTGGTGGTGGACTGAATGAGATTAAGGCATCCAGCCAATTCTTATTATTTTTTACAAAAATTTCATTCTTTCTATGACATTTTTGCCACCGAATCTCATAGCTAGAGCAAAAATTATGAAACCTTGTCATAAAATCTACCATATCCGAAGGGTCGACACGTTTTATTACTTCCCATCTCAAAAGTTTAAATTTATCCTGAAGTGATTTAGGTTCTGCACTCCTCATAAAATTATGCAACTCATGACGAGGAATGAAAATTGTTTTGGGAGATGTTCCTAAAATTAATAAGATTTCTATTCGTTTAAAATTTGCAAAAAGTAATTCCTTTAACCCTGTACCGAATAATTTACACTTTCACAACACTTTAAATATGTAACATCACATCACAAAACATTGACAGCTAAAACAATAAATAAACGTGTCAGTACCGAATCAATAATACCCTCAAATAAATGACAATAATAAATAGGGATGGGAGCGTGACCTCCTTCAATTTTTCAAAATAGTGCACTTGTGCCATATACAATTTTCTAATAATTTAAAATTAACAAATGTTTAAGTAAAATTCATTGAAATATCATAAACACATGTAAAATAATTTAATTAGTTTTATTCATAGTAAATAAACCCAACATACGCAATCACGTGAGTATGCGTGAATTAAAGTTACTCACGCCCCCATCTCTAATTAACAACACATTTTTTACCTACAATAACAACTACTATAACGAAAATAATGACAAAACAAAGTAAAAACAACTTGATGTTTTGTTTTGTTTTTTTTTTTCATATTTGTGGATTTTTAGCATCTTGAGTTATTTCACAAAAACAAGCATAACAGAAAAATCGCAAAAAATCGCCAAAAAATATTTTGGGGTTTATTAGTTGAGATCTGATATTATAACACTATATAGACGATTTTACGCAAGCTCACGAACAAAGTTGTTGAAACTCCATATATAAATCAAAAATAGCCCATTTTTGGCCTAATTTTATTTTATTAACATTTAATATTTTTAAAACATTTATTTAAACAAAAAAACATGTACTATATAGTAAACTACCTGAAGTTGACGGTTCCATTATAAAAATTTAACTTTTAGAAGTATTAATAGAAAAAATTATCAATTGAAATATCAAAATTTTCACTTTTTTTCAATATGCACAAAAAAAATAACAATTATTCAACTTTAAGTGCTCACTTCAACTAAAGCAAACAACATAAAAGTAAAATTTTTGCAATTAGTGATGCAGAATTTTATCCACTTTCACCCGGTACCAAACACGATCATGAATTTTAAAGTTCATATTTTGAATTAATCGACACTTTTCATTCATTTGGCCACAATGTGCAGCGAGTCGAAATTATTAAAATTTACTACCGAAATTTGGAGTCAGTG
This sequence comes from Phaonia tiefii, assembly GCA_963931995.1. NCBI lineage: Eukaryota > Metazoa > Arthropoda > Insecta > Diptera > Muscidae > Phaonia > Phaonia tiefii. The sequence continues at coordinate 18,355,507 of OZ008367.1, forward strand.
GCCTCAACTTTAAGAGCGCTACGTCCAATTTATGGTCGTCATAATCGTCCTACCAGATCAACAATTGAGAGTCTAGTGGACAAATTTGAATCCACAGCCAGAGTACAAAATGTTCCCGTGCCAGTGAGACAAAGAACTGCCCATAGTGTCGAGAATATTGCTGACGCTGAGGCTTCAGTTCAAGAAAGCCCAAATGTGTCTCTCACACGTCGTTCTCAAGCGTTGGGCATCTCTGTGACGTCGTTGTGGCGAATTTTGCGAAAATATCTTGACCTACATCCTTACAAGATCAAATTGACGTAAGAACTGAAGCCGCTTGACCACCATAAGCGTCGAATGTTCGTGAATTTTGCTGAGCAACAACTTGAAAATGATTCGGATTTTCATCGAAAAATCATCTTCAGCGATGAGGCTCATTTCTGGCTGAATGGCTTCGTCAATAAGCAACATATGCGTTATTGGTAAGACAGCAATCCACACATAATCCATGAGTCATCATTGCATCCCGAAAAATTTACGGTTTGGTGCGGTTTATGGGCCGGCGTCGTCATTGGGCCGTACTTCTGCCGTGATGATCAAGACCGGCACATTACTGTGAATGCGAATCGCTACCCGTCAATGATAACCGAATATTTTTGGCCCCAATTGGATAAAATGGACTTGGAGGACATGTGGTTCCAACAGGACGGCGCCACAAGCCACACAGCAAATGCCACAATCAATTTATTGGAAACCAAGTTTGGTGAACGTGTTATCTCACGAAATGGCCCAGTCGATTGGCCGCCTCGGTCGTCCGATTTGACGCCGTTAGATTATTTCCTGTGCGGCTATGTCAAGTCTATGGTCTATGCCAACAAGCCAGCGACGATTGATGAACTTCGTACGAATATCGAACGTGAAATTGCAGCAGTATCGGCCGATTTATGCTTGAAAACCGTCGAAAATTGGGTTCAGCGTCTGGACTTCTGCAAGCGTGCCCGTGGTGGCCATCCAAAAGAAATGGTGTTCCATACATAATGGCATCGAACGTACTTTCACAGGAACAAAGAATTTCATTGGTATCTAAAACCGGTTTTGTTTTATTTAAAAAAAACTTTTGTAGCACTCTTATTGAAAACCCCGTTACTTTTGGTTCAACGCACAAAGCCAACTGTGAGAGAAAAGCATTAAGCAACCCTACATACATACTTCCAGTCATCTATCGCTATGTCTCTTTCTTGCTTTATCCTGCATGTATAGAACTGTGAAATATAAATGAATCATCAAATTCGAAAAGGTCTCATGTCGGTTTCTTCCAAAAGGGCTTATATCGGAAAACTGTAGCAGCTCTTTCCTCCAGAACTCTTATGATTAAAAAACCATTTCAGTATTTTATCAAGCAGTTCAATGGTTATCTCTTTCAGAAATATTTGCGCTCTCAAATTCTATACAGGCTGTGAGAAATTCAGATTTTTGTGCCTCCTAAATATTTTGAAAACCCCGATATGAGCCCTTTTCGAATTTCGTGATTCAAATGTATTTTGCACTTTTTTTATTCTTATTTGTTTTGTATTTTGCCACGAAAATGCAGGTGGTGTTGCTTTGTTGGACGTTGTGTACTATTGCCTCTATCTGGTATTATTGAACCCATGCTTTCCACCAATGTTCAGTTGCAACCATACCTATGACTTTAGAAATATTGAGAGAATAAATTACTCTATTCAAAATTCCTCTATGGGTGCGATAGAGTACACGTACATTGAATACCACCAGGTGGAATTACAAAAATTTTTGACTTAAATTTTTCATGTCGTTTTGATGAAAAACTGGGAAATTTAAACGTATTGTGAACTTTTTTTGTTAGTATATGTCTGTGATGTATTTACACACAAATGTTAACGCACACAACGAAACGCCGTTGCAGTTTTCTTGTTGGTTGGTTTGTGCCATTGCCTCTATCTGGTATTATTAAAGTAATACTTTCCAACATGCAACATACCAAACTTCGTAAATTTACTGACTCAAATCGCTTCTCTATATGTCATTTCTCTATGAGTTGACCCTCTTTGGCTTAGAACTTCCCTGACTGCATAATTTGTGGGTTGAAGGTATCTGAGGGATCTTCTGCTGTGTTGGCCAAAAATATACGGGAAGCCTACTCCTTACGAAACAATAAGAGGTCAGGTGCCGAGAAATCTATGGTTGTAAGTTCTGTAATAAGTATATCAAGAAGACTATAATGGCTGTAAATCCAAAATGAAAGAAAAATCCTCCAACAAGTGCAGTATTTTGCAATGACTATTTGAGCAAAGAGACTATGAAACTTTTCATCTATACTAAGGCACTAACAAATTTTGGATACCGTCATATTTTCGTTCGTAATGGAAAAGTTCAATATAGGAGAAGTGATATATCAAAACCGCAGGTAATACGATCAGCAGCCGATGTCGACGATAATGAAGGCAGCAACAACGAGGACTTTTATGCGCAAATGATCAAGCGTCTACTCGTCATGGTGATGGATCTAGCGATGATGATGATAATCAGTTTCATTTTGCTTCGGCGAATGCTAATTAATTGTACTTTTTTACTTACACTTTATATTATACATTGTTTAATTTTTTATTACATTTTTATTAACAAATGTCTCAAATATAATATTTGCCAACATTAGAAGCATCTCGTCTTTGTCAAAATTTAATAAGTTCATGACGTTAGTTGTTAATCTCTCAAGGCTACCAGATTTTATTGCGATAAAAAAACAACGTGGTTTCAGGAAAGTTTAACACAATTGTATTCTATTCCTGGAATTTCGATATGGTGTTTACCCGGGAGTTACACGTTCAACTAGTTGCTTTCAACATAGAATTTTTCACTAAACACTCACACATTTTAAATTTGAAAGGCTGTTGGTTGCGATTTTCTCTTTCAACCAGCGTTTCAACCATAGACAAATACTTATAGTAGACCCAATAGTTCTGTACTAATGCTGTGTGTTTATCGAGCCAAATAATTTGGATTGACTAAAATTTTGACATTAGCGTGGTTAGTATTTATTGTCAAAATTTTGACTAGCCCCAGGGCATAGATTAATACTTATAGTAGATCTAATAGTTCTCCCACCAAATTTATGACATTTGGCCTGGTGTGATGTATACGTTTGATGTTGAAAAGAATTGCTTTACTAATACCAGATAGAGGCAATGGTTCAAAACAACGAACAAAATAACAACAACAGCATTTCGTTTTGTGTGTTAAAATTAATGTGTTAAATACAACACAAATGTATGCTAACAATAACAGTCAATAAAAAAGTTTAAAACACATTTAAATTTCACAGTTTGTCACCAAAATTACATGAAACATTAAATGAAGGAGTTATTGTAATTCCACCTGGTGTATATCACTTTTCGTCAAACAAAACATCACACCGACCGTATCACGAAGAGTGTGAAAGGAAACGTCAGATGAGCCAAATATTCTCTCTAGTCTGAGATTACTCTATGCCCCAGGGCTACATAAAATTTTGACAAGTGGTCTAAATTTTGACGTTTGCCTTTATGCAGCATTAGTAATAGCTGCAGGTGTTGTTGTAGTTGCAGGCAGCAACAACATGTATTTTGTTTTTGTCTCACTCGACTCAGTGGAACAGGTCTATTTTACGGCACACACACTCCAAAAAACAACCATCTTTTGAGGGGGGGCAGAACACGTTATTTTAAGCACAAAAAGTAAAATAACAAAATTCTGGCAAATGCATTGTTTCGGAGTTATGGTCCCCGAAATTTTTGGATGTGTGAGAGGGTAATGGGGTTAGGGTACTTTGTAAAGTTATTGATATCATCACTTTTTTGTACAAAAGAAGGCAAAATAAACTCAAAACATTAGTTAGCATTTCTCGATAACTCGCTTAGTTATCGAGTTATGGATGTTGAAATTTTGAGAAATTATCGATTTTTTTAAAAATTTCTAAATCTGATAACTCGATAACTAAGTGAGTTATCGAAAGATGCTTTAGAGGTTTCTGCGTGGCCGTGCTAAATGATTTTCTTTTCTGGGGTAAGTCCAACACCGGCTTCGGCATTGTATTTTTGTGGTATAAAGCTTTCTGCGTGGTCGGGCTAAGGAATTTTCTCCTCTGGGGTAGGTCCAACATCGGCTTCGGCATAGTATTTTTGTGGTATAAAGCTTTATATTTTTGAGAAAAGTAAAAAAAAAATAATCTATAAGTGTTAAAAATTTCAACATTTTGTTATATTACTTTTTTTTTGCTTAAAATAACATGTTCTATCCGACGCAGTATTTTTTTTTATTTTTGGAGAGTAAGCCGTATAATAGACATAAGCCCAGGGAACAATTGTGACAGGAAGATACTTGTGGAAAAACGCATCGTACTAGATCAATTATTTACAGGAAACATGGCAAATAGCGTGGATGTCTGGGGGTGCGTAGCTTTAAAAATGTGTGTGAAGTCCGCAGTATTTCATCCATATTTTCTGTGGTTCGTACTTATGTGGAACGTAGTTGATTTGTTACACTGACCTGAAGGTGTTAGCTACATTCATAAATAAAGTGTATAAAATTCAATATTTATAGTCAATATAGGCATACAAAATATATAACAATAAGAGCATACCTCACGCCTTCTTCTATCCGTTTGATACATCACATAGATCCTTTGGCGTAATCGCAGTTTATTCAGTGTGTTTAAAATTTAAATATAAATAGCGAAATACATTTTAAAAATCATGTAAATTTAAAAAAAAAAATCCAAGCGCATGAATTTTCAGCTGTCAAAATGTTGATTTTCCATTTCACACAGCAAAATCGAAATTGTATCTTCACCACACAAAACTAAATTCAACACAATTTACCACGACTGAAATATTCTCGATGAACACACAGCCTAAGTTTTACTCTATGGTTTCAACCAGTTGTTCAACTAAACAGCTGATCTGTAACATCTGTGTCAAATTCGTTGGCGTTGTTTGGTGAAAACTGAAGGCGTATGAATCTATTGTGGCCGAATGCAGAATGTCCACAGAATATGTAAAAAAGAGAATAAAGTCTCTTCGAACTGTCTATGGCAGAGAAAAGGCTAAATTGGAGAATAGTAAGAGATCTGGTTGCGACTCAGAGTCCGCATATCTGCCAAGTGTGATTTGGTATAATGATTTTTTTTCATTTCTTGCAAATCTACCACCGACCAGGGGATTCTATGGCACAGCTGATCGAAAAGGTACTAGGCCGATGATGTAGAATGAGAGACCAAAGAAGACAAGAACTAGTTTTAAATAGTGTTTATTGATACTAATGACAGCTAAATTATGATTTATATTGTTTGCATTGAACGAAAATTCGCATTCCCTTTGATTTCTGTCCGTTTTATGTGCAACGAAAGTGTAAAATTTTAACAATTATAATAAAACTCTATGAAATTGCCTACTACCTCGTCGTCATGAAGAGGCATCGAAGAGAGTAATAGAAACTCTTAAGTATTACTCTATTCACCGACGCTACTATTTTAGTGAGTTTTGTTGATGACGACATCTTGAGAAATAAAGTTGATCAAACTGTTGTGCGCAGCTAAGTCACAACTAAATTCTGACAAGCAGTATGTGTAAAAGACTTTCAACCAAAAGTTGAAAGAGTAACCCCAGTGTTAACAATTTTTATTTTATTTCAATTTTTGTATTTTGTAGAGATGAGCGATATTTTAGAAGCGGTCATTTAATATCCGTGACTGCAGTGACCGAATGTTTCAAGTAGCCGTTACTTTCAATGTCGTTCTTTCCTAGTTGTCGTTCTTTTATTGATATGGTTCTTTCGATGTTTTCGTTTTTTTTTCTGTATACTCGTTCTTGCACTGTTCCCGTTCTTTCAATGTTATTGGTTTTTATTGTTGTCGTTTAAGATGTATTTGAAATGTGGGAAAACTTTAACAATAAATACAAGTTAATATAAATGAAAGTGACATATGTAAATGAACTTTAGTCAGAATTCTCTGTTCTACACTAACATTTTTCCACCGACAAAGTTTGTTGCACTGAGTTGAAAAAGTTATTTTTTCCCCCGCTCGGGCCAACTTCTTGAGATATCAGCCATTAAGGCTTGAGTAAATAAATGGACATATCTCAAGTTTTTATTATCCGTTCTGGTTCAAATGGATATCATTAACAAAGCTTTTTTAAACTCTATAAATCGGTGTAGAAATATATTTTGTTTTATTAACCCAGTAGGGGCCCATTAACAAAAGGTTTTTGAACCTCACTTTTTTTTGTTAAAAATTTATTATTTTCAAAAAACCCCCTAGTAAACTTATTTGCTCCAAGAAAACGATAATAGAAAAGACTTCAAGTTTTTTAAAGTTATAATACCCATAAACCGCTTAAAGACCAGAGAGAAACTATAAATTTTTCAATATAAAATATTTTGAAATAATTTTTTGACTGCGCCGCTTCCTTTACCCCACAATAAAAAAATTATTTCAAGTTCTGAAATATATTTTTCAACATAAACAAAATACTATGCCGAAGCGGTGAAACCGGTGTTGGGCCTACCCTAGAAGTGAAAATGCCTAAGTCCGGCCACGCAGAAATCTTTATGACACAAAAATACCATTTTATATTTTCTTATGGAAATCTAAAAAATAAGAAAGAAAACATTAAATAACCATTTCCGATAACTAGCTTAGTTAGCGAGTTATCAAATGCTAGCAAACCTATAAAAAATAAAGGTTGACTTGTGGATTAATTTTTTTAACCCAAATATCTCCGATCTTTGCAGGGTTATTGTTGAGTATTGTACCTTAAAAATTACAGCAGACAGTTGTCCGAGGCCTTCGGCCACGGACTGTCCCTGCAGGCTGTGTCAGAGACACGGCCATTAAGTTTAACGTAGAATACGCCATCCGATAAGACAGAAAACATATATAACATTAAATTGATTTGCTTATATTATTTATCATTTATTGTTATATATGTTTTCTGTCTTATCGGATGGCGTATTCTACGTTAAACTTAATGGCCGTGTCTCTGGCACAGCCTGCAGGGACAGTCCGTGGCCGAAGGCCTCGGACAACTGTCTGCTGTAATTTTTTTATTTACCAACGGCATTTGATTCAAGTCCGTTTAAAAAAAAAATATTATGTTCAATTTTTTTAAACTTAATTTAATTTATGTATTTTAATTAATATTTTTATTGAAATAAGTTCTGCGAATGTTGAGAGGGCCGCCCTAATATTAAAAAAGGTTTACCTTATAGAGTCTTCGCATTAGCATTCGAGCGTTGTGTGAAAGCTTTACGCTTTACAATTCAAAATTAATGTTACAACAGCTTTATTGAAGCTTTCGCAAAAAAGCTTTATTACGTTAGCTTACTGTTTGTTTCACTTTTTACTAGATACATGTTGCCAAGCAACATTAGCTTGCTGTTCGCTTCACTTTTTACTAGATACATGTTCCTAAGCAATGTTGAGCAACCAAAAACACTCAACCAAACACCACACATATGTTTGAGTGTATGTGTTTAAACAATTTTCATTTGAGAAATTAAAATACTAGAAATATATCAACCAATATGAAATGTATATCAAACGAAAGATAACATCTTCATTTACCTACAAAAAAAATTTTAAAAAAATTCATCTAGCCGTTTCCTCAAATTCAATGAAATAAAGATTACAACAATAAAAACCTGACATGACTCCTCATACCGTAAGGTAAGACGTATTCTACGTCAAAAAGCTTGAAGACTTGTCTATTGTCGGATGTTATGAAATATAATCAAATAATTAATTAATAATTAAAAGTGAAGTTGAAACAACGTGTTTTTTTAATAGCGCCCAATGGATTTTATAAGGACCTTTCTAGTGAAATCAATTTCAACAGGATCTGTTCATGGGGTTCTATCCCACAGCTGATCAACCTTAGAGTTGGCGAAACATGCAGGATAAAGTAACAAAGAGAAGTAGCGATAGATGACTGGAAGTATGTAGGGTTGCTCAATGCGTTTTTCTCACATTTGTCTTTGTGCATTGAACCAAAAGTACCAAGCTCATCAACTGGGAGTATTTTTGTGATAATTAAATCGAGGAAAAAAGGGATAACAAGTGAAATAAAGCAAAATGTAATGAATTGTTAGAGTAAAACTGTTTATAGAGATTACAATTGAAAAACAAATGTATTAAAATAAAGATTTTTCTCATTTTATGTGGGTTACCAAGTTTGTATAACTCTGTGCTCCAAATTTTCCAGTGACTTTTCTTGGTTTCCGGTCCAAGTAAAACAGCTGTTGCAAACTCTTAGTATATTACTCTATGGATCTGTTAATAAATGACCGAGTTATGCGCGATTATGCATTGAAAGCAGGATTATAGTTGGAAAATATGGACTTGCGGCTATTTTTTATTTTTTTATCAGCGTCCGACTAAAGTAAATTTTCTAATTTGTACGTATGTAAATATTTTTGCATTATATTAAAAAACGGTGATCACATTCACTGTTTAAAAGAACGGTGATTAACGAATCACGTTCACTGAGAACGCCGTTCCTAAAAATTCGCTAGGTCCCTCATCTCTAGTAGTTTGTTTAAATCTGTTTTGGGTGTTCTCTTCTTTTACTCTCTTTTCAAAGTTTGCGTCACCGGTATTTTCGAAACTCTCATCATAATACACGCAAACTACAACTATTGTGAATGGTTTAATGCTTTCCTTGGTTGTTTAAGGCCGGTATTCAGTTTTTATGAAATTTTCGCTGCCATAAGAAGTATGTGTATAAAAAATAACCAAAATTTCATGAACCGAAAATTTCGGTCACATTTCATTTGCTTGGTACTCAACTCTGCGAAAATTTCGTATGCAAAATCAAGTACAGGGTTGTTAACCCAAAGTTATTTCGAACGAAAAATAATTGTTTGATAATGGTTTGGGACCCAGAAAAGGTAAAATAAAAAAGGGGAAACATTAATGAAATATTTCCAAGTAAATCACAGATAGGTGGTAACACTCTGCAAGAAAAAGTTCCATTTAGGCCTAATTTTTGAGTAGAAAATCATCTTTGATCAACGATCACAAAGACGATCTAGAATTAGACGACCAGAAGATGTGCTCCATTTGGCAACCCTGGTAAAAGAGAACCAAAAAGTGCTAGAAATTCATTCAAAAGCATTTCTCTCACGCGTCGTATCTTGATTGTTTCATACTTTTTGCATAGTTTATGTAATTTTACTTCAACATGGTTGGAATTTGAATACTTATTTACAATAACACTATCAAAAATCTGCTCGTGTATTGAAATATTCAATGAAGAGAGTAAGAGAGAGAACAGAGAATGACTAAAGTTTCACTCGTTGTGTTTGTTGGCATTTGAGTGAAGAGACATTTTGACTGTCTCCTTGTACATCGTTTTTGACGATCAAACATAATTTAAACTCTGAATTCACTTTTTAGGTTAATAGTTGATTGCTGTTTAAACAGCCAAAGTTGTACATTTAAACTATGATCAAGTGACCATATGATTTTGACAGAAAACAACAAGAAGAACAAGCACAAAGCTTCTTTAATTGTTAATGAGAACAATTATAATCACTATCCCAGTGGAAATAGCAATAAAAACGTATCACTTAACTCGTAGTGCAGTTAGAACTTTATTTCTCCTCAAATATTCTCAATTTTCATTAAATATTTGGTATTTTCTCATTTCACTTTTGTTTTACAAATGGCGTCAGTTTGATGCATTGTAACGATTAGCCGATAAATGTATGAATACCGGTTATTTTTCGAAGCATATACCACTAGGGTTGCCAGATAAGCTGGAATTTCCAGATTTTCTATGTCAAGTCCAGTTTTTCCAGCTAAATATACATTTTGGTTTAATATTTCAATAGGAAAGACTGTACGTTTAGTTATTTATCTATTTCATTCTCAATAAGGTGATTTTTGAGTGCTAATTACTTTTAGCCAGCACTCAATTACACCTAAAGAGAGAAAATAATAGTACGCAGTATTTCCATATTGCCCCATCTCTGATTTGTGTGACCAATACTGATAATTTGACAATTGTTAACAGCTGATCGACAGCAAATGTAAATACAAGGTTTCACATTGCAAGCAAAACATTCGTTCAATAAACATGGAGAGCCATGAGGAAGCTGGACCGTATAGAAAAATAAATTTTACAAGCTTTTCCGATAAATGGAAAAGACTGAATTATAAATGTTTTGTTATGTTTTTATAATTTAATTAAATAATTTTAATGAATGAATTTAACAGAATTTATTCCTCATATTTGGGGATTTACGAAATCCAGATTTTTTTTATAAAATCCAGCTAACTTATTCAAAATTCCAGACAAAAGGCCATTTGCATCTGGCAACCCTATATACCACTGTTGCCACATGGTAGTAAGATTATTTGACAAAGCACTGAAATACTCTTTTTCGTATTTAAAGTCAGATCAAACATAAATCAAAATGAACTGATTACCAATTTAAATAACCAGTCAAAAATGGGCATTAGAGATAAATAACAAAATTTCTGACGAAATTTTCTCAAGAATTGTGTTGGAAAGAAAGGCAAACAGGCCCACCTAGTGACTTCCACGGTGGTTTTAGAAAAAAAAACAAATTGTTTCGTAAAAAATTGAATTTATTTCACAAAGCGTATTAATATTAAAACTAAAGTTTTTTCTCATACTCATACTCTCAACACCAAACTATTCCAGTGACTTTCCAAGGTTTCTGGTGAAAGTCACGTCGTACGTAACAACATATTGCCCAAAGAATCGTCGGTCAGACATCGTGTCAACCTCTATACGTTTTTCGTCACGATATCGGAAGATTATGCCGACTGTCTGAAATTTTAATAGATAATCTATTTATAGTTATAGTTTAGAGTTATCAGACCGATTGCCCTTCCTTCAAATAATTTAACCATTCTTACGACACTGAGCTAAGTATAGGCCAACTTCTCATTCCTTAATATAACTGAAGATTCCCATCGATGATGAGCAAAATATTGAACGAATGAAAAAACAGAATTTGTCAAACAACCTATGATGACCTCGAGTATACTTTATAAGGATATACAGGGTATAACAATTAGCCAGGTCAACTATTTCAAAAAAATCTGATATTTAAAACTACATTACTACAAACTAAAATCGAATCTATTAAACAACTAATAACGGAAACACCGCACGGAAATGGTCGCACTTACTTTCATTTCCGATACCAGACGAACATAAAGTGCCGCACTTTAGTATCGCTTATGATAATTAAATAGACATACTTAAGGAAATGCATCATAGATACATATGGGCCTTGTTTTTAACTAAAACATTTCTATACAAATGAAATGAAATATTTGCCTAAGTATGGAAACAAAGTGAATTGCGAAAGCTATGGAAATGTCTGTAATTATAAGAGGCGGCTGTGTAGCTCCTATAAAACCAAAGGGCTTCCCACAAAATCCATTACGTATGATCAAATGACGTAGTACATGTGTCCAACTACAAAGCATATAATTAGAAGCGATAATAGTTAATATTGACTCTTATTATATTGTAGATTTTGAAAATAAAACACAATTTTAATCAACACTTTGCTCCCCTAATGCTTCGTAATTAATTATAATTGAGCTACATTTAAACAGCTGTTACTTGTGACCTTTTAATGATCACTACATTTGTTGTATTGCATTTTAATTAATTATTTCGCAACAATTTGTCGTAACGCTTAAACAAATACATGTATAACTTTTATTAATATTGATTCCCTCATGTAATCAATAACGAAAATGTGTATTTGATTTTCAAATATAAATTCTAAGATTCGTGTTTAACTTAAATATGTTAATATTTGCATAAGTTGATATATTATAACTAGTATATTACAGACAGGGAAGAGCAATTAAGTAGCAGTGCAATATAAAGGAAACAGCTGCGATTTTAAATTAAATTCTGAACAGTAAAAAACGCAACAAAGATAGGTGGTTATCCAATTTTAGTCGTCTTTGATCCGAATTATTTTTAGAATGATGTAAATCCTTTTAAGCCAACAGATCATGTTTCGAATTCACATTCGCTGGACGAACCCACATTCGCTGGACGACCGTTTCTATGTTTGTGAAGCATCATCTTCAGTAGTGTCTAACCCGTTAAGTCACCGCAGTGTATATTCACATGTGTAACTTGCCAGCGTAGAGTAGATCTTCGTGTCTTTGGCACTACTTAAGCCCGGTATTCAGTTTTTATGAAATTTCCGTTGCCATAAGAAGTACGTGTATGAAAAATAACGAAAATTTCATGAAACGAAAATTCGATCATTTTCGAAATTTTCGTAAGAAATTTTGTCATTTATCTATAAACGGAAAACTTTATTGCGGAGAGTTACCACGAGTCTTTAATTTCCTTACATATATTTAATTTATAATATATTATTGTAATTAAAACTATCGCAATGTCAAAATCCCTGTCCCAAACAATTATTTTCGTACGAACTAACTTGGCGTAACAACCCGGTAATTGATTTGCCAACGAAATTTTCGCAAAGATCTGAGTACCAAGCAAATGAAAAGTGAGCGAAATTTTCGGTGCATGAAATGTTAGTTATATTTTATACACGTACTTCTTATAGCAACGACAATTTCATAAAAACTGAATACCGGGCTTAAGACACTTTATCCATGTCTTATAGTTTCGCTGAAATTTCGATTCAAGTCTAACAATTTCGAATGTTGGTTGACTGGACCCGCTCCGTACATGTTTTACTTATATTAAATATGTAGAAAACTACGTTTTTATATCTCTACGTTTAAAATCTCTAATTTTCGATTGAAAATAAAATTTAAATTAAATTTTTCACAACACGCAGTAAATGTTATACATACAGCAACTAAGGATGTACAAGTAGAGAAGAAAAAACCTGTGTTTTGCCAACCCTAGTAGGCGAGAACCAAAAAAGTCGACGCGATTCACTCAAACGCATTTCTCTGTCGCGTTATCACTTGACTATTTCATACTTTTTTCATACTTTATGTAATTTTATTTAAATATGGGTGGAATTTCTATAGTTAGATACAATAACATCATCTAAAAACTGCACGTGTATTGACATATTCAATGAAGAGAGTAAAAGAGAGAGCAGAGAAACGAGGCGCTTCACTCGTTTGATTTGTTCGCATTCCACTCCATGAGTAAATTTTCTTCACTATTTAAAATTCCATACTCTTTGTGTTCCATACACTCAGCATAGAGTAATATAGTACGAGTTTGCAACAGTCGAGAAACCAGTAAAGTCACTGGAAAAGTTGGAGCACAGAGTTATACAAACTTGGCAACCCATGTAGAATCAGAAAAATGTTTTTATTTTAATAAATTTGTGTTTAATATGCAATCTCTATAACTAATTTTACTCTATCACTTCATTACATTTTGCTTCATTTCACTTGTTACCCCTTTTTCCTCGATTTAATTATCACAAAAACACTCTCAGTTGATGACTCTTGTACTTTTGGTTCAATGCACAAAGACAAATGTGCGAGAAAATCATTAAGCAACCCTACATACTTCCAGTCATCTATCGCTATTTCTCTTTCTTACTTTATCCTCCATGTTTCGCCAACTCTAAGGTTGATCAGCTGTGGCAACCCCTCTGCATACACTGGCTATAAACGTGTTACCGTATCCCATATTTTGTCACCCATTACAGCAAATGTTGCCACATTGATTTTTTTAGAGTCATAAGCAGCAATAGCTTAGTGGAATAACAATACAGCTCAGTTAAGAACTAGAAATAATATATAAAAAAACGTTTTCCATTACATGCCATGAAGGGATTGGGGAGAGCTTCTCACAACCAGTAAACTTTCTAATTTTTCACTCACTCATTGGAACCGACAGTTTTACCCCGGTTCCGAACCGTATTTTGAGAAGCTTTTTCATGGCTAAGTACTCGATAGTATCGCCATCACTAAGCGAGATGGCCGTCGTCGAAGGAAATGTAAGGTGGTCAGAGCAGGGATAGACCGCACGTTCTCATTAACAAGAGCCGCGCACACTAGCCATTGCACCACCGACGGCCACCACTAGGTATAATAAAAACACTGAAAATATTTGAATTTGTCGGTGCGTGACCCTGGAATTCTTCTAGAGTGTCTGTGAGTTCCTTCCATGGAAGCTCACCCAAGTAGCAGTGATGCCGTTTCGACCAGACATGTTATCCTGAAAAGATACTAGAGAAAAGGAAAGAATGTGCCAGTAATAAATTGACATTACCCATTTATACCTAATTAGTAAAATTAATGTAGTTTAAAAGTAGACTGAGTTTAATACACCCCACTTTCTGTATTTTGTCAAAAAATGGCTTCCAAAGTTGTCCTCATTATGTTGGCCTTTAGTACTTGGCACTTTAGGAGATAGAGTATAGGGGTTTCTGCCATAATATCGTCGTCGCTACTACGACAACAGCGCCTGTATTGTATTCAGAATCTGTGGAGTTTTTGTTTAAGAAAGACAGAATCTAAAGACTTTTTTCTTTAGAGAATACCTCGGATTCCTAGAACATTTTCCTTGAGAAACCCCTAAGATCCTAAAGGCATTTTCTTATGAAATGACATAGAAATGTTTTAGAACTTTTTTGAAAACCCGATCGAATAAATATTTGAATTACGGTTTGTTTCAATATTTTGCGAAATGGGGTCGAGGAATCAGTTTCGAAATAAATCAAAATTAAAAACAAAATGGTAAAGTGTACTAAATAAGTCATTGGTGTACCATTCATTGTACTTTTAATGTCCGAATTCAAACAAAAACAGTACAATTGTACCAACTCCCTGCTGTAATGACCGCATTTAATATTTCAATTTCAATCGACGTTTTCGAAATAAATAATATTAGATATGTATTTCCCTCATATTTATTTAATGAGGGAAAAATCTTTAAATTTATATGCAATGCGAAGCTATGCTATATAAATGTATCAAGGCTGTTATTCAAATGTTTGCTTATTAATTACAAGTATTTGCAGCATTTTTTAAAAACTATTTGCTCTTTATCAATTGGAAACATTTAAATACATGTAGTTATAACACTATTTTTGAGAAATTACGTTGTTGTAATATAATTTAAATACATTTTTTTTTAAATCAAACAACAAAATCTATACAAGACAATTCCAATCATTAGTTATACAAGACAATTCAAAAGTTGAAGTTTGGATCTGTAGCTTGTGTTCTTCGATTTTTCAAAAGTTCTAAAATTAAATTAAAATTATAAATACATAGATATATTTTTAAAACCTCAGCACCAATGCTTTAGGCCGTGACTCACTATCCTAGATAGTGGTGCGATTTATTCAAACAATAATCTGACAGAATCTTATCACACTTGAAGAAAATCGCATCACACTTGAAAAAAATCGATCCAAGTGTGTTGTGGATGCCAGACCATCACACAAAAATGATGCAAAACCATATGTTTTCAACATCACGTTGGTTCTTTGGATTGCTTTTGATGCTATTTTGATTTCGTTTGTATTTACAACATACTCACTTTAATATTTTTCGACATATTCATTTATTTATTCTTTTGCACAACTATTATTTATTCTTTTGCACAACTACCTCACGAAAACTGAAAGAATTTTAACAGAATAATAGCGCGTCTATATTTGTATCAGCTGGCGTTATTGTTATTCTAACAGCTGTCTCCCAAAACACAACCCTGATCGCAGAGAAAATATTAATTTTTTGCAACTTTTCAAAACATGAGCAAATCTAACAGACCTGACAAAATTATTTACGTTTCTCTTTCATACTTATTCGCATACAATCCAGACTATCCTATTTTTTCAGCACACATACGATTTTTGACAGATCCAAAGACTAAATCTGATAGTGAGTCATTGCCTTTAGCCGTAGGAAAGAAACGGCAAAGAAGGATTTCCACGAAATTAGACATCAGTTATTGGCATAATTGAACAGAACTTAATTTAGATTTGTCAAAAGTGGGCGGTTCTAAAAAAATAGAAATAACTCAGCAGTTTTTATTTAAACTATTTGTCCGATCAAGATAAAATTTCATATAGTCATATCTCAGGCGTTGTGCTATAAAAATGTTGTTTCTACTCTTCATGAAAAATGATTAATCAATAATTGAAAAAGTTTTAGGAAACCATCGATCTGAAAATTGTCGAATTTTGATTGGAAATGTGCTAACCGAATTTGAAAATATGCATTGCATATTTAATGAACAATCACCAGCCGAGTCTTATGAACATGGCGAGAGATTTCACCAAGTGTCAGCCAGACTCGAGCACTGGTATAGTGGTAAAAAACTTGATTCGCTTTTAGGGGATATTTGTTGGAAGTTGCAGGAGAAAGTAGAAGGAATACATTTCCAAATAAAAATTTTAACTTTAACAACAAAAATACATGTTTTTAATTTTTGAATAACAAATGTATAATAAATTTTTATTTTTCTTAAATTCTAGTTTTTCTTAAATTTCATTTTATTGAATTCAAAAATAAAAATTAAAATGGAGTTGGACTGCAACTTTAGTACCTAAAAACATGTTTTGTACTGCACATATACTGTTTATACTGCCTAAACATCTGATTTTCCATATACAAATCAGCTGTTCCTGTGAATTAAATCTAGACAATCGCGATTTCGGTTGCAGCATAAACGCGGTATTACCGCCTTATTCAGAAAAAGTTGTGAGAGGTTTGAGGGAAGGTGTTGTGTATGATAAACTGTCTTTCAAATTTTTATGAATAATGTCGTTAGTATTTAAATATACATACTTAGGCTACATTTTACAGTGCGAGCTTAGGATTTACTTGGGTTAAGGAATTCTGCATGAAACTTTCTTACTTAACAAAATGCTTGTCCAGAGCAAATGCTTAGTTCACACTGTAAACGATAAACTTGAAATGTTTCATTATTAGATTTCTATTTTTTTCAATTATGTTTGTCATTGGTACAATGCAAGCTTTTATATACCAAGTGTCGTCCGGTTATTATAAAAACTCTAATTTTTCATCTTGCTAACTTTTTGTCAAGAGCTAACCCACAGGGTGCCGAGCTTGTTGGTTTAAAAAAAAGTTCTCAATCTAGCACAGTGTAATTAACAAAATATAAGTGTGCAATCCTTGATAATGGCACAACAAATTGGGCACAAATTTTGGGTTCCTTTTTTCGTAGCCCTTTTTTTTAATTGTTGGTAGTATGGTTGAGAAGTGTTTTGAAGATCGGCAATCAAAATGCAACGGCGCATTTCCCGGTGCCATACCTTTACAACGCTTGACAATGGCAACTCATTCATGTTGCACTATGTTACTATACCACTTGATTGCGTTTTACAGAGGTATGGCGTTATTACTACTCTGGCTGCTAAACTAATATGGTGCTATCGCACTATGGTCTTATAACATTGCACCGGTCGCGTATACTGACTTACATTGACATCATTGGGTGAGATCTGTGAGAGGTTACTGCAGTATTTTCAAGAATCGACGAGAGTGGGTCTTGCTGTTAATGAGGGCAATACAAAATCGATGATATCGACGACTACACTGAACCAATTGTCGTCGGTGAAATCATCGAACTATTTAAGTAACTTTTTAATTTATTTATTCAAATTGACGAAATTTTGTCAATATGAAATATCATAATGTGAGCGTCAATTACTTTACAAACACAGAGACGTTTTAGTAATAGTGTGTTGGCGCATCATTTAGGAACAGAGTAAAAGCTTTAGAAATTATTAATAAATATCTTTAAAGTCAGTCAATCATATTACTGAAAATTTTTGGAAGAAAATCTTACCCTGTACATTTACGTATTTTCAGGTATATTGTCCAACAAAAAGAATTGAAAATCAATTAGTGTCTTGTGGTTACAAAATAAGTGCTTCCTTGGAAATATGTGTGAATTCTATTTCAAGATGCACAAATTTTTTAATCTATACCATAGATAAATAAATACTATAGATGATGCATTTGCTTATTCACGATCTTCCGTACGACCATTTCTCACTCGGATGCGACGAAAAAGCACTCAAACATAATCTTTATTCCGATGCTGTTGTTTAAATTTGACAATAGGATATAAATAATAGAAAAGCATATCGCTTTTGCATATCGCAAAAGGGAAAAAAGCATGGTTCTATAGTTTTTTCAATAGTTTTTGTTTCCAGAGAAATTTGCCCATATCGAACACTCCGGCGCCATCTAGAATATTTCCCTTTACTTTCAAATCCACCATTTATTTTTCACCATCTATGGTTTTTTATTTATCTATGTCTATGTCCCAATCCACACACGGAATCTTTTGTCGCCGGAGACACGAGTTCGTTGCAGAGAGAGGGACGACGTAAGTACCCCTCTTCTTATTTCTCGCCTCCCTCTCCCTCGAACTCGTGTCTCCGGCGCCAAAAGATTCCGTGTGTGGATTGGGACTATACTAATATTATACATCATAGATAATGGAATTAACTAGATATCGCACATGCCTTGGGAATTTTCTTGTACAATGGGATATTTTCTAGATGGAGCTGGATGCAAAAATTACAACGTTTGATCCCAAACAAAATATACCTTGCAAGATGTATTTAGAACAGGTGCTAACAATAGGTATGGTAGGCAACATCAACAGGGCTTTTGTTTTTGTTTTGTGGTCCGTTGCTCTCAAATCCAACACAAACGAACACCAACAATAACAGTAAACAAAAAGATGTAGTCAAAATAACAACATTTTAATTTGAAAGTGGGGAACACAACGACATGAAAAAAACTATATTAGTTGTTTGAATAGCACAACCTGGAAAATGATTCTATTTTTGTACTGAACAAAATGTCCCACACTGTTGAATAAACGTCAGTGAATGTTATGAGAAACGTCAATGAAAGTTACAAAACGACAACACAGCACCTAGTGACAGTACTTGACAATGCCTGTGGAATATCTACTTATTTCCTTTATCTATGCTATACATAAAGCAACTATAGTATAGAGAAGAAAATTTACTCTTGGAGTGGAATGCCAACAAAGAAAACGAGTGAAGCGGCTCATTTCTCTGCTCTCTCTCTTACTCTCTACGTTGAATATTTCAATACACGAGCAGTTTTCTGATGATGTTATTGTATCTAACTATAGAAATTCCAACCGTATTTAAATAAAATTACATAAAGTATGTAAAAAGTATGAAATAATCAAGTTATGACACGGGAAAGAAATGCGTTTGGGTGAATCGCGTCGACTTTTTTGGTTCTCTTCTACTAGGGTTGCCAAATTGCGCCGTTTTTTCTTCTCTACTTGTACATCCTTTTTGTATTATAAAGAGGAAATGTTTGTGAGTTTGGTAGTTTGTATGTAGGGGTAATCTTCTAAACTACTCGTCCGATTTTAAAATTCTTAGAATGCTACGTTATCACTGAGTGCTATAGGCTATATATTACCCCCCCTTCTAAAATTCAGGACGAAGTTTGGCGGGTTTGCTAGTTTTATATAACTGTATACTAATTTACAATGTGTCCACTATAATATACAAAAGCAATATAAGTGTATAACCACAATCAGGGCGATAACGTTGGCGTCGATTCAAAAAAACGTTGGGGATAAACACAATCAATTGACATCGAAATTTGTCACCCTTCTTTTCTTTTTCATTTTTGGTCACTAACATACACATACCAATCTCAGCAAGTACTCTTAAATTGGCAATTTTTACAGGGCGGAAGGACAAAAATCACATCCACTGTAATTTCCCACCCAATGGAATATAAATTTACCATTTCCGTTCAAAGTTTTTAGAAAATTTCAAAATATTTTAATTTTAATTGTCAGAAAAATAGAAAAATGTTTTTCAACACTTGTTAATTTTTGTACTAACCTGACAACATTGTGCCTTCTTCACGCTAGGGAAATAAAAATAACTCAAATTTGTTCTATTTTTTGTTTCTATTTGTTTCTATTGTTCTTCTTCCATTAGAATACATGTAAAAAAGAATAATATATGTATATAAAAAGTATTTTTACTGGGATTTATTATCGACCAAATGTATATCAATGTATATCAAATCAATAATCAATTAATAAAATGTAACATTGTTTTTATTTAATTTTATGCTATTTCATCAATTTTACTACTCAAGCGAAAACGAACAATTTAATAAAATTTTAGTCAAATCAACATCCAATTTTGTTAGGTCTATAGTGATGAAATTTCTTCATAATAACCTCTGTTTTCGTCGATTTCTCCACTCCATTTGGTTCAGTGTAGACCAACATCATCTTTGGTCGACACTTAATTGTGCCATAGAATAACACATACTATAGAAGAACTTATTCTCTCATCTGACGTTTCATTTCACACTCTCTCGGTAGGTCTGTGGAAATGTTTACATACACCAGGTGGAGGTACAAAATATGTTCACTTAACTATTTCCTGTCGTTTTGGTGTAGAACTGAAAAATTTAAATGTATTTTGCACTTTTTTGTTGACTTTTAACGTTGGTATTCATTTGTATTGTATTTAACACAACTAGTTTGCCACAAAAACACGAAATTCGGGTGTAGTTCCTTTGTGGATCGCTGTATACTATTGCCACCATCTGGTATTATTGAACCCATATTTTCCACCCTCCACTGTGTAATTTCCATCGTACCTATGACGTTTAATTTATTGAGCGAATAAAACCTTCTACGTATGTGTTATTCTATGAATTGTGCTTGCAAACAGATGCTATTTTGGGCTCAGCGAGCAGTTTAATAACAAAGCCGACTCTCGACAAACAAAAATCCAACTATACCACACGCAAAGAAAAAACTCGCTCCTCCTAAACGAAATCTCAGATAGCTGAAGTTCGTTTTGGGACTGTAGTTGGGAGAAACGAACTTCTGTTAATCCATACATGTCATTTCGTTTTGGGAGAACCGAAAAATGTTTGCAGCAAACGTGTTATGAAAAATATAAGCTGATAAAAACGTTTGCGAGAAACGAAAAACGGTTCCACCAACTGTTCTTTCGGTTACAGCAACCGAGTTGTAATTAAAAGTTTTATTTCCAACTTTTATGATTTTGGTTTTGGTACCCATAAAGTTTGTTTTAAAAAAAGTTGGAATTTCTTCTATTTTTTCACTGTCTACTTACGTCTCGCCTCTCTCTCTCTCTCGGCTGTCTCGCCTTGCATTCAAATAACAACTAAAAGCGCAGCAAACTACAACGCGCCAATTGTCCATCCAAGATATATTGACAAGGTAGAATCATTAGTGTGTGTGATCAGTTTTATGTGTATATAGTCGACAGAATGAGAGAAATTTACGTTCTTCCTAATCTGTGCTCTCGATAACTGGCTAATTTCAGTTATCGTAAACGTTTTTTAAATTTGCGCTAAATGTAGTTTTGTACGCTTTTGATGCAAACGAGACCTCGTCTGCAACAACATGATACACATTTGCGATATATGAGTTTATTTGGGAGAACTACATGACCGGTTGCGATTAATAAATTAATACAAATCAATCAAAGTATTGTTGCGGCAACCGAGCAATAAACGTTTGTTTTCTTTGCGTGCAGACTCTCATTTTACCTGTCTTGAAATGTGGCTACGAAACTTTGATCACATCGCAGGCGGATGGAAACCACCTGGGAGTATTCGAGAGAAAAATGTGCCGTAAAATATATGGTCATATTGACGTCATTGGCACCGTGAGCTGTATCATTCGGATTTCGACATAGACATAGCTAGGCGGATCAAATTAGGGCAATTGCGTTTGTTAGGCCATGATATCAGAATAGATATAGATGAATCAGCGCGAAGGGATTTTGATGACGTACTCTATGTAGGTAGGAAAATAAGACAACAAAGACTCCTCTGGAAAGACCAGGAGTTATCCAATAGTGGCTAGACTGGCTATAATTTAAATATCTTTTTAGACAGGGAATGCAAATTGTCAAATTATGACCGAATTCCTGAAAAAGTAACGCGCCGAAAAAAAATTAATTGCAAATTTCAACAAATATCGAACACCGATTAAAATTTATGATTATTATTGTGAATATTAATTTCGAATTTAATCTTTAATATAAATTATATTAACAATTAAATACACATAAATTTAAAGCCTTTTATTTAAATAAGATTTTAATTTCGAAATCTTCGAAAATCTCAGGAACGACTTGATTAAGATTTCTGGTTAGAAACAAAAATGATTCATTGATAAATTTATGTCATTATTATTCGCTTAACTACAGTTAAATTAATGAATAAAATATGCAACAGATGGGGTGTTTGTCATTATGAACTGGTTCGCAAATTTAGTTTATTTATTAAGTCCACCATATTGGCTTGTTTGCAGCTTCAAATTTATGTCGATTTAATTGTTATTATAATTTATATTAAAGATTAAATTCACAATCGGCACAATAGGAAAAAATGTTAATCCGACTTCAATATTTCAATTCGTGTGTATGTATGTGTACCTGGTATTTGTTGAAATTTGCAATTTAATTCTTCTGCGGCGCGTTATTTTTTCAGGAATTCTTTCATAATTTGGCAACTCTCATTCCTGACTCAAAAGATATTTAAATTATAGCCAGATCTCTGCAGTCTAGACAAAATTGAACGACTCAGACTCAAAAGATATTTAAATTATAGCCAGATCTTTGCAGTCTAGACAAAATTAGACGACTCCGAATTTGCATTTTAAAAATAAACGATGAAAATAAAATGATAAATGTAAAAACGCTCAACTTCAAGCGAGTTGTTTTTGCCTCCTGAAAAAAGTGTTATGTTATGTGTATATTAACCCACTAGAAACAAGATACCGGTTGCCGTTTGAAGAAGTCAACGAAAAATCATAAAATCGGTTAAGAAAAATAAGTATGGTCGAAAACTTTCGATTTCAAAGGAAGTCGTCCACATTTTACGACATCAAACCCGACTTAATCATTATCAGCTTTGGTGCGCTGGTCTGGTACATGAGAACCATATCGCTTAGTGACGAAGTTGGTAGCATTGAGACAACTTTTCAATAAACCGTTCGGAACCGCTCTTAAGCGCCTATTAGACGGTCATACCTGGTATGATACGACGGTATGATGAAAAAATATGTTTTGCTATTGCACTATCATACCAAGCTGACATATATCAGTTTGAAAGAAACACCGAAGTGTGAGGTTGTTTACGCAATGCATTTATTTTTTTTAACACTATCTATTGTCGCTTCGGCTTCCACTTCTTTTAATTTATTTAAAAGAATTTCGTATGCTTTTTGTTTCTTTTGCGTATTGTGGTATATTTCGCTTTTGACATTCCACAATTCTGGGAAATGCTCATAAAGCGAAATAAACTCACGTAAAACCCGCGATCTAGCCACGCCATCTGTCCACTTTGAATGCTTAACAACAAATGAAATTTCTTATTGTGATTGACACAAGAGCTATTACACGAGTATGATGGTATGATGGTATTCCAAAATATCAAAAAAATTTTGATATTCATCATAGCTTGTTGACAAACAAGTATTTTTGCCTATTACACGAGTATGATGGTATGATCGCATACCGCTCTATCATACCAGGTATGACCGTCTAATAGGCGCTTTATAGTGGTACAACAGAAACTAATCAGGCATGTGATGAAAATCGATCGAGTCAAAATCGACTTGAATTTTATTGATGTAATTTCTAACATTGGGGAACAGATATTTTATATATGTGACCTTCTCCGAGAAAAGGGACCTAGTGTGTCAAAAAACCGATTTGGACTTAAGAGTAGATTCTGGTACCTAACAGGGTGCAGAATAAGATGAAATGAGTTAGGTTTCTGATAAAAATTTATTTACCCCATAAAAACGTACAAAACGAACTTGGGAAAATCGATAAAAATGAGAATTTATTAATTACTACAAAAATTGGAGCTTGGCAACCCTTTGCTCGGAGCAAAAAGGATATACAGGTAGAGAAGAAAAATATCCGGCAAGTTGGCAACCCTAGTAGAAGACAACCAAAAAAAGTCGACGCGATTCACTCAAACGCATTTCTTTCCCGCGTCATAACTTGATTATTTCATACTTTTTACATACTTTATGACATTTTATTTAAATATGGTTGGAATTTCTATAGTTAGATAGAATAACATCATCAGAAAACTGCTCGTGTATTGAAATATTAAACGAAGAGAGTGAGAGAGCGAGCAGAGCAGCGACATGCTTCACTCGTTTTCTTTGTTGGCACTCCACTCCATGAGTAAATTTTCTTCTCTATACAATAGTTGCTTTATGCTGAGAGCGAACAGATAGCCCATAGAGTAATATACTAAGAGTTTGCAACAGCTGTTTTACTTGGAATGGAATCCAAGAGAAGTCACTGGAAAAGTTTGAGCACAGAGTTATACAAACTTGGCACCCACACAGAATGAGAAAAGTCTTTATTTTAATAAATTTGTGTTTCAGTTGTAATCTATATAAACAGTTTCACTCTAACAATTCATTACATTCTGTCTTATTTCACTTGTTATCCCTTTTTTTCTCGATTTCAATCACAAAAATACTCCCAGTTGATGAGCTTTGTACGTTTGGTTCAACCATAGATTAATACTTATAGTAGATCTACTAGTTCTCCCATCAAATTTATGACATTTGGCCTGGTGTGATATTTACGTTTGATGTTGAAAAGAATTGCTTTACTAATACCAGATAGAGGCAATGGTTCAAAACAACGAACAAAATAACAACAACGGCATTTCGTTTTGTGTGTTAAAATTAATGTGTTAAATACAACACAAATGTATGCTAACAATAACAGTCAATAAAAACGTTTAAAACACATTTAAATTGCACAGTTTTTCACCAAAATGGCATGAAAAATTAAAGCAAGAAGTTACTGTAATTCCACCTGGTGTATATCACTTTTCGTCAAACATCTCTCTATCACACCGACCGCATCACGAAGAGTGTGAAAGGAAACGTCAGATGAGCCAAATATTCTCTCTAGTCTGAGATTACTCTATGGGTTCAACGCACAAAGACAATTGTGTGAAAAACGCATTGAG
Organism: Phaonia tiefii; assembly: GCA_963931995.1. Classification (NCBI taxonomy): domain Eukaryota; kingdom Metazoa; phylum Arthropoda; class Insecta; order Diptera; family Muscidae; genus Phaonia; species Phaonia tiefii. Next base: position 18,380,540 of record OZ008367.1, read on the forward strand.
CAACCCTACATACACTAAGGTTGATCAGCTGTGGCATAGAACCCCCTTGAGATAGCCTGCTGAGAGCGAACAGAGAGCGGCGTTGATGCGTCGGTCACTGGTTGCGGCTTAATGCTGGAGTTAATGTCGACGTCGTTGACGGCGTCTCAAAGACAAAATTGTGATGTTCGGCGTAAAATTTCATTTTGCTGTTAATGTCAACGCCGTCGACGACGTTAACACAGCTGTGTACTACTGCATTCTTACGGCGTCAAGATTAACTGCTCTCATACAATTTCATACGATTCAATTTTTTTTTGACATTGGACGCCGTCGACGACGTTGACATTAACTCCAGCATAAGAATCAAGTATCGAGATCATAACAAACAGAGCAGCAACAATAGCAAAGGTATTATGACACTAAAAGCGAAAAAAAATACGTCACCAAATAGGCATGACGTCACCAAAGTCTGCACCCAATCATAACTAACCATACCAAATCGCATCTCCCAACTGAAGGTGTGTTCACAGTGATAATGCGTTATGAAACTTTAAATGCGTTTTTCTCAAAACTTCATTTTCACACACTAGGTCCTTTTTCTCGGAGAAGGTCACATATAGATTATTTAATAACAGAAAACAGGAATAAATTAATTGACACCTATTATTCAACAAAATAACATTATTATTATGTAAAATCGTATTTGATTTAAATCGATCGATTTCCATCACATACCTGATTTATTTATTTTCAATTAAGCCATTATTTGATGACAAATAGAAAATTGAACAATGTATTTGTTGAATGAAACAAATATTTTATCGAAACACTGGGAATGATAGCATGTCTTTACTTTCTATCATTGACTATTTTACTTTCACCGCTGATTTGGTGTTGGTCAGCGTCATTCTGCAGAACCAGTAATCAATTTTGCCGGAAAACCAAGCTCAGACAGCTTCGAGAATGAGAACCAGTAAGTATTATTGCGGCATTCATGCAAACGTGAAAGCCGAGAACTTTTGCTCAGCGCAAGTTTCCCTCGCACCGTTGCATGAGGCACCAACTAAAGTTGCTCAGCGTAGTTGTGCTCAAAACCATATCAGCTGACCAAGATGGATACATAAGGTGGTAGCAGTAGCAATTGCATGTATTATGTATGTGTACTTTTTCTACTGTAATAGTGCTATCACCTTATTTATCCATCCTAGTCAGATGACAACGAAATGTCAAAAGTTTACACGTTGCTCCATCCTACGTTTGCGCAGCAAATTTGCCCCGAAAACTTTCCACTTTTGAGCAAGTCGTTTTGTATGGGAAATTTGTTTGTTTTGACGTTTGCGGTGCAAGTTTACGATGTTTTCGAGGTTCTTTCGAGCTTTCATGAAGACCACTATTATGTTCACGGCCACTCAGTGGCGATTAAGTGGTTATCAACGCTAATAAGTTTACGCTCTTGTATACACATGTATGACACGTAAACGTTGTGTGTGGTAACACTGAATACAATCAGGGGATTCTCAACGACGATTTACAATTAGACGACCAGAAGATGTGCGCAACTTGGCAACCCTGGTAAAAGAAAACCAAAAAGCACTAGGAGTTCACTCAAACGCATTTCTCTCTCGCATCATATCTTGCTTATTTCACACTTTTTGCATAGTTTATGTAATTTTACTTCAACATGGTTGGAATTTGTATAGTTATATACAATAACACTATCAAAAAGCTGCTCGTGTATTGAAATATTCAATGAAGAGAGTAAGAGAGAGAGTAGAGAAGTACTAGGGTTTCACTCGTTTTGTTTGTTGGCATTTGAGTGAAGAGAAATTTTGACTGTCTACTTGTACATCGTTTTTGGGATTCTATGGCACAGCTGATCGAAAAGGTACTAGGCCGATGATGGAGAATCAGAGAGCAAAGAAGACAGGAACTAATTTTAAATAGTATTTATTGATACTAATGACACCTAAATTATGTTTTATGTTGTTTGCATTGAACGAAAATACGCATTCCCTTTGATTTCTGTCCGTTTTATGTCCAACGAAAGTGTAAAATTGGTAAAAATACAGCAGCAAATAAAGCTCGATTAAATGGCCTACTACAGGGGGTTCTATGCAACAGCTGATCAACCTTAGAGTTGGGAAAACATGCAGAATAAAGTAACAAAGAGAAATAGCGATAGATGACTGGAAGTATGTAGGGTTGCTAATGCATTTTTCTCACATTTGTCTTTGTGCATTGAACCAAATGTACAAAGCTCATCAACTGAGAGTTTTTTTGTGATAATTAAATTGAGGAAAAAATGGATAACAAGTGAACTAAAGCAAAATGTAATGAAATGATACAGTAAAACTGTTTATAGAGATTGCAATTGAAACACAAATTTATTAAAATAGAGATTTTTCAAATTCTGTGTGGGTTACCAAGTTTGTATAACTCTGTGCTCCAACTTTTCCAGTGACATTTCTTAGTTTCCGGTCCAAGAAAAACAGCGGTTGCAAATTCTTAGTATATTACTGTATGGCCTACTACCTCGTCGTCATGAAGAGGCATCGAAGAGAGTGATGGAGGTTGTATAGTATTAAGCTGAGTGGTAATGCAATTACCTTCACATCAGGGGGGTTCTATGTCACAGCTGATCAACCTTAGAGTTGGGTAAAGATGCAGGATAGAGTAAGAAAGAGATATAGCGGTAGATGACTGGAAGTATAAAGTGTTGCTCAATGTGTTTATCATACACTTGCCTTTGTGCAGTTGAACCAAAAGTACAAAACTCATCAACTGGGAGTATTTATATGATAATTAAATCAAGGAATAAAGGGATAGAAAGTGAGATAAAGCAAGATGTAATGAAGTGTTAGAGTAAAATTAGTTATAGAGATTGTATATTAAACACAAATTTATTAAAATAAAGATTTTTGTCATTCTACATGGGTTGCCAAGTTTGTATAACTCTGTGCTCCAACTTTTCAAGTGACTTTTATTAGTTTCCCGTGCATAAAATATTTTTTTAACGTCAACAAAATATTTTTTTTCGTGTAATTTTTCTGTAAATACATTAATAACACTGTGATAGTTTTTGGCAAAAATTTTTTAAGACAAGACCGGAGAAGACGGGTGTACCCTAATTCGGGTACGAGGCATCGAACTGCATCATTAGTTTTTTGAGCTACGATTACGGTTTCATACAATTTTTTTTATCGTGACTATCAGTGTTTTTTTTTACTTTTTCATTTTGGCTCACTTTTGATAGCCACTAACTTCTATTTTGTTGGTTGTACCGCTAAACTGTCTTCAACAAAGTTGTTCCAAACGTTTTGGTCTTCAACTTTAGGGAACACAGAACCAGGTTTTAAAGGCTTTTTGATTCAGAACATCGGCAGAAATGTAATTTTCCGACTTTGTTGAGTTTCCCGTTCACAAATTGCCAGTAATCCGATTCTTTCGCCAAATAAGGTAGAAACTTTCACTATGTAACTATATTGAATAAGCGATGATTTATCCGACCTTTCGTATTGTATTCAAAAATTAAATTATCCGAGCGTTTGAATGTAACTATATTTATTTACTCATTATCATTTACAATTATCAAATTCCACTTAATTAACAATTTCCCTTAATTTTTGTTTTGTTTTACACTGAAAAGATTTTTTGGATAAAAACACGCGTACTCTTGACAACAGTAAGTCTGACGCAAAAAACTAATGATGCAGTTCGATTGCACGTACCCGAATTAGGGTAAAACTGTCCTCTCCTGCCCTGCCTCGTTTTTGTGGAAGTCATGTAATTTGATGGAACTAAACAAATCGTGTGGAATTAGAAATCTAAAAAACTAAATCATGACAGAAACGAAGACAGATTAATAAAGTGCAATACACAAAAGCAGCTACCGAAAGGTGTTGACAAATGAAATATAAACACACAATTAATTAACGTATAAATTTAAAAATTAAAGCAGTAAAATTGCAATAAAATCGAATATTTAGAAGAAGAAAAAAACAATAACCTGCTTCCAAATTTAGCGCACTTATAAGAACGTGAATGAATAAGTACGAGGGGAAAGAACAAATAATTGTTGTAGAGCAACTGTGAATGCGACGGCGATCATACAAAATTATAGATAACATAATATACACATAACCTTAAAATGCAATAGTTTTGTTTTTAAAAACAGAAGTTGCTTACCTTTATTAAATGCATTTGAATTTTAGAAAACACATACATTTTATTATAATTTATTAGATGTAATTATTCATACATTTTAAATAAATCCGGTGGATGTTCACTTCAAACCTTGTTTGGTTTTTCACTGATCTCTCACAAAATATTACACAGATAGTTGGCTTACAAACATTTACTCATTGACAATGAAATAATTTTTGAATATTTACTGAAATTTCACAAAAATAGATGAATTTGGTTTGAGTACAATTAGTTATCATTGATGGAAAGTCTGACAGATGGACAAATGATAATCACCAAAAAATTTCCTTTTTATTTTGCTACTTTGTTCTGGTCTTTCTGTTTCATACCGTTCTTCGGAATGGTTCTTTAATAGCGGAGTTGCTGTAGGGAAGTAGGTAATTGAAAACCGAAACCTAATAGCCGGTAAACCGGGTTTTTTTCAAACGAAGTTTAATAATGTAGATTAGTAAGTACACGGAAAGAAAACTGCTGCATCGCAGAGATGATACATATTCGTTTGTGTATTTACATTTTTGTCATAAAAAGTTTAATTTCATCTGAACATTTTTTCGTTACTACAACAAAGAATTTCGCACAAGTGCAATGTAAACATTTATTGAAACAATAAGAAAAAATAAATAATCAGAAATGTGTTTGATGTTGAAAGAAGCACCAAAAGACTGCTGCGAAAATATTTATTTGCAATATTGCGCAACGTCGACCGCAACTGTTGAAATGATTCCCCGCAAATAAAAATCGTTTGTTGTTTCAAAGTTCTTTGTATTAATGTATATGAACTTTCATTGCCAAACACTTCAAATTGTCAAACACAAAATTATTTTTCACCGAAATAATTAAATGGTGAATTGTTGTAAACTATTATGAGAAGATCTAGCTAGACCCAATCATATCCAGAAATTCCGATGTCAACATCTCTGGTCAATGCGAATAAATCACAAACAATTGCTGAGCTCAAGGCCGAGATTCAACGGGTCATCGGTGATCAGGGCTGCGGAGTCCATTTGCTTTATATATTTTATTCTATATTTGATCGGAATATGTGTACTTTACAATGTATTAAAATATTACCACTTGGTAAAAAACTATACGTTTTGTGGCCGTCGGTGGTGCAATGGTTAGTGTGCGCGACTCTTGTACATGAGATCCTGGGTTCAAACCCGGCTCTGACCACCTTCAAATTTTCTTTCGGCGGCGGCCACCTCGCATAGTGACGGCGACACTATCGAGTATATAGCCATGAAAAAGCTTCTCAAAATACCGTTCGGAATCGGTGTAAAACTGTAGTTCTCCCAGTCCCTTCATGGGATGTAATGGGAAACCTTATATTTATTTATTTGTTTCCAAATTAATTCGTGCACTTTTAATGGGACACCCTTCATATGTACAGGATGGTCATCATTTTGCAATATAAGGGGTTATCCATTTTGCGGTTTCAAAAGTAAACGTAAATAAAAGACATATAAAATATTTTTTTTCATGATATTTCTTTTTTATTATGAAGTCTGAACGTTGACATTATGTGTGAAACACTATATCATTTAAATGATCACCACGCGAAGTGTTGCAAGCATTGATTCTTTTGAGGTAATTTTCGACCACTTTTTGACACATATTGGGCGGTATCTCAGCCCTAACTTGACGAATGTTGGATCTTAAGGGCTCAAGAATTAAAGGTTTATCTGCATAAATCCAGTCTTTCGCGTAGCCGCACAAAAAAAGTCTAATGGTGTCAAATCGCATGATCTTGGTGGCCAGTTGATATCGCCACGACGAGAAATTACGCGGCCAAGAAATGTCTCTTGCAATAAAGCCATATTCGCTCGAGTTGCGTGGCATGTGGCACCGTCTTGTAGAAACCACATATTCTCCAAGTCGTATTCTTCAATAGCAGGCAAAAAAAGTCGGTTATCATATGACCATAACGAGGAATCGACACAATCGGGTCTTCGGCAACACTTTCACTTACAGCAGCGATATTTTCAGCGGAACGAGCGAAACGATGATGCACAGGCCTTACAATATCTGTAACCGCTCCAGTCTCTTCAAATTTCTTCACAATTTTGCCAATTGCTTGCGTAGTTGGACGATTATGTAAACCATTATCTCCTCTTAAAGCACGATATGTGGCTGTGCCAGAATCACCATTTTTGTAGTAGGTTTTAATAATTTTTATGCGTTGTGTGATAGTTAAGCGATCCATTTTCGTCAATGTCAGACTTTCAACTGAAAAGAAAAAAAATTGGTTTAACAACTTAGTTTGACAGATGTCGAATTCCAGCCCTATACTTTTGAAACCACGAAACGGATAACCCTTTACTTTGGAAAGTTGTAACATATTCAAGGGCAAAATATGTCCGAAATAAATTAATACTGAACTGCTGCAGCTCAGAATCATATTTCTCAAGCGTATTTCTTTCAAAACTATAAAATTCTGGGGGTCGTTTCATGTGTGGATGGAACACATCCGTTTGCAATATATTTTATAGTAGAATAGGAAATTTTGCTTTAAACGCCTTGACTGTAAGGACATACATAACATCGCATTAATCAAACATTGTTTTAAAATTAATCAGCATTAGAGCTTACTAACTTCCACATATTCCACATATACACTCAGAGAACTAATTGTTTGAAAAGAGGTCGTAGCAACCGTAAATTCGGCTGTTACCACCGAATTGAGGTTGCCACAACCGGATTGAGGTTCTTACGACCGGATTGAGGTTGTTACGACCGAATTTAGTCTCCACAACCGAAATTCGGTTGAAGCAACCTCGTTTCATAATTGATTCGGTTGTGACAACTAAATCTTCAAATTATATTCGCCCAGTCAACTAAATTTTTTTAAGTTTCGGTTGAAACAACCGAATTTCAAATTAATTCGGAAGCAACAACCGAAATTGGTACCTAGTTCGGTTGGGGTAACCGAATATGGTCTCAACCAATCTCAATTAGGTTGTAGTAACAGAATTTGACATCAATTCGGTTGTAACTATCGAATTTGGTTCAATTCGGTCGCAATAACCGAATCTAGCCTTAATTCGGTTGCAACGCCCGAATTTGGCGTCAATTCGGTTGCTGTAACCGGATTTCTCATTAATTCTGTTGGTACAACCGAATTCATTTTCAATTCGGTTACCACAACATAATTCTATGTATGTATTTAAAATCTGACGTTTAAAATTGTATAATCAAATATTATTTTAAAAAGGTAAGTAAAATATATTTTGTATTAAACCGTCTTATTTTGCAGATGTTATTTAAGCAGATATCAACAGCAGATATATATGCGGTAGTCTGGATACAAAACGGCTTTGGACCTAGAGCAACCGATACAACACGTCAGAATTAGTGCGGTGTCCCATGAAGGCCGGGACTTCAATAATGGTTGGAAGAGGCATGTAAATCAAATTTATTACTCTACTTATATTACCCCATATATATGACTTTATTTTCACGCTTTTTAATTCATTTATAAAAATACAAGAAAATAAATCATCACTTAATAATAAAAAAAATTTAATAATTCATTTGTGACAGTATCTAAATTCGGTTGTTACAACCTCTAATTCGGCTGTGACAACCTCTAATTTGGCTGTGACAACCTCGAAAGAGGTTGTGCTAACCTCTAATTCGGCTGTGACAACCTCTAATGAGGTTGAGTCAACCTCTAATGAGGTTGTGCCAACCTCTCATTCGGTTGTGACAACCTCTTAATTCGGTTACGGCTAATTCGGCTGTCTCAACCGAATTTTTCTGTGAGTGTAGAAACCCAGCGTATAAGATACCCTAAAAGAACAGTGACAGTCATTTGACCGGTCAATTGACTGTCATTGTTGATGGGTATATCCATCAAAGTTTCTATCACATTCTTAAAGCCGAAATGAAAAAGTTGATGGAGACTTTTGTGTACGTGTGATTTTGTATCTCCATCGAACTTATCAATTCGGTCGCCTATAAAACATATATCTGAGCTGCTCACTCTAGTGCTGTTCACTAATCAAAGATTATATGAGTATTAGTCACAGTTGATAGATAGTATATCCATCACAGTTGACTAATCATACTTGATGGATATACCCATCACAGTTGACTAATCAAATTTGATGGATATATCAGTCAAAGGTGATGGGTATAACTTGTATAACTTTTATATTTTTATATATTTTTAATATCTAATTGTATAATAAATGAATGAAGTACAACCAGAGTACAGAGCGCTCAATTGAAATGTAACCAATTTCAATTAAAAAAAAATCGCCAAAATAAAAAATAGCTATAACTCGGAAACGGTGCGTACAAAAGCAAAAATATTAAATTTGTTGTCTCCACAGAAGGCTTTAACCAGTGGATGTCTTTCATAAGGCATCACTTGTTTTACATCGTTTAAACTAACATTTTTCAAATAAAAAATCGTTAAAACACACATACATATGATGAATTTCATGTAAAATCGAGATGCATTGAACCCGACCCCCTCAGATATCGATGAAATTTTGTTTATAGCTAAATTTGATCAATACAAACAAACCCTCATTTTTAGAAATGACTGTTTTGCGATTTTTGGGCGTGGCACAGTGGGAAAGTTTTCGAAAAAACGCGAAAATGGTCGAAAAGAGCTCCATTTGAACTACAATAACTCAGAATCGGCTGAACCGATTTCCATGATCTTGATATCATTAAAAAGATATTTTAACAGGCTTTATGACACGTTTAAAAAAAAAATACACTGTAAAAAATTTTATAACAAAAAAAAAATTTTAACTATCGAAAAAACCAAAAAGATCAATGGTTTTTTTTTACAGTGTAGTATTTTTTTAGAAAGGTTTATCCTTCACCTATACCATAACAAAAAATATAGTTTTTTTTATATAATTTTTTAAGTACTGTCACTTCTAGCAATTGCCCTTATATTTTATATTTACAGGTAAAATAAATAAACATTGTCCCAGGAAAATTATGAATTGAAATATGAAATTTTTTTTACACGTGTCATAAAGCCTTTTAAAATGTCTTTTTAATGATACCAAGATCATGGAAATCGGTTCAGCCGATTCTGAGTTATTGTAGTTCAAATGGAGCTCTTTTCGACCATTTTCGCGTTTTTTCGAAAACTTTCCCACTGTGCCACGCCCAAAAAATCCCAAAACAGTCATTTCTAAAAATGGGAGTTTGTTTGTATTGATCAAATTTAGCTATGAACAAAATTTCATCGATATCTGAGGTGGTCGGGTTCAAAATTTCAGTTTTATCTCGATTTTTAAATGAAATTCATCATATGTGTGTTTTTTAAAAATCAGTGTTGCCGCATTAAAGACATCCATTGGTTAATGCCTCCAATATTATAACCATTTCTTTATTTTAGCGGTTTTGTTATTTTGACTATTTATTTGAAAAAAATTTCTTCCAACGATAGGACCACAATATGAAAAACCGTTAGAGTCCCGTAAAAATTAGTTATTTTTCAATTGGATGCGTCGTTCGCGAGATATTGGCATGAAGACGTTTTTTTTTTAAAAAAAATTATTTTTACTGTAAAAATTTTTTTGCTAGATGTAAAAAAATTATTTTTGTGATTGGACGCACCGTTTCCGAGTTGTATCCATTTTTTTAGCGATATTTTTATTTTGGCGATTTTTTGGATCCATACGAGTTGGACCACTATAAGCAAATCCCTTAACCCTCTATCCCGCAAGCCCGTCTACAGTCGTGGTACACTTTAACCCAATTATTTGAATTAGTTTACAATTTTTTACGATACTGAAAATCAAAATCACTAGTCAATTAAATACCACGCATGAATTGGTAAAAAACAGCAAGATCGCAAAGGTTGTTTTGGTGTATTTGTCATTCAAAGTCGAAATTTCGGAGAGAGCGCATCGTTAATTACTATTAAATTTACTGTGTCTTCATTAATTATTTAAAATTGTTTATAAGTGTTGTTTGGATCCAAAATAATTACTAGTAATTACTGGACACTTTTTCCAACACATCTGAATCAGGATCTGATGATGATAGTGATTATGATCCTGTACATTACCAAATTACACATAATGATGAAGTGGGAATTCTAGAATGTGATTTTTATCCTGAACAGAATCAACTTACTCTGGAAGATGATGTGGAAATTCAAGGATGTGTTGAGCAACTTTGTCGTTCAGACTCAACAGATTTCTTGGCAAAGTGTCGTAAATACCAGTCAGAATCTCAGTATTATATCTCTAGATGCAAATGCTGAATCTGTGCCTCATTCTCCCGTACAAGTACATCTCCATCGGCACCTTGACCAACAAACGCAATTAGTCGAACAACAACCATCTACATCACGTATGGTGTCCCGTACAACATCTTAATCAATCCCATCGGTATCAACATCAACAGAATCGCCTGAACCGTATAAATAACTGCAAATTATCGTCGAATTTCAAATCGGAAGAAAGAGGTTATTCAGAGGAATTTGTTGGAAAGGCCTATGGTGTGGAAATTTCAAATGTGTTATGGAAAGACACCAAAAATGTAATCTTGTTATCCTCATACGTTGGTGTTTTAACTTTCCACTCACAGGACCCAAATACTCAACCAGGTAAAATTTCCAGATATGATTGGCCATATAAACAATATTTAGAGATTGATTGTCCAACAATCATCCGAGAATATAGCTCTCATATGGGTGGAGTAGACCTAATGCATGGTTTGATGGGGAGATACCATATTCGGACAAAAACGAAGAGCTCCTAAATGAGATTATTTTACCAATTGGTAGATATGGCTATGAAAAATGCGTATGTCCTTTTTAGACGTATTCATCCAAACAATGATGTTATACCCTTGCCCAAATATCGAGTTAATGTTGCAGAAGCCTTATGCCAATTTCAGGTAGAAGCTGATAAAAAAAACCTAGAAGACCATCGACTTATATAAATCATATGCAAAATCATTAGATGTTCGTTCGGATGGTGTCGGACATATATGTCGAGCTCTAGACCGAAAATGCCAGATTGTACTTCAGAGACTCAAATGTTTTGTCAAAAATGTAAACTGAATTTGTGTTGTACACCAAGCACAAATTGTTTTGAAAAGTATCACTCAAAGCCATGAATTTGCTATGTGTTATAAAATATTTTACTATAAACTATTTTTACTTTATTATTAAAAAACTGTATTAACGGGTTTTTCAATAAGAGCGCTACAAAAGTTTTTTTTTAAATACAACAAAACCAGTTTTAGATACCAATGAAATTCTTTATTCCTGTGAAAGTACATTCGATGCCATTATGTATGGAACTCGATTTCTTTTGCATGGCCACCACGGGCAAGCTTGCAGAAGTCCAGACGCTGAACCCAATTTTCGACGGTTTTCAAGCATAAATCGGCAGATACTGCTGCAATTTCACGTTCGATATTCGTACGAAGTTCATCAATCGTCGCTGACTTGTTGGCAAAAAATATTCGGTTATCATTGAACGGCCCAATGACGCCGCCGGCCCATAAACCACACCAAACCGTAATTTTTTCGGGATGCAATGATGACTCATGAATTACGTGTGGATTGCTGTCTGACCAATAACGTATATTTTCCTTATTGACGAAGCCATTCAGCCAGAAATGACCTTATCGCTGAAGATGATTTTCCGATGAAAATCCGAATCATTTTCAAGTTGTTGCTCAGCCCAATTCACGAACATACGACGCTTATGGTGGTCAAGCGGCTTCAGTGCTTGCGTCAATTTGATCTTGTAAGGATGTAGCCCAAGATCTTTACGCAAAATTCGCCACAACGACGTCACAGAGATGCCCAACGCTTGAGAACGTCGTGTGAGAGACACATTTGGGCTTTCTTGAACTGAAGCCTCAGCGGCAGCAATATTCTCGACACTACGGGCACTTCTTTGTCTCACTGGCACGGTAACATTTTGTACTGTACCTGTGGATTCAAATTTTTCCACTAGACGCTCAATTGTTGATCTGGTAGGACGATTATGACGACCATAAAATGGACGTAGCGCTCTTAAAGTTGAGGCCACTGACTCCAAATTTCGGTAGTAAATTTTAATAATTTCTACTCGTTGTTGGCTCGTATATCTTTCCATGATGAAATGGCAAACTTTACTGAAGTGAAATGTCAAAAGAGCGGGAAAAAATATGGCGTCGTTTGCTGTAGCAAGCATGGCAATGAAGTAAAAAATTGTAGTTGTAGTTGTATTGTTACACTGTGATAGTCGAAAAAATGAACTTCGATGAATCCTTTTCGAACTATTAGGGGGGAGTCACCTGAGTGCGAAAGTACATTTGGAAGTGTCAGATTGGCTCCAGTTTTTGAGAAATCGGTATATATGGATATAGGTAAGTCTGCGCTATTTAAACAAATTTTACCGGCCATAGGCCTATTTTTTTTGGCCTAAAAGGGCTTAAAAAGCTTATTAAAATAGAAAAAACAAATGTTTGCGCTCGGTCCAACTTCATGAGATATGGGCCTTTAAAGCTTGAGTATATAATTGGCCATATCTCACATATTTATGGTCCGATCTGGTTCCGGTGAATATCATTACAAAGACCATTAAAAACTCTTTAAATCTGCATATACATATGTATATTACATTTTATTAACCCATTGGGGACAAATTTAAAAAATAACCTCACTTTTTTGCTAAAAATCTGATTTTCACAAAAAACAGCCCTAGTAAACCTATTTTCGCACTCAGGGGACTCCCCCCTAATAGTTAGAAAAGGATTCATCAAAGTTAATTTTGTTTCTGGTCAAAAACTATCACAGTGTTATCAACGAAATATTAGTCGTGTTTTGGTTACAAGCAAACGATTGTCGCTTGCTAAGTTGCAAAGAAAACGGCAATTTAGCGATAAGTGATTTTATTCAAACATATGAATAAGAGTTGAAAAAGGTAAAAGATGGGTTGGGTACAAAATTCTGTTCGACGAAAATTCTCCTTTACAAAATTCTGTTTTACAAAGTTCTGTTTTTCAAAATTCTGGTTTCCAAAATTCAGTTTTTCAAAAATCTGTTTCACAAAATTCTGGTTCACAAAATTCTGTTTGTAATTGCATTTTCAGTTAAATAAAGAATTATTTGAAAAAAATCGTGCGATTTGTTTCAAATAATTTTGTATTTAACTGAAAATGCAATTACAAACACATACATAAAAATAAAACAATTAAGAAATCACTTTGCCCTAACTTTCCCTTATATTTAAAAAAAAATACTGTTTAAAAAAACACTGCAAATTTAAATAAAATGCATCACATACACTGTGTGTTTGGTCAAAAATTATGTTCCAGCATTTTATTTAAAATTAGTCGCAATTGTGTTGTTTAATGTGTCGTGTTTAAAAAAATAAAAATGAATAAAGTGCAATTAATAAAAACCAATAAAAATAAAGAAATGTTGTGTCTCAACGGATATTTTTATTATTTGGAAATGAAAAGACAAAAAGGAACCTTTAATTGGGCGTGCTCGAGAAGAATTCCAGATAAGTGTTCCTCTCGAATAATAACAGCAATGGAAAATAACGAGCATGTTTTAATAAGATATCCAAAAAAGCATACCCACGAACCTATTGCTAGTGCAGTGGAAATATGCAGAACAAATAAAAAATAAAATAAATGGTTTCCCATTACATCCCATGAAGGGACTGGGGAGAACTTCTCACAATCACTGAGCTGTGCGCTTTCCAGTTTTCACTCACTGATTGGGACCTACAGTTTTACACCGATTCCAAACGGTAATTTGAGAAGCTTTTTCATGGCTAGATACTCGATAGTGTCGCCGTCACTATGCGAGGTGAGCGCCGCCGAAAGAAAATTTGAAGGTGGCCAGAGCCGGGTTCGAACCCAGGATCTCATGTACAAGAGCCGCGCACACTAACCATTGCACCACCGACGGTCACATGCAGAACAAATACTTTTGTAAAATATGCCGCTATAAATAAACTCCTTAATCCAACTCAAATAGTGCAACAATCGGTGGTAATTACCCTCTAAATCTATACGTTTTGGATAACGAATTATTTATATTGGCAGAAGAGAAAGTGGGAGATGAATATATGGTTATATTCGGCACAAAATCATAAATTCAACTTCTACAAAAAAGCGATTGTTGGCTCGTTGACGGCACTTTTGATGTTGTGCCCACAATAATGCGCCAACACTTTTCCGTTCATGGAAGGATTGAACGAGAGGTCGTCCCACTCCTATTCTGCCTAATGTCCAAAAAATCTGCAGTACTCTATGAAGCATTTTTTAAACGCGTAATTCAAATTGCTTTGGAATATGGAGTTTTTTTAAGCCTAATCGTATTATATCTGACTTCGAAGTTGGTCTCGTGTCAGCAGCTAGATAATGCTTTCCAGATTCGCAGATACGAGGGTGCTTTTTCCATTTTTCCCAGATATTGTGGCGCCGTATTCAAAAAGAACGGTAAGAATTTTTAATAACTTTTATAATTTATAGTAATGAACTTGTAATATGTACAACATTATCATTTCAGATTGGTTACTAAGTACGGAAATGACGAAAATTTCTCACTGCAAGTAAGATGTTTAAAAGCGCTTGCGTATGTTCGTCCAGAAAAGGTAGCCAAATATTATTCGAAGCTCCGAAGAACATTTGAAGACGAAGATATTATTAAATTGGCCACCTGGTTCGAGGCCAATTATGTCTATAACGCTCGTAAATACCCACCTGAATTTTGAACGATATTTGATTGCGAGTATTCTGAAAAATACCCGAAAACTGCAAACAATGTCGAGTCATGGCACCGACGTTTGAGAGTTTTAGTTGGACGAAAAAAAGCGGACTCTACAAAATTGTAGAACATTTAAAAGGAGAATTAATCTATTCTCAAAATATTGTCTCAAAGATTGAGAATGGAGAAAAATTAAAAAAAAATAAAAGAAATGTAAAAAAAAAATATTTCACGTATTGTAAAAAAATTTAATCGATTAAGAAAACTACAATATTTAAAAAGAGTAGCAAAAAACTTAATTTATAATTAATTAAATATTGTTATCAGTTAAATTGAATTGCTATGATTTTTTATTATTTTTAACTTTGTCTTAATTTAATTGATTTTTAACTAATTTGTGTTTTTATTTAATATTTCTTATTTTTTTTCCCTTTAAATTAATATGTTTTTCAATGATATGAATTTTTTTAGATCGATTTTGAAAATCCATTAATCCGTTTAATTATTTATTACATATTTCATAATTTGTTTCCCACGAATAAATACGTATCTAACCATACACATACGTTATTATAGGTAACATTTCTTATTCATAATAAACTGGCTTTAATTCTTAATAAATAATTTAACGGCATTTTATTTTTTTTTCTCATAATGAAAGGGGAATAACATATTTCAAAAACCAGAATTTTAATAGACAGAATTTTTTTAAGACAGAATTTTGGAAAACAGAATTTTGTGGCTATCCCGTAAAAGATATCAAAAAAATTTTTTTTAAACTTTGCCAAAATGATTCTCGTCGCTAAGTTCTCGCTAAGTCTTTGCTAAGTGATTCATACAAAATAAGCGAATATATAAGCAAGCGGTGTAACCAAAACACGCTTATTATTACAAGAGGAGGAAAAAAACTTAATTTTTCACAAATTTCCGATAATTCCACGATACGCACACAGCAGCGTGTTAACAATAGAGATGGGCACGTGAGTAAGTTTAGACTCATGCTCACGCACGCTCACGAAAGGAACACAGCCACTCACGCACGATCACGCATGAAGATTTTGTCGGGAATCACGTTCACGCATGCTCACGTGAGCAGAATTTGATCCTACTCACATTCACGCGTGATTCACGACAATCACGCAAAAATTACTCACAAAAATAAAATAGGGTTTTGACATGAACCACTTGCTTTATATTCAAACCAATATTAAAAACTATACAAAACAGTGTTCGTAAAAAGTAAGTTCTTAAATTCGTTAATTGGGATCATATTCAGGAATTAGACACTACTACACTTACATAAATATAAAAGTCTTAGTTAATTAAGTGTCGTTTTTAATAAATTTAGCAAATGAACTAAGCCCTTTTATAGAGGAACAACATTTTATCACCTTTATCTTAAAGAAGTTTGCCTCATATTTCCATTAGTATACTTCCAGCCGGACAATGGGACCAATTGAAAAATAAAGTGATAATAATGTCAGAAATTCTAAATTATTGGTCAGATTATTTTAGAATGTCCTAGGTATTTAAAGGGGAGAAGTCAGGCCTTCAGAATATTGTATCTATTGCTCCCTGTTTAAACGCACGGTTTGCTACAGAGTGTGAAACTCGTAACCAGATTTTTTGTTTTCGAGATTCTACTAAGCAGCACTATCGAGTATCTAGCCATGAAAAAGCTTCTCAAATTACCGTTCGGAATTTGTGTAAAACTGTAGGTCCCAATCAGTGAGTGAAAACTGGAAAGCGCACAGCTCAGTGATTGTGAGAAGTTCTCCCCAGTCCCTTCATGGGATGTAATGGGAAACCATTTATTTTTATTTAAGTTTGTGTTTTATTTGAAAACCGAAGTAAATAAAATAAATAGTTTCTGCCCGAACAAATTTTTATAGGTGGAACTTCTAAACTTGGAGTCAGAGCCTTGCAATTTTTTACAAAACAAATTCTGACTCCAGGCACATATCCCCGACTACGAGCACTGCATGGAAAAATTATTTTTTTTAAATTCTGTGAAAATTCGATTTGAAGTATATAACAGCGTAATACCGCAATTTTGTATTATAGCCTAGTATATGTTTAATATAATGAAATAAATATTACTTGAGAAATAGGGACAAGTGTGGGATTTTTACTTCCAAAAAGAGTATTATCAAATTTTAGTTTTTTTAAAAAAAAATTCAGCTTTGCTAATCAAGATTATGCGTACGATCAACAATTTTTACTTCCTTGTAGTTAACCTCATTTCAGTCTAGAATTTGGTGTAAAAAAATTATGAAAATCAACAAGCGAGACTTTTCCCAAACTCAGAAACTTAAAATTTTGTTCTAAAATCATTAATTTCCTACCAGGGTGAATGCCCAAAAAATTACATTTAACACCTTTGGCAAGGCCCTTTCTTAAAAAAAAATACAACAAATAAATGTAACTTTCTTAACAAATTTATTTTTTTCAGTTTGAAAACATTATAAATTAGAGAAGTTGTCGTTACCAACCGGTTTTAAATAATTTAGAAAGGTTTTTAACTTACGTTTGGTTGAAGTCTTGCCAATGTAGCTGGTTTTTAGAACTACATTTTGGCTCAAAATTATTCCCAAAAAACTAAAGAAAGTCAGTGCGAATGTTTACATTTTAAACTTATAATTCAAAATATCTTTGTGACGGTTAGAGAGACGACACACTACTCTAAATGTCTCAAAAACAAAGATCATTTAAATCAGACCACAAGTTACGAACTTATATGCCATGAAAGTTTTGTCTGCCTGTAGCGAAACGTACGTTGAAATAAGGTGCCTCTAAATACCAGATTCTGAAAGCCTGACTTCTCCCCTACAAATCCTTAGTGCATTCTCAAACAATCGGACCTATAGTTTAGAAGTTCTGACATTATTACCACTTTTTTGCAAACGGTCCCACTGTAAAATTTAAAAAAACTCCTTCGCTTGTAGAAGAGTTCCTTGAAATAATACAGAAGATGATTAACGACGCTTTGTTAGAGGGAAATGTTATTAGAAGCCTTGCAAAAATACTTTGTGTAACAAAAGTAGTAAGAAAATCGAATTTAAATGATATCAACCACGAAGATGTTTTCACTACTCACGTTCACGCACGCTCACGTGAGAAAAAAAAAACACGAAGATTTGTTCACTACTCACGTTCACGCACGCTTACGTGAGAAAAATTTGGCCCGCTCACGTTCACGCGTGATTCACGTGAATCATGTGACTTGTGCCCATCTCTAGTCAACAAGCGAACTGAAATTTTATATAAAGTATGACAGACACGCTATTAGACGAGTATGTTGGTATGCGACAGACATAAGCAAATCAAAAATTTTTTAAAGTCAACATACATGTCTGCCATACACGACATACATACTATTAGGCAGTATATGCCATCATATACATATGTCTACACACATGTAGGCCTGTGTAATAGCCTTTTTAGAAACTCCCGAAAATGAGTTGTTTTTTCAATTGGACGCTCTGTTTCCGAGATGTAAAAATTTTTGTTTAAATTTTTCACATTTTCGATCAAAAATGGGGATGGGTTCCCCGTAACTCATTACCATGGTTAATGGGTCAAGGTTCCTTACCCACTCCCCACATGTGTAATACCTAATTGTGCAGGGTAATTTCCTATCATCGTGGCTAGCTACCCATTATTTCACCATACCCTGTGGGTAATGAGTAAACCTTCATTACACATTCCCCACGGCAATGTGCATGGGTTACTTATGCGGGTAAAGACGAACTCTGTTTGTAACCGTATACAAACAGTTGTAATTTAAAAATATCATATGTATGTTTAAATTAATTTGTGTCATAGTTCCTCCAGGCAAGTGTCCACAATTTTTTGCATGTTTATGGAGGTGTCAATAATGGCTTCAGATTGTGTTTAAAAGACTCGCTTCACCTCGATTTATGGTAATACTAGTATAAAATAAAAAACTAAATGCGATTCAGAAACTAGTGTGGTGAGATACACTGCTGTTCAATATAATAGCCCGTTACAAAGACAAAGTTTTGCGATCACTCGTAACTCATGTAAGGGCAACCTCTCTTTCCCTCTTGTGTACCGTTAGTTTTGTTATTGACTTTACAAATATTTCTTTTTGTATTTTGGAATTTATTCGTAATCATTAGTACGTTAGGCTAAAAATAAAGCGCAATTTTCACTTGTTCAAAATAATAGCCCTTTTTCGTATACCTTTGTTAAATTACGAAATTCATTCCGTGTTTTTGTACATTCTTCTTACAGTGGCTCAACATTATAATGGGACACTAACCCACATAATAAAATATATATTATTTTTAAAATATGGTAACGGAATTTTGACTTTATTTTTATGATTTCATATTGCCACGTTAGTGTTTATTACACTAGCCAACAGTCGTTTTGTGATTTGTTTCTAGCAAACTTTTTCTCATTGATTTTGACCTACTAAACACGAAAATGAGTTTTAAAAATTTTTCTGTTGATTGGTTTTCGAGATACAAATTTTTGAACTTTTTTTTTTAAATTTTTGGAGGTACACTTACAATTTTGAGCATATCTTTCGTCTTCTTTGACGTATTTGATCCTACTACTACTCAAATTAAAGCAAATTGAGCCGTCTACAACTCATTCTCAGAAAATTTTCAAATCGGGTGAGTAGTTTTGATGTTGGCGGCTTAAAAAGGTTAAAAAACTGCGTTTTTTTAGTAAAAATGTGGCAGAAAAATTCATATAAAAATTCATATAAAATATAAAACGCGATGCTAACAGCGATTTTGGTTTTTTTACGTATAGCTGGCATTTTTCCAAAGAAAATAAGCACTTACTTAACAAAATCTGACAACAAATGGCGGACTTATAATTTTTTTGGTAAAACACCGAAATTCCGCTATTTCACGATATTTTGATTTTCATTATTTGCACAGCTTACCTACCCAACGCAAACGAATAAATACATTTGAACTTAATTTAAAATAAACAAATTAGTCTTAGTATATTATTTTTTAATTTATTTAGAGCACTACATACTCAATGTATGGCACAATTAGAAATGGATGTGCCAGGTTAGCTAAACTAACGAAATTAACCAAATCAACGCCCATAAAAAATGAGTAGAAACAAAGATATAACTGTACATTTTATGCCATGTGGAAAAACAGCTGACTTTTTCTTTGTTTTTTGTATTCGCTGCAATTGGTCTCACGTATTAGGGTTCAAATGTAGTCACCCATCATAGCCGTGTCATAGATGCCCTGATAGCGTCGTTCCATAGCCTTCAATTCCTGATGAAAGCGCTCGCCGTGTTCGTCGCTCACGTCTCCTAAATTCTCAGGGAAAAAATCCAAATGAGAATGCAGAAAGTGTATTTTAAGTGACATGTGCACTCCTACCCAAAAATGAAAAAAAAACGAGAATTAAAACGCTATTTAAATTAACATTTGTTTCAAAAAAAACTACCCATTGCTTCATAGTTCTTTACCAGATCCTCAACTATGTCCTTATAATTATGGCTTTTGTTGTTTCCTAAAAAGTTTTCCACAACAAGCCTGAAGGAATTCCATGCTGCGGCTTCGATGGGTGATAACAGCTTCGGGAATGTTTCATCTTTCAAAATTTTTTTTATATCGGGTCCTGCGAAGACTCCTTCTTTAATTTTTGCCAGCGAAAGGTAAGGAAAAATTGACCGTAAATAGGCAAAAGCTTCACCTTCTTTGTCCAATTTTTTGGCAAAATTTTTTATCACACCCAATTTTATGTGCAGCGGCGGAAGTATTATATTTTCACGGTTCTCTATTAGTGGTTTGCGCTGAACATTCGCTTCTCCAACTACAGGTTTCGTTCGTTCCGGCCATTTTTTTTGAATATAATGCTGATCATCAGCGCGGCTATTCCAAAGGCACAGAAAACAGCAATGTCGCGTATAGCCTCCTTGGAGTCCACACAGAATGGCCACAACTTTGAGGTCGGCGCATATTTTCCAATTATATTTGCTATACTCTATGCATTTCAGCAAAATGTTCATAGTTTCATAGTCCTCCTTTGAATGAACCGCATGGGCAATATGAAGAGATGGCTTTTCATTCCCATTATGTAAGAGAACTGCCTTCAAGCTCTCTTTGTTGCTGTCCATAAACAACCTCCATTCATTGGGGTTGTGAATTTGGTGAAGCTCTTGGAACAAGCCGGAAATGTCGCTGCAAAAACATATTTGGTCTTTCTTTGTATAAAATTTTGCATACTTCTGGTGACGCTTCCTGTACGCTGTTACTTTCACTTCTGAATCCGCAAATCCACACTGTACCATCCGAGACGCAAAAAGTTCGGATTTCTCCTTAGTGAGACCAAAATCGCGCACCCAATCGTTTAGTTCGGCCTGTGACAGTAATTTTCGCTTTCTGCACGCCCCAAATTCGCTTGCACTTGACTCGGACTCTTGATCTGACGATTCTGCTTTTTGAAGAGATGCACCAGGGCACACTGGATATGGTACATCATTCGAATGTGGTACTGGAAGTGCAAACGATCCCACTTGAGCGTAGTTCCATTTTAAAAATCTCCCTACCCCACTGTTTGTGGTGAGGCAAAAATAACAGTCTGTGGAATGGCATAGCGGCTTTTTCCACATCATTGGTGTATCGAATTTCATATGGCGCCTAAAATTAAAATAAATTACTATATTTGCTTTGCTTAATGTGTTTAAATAAAAATTCTTACCTTCCGCCAGCTGCCCAGTTGGTTAGGATTATATAGCAAAGATCACATAGCGACTTAGGTGTCCATGATTCTGTGATATTTGGTGAAATACCAAAATAATTCAAATAGTGCAATTGCACTGCTGGAGTAAACGTGTGTGCGTGATTATTCTTTATAAACTCGCCACAAACATTGCAGAAATTGTCTGGATTGTTCAAACACTCGAACACACGTAGTCTTTTACTCATTGTCTTACTTGTTGGGTAGGTATTATATGCACTTAAATTCAATTTGTTTCACTTTTTACTCGTACTACTCGCGTTTTTAGACACTTGTTGAATGACAAAAAACGATAAATGAACACCTATAAATAGTATACCTGGCTATATACCTGATTCAGCAAGTGTGCGTTTCAAATTGTGGAAAAGTTTCCAAATAATGACCACTCACAAATGTGGGGGGAATTTCTGTAAAAAAATCCGATACAGGTAGCCATCGGGAAAACACACATCAATAAAAAAGTGTAATTCCCTTTAATTGACTGTGAACGGAGTAGCAGTCATAAAGGAACACGAAGAGCGTCCACGCACATTCAGAAGCGTATATTACTCTGCAACCACAATCATAAAAATTAAATAACTATTTGTGTATTACTTATTTTTTTTAATTCTGAGAATCATAAAAATTACGTAAACGTTTTTTCCAAACAATTTTGTACATGTAAAGTGGGTTTGCCAAAATTCGTATCGTAAAATGCACCTGTGTTTCTATGCTCTGCATTTTCATTATACCATTTTCTTAAAAACATCGACGAAACGTCCCTACGGTATTGTAAATAGGTTTTTTACAATTATGAAATATTTGTGTTATTAATATTAATTTAAAAATTTTATCAAAACTGCTAAGTGCTGTGACATTTGAAAAAAATTTCCAAAAAAAAAAAATTGCTGATTTCACTAAATTTTTGAAATTTCACGTCCCTTGCCAGAACAGAAGACATTAACCCAGGGTGGTGAAATTTTGAACAGAAGTAACTTATGTATAGAAGCAACTGTTCCGTTCTATTCCAAAAGGATTATAAAAAACTTGCTTTTTCGTTCCCTCCTAGTAGGTTAGCTGTGCAAATAATGAAAATCAAAATATCGTGAAATAGCGGAATTTCGGTGTTTTACCAAAAAAATTATAAGTCCGCCATTTGTTGTCAGATTTTGTTAAGTAAGTGCTTATTTTCTTTGGAAAATACGTAAAAAAACCAAAATCGCTGTTAGCATCGCGTTTTATATTTTATATGAATTTTTCTGCCACATTTTTACTAAAAAAACGCAGTTTTTTAACCTTTTTTAAGCCGCCAACATCAAAACTACTCACCCGATTTGAAAATTTTCTGAGAATGAGTTGTAGACGGCTCAATTTGCTTTAATTTGAGTAGTAGTAGGATCAAATACGTCAAAGAAGACGAAAGATATGCTCAAAATTGTAAGTGTACCTCCAAAAATTTAAAAAAAAAAGTTCAAAAATTTGTATCTCGAAAACCAATCAACAGAAAAATTTTTAAAACTCATTTTCGTGTTCAGTAGGTCAAAATCAATGAGAAAAACTATGCTAGAACCAAATAACAAAACGACTGTTGGCCAGTGTAATTACCCACTTTAATATTATTAAAAGATATAAAAACTCAGAAAATTTTGAAAACATTGGGAAACCAAGCAAGCGAAAAATATTTTAGGATTCACACGAGCGTTGGCTCTTACAGCAAATAAAGAAACGCCCACATCTTAGCGCACCTAAGCTGGCGGCTGAAGCAGAAATATTTTTGGGGAAAAATGCTAATCCCGAAACCATAATAAATATTTTACGAAAGCATCAATACAACGGTCGAGTAGCTAGGAAGAAGCCGTAGGAAGAAGCCGAAGCCGAATTTGTCGTTTTGGAGCAAAGTGATTTTTACTGATGAAAGTAAATTTAATATTTTCCGGTCAGATGGGCAGTCATACGTATGGAGAAAGAAGAACGAAGAGCTGCGCGAAAGAAATTTACGACCGACTGTGAAGCACGGGTCAGGGTCAGTAATGGTATGGGGTGCAATTTCGGCAGCTGGTCCTGGGAATCTTCATATTATTGAAGGAATTATGGACCACAAGTACTACCTAAACATTTTGCGATGTAACCTTTCAGAAACATCCGAAAAATTAGGCCTTTCCAACGAGTACTATTTCTACCAGGACAATGATCCAAAGCATAAGGCTTATTATGTTCGGAATTGGTTGGTCTATAATTGCCCACATGTACTCGAAACACCACCACCATCGCCGGATTTAAACCCGATTGAGCACGTGTGTAGTTATTTGGAACAAAAATTAAAAAATCACCACATTAACAACAATAACACACTTACACTTGCTCTTAAGGAAGAATGGGAAAAACTATCACCTAACTATTGCAGAAAGCTGGTTGAATCGATGCCGCAACGTTTGAAAGCGATAATACAACAAAAGGGCCTCCTAACAAAATATTGAAGTTTTGAATATGATACATTTTTTACTTATTGTTTAATTCGTGTCCCATTATTACTTTGACCCTAATACTATGAATTACTTTACTTTTTTTTTTTGTTTCTTACTTTTTGTACTAATGAAAATGACTTCTGTTTATATTTTCAATAAACTCATCGCATTAGCATTAAAACGTTATATAAATTTGATTTCTTAAGTTAGTTAGTTCAGTAGAATATAGGGAACATAAGTAATATTAATAGGTGTCCCATTTTAATTTTGAGCCACTGTAATTACTAATAGGATGCAA
This sequence comes from Phaonia tiefii, assembly GCA_963931995.1. Taxonomy (NCBI): domain Eukaryota; kingdom Metazoa; phylum Arthropoda; class Insecta; order Diptera; family Muscidae; genus Phaonia; species Phaonia tiefii. The sequence continues at coordinate 18,404,913 of OZ008367.1, forward strand.
GTAAAATACAATTATTTCAAAACACATTTAATGTACATTGCACTGCTGAGGAATGTACATTGCACTGCTGAGGAACGTCGAGTTGCTCAACAACTACGAAGTGGGGGCAACACTCTGGGTATCATTGCTAGTTCACTTGGAAGATCTGAAAAATTTGTTAGAAATGCATTAAAATGGAAACCATTTACTGAAACTCGGGGTAGGCTGCGACAAAGCAGCTCAACCACAACCAAAAAAGAACCCATTTATGTCATCAAAGACAATTTCTGCAGAAATATATAATGAAGTCAGTGCTGTAACAATACGCCGCAGATTGTTAGAAAATAATTTGCCAGGTAGAGTACTGCTAAGTCACAAAAACAAAAAAGGTCGCATTAAATTTGCTACCAATTTCAACAACAAAAGCAGTGATGATTTCAAGGACATATTATGGAGCGATGAGACAAAAATTAATTTATTTGGTTCTGATTGTCAGCGCAACCTCCGAAGACCAAAACGTAATGACCTTAATGATCGTTACACAAAAAAAAAACCGTGAAGCACGGAGGCGGCAGTATTATGGTCTGGGGTGCTTTTTCGTAGCATGGTGTTGGACCTATACACCTACTCACAGAAACTATGAATAAAGAAATTTATTGTGATATTTTGAAAGATGTGATGCTCCCCTATGCAGAGATTCACTTGCAACCTGATTGGCGCTTCCAACAGTATAATGATCCGAAGCACTCTTCAAAATTAGTTAAATGTTGGTTGAGTGAACATGAAGTTTCGGTCTTGGAATGGCCTTCACAGTCTCCCGATCTCAACCCGATTGAGAATATGTGAATGGAACTGAAAAGAAGCTTAAGTGGGAAGATTTTCACAAACAAAAACCTACTTTGGGAAGCAGCAAAAAATAGTTGGGAGAGAATTCCCATTGACAAATCGTCGTACCGGAGTTATCTGCAAGTACATGCAAAAAGTTTTTTTGGGAAATTGAATTTAAAGTTTCAGAAAGGTATATCAAAAAATTGGGGTCCAATATTTTATTTAGATGTAATGGTGGTGAATCTTCATTGTTATATGGAATAATATCAGTGGTCATGGAGAAAATTTTTCGAGTTATGGCAATTTTTTTCTTCAGAAAAATTTTGTCATTTAATCGTATACGCCACTTTTTGTGAGAAATTGTTCAAAATGTGGGATATACGTGGCAGTGAACTAAAATAAACATGTTACAAAATGGTTACTTTTACATTGGGTTTTCAAAAACACTAAGATTCGTATTTATATTGTTGCTATTTCATTTGTTTAATTATTCGAAATTAACCCTCTGTAGGTATTTAGTATAACTGACGTTACAGTGATTTGGGGAAGATAGTGATTTGGGGAAAATTACTGAATTGATGATTATAGTTAAAAATTTCAGATGTAGAATAATTCAGACATTTTTAATAATATTATTTCAAAAATTTGTACATAAAAACAATTAATTAAAATCCAAAATACATCGCCTATTTGCTGAAAAATAACCAAACAATCTTTTTAAAATTGAGTTCGATAAATCAGTCCGAAACAAAATTTCATCAGAGAAAAAGAAAGACATTGAAAGTCTGTATATTTATCTTCGGGAAGAAGATGTTAAATACTTTTCTAACTTAATATCTATAGGAAAAATTGCTTTTTTATTTTTTTTATTATTAATATTCAGCCGAATTTTCATAATGAAAACTTGTGTTCGAGTGATATAAATTTGTGTTTATATTTTGATTTTTATAAATATTTTAGATTACACAGTGCAACACGAAAAAAAATAACCATATACGGACACCACTACGTGATAAAAGACTAAAAAAAAAAGACCCGTGTCTCCCAATTTTTGCCAAAGTCATGCACTTTTTTTTTTATGGGCCGCCAAAGATTTGGGGCCTCGGTATCATTTTTCGTAAAATGTGATCATTTTCTCAGGCTCATATCTGGCAAACCGTTCAGAATTTCGATTTACTCTCTGAGGCAAAGTTGTAGCTATTGTCATAAAGAACAAAAATTGCGAACATATAAAATCAAAAAAACTTCACCTTCCAGATCAAAAACTTAAAAAAAATCGATTTTTTTTTACCATTTTTCCCGTGTTCAGGTCCATAGGTAGGAAACAATCAACTACAAAAATTTACCTAAGATCTCAATAATTTCTAGAACATATAAACTTCCTAGAGATGATTCTTAACACTGTTTAGGTAGCACGCAAAAGTGAAAAATTTGCCGAAAATTTTTTAATTTCATTTTTTTTACCTTTTTCTCCTGTTCAGGTCCATAGGTAGCAAAAAATGAAATATGCCTGGCCAGAACCATGTGCATTCTTCAGTCTATGTTGTTGTATTTGTTCATCCACACTTCCTCTTGGCCTCCACGAGTTACATTGGAATTGATTCAGAGGTGAGCGTGAATCCCAATTACAAAGAAAACAAAAGAATTTTGGGAAGCCGCCCTTATCGATGATCCCTTGCAAAATGTTGATGACCTTCAAATCACAGCAAATCTTCCATTTATTTTCGTAATATTTGATTTTTTCCATTATATCTTTCAATGTTTCATACCTTTCTTTCATGTTGATATTCTGAACGGTTTGCAAGATATGAGCCTGAGAAAATGATCACATTTTACGAAAATGATACCGAGGCCCCAAATCTTTGGCGGCCCATAAAAAAAAAAGTGCATGACTTTGGGAAAAATTGGGAGACACGGGTCTTTTTTTTTTTAGTCTTTTATCACGTAGTGGTGTCCGTATATGGTTATTTTGCCATGACTTAAAAAATTACACACAGTGTTATAACAATTACTGTTCTATGGAGTATTGAAATTGAAAAATTCATTAAGTTTATGATTAGAATTCAGTTTTTTTATAATAAAGTTGTTAAAATAACACTTACCACAATATACGTATTATTTGCACATACGTGGAGATAACGTAACAATTTTTGAATTCGCAAATTACATATATTTCTCATTGTATATCCACCAAATTGTTATATACGATGTTATAACGCGTTTTATTGTTTGTTTTTATGGATATACAATTATAAAATTCCTAAATATTTCATAATCTATAAGAAGAAGCGACCTGGGGACTAGACAGATTGATAGATCGTGAACAATTACCTTAGAAAGTGTTCTTATCTCAATTTTTTGGATTGTGTGATGTACGTGCAGATAACTCCGGTACGACGAAATGTCAACATTTAATAGAGTCAATGCCCAGAAGGATCCGTGCAGTTTTAGATATTAATGGTGGACATTCGGGATATTAGTATATTATATGTTCATACTTATTAAGGAAATAAATGTTTTGTTTATAAATAATTGTTTTTTTTTTGTCAGATTTTTGAAATAAGTCTATTAATTTGAACAGGATAAAAAAGATTGTTTTTAATTTTTTTTTTGAATAAAATCGCAATGGAGTGAAATATTTAAATTTAAAACAAGCATTTTTAATTTATATTTAAAATATGCACTAACATTTTCAATAGCTTAATTGTATTTCAAAATTATTAAATATATAAAAAAGGGATATTACTTTGAACATCACTGTATATCAACTGGACATATTCGTCCTGTCGGTAACAGTAAAATACACATGACCTTCTTTTGATTTGGTATAGAAAAATATATGTCAACCGTTGTTTTAGTCCAAAGCATATCAAATTCTGGGTCTATACGGCGTAAAATGTGAATATTTTTCGGTGGATGATATTTATCTACTTTATTGTGTTTTCATAAATTTGTTTCTCAATTTCTGTTGAAAATAATATTTTTTCTGAAATGTCCTCGTGTAACATTCAAATATAGTTTCTCTTTTACAGCAAAACTTCTTAGGAAAAATCGAACACGTAACTAAATTAGGATTCTAATATTGTACTTTTTATGAGTTGTATCTTCCTTTTCAGATGAATGACGTTTTAGAAATACTCAAATTCTTTAATACAACTTAATTTCTATAGTAACAACTTCTATTTAGTAAGAGAGTAATTCCAAAGAAAATGACCCCTTACAGCTCAAAAATAAAATTATTATTTGTTATGTATTTTTCCGCTAATATTACACAAAACAAATGTATCTGTCATTTTCCGATGGATTAACTTTAATTTTCTTTATACTACTTCATGCTTGGTAACAATTTTGAAGGCGACAAGTTTAAAGCTAATTTTTTGTGAATAGTTCAAAAACAATTTCACCGACTGTAACGACCGTTACCCCAAAAGCAGAAAAGTTTTATTTTTTTGTAATTCATTCAAACGATTTAATTTTATAGTAGCGGAAAGTAAGCAGGTAAGTAACATGAAGAGTTTTGTAAGGCGAAATAAGCACCAAAACCCTATTTTGATTTTTTAAAAATTTTTTTGAAGATGTAGCGACTGTGACTTTTCTGTTTGGCATTTTGCATTTGAACTGTTTTCGTCTTCTTAATTTGATTCTTTCTGATATTAGCTGAAAAATCATGGAGCAACTTACCAAGATGCAAAAATACAGAAAAAAACGAAAAGACGCAGGAAAGCATGAGGCTTTAGAGTGGACAATTTTTATATGGAATTATTTTTGTTTTTTGTAGGAGGTGGTTCGCCCCCTAATTTTTTTCTTTTGGGCACAAATAACATATTTCCAAAACTGTAGACTGTTTGGTCAACGTTAAGGCGTGGCACATGCGCCCTCAAGTTGACAAGAAGGGATTTTGCACAATTTAATAAGAAAAAAGTTATAACTTCATTATTATTTATCAAAATTTATGTTAAGTATCGATATTATATTTAATTTTGACTATTATTTTAATGCATGCCCCTAAAAAGGCGTGGCACCTTATATAATTTAAGTAATATATACGAAAATATGTAGTTTTTGCTTCAAAATATGATGGAATCTTACATATGTATGTAAAATTTATTTCCTAAAAGTCATTAAATAAATGCCGGCAAATTGTGGCGTGGCAAGTTAAAATTTTAAACTGTTACTAACAAATGCAGCTCTGTGCTAATTAGTTGCGATCAAGCAAACTTATATTTACATAGAAGTAGCAATACTGGAATAACGGTATCTAGTACACATGTGCTTTTGTTAAGCTAAAAAAGAGCGTTGATAATGTGTTGTTATACATGTGTGGCGACCGCCAATTCAAGTAAAATAAGTACATCTGGCAACATACTGTGGGGACAAGTAATATAAGCACTCTGGCAACATAAAAAGATAAATCAGCTGTTCAGTTTTGGATTTTGGAGAAGCAGCAAGAAGCCACGTTTCGTTGAAAGATAAGGTTTATAAAATTGGTAAGTTTAAACAACAAAGTGCTCGATATTTTCAAAATATAATAACATATTTAATATTATTAATGTAACTCAAACAGCAATGGAAACAAGAGCAAATGAAAAGTTATTTCTGCTTGGGCACGACGAAAGTCAAATCATTGGGTGCAAGTTACCATCAAAAGGGCAAATATTAAAAGTTCTTTTTTATAATATGCGGAAAATTAAGCTCAATCTTCGTCCGAGTGCATATCTTGTAATTAAAGAAGCAGAAGTACTCTGGGATAAAGCACGTATTCCCACAAGCCAGAATATTCGTAGCGTTCAGAAAGTGGAAGCTCTATATCATCAGTGGAAGACACTTCAGAAAACTTGTAAGCGCCGTACAGCTCTACAGGAGAAACGTGAGCACGATTTTGTGGAAGAATTAGACGATTTGTTTGATATCGCTCATGGTGATGCGTTAAGTATTATTCAAATCGAAGAAGATAGACTATTTCTACTTAATCAACGGAAAAAAGGCAGACCAGGTGGTATGATTGGAAGCGATCGAGCACTTTTTGAAAGAGAGAAAAGAAGAAATATGCGTGAAGAAAGAGAACTGATAAGGCAAGAAAAGTATCACCAGGAGCAATCTCAAAATTTGGTTGCAAGTCAGGACTACTCAGATGATGAAGGACAATTGGCTGAAATAGACAGTGATGAGCTTCAAGACAATTTTCAACAAACATCTACTGGAAATGTGGGAAAGAAACGTAAAATGAAAAACTTTATAACACCCAAGCTTGTTGCGACTCTGGACAAGTGTAAAGTTAGCGACAGAGATGCTGTTCGAATTCTCATAGCCACTGCTGAAGCATTGGGCCATGATTTAAGTCAGTTGGCAATAAGTAAAAGTACAATTCGAAATTGCCGTAAACAAATTCGATCTGAAACAGCTATAAATTTAAAGGAAAAATTTCAAAACATTTTACCGCAAACCATTACAGTACATTGGGATGGAAAGCTGTTACCATCATTAACTGGAAAGGAAAAAGTAGACAGATTGCCAGTTGTTATTACATCTACAGAGACAGAGCATCTACTTGGAGTTCCTGCATTACTGGCTGGTACAGGAAGGCAACAGGCTGAAGCAATAATCCAATTATTAAAAGAGTGGAATTTGACAGACAAAGTTCAGGCACTGTGTTTTGATACAACAGCAACAAACACGGGAAGACTTCAAGGTGCTTGCGTGATATTGGAACAGGAATTAGGAAAAGATCTTTTGTACTTGCCCTGTCGTCACCACATCTACGAAATTGTATTAAAGAGCGTATTTGAAAAAAGAAATTTGTCTTCAAGTGGACCAACTTTGTCAATTTTCCAAAAGTTTAAAGGGTCCTGGGCGATGATAAACCAAGAAAATTTTAAATTTGGAGTTGATGACGAGAAGGTAAGTCAGCATATTAGCGTTTTCGAATTAGAAGATCTAGCCACGTTTTTCCGCCAATATTTAAAAATAAAACAGCCTAGGGCTGATTATAAGGAGCTTCTGGAATTAAGCCTAATATTTCTTGGGGAGCACGATAGGAATTATAAATTCAAGTCACCAGGAGCATGTCATCACGCTCGTTGGATGGCCAAGGCGATTTATTCATTAAAAATGTTTTTATTCAGAGAAGAGTTTGTCATGTTGTCAGATGAAATAGACGCCATACGCGATGCTTGTTTATTTATTGTGAAAATTTATGTAAAAGTCTGGATAGAAGCGCCAATAGCTGCCAAAACGCCTAATCAAGACCTTCTTTTTATTAAATCTCTTTTCGCCTACAAAAATGTCAACGAAAACGTAAGCAATGCAACTTTGGGAAAATTCCGTAACCATTTATGGTATTTAGCAGCAGAAACAGTAGGTTTTTCGTTTTTTGATGAAACCATTACTTCTGAAACAAAAACTCGTATGATAAAGAGACTTCGTGTAGAGTCAGAAAATGAGAGCAAGCGGCTGATTACTGATATACAGGACTTACAATCAAAATCAATTGAGGACTTCGTAACCAAAAATACACTTCACTTCTTTGAACGTTTTTCGATTGCAACCGATTTTTTCCAAAAAGAACCCTCCCAATGGCAGAACGAGCCAAGCTATATACAGGGCGTAAATATCGTCAGTAAAATGAGGGTAGTTAACGATACTGCCGAACGAAATGTTAAATTAATGGAAGAATATAATAATTCATTATCAAAAAATGAAGAAGAAAAACAATTTATCTTACAAATTGTAACTGATTATCGAAAAAACTATAAAGGTATTAATAAATCAGATCTCATGGAACACTAATCTATTTGTGTTTTATTTTAACTTGCCGGCATTTATTTAATGACTTTTAGGAAATAAATTTTACATACATATGTAAGATTCCATCATATTTTGAAACAAAAACTACATATTTTCGTATATATTACTTAAATTATATAAGGTGCCACGCCTTTTTAGGGGCATGCATTAAAATAATAGTCAAAATTAAATATAATATCGATACTTAACATAAATTTTGATAAATAATAATGAAGTTATAACTTTTTTCTTATTAAATTGTGCAAAATCCCTTCTTGTCAACTTGAGGGCGCATGTGCCACGCCTTAACGTTGACCAAACAGTCTACAGTTTTGGAAATATGTTATTTGTGCCCAAAAGAAAAAACTTAGGGGGCGAATAACATGTTATTCAAAAAAAAAAAAAAATGTTCACTCTAATGAGGCTTACTTGGAAGAAGAGAGAGAGAGCGCTCAAAAAAACGAAGACTTAATGAAAAAAAGGTGATGACGGCCCAAAGCCAAATTCAGGAACGAAAAAACACACGCGAATGAGTTAGAAAATTTCGTGAAAAAAAGAAAGAAGAAAAGAAAAAATATGTAGTGGCTGCGCCAACATATCTAGGAAGTTTTAAGTCAAATCGTTCTCTTCGGAAAGCTGTATCAATAGTCAACCGCAAGCTACCAATTAGCCCGTCAAAAAAGATAGCAGTTGCTAGAAAACTTGCTTCAGATGTAGCTGTACCCGATTTGCGTTGTACTGTAAAAAAAAATCGCCACATTCCTGAAGCCAACAAAGAAAAAGCAAGAACATTTTATTTGAGACATAAGCTGCCAAATGCCAGGAAGGAAAGACACAAAGAGCGAAAAAGGCGTGCAAATGCAATTAAAATACATGACAATAACGGTTGGAGAATGCTATCAGCTTTTTAAAAAAGAAAATCCGGAATTAAAAATCGGAAAGTCAAATTTTTTCAAAAGTCGGCCAGAGCATGTTCGCCTCATTTCAAAGACCCCACCAAATGTGTGCGTCTGTATTTACTATGCTAATTTTGAGTTTTTGGTGAAATCTTTTTCTGAAATAGTCCCAAACGTACCAACGGTTGCAAATGACGTTCTGAATGAAATTTGCTGTGGCACAAACAACGAGGCTTTTATGACAAGTAAATGCAAAAAATGCAACTCAATTTGCGACATATTGCCACTAAAGTTCGACTTAGATGTAAATACGCGTTGGAAGCAGTGGACACAAAATGAAAAACGTACGGAAGTAAAGATGAGGAGGGCACCCTTCAGTTGCTTCTTGAAACACTGGAAAACAAGCTCAAATAATTCAAACAACATTTTTATGTCCACTACACCCAAAGTGCTTATTTTCGCGATTTAAAGGAAAACATTGAACGCCATGAAACAGTTCTTCAAATGGACTTTGCTGAAAATTTCACGTTTGTTTCCCAGGATGAAGTGCAAAGCGCTCACTGGAATCAAGCACAAGGAACTATTTTTACAACATGTGCATGGTTAAAAACGGCAACTGGTTTCACATCACATTCTTTTGCCATAATCAGCAACGAATTGACACACAACAAAGAAAGCGTTTGGTATTTTCTAAAAGTTATCATTGCTTACCTTAAGACCAAATTAGAGTTAACTACCATTCAGTTTAAAAACAGATATAACCTTTTTAATTTATGCTTTCCGAAACAAGACTTTGAAGTTGACTTAACTTGGTCTTTTTTGAATCTGGTCATGGTAAGGGTGCTGTAGATGGTATAGGGGGTCTTGCAGTTATAAATGAGCGAGAACCGAATATGTGAACAATATGAACATTTTATTGAGAATGGAAAAATAATTAAATTCTATGAAAATTATTGACAGAGTATTTTAAACAGGAAAAGCAAATTACAAGTTTATAAAACTATAGTGAACAAAACAAGTATTTGAGTTTGAACAGTATCTAACACCCTTCCTCAAACGAAATGTAGTCCAGCTTGTGTTCTGTGCTTTTCGAGTTTAGATGGACTTAGCGGTTTGGTAAACATATCTGCTAACATATCTTCGCTCGGACAGTATGTGCACGTGATGTTTTTCTGGTCAACATGTTCCTTAACAAAATGAGCTCGGGTATCAATATGTTTTGGTCTGTTGCTCAACTTCTGCTCCTTAATTAATCGCAAGCAACTCTGATTGTCTTCAAAGATTTCAGTTGGAGTTAGTTGTTTAAAATGCATATCACTTAACAGCTGACGAATCCAGATTGCTTCCTTACTTGCCTCCGACAGCGCTATAAACTCGGCTTCTGTAGACGAAAGAGAGACGCATGACTGTTTCTTACATGTCCAGCTGATGGTACCCCCATAAATCTGAAAAATATAACCGGAGTTAGATTTTCTATCGTATTTGTCTTCAGCCCAGTTAGCGTCTGCGTATCCAATTAAACGACATATTTGAGTATTCCTTAAGCTTAATTTAAGATACAAATTTGCTGTGCCTTTTAAATATTTTAACACCCGCTTAAGTTCTGTCCAATCTTCTTGGTTCGGACAGCTGACCTTTCTTGCTAAAATTGAAACACTAGCAGAAATATCTGGTCGTGAGTTAACGCTTAAATATAAAAGTGAACCAATTAGCCGCTGATATTGAGTATTGTTAAGTAAACATTCAGATGCTGACTTCCCGTATCCTGGGTCAAGTGGAAATTTTGAAATTTTAGAATTTTCGAGGCCAAATTCTTTTGTCAAATTATCGATATATTGCTTCTGCCGTATATCAAAATTATTTTGATTATCCTTAAAAACTTCCATTCCGAGATAGTGGTGAATTTCGCCAAGATTATTAATGTCGAAGCTGTTTTTAAGTAATTTCTCTACTTCGTAAATTTTTGATTTGTTGACACTTGCTACCAAAATGTCATCAACGTAAACTAATATATATATAAACCCTTCCTCGGTGGTGCATTTTGTGTAGAGACATGGATCAGCTGTACTTTGAATAAATCCTCCGTCAACCAGTACTTTATGTAGAGTTTTATTCCAAACATGGGCAGCTTGTTTCAAACCGTACAAGCTTTTATTCAGTTTACAAACAAGTTTGGAATCCCCTTCTTCAAAACCAGGAGGTTGTGCCATAAAAATGGTCTCATCTAAATCACCATTAAGGAATGCAGACTTTACGTCCATATGAACAACTGCCATGTTTTTCACGCCCGCTATAGATAGCAGCGTCCGAAATGTGGTTTGTTTAACGACCGGAGCGAACACCTCATCATAGTCGCTTCCGTATTTCTGACTAAATCCACGAGCTACTAGTTGTGTTTTGTACCGTTGTACCTTTCTATTGACGTCACGTTTGATCTTATAAGTAGGTCCATTTACAACTGACTATATTGGCATTCGGCGGAGGATTGACTAACTTCCATGTATTATTATTCTTTAACGCGCTAATCTCTTCGCCCATAGCTGTAACCCATTCGTCACGTTGTTTTGATTTAATCGCTTCGTTGTATGTCTTCGGTTCAACTAATGTGTATTCGTTCACTACAGTTTGATACACAGAAAAAAATATTCCCGAATTAATTTCAATTACTGATTTGCTTGAAAACAGAGATAAAATTCAATTATTTCATTATTTGACTCAATCATTTGAATACTTGGTTCAACAATTTTACATTTTATAAAGCGAAGAAGATCAATTAAAATTTCACTGGAATCAAGTACTTGTGTACTTGAAATTACAACATTCTTTATATGTTATTTGACGTTTTTTTGTTCGATTTTTAAGGCGAATTATTGTTGTTGTCAGGGAGAACAAGTGGAAGATGCGGCACTCGGCACTCGTCAACACAATGACAGCAACAACACACGTGCTACAAAATCATTGCGAAATCAAAACACATCTTTGAGAATTTACAAATAAATGTTCAAACGAAAAAAAGACATACCATAAGAAAATAGAAAGATTTTCTTAATTATTATTTAATCAAACTGAAATAAATTATAAAAATAAAATGTTCAAAAAATATGAGATGTTGGTTTTTGTTATTTTGGGTGTTAATGTTAATCATTAAAAATTACCGATTTCGATTGAAAGCGAACACCGACTTTTGATTACCAGAATACTCAAGTTGAGTACGCTAGTAATCAAAACATTATATAATTTCGATTAAACGTTCACTCAACTTGATTACGCGCGTAATCAAAACATTATATAATTTTGATTAAGCACTCACTCAACTTGATTACACGCGTAATTGAAATTTTCCATAAAAAATTGATTCAAGTCATGCTTAACTCAATTACTAATTTAATCAACAATATTAAGAAATTTTGATTAAATCTGTGCTCAAATAGATATTTGCTTTAATTGAAAACTTTTCAATTACGATCTTACAATTCGAGTAATTGAATTTACAAAAATCGTCATTGGCGGAAATCCAAGTATAAAAATAATTGAATTGACAAATATCGTAATTGATTTGAGCATTCGCTTTTTTCTGTGTAAGTCAAACGATCTGGTGCATTTCCTTTATTGGATCTTGTTGACATTCTAAGAGAATTTTCAATAATGGTTTCATCCGTTTCTTCCGTTACTGAAATCTCACCAGACGTGTCATCATCTGTAGCAGTTTCTTGCATCTGTTCAGTCAAATCGCTGTTGGTTTCCTCAGATTTTCTTGTACGACATAAAACGTCAATAGGTACTTCTGAATCATAACACATTACAGGTTCATTTGAATTTACGATTTCATTGCTATCCAAAACTTAACATCTCTGCTAATCGTGACTTGTTTTGTCTTAACATTCGCCAAACAATAGCCCTTTGAGTTTTCATCGTAACCTACAAATGTCAAGGGTATAGCTTTCCGGTGTAGCTTCCGACGTTTTTCCTTGGGAATCAGTGCATAAGCTTTCGAACCAAATATTTTAAGCTGCCTTATATCAGGCTTTTTCTGCTCCCATAGTTCAAAAGGAGTCGTGGGAATTGTACTAGATACTAAGCGATCCTGTAAGTAGTTCGCTGTCATTATTGCTTCCCCCCAAAAAATGTTGGATAAATTTGCTTCAGCCAACAAACACTTTGCCATTTCAACCAAATACCTATTTTTCCTCTCCGCCATTCCATTTTCTTGCGGAGAATAGGCAACCGTAAATTGTTGTTGAATTCCCCTATTATCAAGATAGCTTTTAAGCTTTTGGAACTTATACTCCCCACCGTTATCAGAACGAATTATAATGGGATACCTTCCAAATTTATTATGGACTAGTTCCAGAAAATTCTTTAATTTTTCGAATACTTCAGCTTTGTCATGTAAGAGATATACTTTCGTGTAACGACTATAATCGTCTATAAAAGTCAAAAAATAGCGTTTCCCACTAGGTGTAACCGTTTGCATTGGACCGCAAACGTCTGTGTGTATTAGTTGCAACACACGATCGGACCTTAATTTAGACTTCTTGTTAAACGGTGCCCTTGTCATTTTGCATTGTATGCATATCTCACAATTTTTCTTTACGCCGCAATCAGTAATATTGAAATCACTTCCCTTTTGCATGGATTTTATCGCGTCGACATCCCGATGACCAAACAATTTGTGCCAATGGTGAATACAATTTTCAGACTTGCACTCAATGTTCAAAGCCTTCTGACAGAAACAAACCATTCGCTGAATCTGCAACACCAATTTCCTTGCCAGCTTTCGTTTGAATACTGCACCTTAAGTTCTCAATCATCAATTTAAAACCTTTATTCATTATCTTCATGACTGATAGCAGATTTCCGTGAAAAGATGGAATAAACAAAACGTCTTGGAATTTTGCTTCGGCCTTTTCACCCAAAGAATTGTACATTTCGATACGGCATAAACCTTTACCTTGAGAAACAACTGACTCACCATTAGCGACCGTGACGGTCTCGTGAACTGAAGTGCCTAGTGTGATGAAGTCTTCTTTCCGTGTGCTGATGTGGCACGTTGCTCTTGAATCAACAACCCAGATGCTTTTATCATTTACCATCGAAAAACAATAGTTTACATTGTAGTCTGACATTTGCTACGTGATTCATTTGCCTGGTTGTTGCCCTTTTTCTTCAGCTTCCAACAGTCCTTCTTGATGTGACCTCTGGCTTTACAAAAATGGCATTTCTTACCATTACGATCTTCTTTATGTTCATATGACTTCAAAGCTGAATTTGATGCGGATGCTCCAGACTGACGTTGGCATTCATCGATTATACTGGCCTCGATTTCTTGCTTCCAAAGCTGTTACCAATGTGTCAAATGATGATGGGAGGCTATTAAGTAACATGGCCACCAGCCATCGCTCAGAAAATTTCTCTCCAAGTGCTTCGAGCTTCTCAAACAATACCTTCATCTGCATACGTACACTACTTCCAAGTGTATTCTTCTCATGGTGACTTCGTAAAATCTCCCAAGCCTCACGCGCCGATTTAGATTTCTTGATAAGAAGCAGCTGACTGTCCTCTACAGATAATCCGATTATAACAGTCGCCGTATCGTCAAGCTTCATGTAAGCTGGGTCGGGCTCCTTCGGTTCAGGCCCCGAAATACATTTCCACGCTCCTTCCCTTTTAAGAATTAACTCCAGCTTATATTTCCATAAATGATAATTATCGGAGTTAAGTTTAACAAAAGTTGCCTTTAGAAAATCCATAGTGACCTGGGCCCATAACCTCTTGCAGTTATAAATGAGCGAGAACCGAATATGTGAACAATATGAATATTTTATTGAGAATGGTAAAATAATTAAATTCTATGAAAATTATTGACTGAGTATTTTAAACAGGAAAAGCTAATTACAAGTTTATAAAACTATAGTGAACAAAACAAGTATTTGAGTTTGAACAGTATCTAACAGGGGCCACCGTCAAAAGATCCTTGTGGTCTGCAATTAGGTCCCGGCAAGCAATAATAAATAATCCAAAAGAAGCCTTTAACTTCTTTAACACTACAAGAAAGCTGGAAGGTATTAGTGCTTTACTGCGAAAAAAACGTCATCAAATCCGAAACTGAATTTTTAAAAAACGTTGGGAAAATATCAAATCCATCGAAAATATTCAACAACAGCATTATTTTCAAAAAGCTAACGTTAATTCGGTGCAATCGGGCTTAACAGGCATATCAACTTTAAAAATGAACAGCCTAAAACGCTTACATTTTAATGACGTTTATTGTTCTGATATCGAATAAAACTATGAAAAAAAATTAACACACTTATTTTACGCAATAGAATATAGCTTTTCCTTTATGTTTCTTTTTTTGTTACCCACAATAAATGAATTCAAACACAAAAAACGTTTATATTTTTTTATATTGTAACGACCGTTACTTTTTAAAAACATTTTTTTTTGGAACTAATTTTCTTAGATTTGAAAACAAACCTATTACTTAAAGAAAACATTACAAAGAATTGAATGAGATTTTTTACTTGACACATCCTGTGCAAAATTTTACAATACAAGATATTTGTTTCCAAAATTTGAAAACAGCACATCAATAAAGTAACGACCCTTACTTTTTTAATGGTCAAAACTAGTATTGAAATTACATTTTTTATGAATTCTTTCGGCTGCTACCGATGCTTCAACTTTCGAAGGTTCAAAATTAAGCAATCCTCGTGACATATATTCTTAGGATGGAATTTTATTTAAAAATCACTGAAAATCGGTAACGACCGGTACCTTGGAAACACCCAAGACCTATTTGTAATTTATCAATAACATCGAGAAATATTTCTCATGTATAATAATTATGAATTCTAATCAAAATAGGTATAAATTATATCATGAAATTTTCAATGCCTGAATTGATTTCCAATTAATCTTTTCCGTAGTTGCGTAATTATATTGCTGTATTAGAATTATAATATTTCCGTCGAATAATATTTTCATTTCTGCATTTATTTAACATATATGAATTTTTTTATTTAAATATAAAATTGCTAATTTGTTCGATTAAGTAATTCGACTCGCTTTCTCAGTTGTTGACGCACCACAGACGTTGTTTAAATATTTCCGCTCGCATTGTGTCTAGGGTTGCCAGATAAGCAGGAATGGGCTGGAATTTCCAGATTTTTACAAGCTATTCAATAATGTTTCCTGCTAAATATACATTTTGTAATAATATTTCAATAGGAAAGACTATACGTTTAGTTATTTATCTATTTCATTCTCAATAAGGTGGTTTTTAGGTGCTAATTACTTTTAACCAGCACTCAATTACACCCAAAGAGGAAAAATAATAGTACGCAGTATTTCCATATTGCCCCATCTCTGATTTGTGTGACCAATACTGATAATTTGACAATTGTTAACAGCTGATCGACAGCAAAAGTAAATACAAAGTTTCACATTGCAAGCAAAACATTCGTTCAATAAACATGGAGAGCCATGAGGAAGCTGGACCGTCTAGAAAAATAAATTTTACAAGCTTTTCCGATAAATGGAAAAGACTGAATTATAAATGTTTTGTTATGTTTTTATAATTGAATTAAATAATTTTAATGAATGAATTTAACAGAATTTATTCCTCATATTTGGGGATTGACGAAATCCAGATTTTTTTTTATAAAATCCAGCAAACTTATTCAAAATTTCAGACAAAAGGCCATTTGAATCCGGCAACCCTAATTGTGTCTGAAGGGAAAACCCCCAGAATTTATAATGTCAATTGTATTTAATCACTTCCTAGCTCCAAACTGATGTTGTTCCTGCCTTCCATTAAACACTTTATTGATAAGGACCAGTTTAATGTCTCCCTCTCTCTCTCTCTCTCTCTCTCTATCTCAATAAAGAAACATAAATCAAAAGTGGTTTCTTAAAATTGCCCATTCTAGAAAGCCGAAACAAAAGATACAACGAAGTACAAGTGCACATGATGATGGCTGGCAGTGGAAAATATGTTCGATAATATTCCTGAATTAATGTTGAACTCAAGTTGTTTGTCTTGACGGCGTGCATTGACCTTTGATACAAGTCTGAGGCTGTGATCATAAAATAATAGTATGACGACGATACATTGCATTGCGGTTTCTGTTTTTAAAACGTTTTCCTGTTTTACTTTTTCTGTTTGGTATTTTGAGTTGAGACATTAAATTATTCTAGATCAAAAAAAAAATGAGTTAAATACTAAAACCAAAAGAAAAAAAACAACTAAAACAAATCCGATAAAAACCTTTACATTCATCGTGAAAGGAAGCTTTTTTCTGACGTCATTAATAGTTGAACCCAGTGTCCGCACCACAAAACCGTCCTATTAATTTGAATGCAATTTAAAAACGTGTATTTGAGCAGAAAATGACTCCACAGCAGCAACATCGGTGAAACATCCCAAGGACAAGCATCCCAGCTAAAACACTAAAAGAGAACAAACCAACCTCAGATACCAACGATGGATATAAACATACATACATACCTGTTTATCTATATGAAATTTTAGCTTCAGCCTCTACATACAATATGGATTTAAATGAAAAAAGTAATTAAAATCTCTGTCAGCATATCGTATAACAACTCTGGAAAGTTACAACGTTTAATTTTTTGTTAGAATAGTTGATAGAAATAAGTTGTTGTCTTCTGTACCGACTAATAATTGAAGGAAGTTTTGCCCTAAACTGATTAAAGCAACGTTCAGATACGTATACTGAGATTTCGAGGTTTTTGGGATTTCAACCCAACAAATATATCGCACCCTAAATACAAAAGCGTCACAACTCAAAATATCGAGATTTTAATTTTTTTCTTAAAAACAATCACCGAGGACCATTTCTATCTGCTATGAAAATTTGGCGTCAGTTTCTCTTCCCCATAGAATAACACATACTATAGAAGAACTTATTCTCTCATCTGACGTTTCATTTCACACTCTCTCGGTAGGTCTGTGGAAATGTTTACATACACCAGGTGGAGTTACAAAATATGTTCACTTAACTATTTCCTGTCGTTTTGGTGTAGAACTGAAAAATTTAAATGTATTTTGCACTTTTTTGTTGACTTTTAACGTTGGTATTCATTTGTATTGTATTTAACACAACTAGTTTGCCACAAAAACACGAAATTCGGTTGTTGTTCCTTTGCGGATCGCTGTATACTATTGCCACCATCTGGTATTATTGAACCCATATTTTCCACCCTCCGCTGTGTAATTTCCATCGTACCTATGACGTTTAATTTATTGAGCGAATAAAACCTTCTACGTATGTGTTATTCTATGCTCTTCCCTTTCGTCAAACAAATCCAGTATTAATATGGCAATGTTTGGGACATTTCATACATTTTTTAACTTTCCAACTCAGTTTTTTTCCTCTACTGCAAATTTGTCAATTTTGAGTTGTGACACTTTTGTATTTAGGGTGCGATATATCTTGCAGTACAAAAATCAGCTGCTTATTGTAATGAAATCCCGTAAACTGCGAAATCCCAGAATACCTGAACATAGCTTAACATCCTCTGGGTTATACGGTATTTACACCGACCAAAATTAGCGCATTTCGAAGGTTAACGCCGTTAACCCACGCTAATCCAGAAGATTACTCCTACAATTTTAATCTGTAGAAACGGAAGTTTAATTTTTAACCTATTTTTAAACTGGTGTACATTTCGATGCATCACTGTTTGTTACTAAAAAATGCAACCATAATAAAAACATACACAAAAAATTTACTGTTTGTCAGATGAAAGCCGATCGAAAATTTTCTGAGGCGTCGCCGCCACCAAAACTTTATTTGAAGCTCACGCCGCCGCCGATATAAATGGCTTTTATTGGTTTAAACTGTTAACCGATGTTATCACTGATCCAATTTTAAAGGTTCAGTTAGTTCGAAAACATCCCAAATATGTACCAAACTGGCAAAACTAATAGCCGCCAACTTAATTTTTATGTTCGATAATTTTGCCTCAGCGCGGAGTTTGGCTAAGCACGGAGTTGCCAACTGAAATGTCAATTTAATCTTATATTGGGCGGTGTAAACGTCAAAGATTATAGAACAAGGTTATCGCTAACCTGGCCGCGATAAACTGCAGTGTAAATGCGTTATTAGCATCCGAAGATCTTTGCCGAAGATTCACCAGCAGTGTTGCCAGAAGTGACGATTTATCGCAATTTTTAAGATTTTTAGGCGTAAAAACATAAAATGCCGATTGGACGATTTCTGCAACTGAAATGACGATTTTTATTTACAGCAGCTCTAAATTTTCTTTGCCGTAAGAAGTACGTGTATAAAAAATAAAGAAATTTTTCATGAACCAAAAATTTCGCTCACTTTTCATTTACCTGGTATTTAGCTCTTTGCGGAAATTTCGTAGGCAAAATCAAGTACAGGGTTGTTACGCCAAAGTTATTTCGTACAAAGTTAAACAATTGTTTGGTATTTGTTTGGGACCGGAATTTTGACAGTTCGATAATTTTAACAATCAGAAGTAAGACCACATGCGATAAAAAATAAAATGGAGCGCTTAGGGGAATTATAAATGAAATATATGCAAGGTAGATCAAAGATACATGGTAACTACTCTCCGCAACATAATTTTCCGTTTAGAGATAAATGACAAAATTTCTTACCAAAATTTCGCAAGAACTGAATACGGAACTTTAGTATCTGTAGATTTACCAGCAGTGTTGCCAGAAGTGACAATTTTTCGCAATTTTTACGATTTTTAGGCGTAAAAACATAAAATGCCGATTTTACGATTTCCGTTCCTGAAATGACAATTTTTATTTACAGCAGCTCTATAGCTTTAAATTTTAGTTGCCTTAAGAAGAATGTGTATAAAAAATAAAGACAATTTCGCTCACTTTTCATTTGTTCGGTACTCAGCTGTTTGTGAAAATTTCGTAGGCAAAAGAAAGTACAGGGTTGTTACGCTAAATTTATTTCGTACCAAAACAATTGTTTGATAATTGTTTGGACCCTAGTTTTGACATTTCGATTATTTTAGTAAACAAAAGTAATAATCAGATCCAAATTTTATTAAGATCGGTGGTGGTATACGGGAGATATCGAGATATCGAGGCGTGGACGGTAGTTAATCTTTAATTTTTAGGACGACTACCGAATTTCATTAAGATCGCTTGTAGTCTAGATGAGTTAATGTGTCGATCATCCGCCCAACTTTTGCGTGCATTTGACTAAATTTTGTCTAGTACCAAACTTCATAAAAATTAGTTCACATTTGCGTGAGTTATCTTGCCGAACAACCAGCTGGCCACACAACTTATCTTGGTAGGGCGTGGCAAAATCACCCTTGTCTTAATTGGTGACTGGCGTTTGATGACACGAAGCCTATAACCTAATTTCATGAAGATCGGAAGTGTTTCTCGCGACTTATCGCATTGACAACCCGTAGGACCACCAAGCTTTTGTATGAGAGGTACAAGAATGGGCGTGGCAACCTCACCAATTTTCTCCAGATAATTGTAGCTATAAAACTATCCTGTAGTGGTGAATATTCTATCAGTTGGATGAACGAAAAATGTAAATACTAATTCGGTTGTACCAAATAATATATTGGTACGACGGTTCAATTTTATGTTTCGGGATTTGGCAACCCTAGTGTTGCAATCTGGCAACTGACAGCTCTATCGTAAAGTTGGACATTTTTGAGGTTATGCGTACTCAGAACGTTTTGACATACGAGCGCTATTTGTGTTGTTTACAGTAACTTAAAAGATTCATCTCGACCCATAAATGGAATTAAATCGTGAACATTTTCGTGCGATTATTTTTTAAAAACTTCGACGTGGATTAACTGAGCATGTATGATCTTAATTCAATTTTTGACGATGAAGCTCCATCAAGGACCAGTGTTTATCGATGGATGGTGAATTCAATCGTGGTCGTAGTTCACTTCAAGGCGAATTTCGTGAAGGTCGTTTAAAATCAGCTGTTGTTCCGAAAACCATAGATGCTGTGCACGCACTGATTTTGCAAGATCGTCATGTGACCTATCGTGAGATTGAGACACCCTTAGGCATTACTGGGACCAGCATACTTTCAATATTGCATAATCATTTGACTGTTAAACAAATTTGTTCGCGTTGGATCCCACACAATTTGACAATCCCCAAAAAAAGGCTCGTGTCGATTGGTCGAAAGAAATGCTCCAAAAATACGATCGCGGTGCTTCGAAAAACGTCTATGACATCGTGACAGGTGATTAATCCTGGATTTACGCGAATGAGCCCGAAAGTAAACAGCAGTCAACTGTATGGGTGTTTCAAGATGAGCCAAATCCGACAAAAGTTGTTCGCACCCGAAGCACTTTCAAGCAACTGGTCGCGCGTTTTTTCGGAAATACCGGATATGTCGCAACCGTACCACTAGAACAACGCAGAACAGTGAATTCTGAGTGGTATACAACCATTTGTTTGCCAGTTGTCTTCCAAGAAATCAGGAAAACCAACCGCCGAAGACGGATCACTCTTCACCACGACAATGCGAGCTCTCACACATCGGCTGAAACAACTGCATTTTTGAGCACCCAAAACATCGATTTGATGGGTCATCCGCCGTATAGTCCTGACTTGGCACCGAATGACTGCTTTTTATTCCCGTACGTAAAAATCAAACTGAGAGGTCAACGTTTTTCGACACCTGAAGAAGCGGTTACTGCATTCAGAAGGCATGTTTTTAAGATACCTCAATCACAGTGGCAAAAGTGTTTCGACACTTGGTTCAAACACATGCAAAAGTGTATAAATCTTCATGGGGTATATTTTGAAAAACAATAAAGTGATTTTCGATGATTAATATTTGTTTTTGTTCTCTAATCCTGAAACATAAAATGCAACCCTCGAATGCTTAACTAATTATGTACTTGAATTTCATTTGATGATGCTTTAACCCCTTATGAATTTTATAGAAAAAAAGTTAAAAAAATAATTTTTTATTAAAATTGTGTATTTTATATTTAAATATAAACAAAATTATTATTATTTATAACCAGGGTTCGTATTTCGTGTCCATTTTTTTTATCGAAAATATGACTAAATTTCTATATCTCGAAAACGGAGCGTCCAATCGAAAAATAAATACGGACAATCTTTCTAAATTTTTCATATTTTTGGATGGGTTACCCTGGGTATCATATGTATGTTTAAGTTAATTTGTGTCATCCACAATAATAGTTCCTCCAGCCAAGTGTCCACAATTGTCTGCATGTGTTTGTGAAGGCGTCAATAGAGGCGTCATATTCAACGATTATGTTTAAAAGTCTCACTTCACCTCAATTTATGATCATATGTATTCTTCGCTGGCTGATATCTATACACTTTATTGTTTTTTTACAACTTTGTTTATCACTTTCTGTTTAAAATATTAGTTTTTCTGAAAAGTCCTCGTGTAACATTCCAATATATGTACGTAGTTTCTCTTTAACAACAAAGCCTCTTGTGAAAAATCGAATACATAACTTTGTAACAAGTGTTTTTGTGACAGAAACTAAATTATGATTATAGTGACTAATATTTCAACACGAATTCTAATATTGTACTTTTTATTAGTTGTATCTTCCATTCCAGATGAATGAGGTTTTATAAATACTCAAATTGGTTAATACGACTAAAGTTCGATCGTAGCAACTTGTATTTAGTAAAACCTATTTTTAATCCATCAATAACATCGACAAATAATTCTGATGTTTGACAATTACGAATTCTAATCAAAATATAGACTTTATCATGGAATTTCCAATGTCTGAATTGAAGTGTAAGAATTTATGTTACATGGCGTTTACACGGGACAGTTTTGCTCCGACAGTAGAAATACATTCACACATTTTTACTACCACACTTATGCCTTGTTCACGCTGCCGCGAAATTGACAATTTCGGATTGAAATTGTCGAACGAAATTGAAATCGTATTGAGCAATTTCGTTGAAAAATGACAACGGTTTGTTTACAAATATTGCCATTAGTAAAATTTTAGTGCCTGGGCACAATAAGCTAAATTCTGTTAGGAAATGACTGAAAGCAATAAATTAAATGAATGGTACTTGAACTTTAAAACGAATCACTGATTCACCACGGTTTATAGTTTATTTTCACTAGCCTATTTCGATGTAAACATAAAATTTCAATCTGATGAATAGGCGGCATACAATTGTTTTGATTTTTGCTGTAATTTAAGTAAGCACGTATTCGAAGCCGACCCATAATTATCGACGGCGTTGGAGCAACAAAAACATTATCGACGACGGCAACTGAGTTTTTATTAAATGTAATTTTTCGGCAGACGTTACTTTTAGGTTCATTTGGTTGGTCGTGTAAAAAATTTAATGCAGCCTAATTGATAATATCGGCTAACATTTTTAGTCGAAGCATTCTTTAAAGACGGCGGCGTGAAATATCTACGACGTCGGAACACGAGAAAATTTTCTGTCGGCTTCGTTATCTTGCATACATATGTGCAAAAACGAGTACATACTACGTTTTTTTTGCTGAGTACAAACAGCAAAGACGATTTACAATTAGACGACCAGAAGATGTACGCAACTTGGCAACCCTGGTAAAAGAGAACCAAAAAGTGGTAGGAGTTCACTCAAGCGCATTTCTCTCTTGCGTCATATCTTGTTTATTTCATACTTTTTGCATAGTTTATGTAATTTTACTTCAACATGGTTGGAATTTGTATAGTTATATACAATAACACTATCAAAAACCTGCTCGTGTATTGAAATATTCAATGAAGAGTGAGAGTAGAGAAGTACTAGGGTTTCACTCGTTTTGTTTGTTGGTATTTGAGTGAAGAGAAATGTTGGCTGTCTACTTGTACATCGTTTTTGCAAACAGCGTTGTATATATCTCAATTTCGTAGTTGTCAAAATATAAGCGAAATTGAGCAATTTCAACTCAATTTCGGCCTAAATTGCGAAAGACTTCAATTTCGCGGCAACGTGAACATAGCATTACACTTCTCTCACTTGCCTCGCCACTGTCACTGATTTTTCAACGACAGTAACTTCGGCAAGAGATTTGACATAAGCGACGAGATCATGGCTGAACTAGTAGAGGTTGGCGCATTAGAACAAATGATTTTGTTTTCTTATGACTCCATCTGTTAAATTCAGTGTATTTTTTTGGTTTACTGTATTTGTTCATATGGATCTGTATTGAATTTTACGGTTAGAGTCATGAAACAAACACTAAATGTCTGTTGTAGGTTCACACAATTACAACAAATCCTACTGCGTCAATCTCTACTAGTTCAGCCATCGGCCATATCGTTGACGTTTCGTAGTAATTTGAGAAAAAAGCAAAACATCGCAAACGACTTTACAGATTGGGAAATATATTTGAATTTGAAAATTTTGCTAATTTTTATTGAAATATTGTTTGACAATACAGACATATAAACATGAATACATGTCCAATTTTGCAGAGTACATCAGTTCCATTGTAATTTGGAGAAGTAAGACAAAACACAATGGCAAAAGAGCGAAGAAACAAAAAATCAGAGCACGAAATTTAACGAAACGACACTATCGGCCGTTGCTTAAAACTGTACTGTCTTTATAACCGACAGGACGCGTACGTCACTCAAACAATTTTTTTCTTTGTGACAACTAGTACATATTCTCAGCTATCGTGTCTCAAACTGTCTCGTGTAAACGCACCGTTAGGAATCACTGTAGCATCGATGCCTTTCGCTACTGGGCTGTCTCTTGAGTTGGTACCGTCTTCATTCAACGAAAATATATACATACGTATGTAAGTAAATCCATACTTTAAGGTTATGTCTTGTACTTTTTGCACATTAAGTGTTAAAAAAGACTTTAATGGCCAGTTTGTATGTGGGTAGTAAACTATCGGATTACTTAATCTTAATTCTAAGTTAATTAGAGGTTAACTTTGCATCTTGTTTTCCAGTGGTGCGTTAATGTAATGCCTTGTACACGCTGCCGCGAAATTGAGGTCTTTCGCAATTTGGGCTGAAATTGAGTTGAAATTGCTCAATTTCGCATATATTTTGACAACCACGAAATTGAGATATTTACAACAATTTCGTTGAAATTGTCGTATACAACGCTGTTTTTACTCAACAAAAAAACTTAGTATGTACTCTTTTTTGCACATATGCAAGAGAACGAAATTTTCCGGTGTGCCGCCGTCGTGATAATTTTTTTTAAGTTCACGTCGCCGTCATTGAGGCATGGTTCGACATAAAATCTAGTCCAATATTATCGCCTAAACCGCTTTTAAAGTCCCGAATTACTAAAAAAATATCTAATTTTATTTTGCACAACCAACGAGATGAGCCTAAAAGTAACGTCTGCCGAAAAATCACGTTTAATAAAAACTGAGTTGCCGCCATCGATTCATTTCTTTGTTGCTCAAACGCCGTTGATAATTATGGGTCGGCTTCGTTCACCGAACACGTGGTTACTAAAATTAGAACAAAAAGCAAAACAGTTGTATGCCGCCTCATTCATCAAAACTTTTCGACGACATAGAGTAGTGAAAATAAATGAAAAGTCGTGGTGAATCAGGGGATTATGTTAAAGTTCACGTACCATTCATTTATTTTATTGTTTTCATTCATTTACTAGCTAAATTTCGGTTATTGTGCCCCGGCAGTAAAATTTTACTAATGGTAATGTTTGTAAACAAACCGTTGTCATTTTTCAACGAAATTGATCAAATGCCAGTGTGAACGATTTCAATTTCGTTCGACAATTTCAATCCGAAATTGTCAATTTCGTGGCAGCGTGAACAAGGCACAAGTCGCCATATTGTAAACTAATATGGCAACCCTTGTATTCTTATTGGAAAAACGTGTGTTTTGGGATAAATACCAAAACAACAAAGGGGAACAAACAAAATGGAATTATGTAAAATAAGAAATAGATGCATAAAATCGAAGTTCACCAACAATATGACAACTTGCTTTGCATAAATGTCGATTTACACAATTCAAAAAGGGCAATGTACAGAATTTATTGTAGGTGTGATTAATTTCAATGTGCAAATCTTACCAAATTATTTTCACCGAAACAAATTTTGTTTTTGTTTTTAATTAAAGAAGTATTTATTGCATTGTTGCGTAAAATAGTAACATTTAAATAAATTATAATATTATAATCACCAAATATGCCGAAGACTCCAGCAATGTTCCCTGCGAAGAAATTTATTAATGATTAGACGCTTGGGTATCAAATTTGTTCGCTTCTACAAATGATACAAATTTTTATTCTTCAAATGGCTAAGAGATGTACATTTTCCTGTTGCTTAGTAAAACATATTCGACACTTTTCCATTTACAAAAGTACTACATTATAGACTTCTGGCCAGTAGAAATGTATTATTTGTTAAACACAGGCGGATTAAATTTTTACTTAAATTTCTTTATGAAATTTGTTAATTCACCCTTTTTATGAAATTTATTAAAACGGACGCTTAGTCCCCCTTTCCACGTGCAAACTTTTGTTTGCAAACTTTTTTTTTCTTTTGGAGTTTGCGATCGCTTTTCCACACGCAAACTTTTGTTTGTAAACTCTTGCGAAAGAAAGAAACGTCAAAAAAAATTTTTACATTTCAAAGTCTATATAAACAGTGTGAAAATAATTTAATAAAAGCGGTGTAAAAATGGACAAGGAGTGCAAAAATAATTTAATAAAAGACGTTCTCGATTGTTAACAGCCATTTTTAATTAATCAAATACTTTACTTTATTAAAACAAATTACAAATCAAATTATTTGTCAGAAAACTCGACATAAACAACGAATGCGTTAAAAACGAAATGTCAAAAATATTTGTTTCAACGAAGAGAGCAAAGCAGAGTTTGCGTGAACGGCAAATATGTACCGAAACTTTTTTGTTTCTCTTCCTCTCACCCCTCTCGCCAACAAACTCAAGAGTTTGCAAACAAAAGTTTGCACGTGGAAAAGGGGACTTAGAGACTTTGGCAAAATTCTTGCTTTGTTTTTCTTTTCACAAATTAATGGTTACATTCATACACAGCGACACAGTAGTAATACAAATTTTTTTAGGTTTATATTCGTCTCGCTCTAGCGCACGGTGTCTAGTCGGGATGTTGCTGCCTCACCACAAATCTTGACATTCAAATCAGAATTTGCCAACATTCAGATGCAAATTCAGCATTGTTGTCGGTAGTGTGCTTTGCACTTTTGATTTAGGCAATAATGCCACTATTTCGTGTCTTCATACAAAAAAGAAATCACCAAACCCAAACAGGGCAATATTACCGATGCTTATTTTTTCTGTGTATGGAAGAAGAACAAGAGACGTCGCATCTGGCGTAAACGACGAAAATTATAATTCATTTTATTTCCCTGCCGTCAAGAAGGCACAATGTTGACAGGTTAATACAAACATTATTATGTGTTGAACAACGTCTTTCAGTTTTTCTGACAGTTGAAAATAAATTATTTAATTTTGTTTAAAGAAATGTGAACAGTACCTCGTTTCTGTAGTTCTCGAATCGAAAAAGTTTTCACATTAAGCATGAAACAAAAAATTCCATCGTTTCTCGATTTGTGAGTAAAAAGTGTTTCTGTATATCAATGCGAAAAGAGGCAACACTGATGAAATTTTGATTGGAATATTCCAAGAAAGCTGTCAAGTAAGAAACAAATATAAACAAACAAAATAAACTAGTGCGAAAAAGAACAACAAAAAGAAGTATAGACATGTATTCAACTGCATTTTATTTTTGCTTTCTTGACTTTTCTGTAATATTTTGGAAAAATTAATTGAAATACAGAACAGAAAAGATATAGTTCTTATCTTCTCCACTTAAAAAATAAGTTTTAAATTCTTAAAAAACCTTTTTGTAGAAACAATATCAAAGTCTCGCACCGTTTTAATTTGTGAGTATTTTTGACGTTTCACATTTTAATTTTTTCGACTCACTACTTTTTAGAAACAGATTTGCTCGCATTTTTCCAATAAGAACGAAAAAAGCAGTACGTCACACAAAGTTTTCGCAAAACAAACGTTGTAGAAACAGTCACATGTGAGAAGCGATTTTTTGTACCGATTCCTAGCGTTTTTGTTCCAAATCACATGCTTCATGTGAAAACTTTTTCGATTCGAGAACTACAGTAACGAGGTACAGGAATTGTAAATGCATATTCTATATGTATACATAGGTAGTAAAAAAGAACAGTTGATGCAGTTTTTGTTCCTCCGGCCTGTAGAAAATAATAATTTAAGAATAAGGGTGTGTGTCAATCCGTGAAAGTTTCCTATGGTGAAAAAAAATTGTGTTGTGGTGAGAATATTTTTACTCTTTGCTGTGCCAAACCGAAAGTTTTTCCACAGTATTAAAAATTTGACAGTTCGTAAGATGAAGGAAATTAAAGACGCGTCTGAAATATAATCATCTTTATAATGAATATTTGTAGAAATATATTATTGTAGATATGGTATTTTGTTCAGAAAATTCTTAGTAGTTACTTCTCCAAATTTACATGTACATAATTACATGTATTATAATTCTTTTTGCATCTTTTTGCCGTTGTTGCCATTGTAATAAAGACAAATTTACAAAAATGTAAATGGATTCTAAATGGCTTACGGCAAATGTCTGTTTACAAATGACTGATGGCCACAGCTACAAGCCGACATAAAAAGTTGCCGACGGCGGCGGCCATAAAATACAAACTGCGTTGGGTAAAGTTAACAATGAAATAAAGTTTTTTAACACAAAATTATGATGTTAAAAATAAAAATATGCGTGTAACTGAGGGAAAATATTAATAATTTATTTTATTCAAATCCATTTGGGACACTTTTATGCAATTCATAAACTGAAAAATACCGGCGGCAACCCGCCGCACAAAATATATCGACAACGGCAGCAATTCGGTTCTGTGCTATGCAATCTGCTTCGGCCCTGGTGTTTGTATTGTGGTTGTCAAATATTTCCAGCCTGTTGCCAAAAATTTACCTAGCCCCCTGGGCTAGTGAAATTTTATTCACCTCGCAAATGTCATATTTTTACTACTAGGTGGAAAATCTATCGCTTTGGCACAGGCTCTAATTGCTAATTTAAGAATAAAATTAAAAAGTAAACTAGGGTGACGAATTTTGACGCCA
The DNA here is from genome assembly GCA_963931995.1 of Phaonia tiefii. Classification (NCBI taxonomy): domain Eukaryota; kingdom Metazoa; phylum Arthropoda; class Insecta; order Diptera; family Muscidae; genus Phaonia; species Phaonia tiefii. The sequence goes on from OZ008367.1 coordinate 18,433,550, forward strand.
AGCGATTGTGTTTATTAACAACGAATTTTGAATTGACGCCAACGTTATCGCCATGATTGTGGTTATATCGTACACTAGATTGTATTTTATTGCCATCTATGACTTTTAAAACACCGCTATTTGCAATAAATGAGTTTTGATGTGAACAAACACAATTAGGGAGTTCACATGGTGTACTCAAAAACGTGTACTATTGTGTTGTATTTATCATATATGTTAAAATAATACAACAGTTGTAAATATGTTGTTGGTATTCTTCATGTAAATAGATTTTACGACTATACAACCTGAGCATGTCTGTTTTTCCAGTGTACTATGTTGTATGTTCAGTGTCAGCTGTTTTTGTTTACTATTTAATCAGATATATTGTGTTTTGAAGAAATTTTGCATTTTTCGACAACATTAACTCAAGAATTAATTTTAATTGGTAAAATAATAAAAAAAAGGAAATTGGACAAATGGAAGGAGAAGAAACTACTTCGATAAGTTTTTGTGCACAAACTTTTCACACAGAATCGTAAAAATTTTATCTTTTTCGCTTCTTGTTGGCATTTTTTAATTTTTTTTAATAATTTTCTCTTGTTGCTTGACGTTTATTAGACGTTTTTATGACTTATGATTTAGCACATATGTACAACATGCTGCTCACATGTATAAGTCATATGTACTAATTTGTTAAATATGACTTTACGACTTATGACTTTAGGAGACCATGTGAATTCCCTAAATAACTTTCTTTTATTTCAATTCGTATTATTTATTTTATTTATTTTATTTTATTTATTTATTTATTTGAGTTTCTGCACAACAAGATTAAATCTTATAATTATAGTACAGAAAGTAATTATTAGTAAAACTTTAAATATGTCAGAACAAATAATAAGAATATCTAAATATATAATATAAAGTAATTCAAAATTTAAAATTAAAGATTGATGGAAAAAAAAAATAAAAATTTGATCTAACTTAAACAATAGACATAAAAATAATACAAATTTAACACACAAAAAATAAAACAAAAAACAAAATTTAATATAAAATTAATACATAAAATTATTCAAAAAATTTATATAATTGATTTTTAAAATGCGTTACATTACTCGTTAGTTGTAAGTTTGATGGTAATTGATTCCAAAGACGTACAGCGTTTATGAAAAATTGCCATTCCGATACAAGGGTGTGATGCCTCGGAAGAATTATCTTGTTACCCCTGTTGGATCGTGCAAAACAGATTTTTTCATATAAATATTTAGGCATTTTTGTATATACTATTTTATGAAAAGATAAAAGAACTCTTATTTTCAGGAGACAATCGAAAGGTATTCCATATATTTTCTTAGAGAATGATGAGGTAGAAGTAAATCTCCTCAAACCATACACGTATCTTACAATGTTGTTGTAAATAATATTGAGCCTACGCTTGCTTGCAGTATCACAATTTTCAAATAATTCGCAACCGTAAATTAAACCAGGGATTATGTATGATTTGGCAAGAAGTAAGCGAACATTTAGTGGTGTATAAGATTGGGTAGTCCACAATGACCTCAATTTAGCATAGGCCTGAGCAACTAGCGAATTAATATGATTGCTCCAAGACAAGTTTTTATTAAAAACTACACCAAGATTTTTAGCTGTAGAAACAATGGAAATAGGCTGGTTGTTTATAAATAAGTCATCTGAAATCTCAGGGTTTAGTGATCTTTTATGTATTAGAAGGCATTTAGACTTCAGTGGATTTAAGAATAATCCGTTAGACATTGCCCATTGCTGAATATTTATGAGATCAGAATTAATGTTAGCAATGCTTTGCCTAAGAGTGTGTAAGGGACTACTAAGATAAAGTTGTACATCGTCCGCGTACATATGTATCTTACAATGGGATAATTGCTTTGGAAGATCATTAATATATAAAGAAAACAGAAGAGGTCCCAAAATAGATCCCTGTGGTACACCTCGTGTTAACTTTAGTGATTGAGATGAAACATTATTTAAAACAACTGACTGTGTTCGATTGTGAAGGTACGAGGTTAGGAGCTGAGTAGAGGTATACGAAAAATTAAAAAAGTGACGAAGTTTCATACACAAAGTATGATGGTGAACGGTGTCAAAAGCCTTAGAGTGGTCAAGAAGTATCAAAAAATTTATTTTACCATCATCAAGATCATGTCTTATATTCTCACCTACATCAATTAATGCAGTCACACAACTATGATTAGGACGAAAACCTGATTGCACATTCGATAAAAGTTCATGATCGTTGAGATAATTTCTGATTTGAGTGTTTAAAAGTTTTTCTAAGACTTTAGACAGATAACACAATATTGCTATTGGTCGATACTATTTGTCAGATTTAGGTATTGGTATTATCTTAGCGTGTTTCCATTTAGTAGGAAAATTACTGGACATTATAATATAATTAAAGATATGAGTCACAAATGGAAGTAGTAAGGGTAAAAGGAGTTTGAAAAATTTTGGATTGATACCGTCAAAGCCAATAGCATTAGATTTTACAGACATACAACTAGAAAAGACATCACTTTCATTTACACATAGAAATTCAAAGTTATGGTCATCATTAGTGCCGCTTGCAGCAGAATCAAAATTGTAAAAATTGTCATTCATCTGGATTACAGGCAAATTAGTGAAACTAACATTAAGGTCATTCACATCCATTGAACATATATTGCTATTTACGTTCGCTTTCCCAGTTCCTATTTCACGAATTGTCCTCCAAGTTTGTCTGGATTGCAATGCAGACCCAAAGAGTTTAGAGTAATACTCTAATTTAGCGATTTTTATTCTGCGATTTACTTCTCTTCTAGTATCACGATATTCATTCCTAAGTTCAGAGGTTTTGAAACGTTTCCATCTAGAGAAAGCAATATCCCTTTGCTGAATTAAACCCTTAATGGTAGAACTAAACCAGGGTTTGGCTCTAGCCATAACAGATTTAGTTCTCAAAGGTACCGTCTCATCGTAAAGTCTCAAAACATGTTCGTCAAGGAAAGTAATCATATCGTTTGCATTTGACATATAATATATACTTTCCCAGTCAATTTGCAAGAAACCATCGTAAAGCGAATTGTAATCTATATTTTTAAAATCCCGATAGGTGTATATTTTTTCCTCTGATTTGCTCTGGAAATCATATGTTAAAAATATAAGGTCATGTTTGGAAAAACAAGAAGCAGATATTTGGTCATACAGAAGTACTTTGGAAAGATTATTAACAAAAAACAAGTCAAGCAAAGTGTTAGTCGTAGAAGAGTAATGTGTTGGTTGAGTGCAATTTGTAGGCTCAAGTCCTAGAGGTGACATGTTGTCTGTTAAAAGAGAATCCGACAGAATGTTGCAATTAAAATCTCCACATAGCACTATGTCCTTGTAGCTTGCGGTTAGAATTTCCAGTTCCTGAAAAAAGTAGCTTAAATTTATTCTACTGTTGGGTCTGTAAACGCAGCCAACCAACATTTTTTCCCCGAGGGATGATACCTCTAAAAATAAGTATTCTACTAGATTTCTCCGAATAGCCCCATCATTCTCAAGTTCATCTAACGTATTAACTTGTGATTTACAGCGAAATTTGCAAGAAATATGATTTTTAATATAAATAGCTACGCCACCAGCGTGCCTGTCTCTATCATTTCTAAATATTTTATAGCCATCTAAGCGGACTAAGCTGTCAGGAGTAGACTTATCAAACCAAGACTCGGAAACACAAATTATGTCAACAGTTGAATTTTCAAATATTAAACGAAACTCATCAATTTTATTGTTTAAACTTTGCGCATTTATATGACAAATTGAGAAACCTTTCCTCTGTTTAGCCAATATACGCACCATGTTCATAGTTACATCCTTGGAACCACCAGCAGTGTTATTTAAATTGTTCATTTAAGAATAATAATATTAAATAAGTAGTTAATGTAACGCATTTAAAAAAATCAACAAAAAAAGTAATAATCAAATAAAAGAATAATCTAACAATACAAAAAGTAAAATAGTCCCCCGGAAAAAATTTACAAAACTGATTTATCAGAGTCATCAGTAAAATTTGGATAACCGCGAAAAAGTTCAAATGCCTCAAAATCTTCAATACATGTTGGGTCATCGTCTTTGGCACGTTTGACATAAACAAGTCCACGAAAAGTATATGCGGAATGCAATTTTCGTCCCTTTTTAAGGGTTAATGCTTCACGAAATATTCTGTAGTTAGAATTTGTTAAATTCTCATTTATATTAAACGTGTTCTCCGATTGAAAACCCAGATGTGTTAGCATTAAATTCGATTTATTAATTTTCCTATAAATTCCTAATGATTTTAAGAAGAAGTTTTTGTCATAAGTTGAGAAAAGTTTAACAATAATAACAGCATCAGGAGAAAATTGTCTTGCCTTTTATTTTTATTCTTAGGTACAAATTCTAGAATAAATTCAGACTGTATCACAACACAATTGGCCAAGTGACTTTCGATGAGAATTTGGTGGAACTGAAACACTCTTGCACACTCTTTAAATATACATACATGTGAATCTATGCATTTGTACTCATATGTTATTATTTGGAATGTCGTTCGGGAAACCCCGAGATGGTTTATCAATCCCAAAAAAATCCCAACTTTTCTATTAAAGCTATTAGCAATTTTATATCAATTATACATGGTGCAAATTAATTATACGACAACAATAACTTGCAGTTTAATTAGCATTAACTCTACGAATGCAAATTCAAAAAAATGTAAATTATATTTGTTATAAAAAACATTTGCCCATGGCACAGGTGATCGACTATGTACTAGGAAAATAATAGAGAACAGAGTGGATAGGCGAGACAGCGATAAGTAACCAGAAGAAAACCATGCAGAAAACTAAGTTTAAATAGTGTTTGATTGATTGTAATGACAGCTAAATAATGTTTTATATTGGTTGCATCGAGCGAAAATACGCATTCCCTTTTATTTTCATCCGTTTTATGTCCAACCGAAGAGTAAAATTCAACAGCAACTCGATGAAAAGTCCTACCATAGAGTAATCTCAGACTAGAGAGAATATTTGGCTCATCTGACGTTTCCTTTCACACTCTTCGTGATGCGGTCGGTGTGATAGAGAGATGTTTGACGAAAAGTGACATACATGGAATTAGTGGAATTACAATAACTTCTTGCTTTAATTTTTCATGTCGTTTTGGCGAAAAACTGCAATTTAAATGTGGTTTAAACTTTTTTATTGACTGTTATTGTTAGCATACATTTGTGTTGTATTTAACACAATAATTTTAACACACACAACGAAATGCCGTTGTTGTTATTTTGTTCGTTGTTTTGAACCATTGCCTCTATCTGGTATTAGTAAAGCAATCCTTTTCAACATCAAACGTAAATATCACACCAGGCCAAATGTCATAAATTTGGTGGGAGAACTAGTAGATCTACTATAAGTATTAATCTATGAGTCCTACTACCTTAATACATATATATTGAAATAGAAGAATAATTCGATTCTAAATATTATTATATTTGGGAGGAAATTCGCATATTTTTCCACGTAAGTATATGTAGGTTTGGGCGAAACACGCGAATGCTTCCACGTAAGTATTTGGATGTTTGAGATGAAGAACGCATGTGTTTCCACGTAAAAGCATACATGTTTGTCAGTAAACATGATACGGTTTGCATTTAAATGCAAGTAAGTTTGGGACTTGCAAACATCTGAATGTTTGAAGTGTGTTCCTGCAGAATGTGTATGGGAAAATATGTTAGAGAGGTCGTTATTTTTCAGCGTGTGTATGTATGCATATTCCATTTAAAAGTTATTGTAACGAGCTTTCCAATGATTTGCATATAGATCCGATCCAGTGTCAGAAAATATAAATAGATCAATATAAATAGAAACATATATATTACAATTTAGACATCCCACAGAATTCCTGCATGTAAATTTGTGAAATACCGGAATTTGCTAAACTCAGTTTTTAACGTTATGCCAGTTATTATTATTTATTAAATAAAATTCTCATGCCCGCAAATTCCACGTTTTGCAAAGGCTAATTGTACAACCGAACATGGTTGTCAACACTTGAAAATCAATCGAACTTTAGTAATTTGTTTAAAGAAAAACAAAAAAATCCGAAACGTCATAAATTGTACTAGCAATCAGGGTGTGTGATAAGTTGTTTTATATGTCACGAGTAGCTCATTCGCACTGAGAACGATTTGCGTGTTGTGCCACTTTCGTTGATTTAAGCAGAAATCAAGAAAATTAACTCGATTTTGACTGCCAACAAATCGGGTGTTTTTTCTTGGTTGTCTGAGAACCAAAAAAATGTCTGATTTGTTTTATGCAACGCTGTTTTACTACAGACATAAAGCAACTATGGTATAAAGAAGAAAATTTACTCATGGAGTGGAATGCCAACAAAGAAAACGAGTGAAGCGTGTCGTGTCTCTGCTCGCTCTCATACTCTCTTCGTTGAATATTTCAACACACGAGCAGTTTTCTGATGATGTTATTCTATATAACTATAGAAATTCCAACCATATTTCTACGGAGTACGCATGAAAAGTACGTTTTTTTTATCAAACCAGTGAAGCGACAACATATAGGTAGTAAGATTATTTGACAAAGCACTGAAAAAGTATTTTTGTATTTAATGCCCGGTATTCAGTTTTTATTCAATTTTCGTTGCCATAAAAAGTATGTGTATAAAAAATAACGAAAATTTCGTGAACCGAAAATTTCGCTCACTTTTCATTTGCTTTCGAAAATTTCGTAGGCAAAATCAAGTACAAGGTGGTACGCTAAACTTATTTCGTACGAAAACTATTGTTTGGGATCGGAATTTTGACATTTCGATTATTTTAGTAAGCAAAAGTAATCCACATGCGTTAAAAATAAAATGGAGTGAAAATATCAATTACTAATGAAATTTTTGCGAGGTAAATCGGAGATATGTCGTAACTTTCTATAACAAACGTTTCCGTTTAGAGATAAATGGCAAAATTTCTTACGAACATTTCGCAAGAACTGAAAACGGGGGTCAAAGTCCGATCAAACATAAATTACCAGTCAAAAATTAGGCCTTATTTTTGACTGGTTATTTATATTGGTAATCAATTTCTTTTGATTTATTTTAGATCTGACTTTAAATACGAAAAGAGTTTTTCAGTGCTTTGTCAAATAATCTTACTACCATGTGGCAACAATGGCAAATGCTATGAATAAAAACCGGTATTCATACATTTACCGGCTAATCCTTACAATGCATCAAACCTGCGCCATTTGCAAAACAAAAGTGAAGTGATTAAATACAAAATGTTGAATGAAATTGGAAAATATTTGAGAAAAACAAAGTTCTAACTGAACTACGAGTTAAATGATACGTTTTTATTGTCATTTCAACTAGGATGGTGATTATAATTGTTAACATTAACAATTAAAAAACTTTGTGTTTGTACTTCTTCTTGTTTTCTGTCAAAATCATATGGTCACTTGATCATAGTTTAAATGCCTAACTTTGGCTGTTTAAACAGCAATCAACTATTAACCTAAAAAGTGAATTCAGAGTTTATATTATGTTTGATCGTTGATCAAAGATGATTTTGCACTCAAATATGAGGTCTTAAGGTACGGTCAGATTGGGCAAATATTTGATCAAAATATGTTTCATCATATTTGCTAAAAATGTTGTCAAATCAATACAGGGTTGATTTTGTGTTCACACTATGCAAATTTATTTGCCTCTTTTTGTTTGATCAAACAGGTATCAAATAGCACCAAATAAACAGTAGGGCAAATACATTTGCCCTGTGGTCAGACTTGAACAAATATTTGCAACAAATAATTGTTTGATCAACCTGACAGAAAATACAAATTTGGTTTCTCAAAAATTTTAAGCCAGCTGTCAGAAAACGCAAATTTGTTTTCTGAAAAATTTTAAATTAATAAGCAGCAAATACGATTTTGTTTTTCCAAAAGTTTTAAACAAACTGCAAAAAAATATTTTAAATATCTATGATGCAGGAGGATGAATGTTTTCTTGTATTGTGCTGTGGAGAAGCGACGGAGTTAGTTTTGGAACAGGAGAAATCTTAAAAGCAAATTTGGGCAAGTTTAGCTCCCACTGGCATAGCCAAAAAAGCTCCCTGGTTTGAGGTAGAACTCATTGTTTTAAGCAAAAAATTGTAAATGACAATTCTGGTGACGGGAGTTCGGATATACGGGAAGATATTATGCTGAATGAGCCACCTTAAGCGATTTATGTGGCCTCTAATATATTTTTGTTATAAACTAAGTTAAAATAAACAAAAAAAATTCAATTAAATTTTTTGATAACTCGCTTAGTTATCGAGATATTCTATGTTGAAATTTTGAAATATTGTCGAATATTTTTTAAATTCATTTTTGCGAGTTTGACAAGCTTGCTCTAAAATCACCTAGCATAATGGGAAGGTCTGACGGAGGAGATTAGAACACCATTTTCAACATTTTCAGTAGCTTTAAAATTCTAAATATGACCAAGTTATCCTAATTAGTCGCAGCTTAGTCGGTTTAGATTTGATTTGAAAAGTTAGTACAGATTAACAAAGCTAAAACTATGCCCTTTTAACTATGTACACAGTTTTATAGCCGTTGAACCAAATTACCAAAATATTTTTAAAAATATTTATAATATTTACCAATTCTTCGTTTCAGTTTAATGTTGGTAATTTTTTTTTTACATTTCATAATTTGAGTCGTAGAAGCTGACAACACTGCTTATACCACCTGTTATTTACCATCGTTTGATCTTTGTTTGATCTTACAATTCTTTTGTTAGATCAAGTAAATGTTTGCTCAAAAAAAAGAAAACTATTTGCTCGTTAGTGGTCACACTGTGCACATTGAGCACATTTTTATTTGATGGCAAATAATTTTGTTTTACCAAAATTAGCTGTTTTGTTGTTTGCCACACAAAATTATTTTGTGGTCAGACTGGGGCCAAGAAATATTTGACGTTTTTCGTCAAATATTTGCCCAATCTGACCGTACCTTTAGTGTTGTAATGGATAGAGTTGCCCTCGCTACTCATTTTGTAAACTGTATACCTCTGTTTATCCCAGTATACAGTTTTTATGAAATTTTGGTTCCCATGAGAAGTACATGTATACAAAATGACGAAAATTTCACGAATTTCGGTCACTTTTCATTTGCTTGGTACTCAGCTCTTGCGAAAATTTCGTAGTCAAAATCAATTGCAGAGTTGTTACGCCAAAGTTATTTTGTACGAAAACAATTGTTTGGGACCGGAATTTTGACATTTTGATAATTTTAACAACCAAAAGCAACAGAACATGCGTTCAAAGTAAAATGGAGCGCGCAATGAATTATAAATAAAATATTTGCAAGGTAAATCAAATATAGTAATGAATATAATGCACTTTTCCTTTGGCATGTAATCTTTTCCCCATACCATTTTTAGGAAAAGTTTGGAGAAATTGCACAAAAATTTAAAAAATTTACCGTTGGACACAAAATACACAGTAAAAAACTTGTTATACCCGTTCCGTTAGCGTTGTGCTAATTTACTGTCCAAAATAAAAGATGATAATTTCACATTCCAGCAACCAAAATAAAAAAGAATAGAGTTAACGATAACAAAATTTTGTTTGACACAAGCTTGTTGCTCTGCTGCAAAAAAAAAGCTTAAGAGTTGTTTCGTGATAATTTAGTGTTCATGGCGGTATATACGATATACGAACTAAAAAAGTACAAGAATAAAATACTCTGCATTTTAAGGTTAAGCCCGGTATTCAGTTTTAATGAAATTTTCATTGTCATAAGAAGTACGTGTATAAAAAATAACGAACATTTCATGAACCGAAAATTTAGCTCACTTTTCATTTGTTTCGCACTTGCGAAAATTTCGTAGGCAAAATCAATTTGAGGGTTATTACGCCAAAGTTATATCATTCGAAAACAATTGTTTGATAATTGTTTTGGACCGGAATTTTGACATTTCGATTATTTTAGTAAACAAAAGTCATAACACACGCGTTAAAAATAAAATGAAGCGCGAAGAGGAATTATTATTGAATAATTTGCAAGGTAAATCAAAGATTTCGCAACGAAATTTTCCGTTTAGAAATAAATGACACAATTTCTTACGAAAATTTCGCAAGTACTGAATACGGGGCTATAGGGTCAGAAGAAAGCAAAATCAGCTGTTCTAATGCTGCAACCTCTCTTAGATCAGCCAGGGGGTTTCTATGCTGATCGAAAAAGTACTAGGGAAATGATGTAGAATTAGAGACCAACAAAGACAGAAACTAAGTTTAAATAGTGTTTATTAATACTAATGACAGCTAAATCATGTTTTATGTTATTTGCATTGAACGAAAATACGCATTCCCTTTGATTTCTGTCCGTTTTATGACCAACCAAAGTGTAAAATTGGTAAAGTACATCAGCAAATCGAACTCGATGAAATGGCGTACTACCTCGTCGTCATGAAGAGACAGCGAAGAGAATAATAGACGCTCTAAGTATTTCTCTATAGTTCAGCCATGATTCGCAGTTAATATTTTTGCCAGACATATGTATTCGTCTTTTATACGAGACTTACGGCGTTGGGACATTTTGTTCATTCTCTTTTGGTATCGCTTCGTAAAATCACGTGCGTTCAGACGTCGACTCTCTTTGTACAACTATGCGTGACTCTTTGTAACGTATTGTCGGTTAATCTTCTTTTTTTTCCATTCGTAATAATCTCAAATTCAAAATTTTAAAAACTTAATGAACAATGGCTGATTAAATTCCAATTGTATTTTTTTAATTTATTAAGAAATTGCTTCAAAACAATTTTCCCCACTTTTTGTATACTGTTGCTTTACGGCCATGTCAAAACACGAAAGAGGTGAAAGAGAAATATCAGTATGCCCCCTGAACTCGAATTCGTGACTCTTATGCTACCCCTCTTTCTTCTCTTCTCCCTTCACCCAGAAGCATCGTAAGTCGTGACTCGTGTTCCAGGGTCGTAAGTCATCGTATAAAAGACGAAATACTTCCAGCTCTGGCGCGCATCTTGCTCTGGCTCTCTACTCACCACTACGAACCCTGTAAATAATTGAATTATCATTGTCAGTGTCCAAACCATAGAGTAAATTTATAGTAGAGCCGCCATTTGTCTCATCTGACGTTTACTTTCACACTCTTCGTGATGAAGTCGGTGTGATATAGAGATGTTTGACGAAAAGTGATATACACCAGGTGGAATTACAATAACTTCTTGCTTTAATTTTTCATGCCATTTTGTTGAAAAACTGTGAAATTTAAATGTGTTTTAAACTTTTTTATTGACTGTTATTGTTAGCATACATTTGTGTTGTATTTATCACATTAATTTTAACACACAAAACGAAATGCCGTTGTTGTTATTTTGTTCGTTGTTTTGAACCATTGCCTCTATCTGGTATTAGTAAAGCAATTCTTTTCAACATCAAACGTATACATCACACGAGGACAAATGTCAGAAATTTGGTGAGTGAAAGATTTTCTCTACCCATATTTACTCTATGGTCCAAACTCCCCTGTTTTTGTATTTGTATATCCAGAGGCGGATTTAAGGGGGGGCGCAACGGGCGCGCGCCCGGGGCCCCGCAGTTTTGGGGGCGCCGTGACTTTATCAATCTTCCTATAATAAGCTAAGTCATACAAAAAGGGTGCAGAAATCAAGTTTTTCTTCTACATATAAAAATTAAAGTGTTTATTTTTCTACCAAAATATCCATTATATATTAAAACAAGGACCAATCTTTATCAAATGCTGCAAAAAAATTTACCTATAATGGTCCAGAAAACTAAAATGGAACTTATTTATAGAAAATTTCATTTTCATGAACTTTGAACGCCCACTATTTTTGTGAAGCCAATCTATAGTCCACCTGTTGTAACGATGTTTATCTTTATTAATTTTGAATTATAAAATTATATACTTATATTTATGTCATTACAAATAATTAGTATCCATAGAATAACACATACTATAGAAGAACTTATTCTCTCATCTGACGTTTCATTTCACACTCTCTCGGTAGGTCTGTGGAAATGAGAGCAAATTAAATTTAAAATTTACATACACCAGGTGGAGTTACAAAATATGTTCACTTAACTATTTCCTGTCGTTTTGGTGTAGAACTGAAAAATTTAAATGTATTTTGCACTTTTTTGTTGACTTTTAACGTTGGTATTCATTTGTATTGTATTTAACACAACTAGTTTGCCACAAAAACACGAAATTCGGGTGTAGTTCCTTTGCGGATCGCTGTATACTATTGCCACCATCTGGTATTATTGAACCCATATTTTCCACCCTCCACTGTGTAATTTCCATCGTACCTATGACGTTTAATTTATTGAGCGAATAAAAACTTCTATAGTATGTGTTATTCTATGTTAGTATCAGGTGGCATTCGAAATAAATTTGTTTTTAAGACTTTAAATCAATTAAAAATTGTCCTCCCAATTGTATTGCAACTTTCCTCACGGTGAATTATTTACAAACTGTACCACGAGTTTAACAATTAAAACTGCATGATAAAAATATTGTTACAAATCATTCTCGTGAATTTTAAATAACATGTTTCAGAAGGCAATGTTTAAAAACTTATTTATTTATCTGCAATCTTTGTTTTTGAAACATAATATGAACAATGATACGCCATTTATCAGACGCTGAAAAAAGAAAAGTTAAAAAACAATATGAAGAAGTTATCAACCAATAGAAGGGAGCATTAGATAAATTTATGATCACTCTAGGTAATTCTGTGGGCACAAAAAAACAGATGCACTTACAGCTTCCACCAGCCGACAAAATGAGTTTGCTGAAACTCTTGGTATAGAAGAAGGCATACGTGAAATATCTGTAGACAAAGGCAGGCAAGATATGCCGATGGAAAATATCGATAGTAAGTCGCAAAATATTTCATTGGAAATAAAATTAATGTGGATTTATACGGGCAATAGCCAAAACAATACTTCTCTACGGTATCGTAGTTTGGTGGAGGTCCCTCCAAAAGAAATATATTCTGAATTCCTTGATGAAAATTCAAAGATCAGCACTGATTAGCGTTAATGGGGCAATGGGCACGACGTCAGGTACTGCACTTAGCGCTATACTGAACATCTTTACTCCTGATATCATGGCCGAATAGGCAGCCGTTACATCCCTGGTGAGAATCAGAGATTGTGGCGTTTTGATATCGGGACATTAAGGACACACTGAATTACTACACCGGATCAACTCTATTCCCGTAAACACGGACTACTGTATACTCTACCTTCTACCAGCGACAAATCTAAGGACTTCTATTCCGAACAGGAATACCTGGGAAAAGTCACTGAAAGGGGATACCAGTAGCATCAGATTTTTCACGGATGGATCAAAGTTGGACGAGCAAGTGGGCTATGGGGTCCATTCAACGGACCTAAATATAAATATCTCCGTCAAGCTGCCTGATCACTGTAGTGTATTTCAGGCGGAAAATTACCCCCAAACTGGAGGTTGCTGAACTACCGAAAAGTAGTGTCACAACCTTCCGGAGAATATGTATCTCAACAGACAGCCAGGCTGCCATCAAATCCCTGGAAGCCATGTTTGCTACGTCCCTCACGGCGAAAGAATGCCACTCATCACTTAGGGTGATGGCAGAGTATTTTGACATCAGGCTCATCTGAGTACCGTGACACAGCGACATTCCAGGCAATTGCGTAGCGGATGCGTTAGCTAGACAGGGCACTACGGCACAGGTTCTTCCGGCAAAAGAAGGTGTTAGTATGCCAGTCTCTACCTGCCGTTTGCAGATCAGGCAGTGGGCCACAATATGTTCAAGGACAAGTGGAGACTTACTTCAGCTTGCAAACAAGCCAGGGTCCTCTGGCCACAGGTGGACAGGAAGAGGACTAGGCAACTACTTAACTTGCCGAGAGACAGGTTATCCACAATGACAATGATTGAAAGGGCAAATTGGCTGGACGACTAGTCGATAGTTGCTATGGAGGAAACTGCAGGTATCACAATGGGCTTATATAGCCTAAGTGTGGTAGACAGCGTGCTGTCTTGTAGCCTTGCCAACCAACCAACCAAATAAAATTAAAATACATTTTCTCTGGCCTAATGCATTAAGAATAGAAATGGTTGAATTTCTCATTTGTAATAAACTAATAAATATTGGCCATATTAGTCAAATTAAATCGATATATAAACACGGTGATTGCATTTTTATAGGAAATCGTTGAGTGGAGAATGTGAAGAAATAACGTGGATAATTTTTTCCGAAACATCCAAATCTATATAATGCTATCCATGAAAATTATTTTTGGGCTCAAAATCCAAGTTGACAACTGGGTTTCAAAATTGGAAACATATTGGAGCTACTGTGTCCGGCCATAAAAAATCAAAGCAGCATGTCGCCTCAATGTGGACACTCTACAAGCCCTCCATGGTTTCAAATTGCGTCAATGCACAAAATGCGAAAATTGTAATGCAAAACGAAAGGTTTTGGAGAAACATTTTACGAAGATTTGTATCCACAATAAAATTCCTTGAAATTAAATGTACAGGACATAACGAAGTTAAAGATCTTCCAGTATGATGGTTTTTTAAAGTCATACTTGCACGAATACAGTTGCGCGAATCATTACTTTTACATTAAGACTTTTAGTTATGATTTTGGTCTTACCCATAAAGTTTGTTCTAAAAAAAGTTGCAATTTTTGTTTATTTTATCACTGTTTACGTACACGTCTGTCTCGCCTTGCATTCAAATAAAAACTAAAAGCTCAGCAAACTGCAACGCGTCAATTGTCCATCCAAGATATATTGATAAGGTAGAACTACAAAACATCGAAAAATGCCTACCAACCAAATCTACGCACACTTTTGTGATGGTTTGGTTTTCCCAAATATAAAATGTGTGAATTCATTAGTGGCTATGACATCATTGACTAATTTTGTCGGCAGGGCGAAGTCTGCCGGCTCAGCTAGGAGTTTAGATAAAAAAGCCAAAGATATGAAAGAAACTTTTCCAAATGTGGAAACGATTCTGGAGAAGGATCATTTCTTGTCTTAAAAGAGTAAAGAATTATTTAAGAAATTCCATGACAGAAAGAAAGACTCAATACTATTGCTGTATTGCATATAGGTAGTGATTTACTTAAAATTATTGATATTAATGATATAATTTACAAGTTTGCAAGCCAAAAAGATAGAAAAAATTTTCTGTATTTTAATTAGTACTTAAAGTAATTAAAGTAAGTTTTTAAGTTTTATAAAATTTTGGATTATTTCAACAAAAATGTGGTTATTTTTTGATTATTTTTCAGGGGCCCAATATTTATTCTGCGCCCTGGGCCACATCCAACCAAAATCCGCCTCTGTGTATATCTCTGGAATGAACAGCCACTTATCAGTCATTTTTTGTAATACGCAAGTATGAACGTCAATGTGACATCTCTGATTCGCGAAATATGAATATCACTTAGTATTAATGGCTCTATTGGCCCTGTTTGTTGGCTTTTTACACTTACGTCGAAACATAAATTTACACTTATTTATTTGTTAACGCTATTTAGTCAGTAGATCAACCAACTACTCTTACGCGAAACTAACACCAGAATGCGTTTGCGTCAATAGCCACTTCATGAAGAGTAGAAATATTTATTTATTATTTACAATTCTAGATGAAATACTAAAAGTGATTATCTGTTATTCGTATCGTATTGTAGCTAGAAGTGCCAGTGCGTTTGACAGCTTAATGCACTTTTGGAATTTTCCATTTTTATACGTAAATAGTAACGTATGATTTTCTTAGAATATTGTTTGTAAGCTAATTAATACTACGATAAAACAACAATTGACGTAAAGAACGAATCACTCATGGTAATGCTGCATTCAATTGCAACGCAAGCTGCAGAGTGCATAGAACAATAGACTAAGAGTTTGCAACAGCTGTTTTTCTTGGACCGGAAACCAAGAAAGCCACTGGAAAAGTTGGAGCTCAGAGTTATGCAAACTTGGCAACCCCCACAGAATGAGAAAAATACTTATTTTTATATATTTGTGTTTCAATTGTAATCTCTTTAAACAGTTTTACTCTAACACTTCATTACATTCTGCTTTATTTCACTTGTTATCCCTTTTTCCCTCGATTTAATTATCTCAAAAATACTCCCAGTTGTGGTTCAATGCACAAAGACAAATGTGTGAACAACGCTTTGAGCAACCCTACATACCCCCCTGGCGGAGTGTTTAATCCAGGGGGGTTATTTGCCACAGATGATCAACCTTAGAGTTGGCGAAACATGCAGGATAAAGTAACAGAGAGAAATAGCGATAGATGACTGGAAGTATTTAGGGTTGCTCAATGCGTTTTTCATATATTTGTCTTTGTGCCGGGGCACAGGATAATTCCAGGGAACCATAGAGCAGTTGAGCTGCCAAGATTATGGACTACCTTACCTGTTACACTGAATACGGAGCATGTGGGTGTGTCTCTTTCTGTATGTAAGCTCGTGCTTAAAACCGAAGCTCTAAATTCGAAGCGAATGATAGATGGTCTGGTGGAACAAAATGCAGGATCACCAGTCAAAAATGACAAAGTAATTACCTGAATCCTGCGAAAGACTTGCCACTCATCTAGACTTGGAATCTCAGCTCGTGATTACTGCAGAACGTGTGTGTATGTAGAAAACACCAAACACTCACGCGGAACTATCAGAAGACAGTGGCAAAATGGACGCAATAATTAGATTAGGTTAGGTAGAAGTGGCTGTCACAATTGACACACGTAGTCCTATGAGGGCCGTTGTGATAGCAGGGCCATCGTTAAACCTACTTAATGACTCAGGATGGTTAAGGGGCGTTCAACGCCAAATAATGCCTGATCTCTACATTCCAGTATGTGGCTGAAGAAAAGACGTATATTGCTGCCAGGTGAACCAATTAGTATTCTGCAAATAGATCATTTAGCATAACTTCCTGAATGTCTCAATTTCAGTTATGTTTGATCCTAGTTATTGTTAAAGTTGTAATTCCTTTTAGGCTAACAGATCATATTTTTTCCTGGTTTAGTGGAAAAAAATTAAATGCCGCGGGTGGGATTCGAACTTACATTCACTGGACGATCGTTTCGATGTTTGTGTCTATTACATCCAACATGAAGTAAGATCCTAGATATTTTCTCCTTACTTACTTACTTATCCGGTCTCGGACAACCCCGGGGGGTCAGGGACCTTACAAAACGAAGATAACATATTTCGCCAACCAGTTCGATCTTTTGCTTTATTTCTCCAGTTGGCAATACCAAGTGTACGCAGGGATTCGTCAACCTGATCCCTCCAGCGGAGTCTTGGTCTTCCTATTTTTCGTCTTCCTTCGAGTTCGGTTTCGAAAACCCTTCGTGCTGGTTCGTCTTCATCCATTCTACTGACAGGGCCTAGCCAGCGCAATCGCGTTATCTTGATCCGCTTAACTATGTCAATGTCGGAATAAAGCTCATACAGCTCATGATTCATGCGTCGCCGATACTCGACGTTGTGCAGTATGGGACCATAAATTTTTCGGAGTATTTTTCTCTCGAAGACTCCTACAGATGTTTCGTCTGCTTGCGATAGGACCCAGAATTCTGCGCCATAAAGCAAGACAGGTTGAATGAGAGTCTGGTACAGCTTGACTTTTGTTACTCGAGAGAGGGCTTTATCTCTAAAGTGCTTGCTTAGCCCAAAATAACATTTATTCACAAGCACAATTCTCCGCTTGATTTCAATGCTGACGTTGTTGTTTTTGTTCACGGCAGACCCGAGGTATATAAATTCGTCCACTACCTCGAAGTTATACCTGTTATCATTAAGATGTTAAAGAGATCGCACGATAGGGTGTCGCCTTGGCTGAGGCCTCGCTTAATTTCGAAAGGTTCGGTAAGATCCTTACCAACTTTCACTGCGGATTTGGTGTTCGTCAAGGTCATCCTGCAAAGACGTATGAGTTTTGCAGGAATACCCACCTCAGACATTGCTTCATAGAGTTTCTCCCGTATCGGACTATCGAAGGCCGCTTTATAATCGATAAATAGATGATAGGTGTCGATTTGTTTATCGTGTGTCTTCTCCAGGATTTGGCGTAGCGTGAAAATCTGGTCAGTTGTCGATTTTCCAGGCCTAAAGCCACACTGGTATGGTCAAATCAGGTCAGCGATAATTGGTTTTAGTCTTTCGCACATTATACTTGATAGAACTTTATATGCTATGGATTCCACGGTATTTGGCACAGATACTCGGGTCACCTTTTTTAAATATGGGACATACTACACAGAGACTCCAATCGCCGGGCATTCATTCATCTAACCAAATTTTGCTAATGAGCTGATGCATGCACCTTATCAGCTCATCGCCGCCAGCCTTAAACAGCTCCGCCGGTAATCCATAGGCTCCTGCGGCTGTGTTGTTCTTAAGCCGGGCAATAGCTGTTCTGACCTCGTCTTGGTTAGGAGGGGGGCAATCGCCGTCGTCGTCCATATTGTGATCGATTGCCTCATCGTCATTGGATATCTCAGGTACTAGTAGCGCGGAGAAAAGCTCTCTCCATATTCCCAACATGCTCTGCACATCTGCGACGAGATTTCCGTCCTTGTTTTTACAGAAGGGGGGCCCTGAACCATGTCCATTAGTTCCGTTTTTAACTTTTCGGTAGAATTTTCGGGCTTCGATCTTCCGTCTGTATGTCTCAATTTTCTCAGTCTCGCGCTTTCTCCACTGCCGTTTCTTACGCTTAAAGAGACGGTTTACCTCCTTATATTTTCTCCTACTCATACAAAATGCCGGGCAATAGCATATAAGATGTTCGACGCTATCGTCTTACTCTTCATCCCCACAGCTTCTGCAGTAATCTTGAGCTGAGATTCCAAGTCTAAACAAAGATCAATAGATAACAGTCGCCATCCCTCGCTTCGCATTCTCTCGATGGAGACGAGGTACTAGGCCATGTGATCGAGTTCGAGTTGCTGTTGTATGTTACACTTTGGTTGCGGACATAATGCGGACAGAAATTTAAGGGAATGCGTATTTTCGTTCGATGCAACCGACATAAAACATATTTTAGCTGTCATCAGTATCAATTAAACGCTTTTTAAACTTAGTTTGCTGCATGGCTTGCTTGTGGTTGCTTATTGCTCTCTCGCCAATCTACCAATTTCCTACTTCATAGTCGATCAGGTGTGTCATGGATACCCCTGATCTAGACGTATGTCTGCCTATGAAACAGTATCCAATTACCACAGCTACAGCATCGTGATTTCTTGCCTAGGAATGGATATCAGGTATAGCGTACGATTTAGGTCATAACTTGGCCATACTTGCCTGGTGATCATGCAATGTTTGCGACGAGACCATCTATCTTTCGCATGTTCCAGCACCCTAGTGATCCTATCCATAGAGTTTGGCTTGAAATTACGCTTTCTGTGAAGAATCACACCTAGATATCTTGCACTGTCCTTTAGGTAAATTTCTATACCACATAGAGACAAGGAATGAATATACGGAGCCTTCTGCTTCTTGGTAAAAAGTATGAGCTCGATTTTCTCTGGATTTACACCCAGTATTTTCTCTATCGCCCACTTAGCGAGTCTCTTTACTAAGTTCTGGAGCACATTGCTGCACGTGGAGGAGTATTTTCCTTGCACTGCAATTGCCAGGTCGTCAACATATGCTACGACTGTGCAATCTGATAGCTCCAGCTCTAGCAGAACACTGTTCAGTGCTCAATTCCAGTGGAGTGGAGATAAAACTTCCTCTTTGGGTGTTCCTCTATTCACATTTCGAGTTAAGGTCATGTGTTCTAGTAGCGAGGTTATGCGCCTTTTCGTGAATAACTCATAGATCAAATTAATGACTCACTGGTCAACGCCAAGTGCCGATCTTATCAATCCTGGTAAGACGTTGTTAAACGCACCGCCTATATCGACAAGTGCCACAAGAGTTGATTCCTTTATATAAGATCGGTTTCCGTAGTTTTGTAACCGTGCTGAGAATTCCCTAAGGTCAATCATCCTCTCCAATGCCTTCAGAAGGAAATATGAGAGAATGATTGGTCTAAAGTCCCTGGGACTAATATGCAAAGATATTCCCTCTTTCGGAATGTGTATTACCATAAATTCTCTCCATCTAACTGCAATATATAGTAACCAGTAACCAGTGATATGCCGTCAGAGCCAGGTGATTTGTAAGGCTTAAAAATTCCTGTTGCCCAGTGTAGTGTTTGTTTTGCCACGATATTTCCCACAACGTGTGAGATGACGTGGTTGTTCGGTGAATCTGATATTAGGTCCTCGGAACTGTTTCCTGGAAAGTGTGTGTTAAGCAGGAGGTCTAACGAATCTTCACTCGATGTCGTCGATCGCCCGTTTCGTTCTTTCAGATATCCCAGAGAGGTGGGAGTCGTCGAGAGGACTTTGCGTGTGTTATACCCCTGACACATATGTAGTATAGAATCCATTATATGAATCCTATGGTTTAACATACTACAATATAGTCACACACATGTACATTGGTTTCATTTGACATTTTTACATTTGTGACAATGAATAATTATAATAAAATTATTTATTTATTTTCCCTCCAGATATCAATAATAATATTAATATCTTTTGTCCCGAGGACATTTCTTTTCACCGGTTTTGACATTTGAATTAATAACAAATAAACGATTAACAGCTGATCAAATCACAGCTGATCAAATGACATTTGGTTGAGCTGTGTTTAGGTGTTTTATGCTAGTGTTAGGAAGCGTTTTTTGAGCTATGTTTAGCTGTATTTATTACAATACTACATTTATGCTACGTTCCGGAACGTAGTATACGAACTATAATTAAACGCCCTATAAACCAGTTTGTTCAATGGTTTAATGGTGGTATAGGTTGATACACATGTGATATAGAATACTAGTATGGTTTGTAGACCACATGTGTGTCATGGGTATTCTAGTCTCTGACTCGTTTTCAATAGCCTTGTAGTTAAGTCTCCAAGATCTTTTTTTAAGATCTTAGTTCTTTCTTATATTCTTTCAGTCTAATTTTGTACTCATGCCAGTCACGTTCTGTCCTGGTGGACTTCGCCCTGTTTAAAAGCTTTCTGCAAGACTTTCTCAGGATTTGCAGAACCTTGTTCCAGATCCTGTTATGAGCTGAGATGAGAGGATCGGCAAGATCGTCAACTTCGGCGCTGTTACCTTGTTGGGAGAGAGGAATTGTTTAATCAAACCGTTCACACTTTGTTTATACTTGGTCCAATTTGCTCTACGAACGTTTCTTGGAACATACAAAGGGACAAGAGAATTAAAATTCTATGTAACGATAGTCGTAAAAGGAATGCTCACTCGACACCTTCCAGCCTTTGATCAACTCAAAGGTATCCCGTGATGCTAATGTGACATCAAGGACCTCTTGTCTATCAAAGGTTAATCTAGAACTGTTACCTCCATCAATTATATTGGTACTTCACCAAATTGTATGAGGGGCATTGTCGTCCGCACAAAGAGCAATACTCTTTTAATCCTTCTCTGCCTCCTCAATTAACTTCCTCAGTAGGAAGCGTTAAGTTCCAGTTTCTTCATAAGGCAGATAGGCTCACGCTAACCAGATTATGCTATTCTCCGTCTCCAGACTGGTAGCGGTAACGTCTTTACTGCAATAGTGAGGTAAAATATAAATATTCAAATGTTTTTTGGCAAGTAAACACGTTTTTAACGTGCCTGTGGCTTTGGAAACGAGGAGCTTGCAATCAGGTGTCTTTAATCCGCAAATCCTGCTATGATTTGTTCTAACCATGTATTCCGGAAGATGGTTCCATATACATGCCCTCTCTCTATGACCACCACAGTGAGGTTCTCCTTCAGTACTTCAGTGAACGCCTTTGGTCCTCGGTTTCTTGTTTAGACTTTGGCGGACCATCGAAGGATTAAACATTTTCCCGACTTCAACTAGCCAGAGTCGTTGGTGTTCCGTGGGCCGGTCAAATCCCTTGCCCAGTTAATTGACACATTTTGCTTTTCTGTAAGTTCTGCCGGATCGATCTTGCCAAACCTCTCTAGAGTTCTAGCGGTCATTTCGCCATCTACGCGACGACTTTATTCCACGACTATAGAGCGATAATTCCAGCCTTGTACTTGTCTGTACGATTTTATTGTTTTTTCTATCATTTACATTACAACTGCTGTGAAACCTATAATGTAGTCTGAAGTCTTGTCAGCTTATCCTTACTGCCGAGTCATCTCGTTAAGTGCTGAGAGATATTAAGTTCAGACAGAGTGATTCCATTGACTTGACAACTGTTCACTTCCCTAATTGCTAACATTTCCGCCAGCTAAGCGCTAATACAACAGCATCAAGAATCAACAGCATATTATACCCGATCATTCGGGTATGATAGTGTAATAGTGAAAATGGTCGCCATAATATTATCCGTAGTCAGTTGTCGACAATATGTGGTTTTCCAACACATTAGTGCTATTCATGCAAACAAGAAAACCAAGAACTTTTGCTCAGCGTAAGTTTGCCCCGAAGCGTTTCATGAGGCACCAAATAAAGTTGCTCAGTGTATCTATGCAGCAATTGTCAAAAAAGGCTGATAAAGTAACTAAACAAAGTAAAATTAAAAGTATATGCTTTACCTATTCCAGTATTTTAATTCTTTCACATAAATCAATAACCCTCTCTTTTTTCAATTCAAAAATATTGACACTGAAATGTCAAAAGTTTTCACGTGTCTTTTTCCAGGTTTGCTCAGCAAATTTGCCTCGAAAACTTGCCACTTTTGTGCAAGTCGCTTTGTATGGGAAATTTGTTTGTTTTGACGTTTGCCATGCAAGTTTACGATGTTTTCGAGTTTACGATGTTCTTTCGAGCTTTCATGAAGACCACTATTGTATATAGATTCCCAGAGAAAGCCCAAGCATACAGGCCTATCGTCGACTATGTTGCGTCTGACAATATATTAAAAATAAATGGTTTAAGGTTCAATTAGTCTTGACGGTTGGCGGTAGATGGTTGACGTTCTAGTAGACAAAACAAAACAAAAAAAAACTGACCGAAGAGAATTTGTTCAAAATATAATTTGCATGCATGAGTTAAAAAGCAATTGTGTCAAATAAAAAAATTAAAAGCAAATTGTGGCTGCCGTGTAATTGTGTATTGCCGCGCACAAAATGTCGCAGTAAAAGCAATAACAATAACAGCTGATCGGTATTGACGGCTGACTGTTGATTCTGCAACCAGCAGAAGTTTACCGTCGTAAACCGTCAATTTTAGTTGTCTCTATCTAAAAAGAAAAAAAACCGTTTCCCATTACATCCCATGAAGGGATTGGGGAGAGCTTCTCACAACCAGTGAGCTGTGCGGTTTCTAATTTTTCCCTCACTGATTGGGACCTACAGTTTTTACACCGATTCCGAACGGTATTTTGAGAAGCTTTTTCATGGCTAAATACTCGATAGTGTCGCCGCCGATAGAATTTTTTTTTAAAGGTGGTCAGAGCAGGGATCGAACCCGGGATCTCATATACAAGAGGCGCGCACACTACCCATTGCACCACCGACGGCCATCTAATGTCTAACTATCTAACACATGCAAAATGCAACCCCAACTCAAACAGCTGATCGCATAGAGTAATATACTCACCGAGTAATAGCTTAAGAGTGTAAACTAGTTCGTTTTCGTACTAACGAGTTCCGTGGAATACTTGGGAAACATATAGAGTATAGCGTAGTAAAAGAAACTGTGTGTTTGTTCACTTTTGTTTTGCGATATGCTTCGCTTTTTTTGAAGATTGATTTTCAGGATTTGTGTCGTGTTTCATTTACTTCCACCGAATAACCGTATTGCATCTTATTTGTAAGTATATTTTTTGTTAATTTGATCACTTTTTGCCACTTTTTTAATACAATATTTCACAAAACTACCCGAAATTAAGAACGCGCCACGAACGAAAAAATCAAAACAAAAGTGAAAACATTTTTGCTGAATTCCAGTCAGCTATCACCATTTCTTCTTTGAAAGCATATTCTCTATCTGTTCTCCAGGTACTAAATTGAGCAGCTGACTCATCGGTACCCCCTGAATTAACTAAGAGTTTGCAACAGCTGTTTTCTTGGACCGGAAACCAAAAAAAGTCACTGGAAAAGTTGGAGCACAGAGTTAAAAACTTGGCAACCAACATAGAATGAGAAAAATCTTTATTTTAATACATTTCAATCGTAATCTCTATAAAGAGTTTTACTCTAACACTTCGTTACATTTTGCTTTATTTCACTTGTTATCCCTTTTTTCCTCGATTTAATTTTCACAAAAACACTCTCAGTTGATGACTTTTGTACTTTTGATTCAATGGAAAAAGACAAATGTGAGAGAAAAGCATTAAGCAAACCTACATACTTCCAGTCATCTATCGCTATTTCTCTTACTTTATCCTGCATGTTTCGCCAACTCTAAGGTTGATCAGCTGTGGGAAAACCCCCCTGGCTGATCGCTTACCGTCAACCGTCATGGCCAGGGGGGTTCCATGCCACAGCTGATCAACCTTAGAGTTGGCGAAACATAAAGGATAAAGAAAGAGAAATAGCGATAGATGACTGGAAGTATGTAGGTTTGCTTAATGCTTTTCTCTCACATTTGTCTTTTTCCATTGAACCAAAAGTACAAGAGTCATCAGCTGAGAGTGTTTTTGTGATAATTAAATCGAGGAAAAAAAGAGGTAACAAGTGAAATAAAACAAAATGTAATGAAGTGATAGAGTAAAATTATTTATAGTGACTACATATTAAACACAAATTTATTAAAATAAATATTTTTCTCATTCTGCATGGGTTGCCAAGTTTGTATAACTCTGTGCTTCAACTTTTCCAGTGACTTTTCTTGAATTCCGGTCCAAGAAAAACAGCTGTTGCAAACTCTTACTGTCTTATTCATAAAAAAACAGTAATGTAGCTCTAAAGCATTCATCAGTTATTGAAAGCTTTAAGATTTGGCGAATGTTTTATTAGAACCGTATTCATAATGAGAATTTTAACTAGGGAACAGATAATTGACAGACAAGCCTGTTTTATATATTCTCACAGTGCTTGTGATGTAAAAACAAGATGAACAATAACCGATAGATCGAATTACTTTTTTTATTTTAATGCGTCAATGCATTTTTCCAAAATTTTAAATTATTTTTTTAAAAAAATTAAATTTAAATATTCAATAAAATTCAATAAATAATAAAATTAATTCACCTATACTAAATTCGTCTATGAATTGGGACCTACAGTTTTTACACCGCTTCTTACACCGTTATTATGGATACTAGTTAGTGACGCCGTCACTATGCGAGGTGACCGCCGCCGAAAGAAATTTTAAAGTTTTTTATCATCGAGAAGCTTGTTGGTGTTTCAAGGATAATGAGAGAAACGTTTAGTTTTACAAACTTGAGTTTGACTTGGAATCTTTATAAATAATGTTGTTCTAATCCTTTATTAAAAAATGTTGTTCTCTTAATTGCCTTTTTCTCCATGAATTTCCAACCTTATCCCCGTATTTAGTTCTTGCGAAATTTTCGTTATAAATTTTGCCATTTGTTTTCTTACGGGAATTTTTGTTGTAGAGAGTTACTTACCCCTTATTTCTGATTTGCTTTGCAAATATTTCCTGAATAATGTCGAATGTATACCGCAGTATATAGCAGCTAGGGATGCCAAGCGGGAAATCCCGAATCCCGGGATTTTTCGGGATTGATGAATCCCGGTATTTTAATAAGTAAATCCTGGGATTTTTCGGGATTATTATTGAAAAATTTTGAAAAACATAAAATAAAAAAAAGTTCAGTGTGGTGTTATTTTTTGGAAGAGTCGAAAGGTGCACCTCATGCAAAATTCAAATTGTGCAAAAAGGGTTTAAAAACCAATGGCGGCTCTACAAAAGGTTTAATAACACATTTTAACGTAAGTTAATTTTGCCATATGTATGTCTATTATACGCCTTACTCTCCAAAAATTAAAAAATTTATTGTATCGGGTTGAACATGATATTTTGAGCAAAGAAAGTAAAATAACAAAATCGGGGCAAATGCATAGTTTCGGAGTTAAGGACCTCGACATTTCGGATACTTTTTCCATTAACTTACCGTGTAAAGCCATTGGTATCACTTTTGGTATAAAACAAGTCATAACAAACTCAAAAAAATATGTAGCATTTTCCGATAAGTCGCTTAGTTATCGAGTTATCGGACGTTTAAGTTTCTCAAACAAAAATTTAAACATTTTTTTAAAATAATTTTTGTTTTTGATTGAGTAAAAAAATATCGAAAAATCGGGCGATGTTTTTAAAATAAGTTTTGTTTTTGTTAGAGAAAATTAAAAAAATCTATAATTTTTCTAAATGTCAACTTCCGATAACTCGATAACTAAGCGACATATCCAGAAGTGCTACATTATATTATGAGTTTGTTTTGAATTGTTTTATACAAAAAACTGATATCAATGGCTTTACACGGTACGTTAACACTCCGAAACTATGCATTTGCCCCGATTTTGTTATTTTACTTTTTTGCGTAGAATAACGTATTCTACCCCTCTTGTGGTTGTTTTTGTAGTGTAAGCCGTAAAATAGGACCTGTTCCCAAAAAAAAAGGAAAAAATAGAATCCCGAAAAATCCCGGAAAATCCCGGGATCCCGAAAATCCCGCGACTTCGGGATCGGGATTTCGAAAATAATTGAGAAATTAGCATCCCTAATAGCAGCCAAGTTAGCGATAACCTAGTTCTCTAATGTTAGTCGTTTATGTCGCATTTAGACCTTCTTCTCTAATTTTTGCCGTTTACAACACCCAATTTGAGATTAAATGGACAAGTCAGGTAACAGCTTTGTGCTTAAACCAAATCAGAGAGACTCCGTTCCCAAACCAAATTACCGAAGACGGCGGCAAAATATAAAACTTGATTTGGTGGCTCTTGGTATTGCCAGTTTTGAAGAAATGTTGGATGTATTTGAAATAACTGAACCTTTAAAATTTTATAAGTCTGTCAAATAGGGATAGTCGCTCAATTCGGCTCTCATTTTAAACCGATAAGCTTCTAGTCAGGGGGGTTCTATGCCATAGCTGATCAACCTTAGAGTTGGAGAACCATGCAGGATTGCTTAGAACATGTTGCTTAATGCTTTTCTCTCACATTTGGCTTTGTGCATTGAACCAAAAGTACAAGAGTCATCAACTGAGAGTGTTTTTGTGATAATTAAATCGAGGAAAAATGGGTAACAAGTGAAATAAAGCTAAATGTAATGAAAAAAAATAAATAAATGGTTTCCCATTACATCCCATGAAGGGACCGGGGAGAACTTCTCACAATCACTGAGCTGTGCGCTTTCCAGTTTTCACTCTCTGATTGGGACCTACAGTTTTACACAGATTCCGAACGGTATTCTGAGAAGCTTTTTCATGGCTATATACTCGATAGTGTCGCCGTCACTAAGCGAGGTGACCGTCGTCGAAAGAAATTTTAAGGTGGTCGGAGCAGGGATCGAACCCAGGATCTCTTGTACAAGAGGCGCGCACACTACCCATTGCACCACCGACGGTCACGCTAAATGTAATGATCTCTTCAAAATCTCAAATTATTTTATTAAATAAAGATTTTTCTCATTCTGCATGGGTTGCCAAGTTTGTATAACTCTGTGCTCCAACTTTTCCAGTGACTTTTATTGGTTTCTTGTCCAAGAAAAACAGCTGTTGCAAACTCTTAGTATATTACCCTATGCCTCTAGTTATATAGGCGGCGACAGGAGCTTAAAAACAACTATTCGGTAGCGGCGACGCGTCGGAAATAGTTCGATTGGCTTCCGTCTCATAGATAGTCAAAATTTCTCTTGCCTCGAATGGCAAAAAACGAAACGAGTGAAGCGTTACGACTCCGAGCGTCGATTTACCCCGATTCTTTCTGCTTCGACGGCGGCGTAGGAACCTGCGGAAACCTGTGGCGGCGGCTTGGTCGACTAATCTGGCGGCGGCGGCTATTCCTAATAATTGAGAAATTTACCCAGCTGTTGCTGTACAGAGTTCAATTCTTATAGCCTGTTTCTCTATCTCGAAAGAAAAGCTAAGCGAAAGAAAATCAGTCACTCACATTCAACTCAAATTGGGTTTCTCCAAGTCGAAATTTACTGAAATTTGTACTGAATAGTTTTATGTTTTCATTCGACTTGAAACGACAAGATTATGAAAACCAAATCTTCTTTCTTTCGTCTAGAACAGGAACGAAAGCTTTCGTTTGAGATAGAGAAACAGACTGTTAGTTAATTTGACCTGATGTTGTATTGTATGCTATAACCTATTAAGAAATGGGACTGGCTGTTGGTGTTGTAGCGTGTGGAATTTCGCCTGGCTGTTGTTATGCAAAATTCAAATTGTCGTTTAACTCCATAAGTTAATTCATGGGAAATTACGCTGACTGTTCCAGCCTGTTTGTCTATCTCGTACGAATAGCTAAGCAAACGAAAATCAATCACTCACATTCGACTCAAATTTGTTTCATTCGTTCGTAAGTGACAGCACATTCGAAATAAAGAAACCAAAATTTGTACAGAAAAATTGTATGCACTCAGAAGAGGCGATTGTAGTAAACTTAAACTTAACGGTCTAGAAATACCTCAAAGCAACAGTGTTAAATATCTCGGGATGCATTTAGATAAAAGACTGACCTGGAAGACCCACATTCAAACAAAGCGAAAACAGCTTACCTTGAAAACCAGAAAAATGTGGTGGTTAATAAATCCATATTCGGCACTTAGCGTAGAAAATAAATTATTGCTATATAAAGTAGTTCTAAAACCAATATGGACTTATGGTATTCAGCTATGGGGTACAGCTAGTACATCCAACATAGAGATTCTTCAGAGATATCAGTCAAAAACACTTAGAAATATAATTAACGCCCCCTGGTATGTAAATAATAGGATAATACATCACGACCTTAAAATGCCTCTTGTCAAAGAGGAAATCAATAAAAACAGTGTTAGATATCTAGATAGATTAAGTGATCACGTTAATCCATTAGCTATAAGCCTGTTAGATGAGAGTGAAGAATTGAATAGACTGAAACGACCTCATATCTTAGATTTACCATTTAGATAATAAGTAAAAATGTATAGTATAATAATGTGTAAATATATTGTACATTGTTTTAATGTTGAGTTCCAAAAGGTAGCTCAATAAATTAAGTTAATTTATTATGTAATTTGCCCATTATTAATTTGTTTAATAGATTGCAAATAAAATGAATTTAAAAAAAAAAAGAAAAATTGTATGTTTTCATTCGAATTGAAACGACAAGATTGTGAAACCCAAACCAACTTTCTTTCGTTTAGAACACGAACGAAAACTTTCGTTCGAGATAGTGAAACAGGCTGTTAAACACTTGTAAATCAGGACAATGCCATTAATTTATCGATTATACGAAATATTAAGCAAAATGTTATACGCCGCTGCTGCGCCGATTTGTACGTAATCAGGCGGCGGCGAAGCAAAGACTCAAAAAATGGCGACTGCGTAAATGTCTAGTACTAAGCAGTTTGAAAATACGCGAAATTTTTGGTTATGAGAATGAAAATGTCATAAAAATTGAATACGGGGCTTCATATACATACGATCAGCTCTGGCATCGATACCCCCTGGAGCGATCGTCTCTAACGTCGATGTGTTTGTTCAAAAATACACGAATAATTTCATCAAACTCAGTTTCGTCCTATAAACGTTTTGTTAACTTTAAATGAAATAACTAAAATATTGGAAAAATTAAAAAAACTATAAAAGATTAAACCAAAGGTTTAAATCTCAATCACATACTATTAATTATTATTTAAAATATTTTTCTCCAAATTGCATAACTTTTGTTGTTGCGAAACTGAAGAAACTTTTCGCTGCGGCAACAACAAAGTCATCGGAAATATGAAAATTGTCATTGACGCAATTTAAGCAGAACATGAAAACAATTCCATTCCAACAACGAAGCGTTTATCTTTCAGTGAGTGAATAGAGAGTGAGAAACTCACATTTTAAAAAGAAGTATTGAAGATTGAGACTTCACCAAAATATGGACTCATAGAGTAATGTCATATAGAGCTGCCATTGTTCTCATCTGACATTTCCTTTCACACTCTTCGTGGTGCGGTCGGTGCCATAGAGAGATATTTAATGTAAATTGACTTACACCAGGTGGCATTACAAAAATTGTTGACTTATTTTGATGAATATCTGTGAAATTTAAACATATTTTGGGCTTATTTTTGTTATATTTTATTGTTAGTATAAATTTGTGGTGTATTTACACAAAAATGTTAACGCACAAAACGAAATGCCGTTGCTGTTTCTTGTTGGTTGGTTTGAGCCATTGACGCTATCTGGTATTATTAAAGCAATACTTTCCAACATCCAACAACCCATCTGCAACAGACCAAATGTCATCAGTTTACTGAGAGAGTTTGATACTCTATACATCATTACTCTATGTATGCCCTTGTGTTCCTTGTATGAGTTTCATTCAAAGTTTCATTTGCATTTGGTGTGAGAAGATGGAATAGTGTAATCTTGGGGAGAACGATTTTCGGACAACATTTTGACAGATCTGTTAGATTTCTCTAATTTTTTGATTTTACTCAAAAAGTGATGATGATGCATATTGAGTGAAACGAACAAACTCAAAAGAAAACGGTAATAAAAGCTTTTATTTCGTAACTTTTATAAAGGTTTACGGCCTTATTCATAAAAAGTTATGAGAGGTTTGAGAAACGATTTCCGTATGTTCACAACTTTGTTAACAACATGCTGTTTCCTGTATTTTATTTTTATTTTATAACTGTTTAGTTTGTTGCTTTGCAGACAGATGTTTATGCATTTTCCGAAAATAATACTGTTGCTTTGTATTTTACTCTTTGGTTGAACATAAAACGAACAGAAATAAAAGGCATTGCCTATTTTCGTTCGATGCAACCAGCATATAACATATGTACTTTAGCTGTCATTAGTATCAATCAAACAGTATTCAAACTTAGTTTGTTGCATGGTTTGCTTCTGGTTGCTTATCGCTCTCGCCTATCCACCCTGTTTTCTATCAATATTCTACTACATAGTCGGTGAGGTGTGTCATGGAAACCCACTGGTTTAACTCTTTTTTCTTCCGAAAACTGCTGTTCATTTGTCATTCTTTAGTAATTCGTCTACTTGATATTTCTTTCCACATCTGACATTCCGATTTCTATCGCCTATTCATATTCCCATGAAGTGATTGGAGGGAGCTTCTCACAACCAGTGAGCTGTGCGCTTTCTAGTTTTACACTCACTGGTTGGGACCTACAGTTTGACGGAATGGCAAACCTACATGTTTTTGAAAGTATTGGCTTGTATTTAAAAAACTGAGCTATAAAATCGAAGATAAACACATTGAAGCAGCAAAAGAACGTAGCACCCTAACATAATTGGCAACTAAAAGTATGCAACAGAAATAAGTGAAATCAAAATGTCGAAACTGCTCATCACTTGCATTTTTTTGTAACCTGTATACGTTTCCCCACACAAATGCTAACTTGTATACGATAACGGGGAAAATTATAACTGTTATGGCTATTAGGGATAGGTTGTATAACAAATAGTAAAAGTCTCTCGAAATACAGGGTGGACCAAACGTCACCATGGGGTTTACAAATTTAATAACTTTTTGGTTTATAAATTCTGTTATTCCGATTATATAAATAACACCTTGAGAATACATAATGTAGAGTTTCACAACACAACAAAGAACCAGAATAATAGAATTTTATTATTTAAATCAGCGATCAATTATTTTATCGCAAAGAGCATTTCATTTCATTTGAATGGCTTTGATAATAAGCAGAACTGAAGGTTCTGGGGTTCTGAAAATCCTACAGCGATTCATCAACTTCAGGTGTTCAGTACCATGTGGCATTACATCTGAAAATACCATTGGGCCTTGCTTCTTCGAAAATGGAGATGGAAGTGCTGTAACCGTAACTGGAGAAGAGCATTGGTTTATGAGAGAACATTTTTTACGCCCACTTCTTGAAAACAGCCTGAGATGTGGTTTCATCAGGATGAAACCACTGCCCGAGACACAATTGCACTTTTAAGTCAATTTAGACTTTTGGCCCACCCAGTATAAAAATGCTTCCAAATTAATTGGACAAATAATTACCGATAAAGCCCGGTATTCAGTTTTTATGAAATTTTCGTTGCCATAAGAAGTGCATGTAGAAAAACTAACAAAAATTTCATGAACCGAAAATTTTGCTCATATCCTATAAAGGGATTAGGGAGAGCTTCTCACAAACCAGTGAGCTGTGCGCGTTCTAGTTTTACGCTCACTGATTGGAACCTACACTTGTACACCGGTTCCGAACGGTATTTTGAGTAGCTTTTCATGGCCGCCATCAAAAGAAATTGAAGGTGGTCAGAGCAGGAATTGAACCCACGATGTCATGCACAAGAGCCGCGCACACTACCATTGCACCACCGACGGCCACAAGATATACGTGTATAAAAAACAACGATAATTTCTTGAACCATGAATTTCGCTCACTTTTCATTTACTTGGTACTCAGCTCTTTGCGAAAATTTCGTAAGCAAAATCAATTACAGGGTTGTTACACCAAACTGATAATTGTTCGAGAGGGGAACACCACATGTGTTAAAAATAAAGTGGAAGGTA
The DNA here is from genome assembly GCA_963931995.1 of Phaonia tiefii. Taxonomy (NCBI): domain Eukaryota; kingdom Metazoa; phylum Arthropoda; class Insecta; order Diptera; family Muscidae; genus Phaonia; species Phaonia tiefii. The sequence continues at coordinate 18,466,317 of OZ008367.1, forward strand.
AATCAGAGACTCTCCGCAACAAAAACTTTCGTATGGAGATATATGATAAAACTTCTAACGAAAATTCCGTATGTACCTAGTGAATACGGGGCTTAAGAATACGAAATTAATTATGACAGGAAAAAGAACAAGAATTTTATTTTTACAAATTCGTAGAATAGACCATAGACCAATACATACATAGATACTTTTATTCTCTCATCTGACGTTTCTTTTCACACTCTTCGTCGTGGGTTTGTGGAAATGAGAGCAATTAAATTTAAAATTAACTTACACCAGGTGGAGTTACAAAATATATCCACTTAACTTTTTCATGTCGTTTTAGTGTAGAACTGAAAAATTTAAATGTATTTTGCACTTTTTTGTTGACTTTTATCGTTGGTATACATTTGTATTGTATTTAACACAACTAGTTTGCCACAAAAACACGAAATTCGGTTGTTGTTCCTTAGTTGAACGTTGTTTACTATTGCCTCTATCTGGTATTATTGAACCCATGTTTTTCACCATCAAATGTTTACTTTCCACCGTACCTATGACGTTTAATTTATTGAGAGAATAAAAGTCTCTATGTATGTATTGGTCTATGATTACGGTAGTTGATTTAATATTTGTAGAAATCAACTACGTATTTGTTTACCTACGCAACTAAGGAATTTTTATCGATTTATTAGTTATATTACACAAATTACAAAGTATTTATTATTAATTATTTCAAAACACAAATTAACTATGGACGGATATACTTTTCAAAATGCAGAGACTGGAGATTGATTTTACTTTAGGTGATTAGGATTTGGTTTTTTGTTCGTTCCATGCCAATAGCCCAATCTCTACTTATCTTATTTTAAGATCCAAGAAAATACATATTTTGAACTTTTTTTTAATTTTTACATCCGCCTTAACTTTTTGTACCTCGTTGTCGTTGAATGCTACACCGATAAAATTCCTTAGTTGCGTAGTTAAACAAATACGTAGTTATTTTCTAAAAAAAGTAAATCCAATTCGATACTCATTTGAAACCTTTGCGTTGGTAGACATTAATTTTGTGTTAATTGAATTTTAATTGTCAAAAAAATTAAAAACAGTTGACTCATTATAACTGAAATTTAAAACATTTGCAGAAAATAATTTAAATGTTCTCTGTCATAATTCATACGATCAACCGGTCCCAAAATTTGTTAATTGTTAGAAATGCATTAATTGGTTTCATTCAACCTTTTAAATAATATTTACACACAGAGAAGAGATTTGTTTTCAGAATTATATATACAGCGAACTAAAATTTGGCCGTTCCTTGGACTATCACATTATTCAGTTGTGAATACCAATAATTGTGGTTCGTGTCACCAAATATTGTGCATATCAATAGATTTGTAATTCAGTTTTGGTTGCAAAAATTGAATTATTTAGTTGAAGCCACAGAAACAAGAAATAAATGTCATCCATCAATTTTAGTTTTAGTTCTAGTAATCAAAATATCCTGTAGTGGTGATTATTCTAGTTGTTGAATCAACGAAATAAAGTAAAACCAAATTCGGTTGCACCAAATAATGTATTGGCATGTTTAACTTATTACTTGAATTTATGAATATTCTATTATGCATTTTATAAAAAAAAAAAACTAAAAAAATTATTTTTTATTAAAATTGTGTATTTTATATTTAAATATAAGCAAAATTATTATTATTTGTAGCCAGGGTGCGTATTTCGTGGGCAATCCCCATTTTTGATCGGAAATATGAAACAAAGTAGAAAAAATTTCTATTAACTATTTCTCTCCAAAAATTCAAACTCGAGGCCGGGTTGTATAAATTGGTAATTTTATTCGATATTTCGATTCGGAAACGGAGAGTGCAATAGATATGTAGCCAATTTTCACGGGTTTCGAACGGTATTTCTGAAAGTGTTCCAATTCGTACAGAAGACTTTTATTTTAAAAAATTGCCAAAATCAGAGAATCGCTAATATAAAAAATGCATATAACTAGGAAACGATGCGTTCAAACGCAAATATAATAAATTTTTTAACTCCATAGGAAGCTATAACCAATGGTTACCTTTAATACGGCATCATTATTTTCAAAATCAGTTAAACTAAAATTTTTCAAATTAAAAATCGCTAAAACGCAAATATGTGTTAGCGATTTTTTTTTAAATAAGTGGTGCGGTATTAAGGACGTCCATTGTATAAAGCCTCCAATGGAAGTAACAAAGTTATATGTTTTGTGATTGGACGCACCGTTTCCGAGCTATAGCCATTTTGACGATTTTTTTTAAAAAAATTTCTTCCATACGATTGGACGACTTTATGAAAACCCCTTAGAAACCCGTAAAATTTAGTTTTCGATTGAACGCTCCGTTTCCAAGATATTGTCATAAGAGCGTTTCAGCATGTTTTGATTCGCGAAATTGTAGTTACAGCAATTTTTTTAAAAGTATATTTTTTTAAAAGTATCCGAAGGTTAAAGCCTTCTAAAGCCCCGTATTAAGTTCTTGCGTAATTTTCGTAAGAAAGTTTGTCATTTATCTCTAAACGGCAAATTATGTTGCGGAGGGTTACCACCTACCTTTGATTTACCTTGCAAATATTTCATTTATAATTCCTTTACCCATTGCATTTTAATTTATTTCCATTTTATTTTTGACGTAGAATACGTCTTACCTTACGGTATGAGGAGTCATGTCAGGTTTTTATTGTTGTAATCGTTATTTCATTGAATTTGAGGAAACGGCTAGATGAATTTTTTTAAAATTTTTTTTGTAGGTAAATGAAGATGTTATCTTTCGTTTGATATACATTTCATATTGGTTGATATATTTCTAGTATTTTAATTTCTCAAATGAAAATTGCATAGAGTAAATTTATAGTAGAGCCGCCATTTGTCTCATCTGACGTTTCCTTTCACACTCTTCGTGATGCGGTCGGTGTGATAGAGAGATGTTTGACGAAAAGTGACATACACCAGGTGGAATTACAATAACTTCTTGCTTTAATTTTTCATGCCATTTTGGTGAAAAACTGTTGTTATTTTGTTCGTTGTTTTGAACCATTGCCTCTATCTGATATTAGTAAAGCAATTCTTTCAACATCAACACGAGGACAAATGTCAGAAATTTGGTGAGTGAAATATTTTCTCTACCCATATTTACTCTATGGAAAATTGTTTAAACACATACACTCAAACATATGTGTGGTGTTTGGTTGAGTGTTTTTGGTTGCTCAACATTGCTTAGGAACATGTATCTAGTAAAAAGTGAAACGAACAGCAAGCTAATGTTGCTTGGCAACATGTATCTAGTAAAAAGTGAAACAAACAGTAAGCTAACGTAATAAAGCTTTTTTGCGAAAGCTTCAATAAAGCTGTTGTAACATTAATTTTGAATTGTAAAGCGTAAAGCTTTCACACAACGCTCGAATGCTAATGCGAAGACTCGATAAGGTAAACCTTTTTTAATATTTGGGCGGCCTTTCAACATTCGCAGAACTTATTTCAATAAAAATATTAATTAAAATACATAAATTAAATTAAGTTTAAAAAAATTGAACATAATAGTTTTTTTTTAAACGGACTTGAATCAAATGCCGTTGGACTGTCCCTGCAGGCTGTGTCAGAGACACGGCCATTAAGTTTAACGTAGAATACGCCATCCGATAAGACAGAAAACATATATAACAATAAATGATAAATAATATAAGCAAATGAATTTATTGTTATATATGTTTTCTGTCTTATCGGATGGCGTATTCTACGTTAAACTTAATGGCCGTGTCTCTGACACAGCCTGCAGGGACAGTCCGTGGCCGAAGGCCTCGGACATCTGTCTGCTGTAATTTTTTTTTATGATTGCTAAAATTATCGAAATGTCAAAATTCCGGTCCCAAACAATTATCAAACAATTGTTTTCGTACGAAGAAACTTTGGCGTAACAACCCTGTAATTGATTTTGCCTGCGAAATTTTAGCAGAGAAAGTGAGCGAAATTTTCGGTTCATAAAATTTTCGTTAGTTTTTATACACGTACTTTTTATGGCAGCGAAAATTTCATACAAACTGAATACCGGGCTTATGGAGGTAAACAAATTATTATTTTTGCGATTGAACGCACCGTTTCCGAGTTATAGCCATTTTTTATTTTAGCGATTTTCTTATTTTGGAGATTTAAAAAAAACAAATACCGTACGAGTTGAACCACAATATGAACATCATATTTTTTCGATTGGACGGTCCGTTTGCGAGATATAGAAATTTTTTCTACATTTTTCACATTTTCGACCAAAATTGAGATGGGTTACCCAGTGTAACCCATTAACCATTGCTGTGGGTAATAGGTAAAGGCCGCTTACCTATTCCCCATGTGTAATGGATAATCGTGCAGGGTAATTTCCAATATTTGGGGGTAGTTACCCATTATTTCCCCATAAGCTGTGGGTAATGAAAAAACGTTCATTACCAATTCCCCAAGGAGATGTGTATGGGTTATAACTACATGACGGGGTAAATACGAACTCTGGTTGTAACCATATACAAACAGTTATAATTTAAAACTATCATATGTATGTTTAAGTTAATTTGCGTCATCCACAATAATAGTTCCTCCAGGCAAGTGTCCACAATTGTTTGAATGTCTGTGTAGGCGCCAATAGTGGTGTCAGGATCAACAATTGTGTTTAAAAGTCTCACTTGACTTCAATTTGTGGTAATAATAGTAAAATAAAAAATACATGCGATTCAGAAACTAGTGTGGTGAGATAAGGGTTTTTCAATAAGAGCGCTACAAAAGTTTTTTTACATAAAACAAATTCTTTTATTCCTGGAATTCTTTATTCCTGTGAAAGTACGTTCGATGCCATTATGTATGGAACTAAATTTCTTTTGCATGGCCACCACGGGCACGCTTGCACAAGTCCAGACGCTGACCCCAATTTTCGACGGTTTTCAAGCATAAATCGGCCGATACTGCTGCAATTTTACGTTCGATATTCGTACGAAGTTCATCAATCGTCGCTGGCTTGTTGGCATAGACCATAGACTTGACGTAGCCCCACAGGAAATAATCTAACGGCGTCAAATCGCACGACCGAGGCGGCCAATCGACTGGGCCATTTCGTGAGATAACACGTTCATCAAACTTGGTTTCCAATAAATTGATTGTGGCATTCGCTGTGTGGCTTGTTGCGCCGCCCTGTTGTAATTGGGGCCAAAAATATTCGGTTATCATTGAACGGTAGCCATTCGCATTCACAGTAATGTGCCGGTCTTGATCATCACGGAAGAAGTACGGCCCAATGACGCCGCCAGCCAATAAACCGCATCAAACCGTAATTTTTTGGGATGCAATGATGACTGATGGATTACATGTGGATTGCTGTCTGACCAATAATGCATATTTTGCTTATTGACGAAGCCATTCAGCCAGAAATCAGCCTCATCGCTGAAGATGATTTTCCGATGAAAATCCGAATCGTTTTCAAGTTGTTGCTCAGCCCAATTCACAGAGATGCCCAACGCTTGAGAACGACGTGCGAGAGACACATTTGGGCTTTCTTGAACTGAAGCCTCAGCGGCAGCAATATTCTCCACACTACGGGCACTTCTTTGTCTCACTGGCACGGGATTATTTTGTACTGTGTCTGTGGATTCAAATTTTTCCACTAGACGCTCAATTGTTGATCTGGTAGGACGATTGTGACGACCATAAATTGGACGTAGTGCTCTTAAAGTTGAGGCCACTGACTCCAAATTTCGGTAGTCAATTTTAATAATTTCGACTCGCTGTTGGCTCGTAAATCTTTCCATGATGAAATGGCAAACCTTACCGAAGAGAAATGTCAAAAGAGCGGGGAAAAAATATGGCGTCGTTTGCTGTCCCAATCGATTTACTTTTGTAGCGTCTCTGTTGAAAAACCCTTTATATCAACTATATTTAACCACTTTATTGTTTTTTCACAAATTTGTTTTTCACTTTCTGTTTAAAATAAGTGTTTCTGAAAAGTCCTCGTGTAACATTCAAATATAGTTTCTCTTTTGCAGCAAAGCCTCTTATGAAAAATCGAATAAATAAATTTATAGCAAGTGGTTTTTGTAACAGAAACTACATTTTGATTACGAATACGAATACGAATTCTAATGTTGTACTTTTTATGAGTTGTATCTTCCATTTCAGATGAATGAGGTTTTAGAAATACTCAAATTGATTAATTCAACCTAATTTCTGGAGTAACAACTTCTATTTAGTAAGACCTATTTATAATTTATCAATAACATCGACAAATTTGTCCCCAACTAATATTTTCCCTGTGGGTATAATCCCGATAAACGCGTGAATTGAAACATATTCTTAGAAGTGTATAAAAAATTTTCGGCATTACGAAGTTTTCAAATTCTTTTCGAGTCTGAATGATTAGCCATACTGGTACATTTCGCTATTGTAGTATATGCTAAAATAATACAACAGTTGTAAATATGTAGTTGGTATTCTTCATGTAAATATATTTTACGACTTTAGAACCTGAGCATGTCTGTTTTCCAGTGTACTATGTTGTATGTTCAGTGTCAGCTGTTTTTTGTTTACTATTTAATCAGATATATTGTTGTGTTTTGAAGAAATTTTGCATTTTTCTACGACATTAACTTAAGAATTAATTTTAATTGGTAAAATAATAAAAAAAAAAGGAAATTGGACAAATGGAAGGAGAAGAAACTACTTCGATAAGTTTTTGTGCACAAACTTTTCACACAAAACCGTAAAAATTTTATCTTTTTCGCTTCTTGTTGGTATTTTTTAATTTTTTAATAAGTATCTTTTGTTGCTTGACGTTTATTTGACGTTTTTATGACTTATGATTTAGCACATACAACATGCTGCTCACATGCATAAGTCATATGTATGTACTAATTTGTTACATATGACTTTACGACTTATGACTTTAGGAGACCATGTGAATTCCCTAAGTAAAAATATGGGGAAAAATATTATATTTGTGCAAGCCCATGATCTAATGAAGGGATTAGTGTACGAAAGTTATTGTAAAATTGTGTGATTTGGATAAAAACCGCTTAAAAATTACATTCCATGTGTTTTTATACCCTCACCCATAGGGACGTAAAAAAATGTAACACATAGAAGGAGCCATATTAGACCCTTAGTATCTTTGGACGAAATTCGTTTTAGGACCTTTTAAGACGTTTGAGCCGTGTCCGTCTGTCTGTCTGGCTGGTCAACACGATAACTGCCGTAAATCTTTACAGATCACAATGAAATTTGGTCAGTGACTATAATGACAATATTGAGTTTGGGATTGAAAATGGGAAGGCCCCTTCTGGTACCTTCCATACAAATCGACACATTTAGCACCAAATCATATTTCTTTCAAACCTTTCTTCTGGTAGATGTGATTAGCTTCAACTCACACACCAGGGTAATAATCTGTAAATGCCTACTTATCTGGAGGAAATGGGCGAGATTGTCACGTCCATTCTGGTACCTCCCATACAAAACAGGGTGTTCGTCAGGGTTGTGAATGCGATAAATCGTGTGAAACACTTCCGACTTTAATGAAATTAGGTATCACCGGTTAAAACACGGGCGATTTTGCCACGCCCATTGTTTTTCGGCATGAGAAGTCCCGCAAAACCGAATCAATTTTTATGAAAGTTTGTACTAGTCAGTATTTAGGGTGGTATTCTATAAGTCGTGAATCAGTCACTTCGCGTTACTTTTGTCGTTTTGGTAGTTTATAAAACGTTACAGCTCTTCGGTGTCTGCCTGCGTTGAGTTACGTTATTTAATGGGTAGTTTATAGAACGCAGCGCAACGTTTTTGATCACTTCAGCTGTCAAATTGAACACGCCACAATTCTTCGCGTTAGTTGAAGAAATTACAAATTTAAAGAGAAATGTCGTTCGAGGATAGTCAGATGGTAGTATTTTGCATTTCATTGCTTTTAAGTAGTTGCCAATTTTGGCTGAAATGCATTCGATGGATAGAGCTCAAACTTGTTGTTTTAAATATTTCAAAATTATATTGTTTACGCACTGAAATTCTTATTTACAATAATAGAAATGGAACGTTAAAATAAATAATTCGTTGCAAAACTATTATTATATTTATAAAAATTATAGACATCAGTTGATGTTGACAATAATAAACAAAAGAACCAATACATTACAATCAATACATACCGCCAAATGGCACGTGTTTTTGAAAAGACAAATGGCACATGTTTTGAAAAGATGGGGAAATTTATTAGACATTGATCCCCAAAATAACATAGTTTTTTACACATTTTATGTGAATATTATTGGTAGTTGCAGTATTATAAATAATAGCAATCTTCAAATCTGTTGATCTACTGAAATAGAGCTAAATTGTTTAATCTTTTTCATTCTGAGCATTTCACTCAAGATAACTTTTTCTAATCTATAATTGTTTATTTTAGTTGGGCAACTCTATAAACCGCATATGTCAGTGACGGCTTTCGTAAACAAACGCAAGCGCGAAGTGATATACATATAAACTTGAATTTTTTGCAATTGGCGTTCGTGTTGGCTTTTGCGTTTACGTTCACTTTCGGGACTTTTAGAATACTACCCTTAGTCAAATAAAACTTTCTTATAGAAAATGAGCTGTTTTGCCACACCTACTCTGGTACCTACCATATACAAGTTGGGCGGCTGACCGGTTGATCGGCACGATAACTTTCGTAAACTACAACTGCTCTTAATAAAATTCGGTACTAGGCAAAATTTTGCTAAAAGCTACTGTGTAATTAATGACTGACTATTGTGCCACGCCCAGTGTCGTACCTACCATACAAAAGTTGGCCGTATTTGCGGTTTGCCGACTCGATATCTCCAATAAATCATAACCGATCTTAATAAAATTTGGTACTGATCAAATTGTTGGCAATAACTTGCCATGCCTATTTTTGTACCTCGCATATAAATATTGGCAGGAAACTAACTAATCTGGGTATTCAATAATATTTAGCGCAATTTCAATCTGTTATTGAATACGGTCACCTTGAGTATGGGCGTTTTTAACAGAACTCCCACGAAATGGATGACTTAGGGTGAGGGTATGAGGGTCGGTTCACCCGACTGAAACTTATGTACTGGTTTATTGATCGCCAGTTGCAGTATTTAATAACCCGAACTTCTAGTTTATTTCAACAACAAAGCGTAGTTAAATTCAAAAAAACTACGTCGTAGTTACTTATTACCATGGACCTGCTTATATTGTTTATTTTAATGTGTGTAAAATCATAATCAGTGAAATTAAAATTTACTGAAACTGGTTAAACACATAGACTAATACATACCTAGATAAACTTATTCTCTCATCTGACGTTTCATTTCACACTCTCATCGTAGATTTGTGGAAATGAGAGCAATTAAATTTAAAATTATCTCACACCAGGTGGAGTTACAAAATATGTTCACTTAACTTTTTCCTGTCGTTTTGGTGTAGAACTGAAAAATTTAAATGTATTTTGCACTTTTTTGTTGACTTTTATCGTTGGTATACATTTGTATTGTATTTAACACAACTAGTTTGCCACAAAAACACGAAATTCGGTTGTTGTTCCTCTGTTGATCGCTGTATACTATTGCCACTATCTGGTATTATTGAACCCATATTTCTACCATCCAATGTTTACTTTCCATCGTACCTATGACGTTTAATTTATTGAGCGAATAAAACCTTCTATGGTATGTGTTATTCTATGGTTAAACACTGCAAACGGCAAAAATATACGGTGCCACCTACGTACCTGCACAGTAAACCAAGACATAAATTATACGGTTTCAAACAAATTTATATGCTTTTTTAAATTTTATTAACATTGTTTTACAGTTAACATTGTTTTATTTTAAAAATAATATGTTGAATATTATTAATAATATTAATAATAAATATATAGAAATTATAAAATAATGCGTTTAATGTTATGCAGTTTTAATTAATTCAAGTAATTTCAACGGCCAAAATCTTTGATAATTTCAAAATGTTTTACATATTAATTAGTAGAAAGGAATTTTTAATCATTTATAGATTTTTCAATTTTATATAACGGCCATAGTTGCGAGTTTATTGTTTTTGATTTTTAGGATTTAAATTTATTTTATATTCATAGATCTTTGTATTTGTAAAAGGTGTCCCAACCAAAGTGCACGATTTTGATATTATTTTTTCTCTGGAAGTGGCAGCTCTGAAATATGACTGCTGCCAAATGCAAAAAACGATGTACTAACGTAGACAGTCAACATTTCTCTTCACTCGCACGCCAACAAACAAAACGAGGGAAGCCTTAATCATTCTCTGCTCTCTCCCTTACTCTCTCTCAATACACGAGCAGCTTTTTGAAAGTGTTATTAAAAGTGTTTGAAAGTGTTAAATAAAAAATTCCAACCATTTTGAAGTAAAATTACATAAAGTATGCAAAAAGTATGAAATAATCAAGATATGACGAGAGAGAGAAATGCGGTTGAGTGAATTGTTACCACTTTTTTGTTCTCTTTTACGAGGATTGCCAAATTTCGCACCTCTTCTGATTGTCTAATTCTAGATAGTCATTGCATTTGGCAACATGGTTGGAATTTGTATAGTTATATACAATAACACTATCAAAAATCTGCTCGTGTACTGAAATATTCAATGAAGAGAGTAAGAGAGAGAGCAGAGAATGGTTAGGGTTTCACTCGTGTTGGTTGTTGGCATTTGAGTGAAGAGAAACTTTGACTGTCTACTAGTACATCGTTTTTGCCAAATGCAAAGACGATCAAGAATTAGACGACCAAAAGATGTGCGCAATTTGGCAACCCTGGTAAAAGAGAACCAAAAAGTGGTAGCAATTCACTCAAACCCATTTCTCTCTCACATTATATCTTGATTATTTCATACTTTTTGCATAGTTTAGGTAATTTTACTCCATCATGGTTGAAATTTGTTTAGATATATACAATAAAACTATCAAAAATCTGCTCGTGTATTGAAATATTCAACAAAGAGACCAAGAGAGAGAGCAGTGAATGGCTAGGGTTTCACTCGTTTTGTTTGTTGGCTTGAATTAGGACTGTCTACTTGTACATCGTTTTTTATGGAATTTTGGAATTTTTGGAGTATGGAATTTTAAATAGAGAAGAACATTTACTCATGGAGTGACATGCCACCAAAGAAAACGAGTGAAGCGCCTCGTTTCTCTCTCTCTCTCTCTCTCGTACTCTCCTCATTGAATATTTAAATACATGAGCTGTTTTTTGATGATGTTATATTATATAACTATAGAAATTCCAACCATGTTTAAATAAAATTACGTAAAGTATGTAAAAAGTATGAAATAATCAAGTTATGACGCGAGAGGGAAATTCGTTTGAGTGAATCGCGTCGACTTTTTTGGTTCTCTTCTACTAGGGTTGCGAAATTGCACCAGTTTTTTCTTCTCTACTTGTACAACGAGTTATGTATAACTTGATTATTTCATACTTTGTCCATAGTTTATGTAATACTACTATCAGAAAGCTGCTCGTGTATTGAAATATTCAATGAAGAGAGTAAGAGGGAGAACAGAGAATGACTAGGGTTTCACTCGTTGTGTTTGTTGTCATTTGAGTGAAGAGAAATTTTGACTGTCTACTTGTACATCGTTTTTGCCAAAAGTTTACAGCAATGTAAAAAGTAATAGTAGGCACAAAAAGGATGTACAATTAGAGAAGAAAAAACCGGCGCAATTTGGCAACTCTAGTAGAAGAGAACCAAATAAGTCGACGCGATTCACTCAAACGCATTTCTTTCCCGCGTCATAACTTGATTATTTCACACTTTTTACATACTTTATGTAATTTTATTTAAATCTGGGTGGAATTTCTATAGTTAGATACAATAACATCATCAGAAAACTGCCCGTGTATTGACATATTCAACGAAAAGAGTAAGAGAGAGAGCAGAGAAATGACCCGCTTCACTCGTTTTCTTTGTTGGCATTCCACTCCATGAGTTAATTTTCTTCTCTATACCATAGTTGCTTTATGGTAGGCACTACAAATTCCGATTGACTACCGCAGTCCAAAAAATTTCAGCTGTCGAAAGTTGTTTCTACACACAAGTCACATGACGTCGAGTCGAGAGTGGTGATTTGCCCCCCTGATTTGGTTGCTCCTACCGTGGCACTGGCCAACTGTCAAATTCACATGTATTTTATGTTTGTACTTTATTGTTCGTATAAATCTGTGGTGAATTTGGCAGAAGCCTATGCGCCAAACAACAACAAAACAGGTGCCTCAAACAACCCAGAGGGGTCAAAGGCCCTACAATATGGGGATAAGATGTTTCTCCAACCGGCTCGATCTTTAGCATTCTCCTCCAGTAGGTAACATCAAGCTCTCGCAGGCAATATTCCACCTGGTCTTTCCAGCGTCGTCCTATTTTTCGATGACCCTCCAGTACGACTTCGAATACCTTTCTGATTCATTTTACTGACACGACCTAGCTAGTGTAAACCCTCTCTTTTGATTCGTATAACTACGTCAATGTCGGGATACAGATTATACAGCTCGTGGTTCACCCTTCGTCGATACTTATAGGACTATATACTTTTCGGAGCATTTTTCCCTCAAAGACTCCCAGCCATGTTTCATCAACATGCGGTATGGCCCAGGATTCTGCGCCATAAAGCAAGACAGGTTGTATGAGGGTCTGATAGAGTTGGATCTTCGTTTCTCGGAGAGGGTCTTAAATCTGAAGTGCTTGCTTAGACCGAAATTACACCTGCTTGCAAGCACAATTCTCCGGTGGATATCTAGATTGACGTTTTTGCATTGCATTTGACGCATACGCGGGCAGCATGCGGCTTTTACTGCTGTATTTGTACTATGGTCAGCTTCAAGCCCGGTATTCAGTTTATATGAAATTTTATATATGTGACCCGCTCCACGAAAAGGGATCTCCGCGCCGAAAAGAAGTTATTGAGAAAAACGCGTTTAAAAAAAGCGCTTCGTTTTTCCGTGTTTTGCGCATGGTTATGCAACTCTTCCTTCAACCTGATCAGACAAAGGTGAAAAGTAGCAAAATACAGAAGAACCACCAAAAAAGCGTGTTAGGAGTAAAAAAGAGTAAAATTTTAACATTTTTGTAATTTTGTACCTTTGATATTGAACTTTTTTAAATTTCAAATATTATATATATTATCTGTTTATGTCACATTTTTCAATTTTTTCATTAATTATGTTCATCTTTACAGGTGATTTATAAAAAAACTAAAAGACATAGAAACTTGCGGTTTGCGGCATTTGAAAGAGCGTATAATAAGAATAAGAATCACTCAAAATGTAAAAAAAATTTCGGCGCAGAGGCCCCCCTTCGTGGAGCAGGTCACATATACATACAAAAAATATCGAAAATTTCATGGACCGAAAATTTCGCTCACTCTTCATTTGCTTGGTACTCATCTCTTTGTGAAAATTTCGTAACCAAATTCAGTACAGGGTTGTTACATCAGTTATTTCTCACGAAAACAATTGCTTGGGACTGGAATTTTTAAATTTCGATAATTTTAACAACCAAAAGTAAAACACATGGTTTAAAATAAAATGGAGTGGGTAGAGGAATTATAAATGAAATAATGGGTTTTCCAATAGGTACTTGACAACTTCGAATTTAATTTGTGAAATCACTATTTCACTGATCATCTAACTGTTACTTTCTTTTTTTCCAGTAAACTCAACATTTTCATCATGGTAAAGCACACGAAGGAACAACGTATGCAAATTATTAAAATGTACTACCGAATTTCGGAGTCGGTGACCGCAACTTTAAGAGCGTTAACTCCAATTTAAGGTCGTTATTCTCGCACTAGTAGACAAGCAATAGCAAGTTTTGTGGAAAAATTTGAGTCTACATATTCATTATGTGATGCTGACGTCCCAGTGAACAGGTTGGTTGGTCGAAGTGGCCAAAATATCGCTGCCGTTCAGACGTCTGTAGCAAAGGATCCACTGGAACTGGGCATCGCCAAGACCACTTTATGGCGAATTTAATTTTGCGTAAAGATCTTGGTTTACATCCATATTAAATCAAGCTGACTCATGAATTGAAGCCGATGGACCATTTGACGCGACGTACGTTGTCCGATTGGGCTGTGGAGAAGATGCGCCAAGATGATGAATTTCATCGCAAAATCATCTTCAGTGACGAAGCTCATTTTTGGCTCTATGGGTTCGTCAATAAGCAAAATATGCGTTATTGGTTTGGTGAAAATCCACAAAAAATAACTGTTTGGTGCGTTTTGCATGCCGGCGGCGTCATTGGGCCATATTTTTTCGTCGACAATAACTGTGAATGTCGATCGTTATCGCGCCATGATTACCGATTATTTTTGGGCCGGATTGGAAAACACGGACTTGGACGACATATGATTTCAACAGGACGGTGCCACAAGCCATACACCACACGTTACACTCGATTTATTGAAGAGTAAGTTTGGTAAGCGTGTTATCTCAAGAAATGGAACAGTCAATTGGCCGCCTCGTTTGTGCGATTTAACGCCTTTAGACTTTTTTCTTTGGGGCTACGTCAAATCATTGGTCTATGACAACATGCCGATGAGGTTGGAAGAACTCAGAGCCAACATTGAACGCGAAATAGCGGCCATTACGGTCGAAATGTGTGACCGAGGCATCGAAAATTGGGTCCAACGAATCGACCGATTGACATATGAACGAAGTCGAGTTCCATTCATAAATGTTTTGATTGTATTTCAAGTCGATCATGAAATTTTGGAAATATCTCAAATGGTTTGCGTTTTATTTAAAAACAAAGTTGTTAAGGCCTTGTTGGAAACCCCTTTATTTGCAAGGTAAATCAAAGATAGATGGTAACTTTCTGCAACAAAATTGTCCGTTTAGAGATAAATAACAACATTCCTTACGACATTTCGCAAGAACTGAATACGGAATTATCTATGCATGAAACTTGACAATCTTAGGGGAGGTTCTGCATAAAATTATTATCCGAAAGTACGGACATTTTTTGACCCTTTTCATAAACAAGTCATATTTTAGATTTTGCGTCTTCAGCCTGCGTTAATCGTTAAATTCTCTTTTGAACACCCTTCGTAAATCACGACCATTTATACTTTACGGTCCACCCATGGGTTCTTTATCATCTAATCGGCTGTTCTGCTTTTTACTTATATTCGTAATAATTAATTTTTCAAACAAATATGTCTGATTTTCATGTTGTTGATATTTATTAATCAAAGTCTCCGCGAATTCTTGTATCTACGCATTTTATTTAATATTTTTCGATTTATTTCTATTCATATTATACAAATAATCAGAAAGTAATATACGCAAACGATGTTCTTCCTTCAAAAACAGAAAGAGTGTGAAACAACATGGCACAAATACGAAAGAGAGTAAAGAGAAATATCAAAAATCCTCTCAAACACAGCCTTTACACGATGCCATTTTTTAACCATGCAATTTGCGGAAAAAATGGCACGAAGTGCCTCCGCATCGGGTTTCATGAAATTTTATTGCAATTCTCTTTGTGATCTTTCCGCATTTGTTATGATTTTTAGATTTGATGTTATTGTTTCTTTCATTCTAGTTTTCGTATGTTGTGTTACCTTGTTAGAGGTTACCAGCCAAAGTCACGATCTCGAAAGAAAACCTAAGCGAACGAAAGCCAGTCACTCACTTTCTTTCTTATCCCAGGCTTTAAATGTTATTGTGTGATTGTGTATTAGAAAAATCGGAAGCCACTAACTATTTTCGCTGTCATCTATGCGAACGAAAATGTCCAAACCAGTCACTTGTATTTTGGTTGTCGCATAGCTGGAAATCGAATAAAAGGTTGAAACAAAAACAATTTAAATAGAAATCAATGAAAGAATCACAATGGACTGAAAATAATGTCATTATAATAAATTTGTTATTAAAATATATTTCAATTTCAGCACAAAAACGCCAACTTTGTGGCACCTGCAGATACGGGTTCCTCGTACTCTTCTCTCTCGCTCCGAAATTAAATGGCGAACCACAACTTTATGTTATTGCTTTGAACAACAACCACACAAACACACGTAAAACCATGCGAACGACAAGTCGAAAGATAGTGACTCGCATTCTGAAACGAAAGTGAGTGCCTGGCTTCGTTCGCTTGGATTTTGAGGGAGAGGGTGTAAGTGGGGTCCGATTTTGTACTGAATTGTATATGTTTTCGTTCGCTTGTCAGTGACTCCCAAATCAGCTGCTTGTCGCATAGAAAGAAAGCGAACATTAACGTTCGACATCGTGACTTTGGCTGTACGTGAAATAATTTAGCAGAATTTAAAAAAAAGACATAAAATTTAATTAAAAATAATAAAGACAAATTTCATTTCTTCCTTCGAAAAAACAATTTTTGAACTTATGTAGAACAAAATTTGACCGCTTACAAAAATGAACAACACACACAAGAACACTCACAAAAGAGAAATGTTAGAAAAAATGGCAAACACTAATATCATGAGATGGCAACGTGTAAAGGCACGAAGATTTACGCTGCAATTTCAAAAGAGAATTCATAAAAATGGCAGCTAAAAATGGCATCGTGTAAAGATGGTAAAATTCTCGTCTCGTGCGTGTTTGTTTACCCCTCTTGCTTCTTCCCACCTCTTGCCAACCGAACTCGAAAGTTTTGGGTGAAAGTCACGGGTGAAACCCATAATCTAAATGGTGTCCAAAACTCCCTCTGGGCAAATGCAATCACTCCAACACTAATGGAAACACATTGTTGAGAAATTCCAATAGACGATCATTGCCTAATTGGTGTTGGAAATTTCCTTGGGTCAACAATAAATCCATGTTTTTAGACGGTATAATGTTGTTTTCGTTTCGTAAATCGCATTGGGTTTAGTTTTCGAATATAAATACGCAGTACTACCTGGTATGAACTTCGAGTAGGTACATACATACATACATATGTATAGAAAAGCACACCTCTAAGATGTATTTTCAAATGTAGAAGAATCTGTATCACACTTTAGAAGAACCCGTTGACAAAAGGGCTTAACAGGCAATAATCAAGTTTGCTTACAAATATTGTCCAGATGAGACAGCGAAAATGATCTGGGAATATACCGGTTAAAGCCCCGTATTCAGTTCTTGCGAAATTTTGCCATTTTTATGTACACGGAAGTTTTTTCTGTAGAGGGTGACCACCTATCTCTGATCTACCATGCAAATATTTATAGCCTTATTCATAAAAGGTTGTGAGAGGTTTGAGAGACAGTTTATCATACAAAAAACGTCTCAAACCTTTCACAACCTTTTATGAATAAAGCGGTTAATATATAATTCCTCTACACACTCCATTTTATTTTTCACACACGTGGTGTTACTTTTAGTTGATATAATTATTGAAATGTCAAAATTCCGGCCGTAAACAATTACGAATGCTGATCTAGTAGAGGTTAACGCATTAGAACAGCTGATTTCTATCTGTCAAATTCAGTGTATTTTGTTATTGTACTTTTTTGTTTACTTTGTTTGGTCATATGTATTTGTGTTGAATTTGACATTTAGAGTCATATAACAAAAACAAAATCCCTGTTGTTGGTGCCCACAACTACAACAAATCCTACTGCGTTAACCTCTACTAGATCAGCCTTGATTTCGTACGAAATCACTTTGGAATAACAACCCTGCAATTGAGTTTGCGTACGAAATTTTCGCAAAGAGCTGAGTACCAAATAAATGAAACGTTAGCGAAATTTTCGGTTCGTGAAATTTTCGTTATTTTTTATACACGTGTTCTTATGACAACGAAAATTTCATAAAAAAATTAAATACCGGGATTAAGTACAAGTTACAAAGCAATTTAAAATCCTATGAAAATGTTGAAATTCCACAAGCGAACTCGATATTTTGAAACAAGCTATAATTCAAACGTAAGAAAACATACTCCTGAAGGATAATATGTGGTAAATAGGATAGAGGCAATTAGTGATGCACACAACCGTGGGCCCGGTTCTGCAAAACCGGTTCTTTACAAGGACCGACCGAACCGGTGCTTGCAAGAATCGAATTATGGTTCCAAAAGAACCCAACACGTTTTTAAATGAACCGAAATACTAATTCAAATGAACCGAAAACAGTTCTGAAGGAACCGAAATCGGTTCTTCAAATGTCGAAAAACTTGTTAAAGAGAACCAACAATGGTTCCAAAATACAGAAACACGATTCTAAAAGAATTGAAAAATGGTTTGAAAATGGTTCCAGAATATCACGACTCGGTTCCAAAGAAACCAAAGGTGTTAAATTTGGGATGATGGTATGAAAGCGTGTATTTTTTTAACAAATTTTATATTCTTATAATAACTTACGCATTTTAGTTTCTTCGGGACTTATATGCGGACAATTCGCGGAGAACCGGAACCGGTCCAAATAACCGGTTCTTCTCGGAACCGAACTCGATAGAATCGGTTCTTCAAAAACACGGAACCTCACATCACTAGAGGTAATATTCAAAAGACTTTTACTGGAACTGCACAGCAGCCTGAATTGTGGTGTCATACTTTTGGAAATATCAGAGATCTGGTTATCGCCGAAAGATGTAATAATTTGTCCGAAAACGTAAGGAGACTCTTTCATTTAAATTACCATTTAATATGAATATTACTTTATAGAGTTACAACTATTACAGAGCGTATAGATTTGCACAAACCATAATTTATTACAATATTTATTTTTTCTTTTTTTTTGAGTACAAAAATTACTTATAATTTAATTATTTTATGATTGTTTACATTTTCTTTTCGCCACTAACACGTGACTACTTTATTAAGCAACTCATTTTTCTCCATTTTCTATTCTACCTATAGGTCCATAGAGTATAAATCCTGGTCCATTTTCTTAAATTATTACAGTTTAGTTTTTGTTTCTATTGTTGATTATAGTTTTGTTTGACATATGAAAAAAAAATGTGTACAAAATTGTTAACTTAAAAGAAACTAATTACTTTGTATTAAGAATTTGAAAGTCTAATATTATTTTAACTTAAAAAATATTTACTGATTAATTGTTGAAAGTTCATTTGTTCCTTTTTGTTCACAGAGAATATTTCATTTGCATTTTGAAGTACTTAAGGTGGATTTTAGTTACTTTTTATTGTTTCTTTTGTATTTAATTATACATTTTAGGATTTGATATTTGTTATAAAAGCAACTAAACTCTGTTTTAAATCACATATAAGAAGTATAAATTATGTCTAATTCAAATATGGTTTAAAATGAAATGTTCCATATTGCACTTTTTTTGTACGAGTTAAAAAATAGGATATTGCCCAAATTTCTTGTACTTTGGATTTTCTTTAGAGGCATAATAGTTCACAATCTATATCCCTTAGTAGAATGCTGGTGTCTTGCACTCTACAGCAAGTAGCTGAACCCAGATACCCACATTTATCTCATGTAATAATATATGTAGTAACAAAATACAGGTGATTTTTGTGAGAGTAAAATTGTTTTACTTTCGACAAATTGGCGTTATACAACAAATACATTAACTGTTTTTGTTTTAAATTTATTTTTACATAAAAAACACTTAAGGCTTTTAAATAAATATAGCAAAAATAACATATATTTAGTTTTCTATGTAGTTAAAGCCTGGTACTAAAGCCTGGTTTTGGATGCGAAATTGCCCAAAAATCAGTTGACAACTATATTTGCTTTTTTTTTTTTGAAAAATTGAATGCGAGTTGACAACATTGATAATTTTTTCTTAGAATTTGATTGATCGATAAAATTTTCTTAGAAACATTCAAATGTACACTCCGCTTTACTTCAATAGGTAATACATTTTTAGAAAACAAAATCGCGTATAACTTTTTTCATGGTTCTCAGAAAAAGTTGGTTATGATTCGTTTTCAACATTCAAATGTACACTCCGCTTCACTTGAATATGTAATACATTTTTAGAAAACAAAATCGCGTATAACTTTTTTCATGGTTCTCAGAAAAAAGTTGGTTATGATTTCGTTTTTAAGGATATGTAATAGTTAATTAAATTAGTAAAAATCAATAATGTACTCTGAATAGTTTACTTTTTATTTGCATTTTTTCGAAATAACTTAAAAAAATCCTTTAAATTTCGATTCATTAGATAAGGGAAATATAACCTGAAAATGCGAAATATGTCAAATAGTTGGTGGTTTTCGAAAAGAAATAAGTAAATTTGTAGTTTTAGTAATCAGTACTACCTCCCTTGCTCTTTATTGTTTCAAATAATCGATTTGGCATGCTGTCGTATAAACTTTTTAAGTAGTTTAGGGATACTTGACTCCATGCTTCGTTTATGGCGGTTATCAGGGTATTTTTATCTTCGAATTGCCGACCACATTCATAAATTTTGCGAGATAGCCAACCCCCAAACGTTTTCCATTGGATTAAGGTCCGGTGAGTAGGCAGGCCACTGAAGCATATTTAAATTTTGTTCGCAAATCCAATTTTTAACTATTCTTGCAGTGTGTATTGGTGCATTGTCATGTTGGGAAGTCCAAGAAATTGGTCCAAAAATGTCTGAAAATTTCGGAAAAGCCCTTTCCAAACTCCGCTTATAGGAAGCTGAGTTAATTTTTGCCGTCTGAAACTCGAGTTCAATAGTTCCATAATAACTTATTGAACCCCAGACCATCACACCCCCTTCACGGCTATGATAAATAAAATAAATGGTTTCCCATTACATCCCATGAAGTGACCGGGGAGAACTTCTCACAATCACTGAGTTGTGCGCTTTCCAGTTTTCACTCACTGATTGGGACCTACAGTTTTACACCGATTCCAAACGGTATTTTGAGAAGCTTTTTTTGTTTCTTTCGGCGGCGGTCACCTCGCATAGTGTATAGCCATGAAAAAGCTTCTCACGGCTATGATGGCGACACAAAAAACCTTCCTCTTTTCTTAAATCGTGAAAATAATACTTGAACCCATTAGGGCCATCAAAATTAAATTTCTTTTCATCAGAGAACACCACTTTCTTCCATTCGTACTTCCAAGACATGTGCTCTCGACAAAAATCCAAACGTGCCTCCTTTCTTTGTTCATTGAGTGGTGGCTTCTTTTGGAGTTTCTTAAGGACTAAATGTTTTGAACTATTGAAACTCTCACAGTTGAAACTCTAGCGTTTACACCACTTTTTGCTCGGATTTTCTTCGCACTGTCACTTGAATTGGACGCCACTCTTAGAATTGTCTGTTGTAGGACTTTTTCGCCTTCCTTTCATATTTTTCCCGTAAAATGTTGGGTCGCGCAAAAAATTGTAGACAACGTTCCAGCTTCTGCCAAGTTTTTGTGCAATTGCATATCCGGAAAGACCATGGCTTGCGAAAGCTTCAATTTTCGCCTTTTCGGCTAAAGTTAATGCGGTTGCACGTCCCATATTGAATCAACAGCAGCTAAAATTTAAAGATTAATATTCAAATTAATCCTAACAATAAAAACATTGTCCTTTTTAACTCACATTTGTGATAACAAGGATGGTAAAACTAATTTACCTATTCAAATGACGTAAAATAAATTCAGTTTTTTCTTTGAGAATGTAGAAAATTTTTATTTTAACCAAACGTCAAGAGCAAATTCTTCTTCTTCTTCACGTTATTAATTCACATTTAAATGGCCTTTCAAACAAAACTAACAGGTACTTTTTGTGACCGGTAAAACTAAAGTTATAGGTCTTTCTTTCTATAAAAAATGTATAACATATTCAAGTGCAGCGGAGTGTATATTATTATTTACAGATAATTATACCCTCACCATAGGATGGGGGTATATATCATTTAATACGTACAAAAATGTAACACATAGAAGGAACCAAATTAGACCCATATTATCTTTGGACGAAATTCGTTTTAGGACCTTTTAAGACGTTTGAGCCATGTCTGGCTGGCTGGTCAACACGATTACTGCCGTAAATCTTTACAGATGACAGTGAAACTTTGTCAGTGACTATTATTTGGGATTGAAAATGGGCGTTTTGACCACGCCCCTTCTGGTACCTCCCATACAAATCGACACATTTAGCACAAAATCATATTTCTTTCAAATCTTTCTTCTAGTAGATATGATTAGCTCCAACTCTCACACCGGTTAATAATCTGTAAATGCCTACTTAACTGGAGAAAATGGGCGAGATTGTCACGCCCATTCTGGTACCTCCCATACAAAACAGGGTGTTCGAACGGATTGTCAATCCGATAAATCGCGTGAAACACTTCCGACCGTAATGAAATTAGGTATAAGGCTTCACGTTATCAAAAGCTAATCACCGATTAAAACAAGGGTGATTTTGCCACGCCCATTGTGGTACCTCCCATACAAAAGTTGTTTGGGCGTCTGGTTGTTCGGCATGAGAAGTCCCGCAAAACCAAACCAATCTTTATGAAAGTTTGTACTAGTCAGTATTTAACCAAATAAAGCTCTCCTATAGAAAATGTGCTGTTTTGCCACACCCATTCTGGTACCTCCCATATAAAAGTTGGGCGGATGACCGGTTGATCGACACGATAACTCTCGTAAACTACAACCGATCTAACTAATAACTGACTATTGTGCCACGCCCAGTTTCGTACATCCCATACAAAAATTGGGCGTATTTGGGGTTTGCCGACTCAATATCTCCAATAAATCATAACCGATCTTAATAAAATTTGGTACTGCTCAAAATTTTGGCAACAACTTGCCATGCCCATTTTTGTACCTCGCATATAAATATTGGGAGGGAAACTAACTAATTTGGGTATTCAATAATATTTAGCGCAATGTCGTCAATCTGCTGTTGAATATGGTCACTTTTGAGTATGGGCGTTTTTTAACAGAACTCCCACGCAATGTATGAGGTACGGTATGGTGAGGGTATGATTAAGTCGGTTCGCCCGACTAAAACTTATGTACTGGTTTTAGTAAATATTAAAGTTGAAACCATTTACCAATTCAATTGGACATTTCTGTTTTACTTTTAAAAACTGAACATAATGCATTCATTCAATACCGGAAATAACATTGAAACAGAGGGATTCTGGGAACATGACTAACAGTTTGCCTGCATATCTTTATAATGTTGTTACATTTCGAAAACGTGAAGAACGGCAGCAGTGAAGAGTGCACGAAACAAAAAAATATAATTATTGTCACTTCTAGTGGACTCTAATCTAAGCTCTCAAAATTAGAGCTAAATAAATACCAAAAATCAAGAAAAAAGGGCCTGTTCATAAATGCATCCCTGCTCCGCATTATGGCATCTGATGCGTGTTTGGGATCGCTGATGCCAATCAAGTGCATTCTGGTTGCAATGATACTGTAGGTACACCGACCAATATTAGTGAATTTCGAAGGTTAACTCCGTAAACCCGGCTCACGCCGCCGCCGGTATAACCAACTAGCCTGGTTTGACCGACTACTCCAATTTTAAAGGTTGAGTTATTCAAAACAACCACTATTTGTACAAAACCGGCAAAACTAAGGCCTAATTTTTGAGAGGAAAATCATCTTTGATTGACGATCAAACACAATTTTAACTCTGGATTCATTTTTTAGGTTAATAGTTGATTGCTGTTTAAACAACCAAAGTTGGACATTTAAACTCTGGTCAAGTGACCATATGATTTTGACAGAAAAAAACAATAAGAACAAACACAAAGCTTCTTTAGTTGTTAATGTGAACAATTATAATCACCATCCTAGTTGAAATAACAATAAAAACGTATCATTTAATTAATAGTGAAGTTAGAACTTTATTTCTGCTCAAATATTTTTCAATTTCATTAAATATTTGGTATTTTATCACTTTAGTGTTCTTTTGCAAATGGAGCCAGCTTGATGCATTGTAACGATTAGCCGATAAATGTATGAATACCGGTTATTTTTCTTGTCATTTACCACTGTTTCCACATGGTAGTAAGATTATTTGGCAAAGCACTGAAAAACTCTTTACGTATTTAAAGTCAGATCAAACATAAATCAAAATCAACTGATTATCAATTTAAATATCGAGTCAAAAATTGGGCCTAAGAGCCGCCAATATAATTTTCCTGTTGTGCCGCCGTTTCTAAAATTTGCTCTCGGCACGGATGTGGTTTAAGCACAAAGTTGCCACCTGTTATATCTATTGAATCTCAAATTTAGTGGTTTAAACGGCAAAGATTAGAGAACAAGGTTATCGCTAACCTGGCCGCAATAAATTGCGGTTTAAATTAGAGTTGAGAATTTTAGTTCATTCAAGTGAGCGTTCATTTTAGTTCAGCTCAACAGAATGAACTAGTTGAGGAGGTTCTTTTCAAAACATGATTATTCCACTTTTGCCAAAAGTGATTTTTTTTTGTTTGGTAGCATTGAATTGAAAACTCAGCGAAAATAAAATTTTGCGAAATCTCTATAATTACACCAGAATAAAAATAAAATAAATGATTTCATCAAAAGTAAATTATTCCTCTTCAAAATGACATTTCCCATTTCAAATATAAATTTTTGCAACAAAATATGATAAGTCCAGAAGTTAATTAATTATTTTAGTCTAAATTGTAACAAAACAAAACAAGATTAATCCACAAAGGTTTGAATCAAACCATGATTATTCCAATCAGCCGCGTCAAAACAAGATTATTCCATTTCAAATCTTGCATTTATTCAAAATATATTACCGCTAAATTTTATGTACAAAGCAATGACTAACCTTGTCGTATATAATAATGCAAGAAAATTTCGGGTTAAATACATAGTTGCATTCCTAAAGAACTATTTTCTCAATTTGTGCAAAAACACAAAAAGTGGAATAGTCATGTTTTGAAAAGAACCTCCTCAGTTCATTAATTTAGTTCATTGTATGATTTCAGCTTAACAGTTCATTTGAGCTGTGAACTAAAGAGCTCATTTCAGTTCAACTTGTAGTTTTAGTTCAATCGGAGTGAATAATCGCGAAAATGGTTTGATTTTTGCAGATTTCTAAAGTGTGATATTTGTTTGTACTAAATCGCCCTGTTAATGGCATTGGTTGATATAAACCCACGAGGAGATAATAATTGAGATCGGCTTAACGATTGGTTATTACGTTTCCGAAATATTGGTGTTTCTGTAATGTTTATATATTTTGGAGCAAAAGTGGTGATTAGCGCTGTAGTTATTGTGTAGAAGCCGGTTACATATCCATTCCACAAAGATTGCAAGCAACATTAGGCACCTTTGTACAAATTGAGTGAGACAAAGAAAGCATGAACTAGAAAATGGCGAAGAGAACTGCACAACTGAAACACAAAAAACTGCTGAAACAAGTGAACTACTGAAACAAAAGAGCGGAACAGTGTGAACTAGTTCATCTAGTTCACAAGAGTCAATTGTTCAATTGAACTAGTTCGATCGTGGACTACACAACTCTAGTCTAAATGCGACATAAAGAACGATAAAATGGAATTTTTCGTGTTGAATATGCGAATTAGATGACAAACCAAATGAATAATATTGTCCAGATGAATAAAAGAGCGGAACAGTGTGAACTAGTTCATCTACAATTCCTTTCTCTGCAGACAGCCTATAAATGTCAAAAAGTTCAAATATTTCAAATATTCTTCGTCGTTTCAGCATGTTTTTTTTGAAAGACAAGAGTGAAAATTTCATACTGCTTAGGATTTATTGAAGTAAAATCGAAAGCCCTGCCCTTAAAAAACCTTCCAGTTGTCGCATAATTTATTTTATTACTATACAAATAAAACTTAATATTAATAAAGAATATATTAATAAAAATAAAATATTAGCTTTATATAGGAAAGCGCCTACTTAAGTTACAAGTTGTTAAAGTAAAAAAGGAAAACAATCTAAAAAAAATGTTTTTAAAAGCCTCTAGCTCTTTTTTCAAAACAAAACAAGCGGCAACCAAAAAATAAGAGCTAAAAATTGCCTAAAAGAGCTGAACTGGCAACACTGCTCGAAACAATGCAATTTTTCAGAAGAATCCATTTAACGTCAATTCTATGTCTTCCATAAAATTAATGAAACATTAACGATTTTCGAAAAATACTATAGTCGTTTTGCTGACAAACAGCCAAAACTTAAAAATGATAACTTAATGACAAACTGTTTCGCCTTTTAGAATACTTTTTACACCTTACTTACTGATTGTCAACAACCCCTTCCTAATTAATTGAATCAGTCATTTGAGAAACCCTTAAGTCCATTTGAGAAACAACACATATCCAGCAATGTTTATAATTTTTTTTAAATATCAAATTAAAGATAATAATATTTTATTTTGCTAGAATTAGCTTACCAAACCCCTGTAGAAGTATAAAAAAAAATTATGAAATTTTATAAGATGTTAAATTATGGACCAGCTGAGGGGTTTTTTTTTATTTCCCGAAAGTTTACTTTTTTGGATATGAGGTGTTTCTCAAATGACCGACTCAGTTCTGTGCTGAAAAGGAATAACGACTATGTGTATTCCCAAGTTTTTAGGTGATCATCGTCAAAAGGAATTTTCCATGTGAAGTTCTAACATTTACTCAGTGAAGTCAAAAATCTCTGGTACATAGTACATACGTTCCCGAAATATAGGTCGTGATATAACTGTGACAACAAAAAAATGCAACCATAATAAAGGCATACACAAAATATCAATTGATTCTCGGGTGGAAGCCGAACGAAAATTTTCCGAGCCGTCGCCGCCATCAAAACTTTCTTGAAGTCACGCCGCCGCCAATATATACAGTGGGTCACAGTGAAAATGGTCCACTTATGACCAAACATTTCAAAGTGTAAAAAGTATAAGAATCAATATTAAATGTAAACGAAAAGACGCTTTATTAGCTGGTTTATTGTATTTAAATACTAATTACATTAAAAATTTTATTATTTCAAAAATATGTTACATAAAAATTAAGATTAACCGAAAAAGGAGAAAAATTCATCTCACAGTGAAAATGGTCCACTATACAAATCTATGAAATATAACGGAAACTTTTCACATTTTTGTTCATTTTTCTTCTGTTTACTTTTGTTGACACTTATGCATTGAAACAACATTTCCCTCAGTTTTTTATTTAAAATATTCAAGATGGATCGCCATACACACTCCAGATGCATAATTTAATACTGGAACTATAAAAATTGAAAAAGTCACAGATAATTGTTGGCAAAGCCCGCACAACAGTTGAAAACATCATTCACCGGTTTAAAACCGAAGGCCGAGTTATAAATAAGCTGAAAGTTAGTTCAAAAAAGTTATTCAGCGAACGTCAAGAACGGTTGATAACACTGTGTGTAATTTTTTAAGTCATGGCAAAATAACCATATACGGACACCACTACGTGATAAAAGACTAAAAAAAAAAGACCCGTGTTTCCCAATTTTTCCCAAAGTCATGCACTTTTTTTTTATGGGCCGCCAAAGATTTGGGGCCTCGGTATCATTTTCGTAAAAATGTGATCATTTTCTCAGGCTCATATCTTGCAAACCGTTCAGAATTTTGATTTACTCTCTGAGGCAAAGTTGTAGCTCTTGTTATAAAGAACAAAAATTGCGAACATATAAAATCAAAAAAACTTCACCTTCCAGATCAAAATCGCAAAAAATTTAAAAAAATTCGATTTTTTTAACCTTTTTTTCCCGTATTCTGGTCCATAGGTAGCAAACCGTTCAAAATTCAAGGAAACAATCAACTACAAAAATTTACCTAAGATCTCAATAAACAAATTTCTAGAACATATAAACTTCCTGGGAATTATTCTACAAGAGCTACAAGTTTGCCTCAGAGAGTAAATCGAAACTCTGAACGGTTTGCAAGATATGAGCCTGAGAAAATGATCACATTTTTACGAAAATGATACCGAGGCCCCAAATCTTTGGCGGCCCATAAAAAAAAAGTGCATGACTTTGGGAAAAATTGGGAGACACGGGTCTTTTTTTTTTTAGTCTTTTATCACGTAGTGGTGTCCGTATATGGTTATTTTTTTTCGTGTTGCACTGTGTAATTAACCAAACCAATATTAAACCAAGGTTAAGTTCACCGAAACTACGGGATATGGTTGAGAAACAATTAACTATAAGCTACAACGCCGAGACCATCCGGAGTCTTCTGAAAGAATGGATTAAATAGCAGAATTGCACGCAAGAAGCCATTTGTAAGCTCAAATAATAAAAATACAGTTTACAGTTTGCTCACAGTTACTCTGTTAAAGACTTTTCATTCATTGGGGTCAGATGACAGAGTAATCGTTTGGAGAAACCCCAACCAGGAGATGAACCCTAAGCATTTGCGTACGACAGTTAAACATGGTGGTGGGCATGCGATGGTCTGGGATGCTTTTCGGATGCTGATGTTGGCAAATTGCATTTTGTTGAAGAGAATATGCTTAAAATGCAATATTTAAATATTTAAAAACAAAAATCTGACACAAAGTGACAGTTTTCATTTCTATCAGGACAATGATCCGAAGCACACGGCTGGAATTGTTAAAAAATGGCTGCTGTATCATTGTCCCAGAGTAATCAAAACTCCTCCCCAATCACCAGATTTTAACACACTTGAAAATTTGTGGCAGAAACTGGAAATCGAAACATGCAAACATGACATTTCAAACAAAAATGATTTATAAAAGGTCCTTTTGGAGGAGTGGGATTAAATAAGCCCAGAATACACAAAAAGGATTGTGGAATCAATTCAAACTCGCCTTAATTCAGTTATTCAACAGAAAGGATATCCAACAAAATATTAAAAATATAGATTTTTCTATTTATACTGTATTTAACAAACATAAACCTACCTGGACCATTTTCACTGTGACATGAATTTTTCTCTTTTTTCGGTTAATCTTAATTTTTATGTAACATATTTTTGAAATAATAAAATTTTTAATTTAATTATTATTTAAATGCAATAAACTAACTAATTAAGCCTCCTTTCCTTTGCATTTAATATGGATTCTTATACTTTTTGCACTTTAAAGTGTTTGGTCACAAGTGGACCATTTTCACTGTGACCCACTGTATGGCTTTTATTGGATTAAACCATAGACTAATCGATATATAGATACACTTATTCCATAGAGTAAATCTTAGTAGAGAAAATATTTGGCTCATCTGACGTTTCCTTTCACACTCTTCGTGATGCGGTCGGTGTGATAGAGAGATGTTTGACGAAAAGTGACATACACCAGGTGGAATTACAATAACTTCTTTCTTTAATTTTTCATGTAATTTTGGTGAAGAACTGTGAAATTTAAATGTGTTTTACACTTTTTTATTGACTGTTATTGTTAGAATACATTTGGGTTGTATTTAACATAATAATTTTAACCAACAAAACGAAATGCCGTTGTTGTTATTTTGTTTTTGAACCATTGTCTCTATCTGGTATTAGTAAAGCAATTCTTTTCATCATCGAACGTAAATATCACACCAGGCCAAATGTCATAAATTTGGTGGGAGAACTATTGGGTCTACTATAAGTATTAGTCTATGATTTATTAAGTCTGTTCGCGTACTTTCCCAGTAAAAATTATCAAGTAACTAGTTTTCGGAGAGTAAGAATGATTTGGCTTTCTCAGTAAAAAATATCAGAAAAAGTACGCGAACGACATCCAGTAAAAACTTGCAAGAAATTAAAATCTGTTTGTAAACAGCTGATTGTGTTTACGTTTTTGCCTTGAACATGATCTGCTGACGATGTCGAGGTACCGGGAAGTGTTCCTGATTGCGGCTGTATTAAATCGTTAACTCCACGATCACACTGCACTTTGCTGGGAATCTATTTTATGCAGAAATTCCAATAAAATGTTAATAAAAGTTATTTTTCGTACTTACATCTGCCATTGTTAAATTTCTTTAATTTCCTAATTTTGCTTGTTTACATAAAACAGCTGTTCAAAACATATGTTATTACTTGCAAATTCTTACTGGCAAAAATTTCTCCAGTAAAAACTTGCAAGTTCTCTATCATCGAACTGTCAAAATAATCTATCTTGCTCTCTCGTTACTGGCTTTTTGGTGTAAACGAACACTATCAAGTAAGAAATAGTAATAATTTGTACAGATTATCCAGTACGCGAACAGACTTATTCTCTCAATAAATTAAACGTCATAGGTACGGTGGAAAGTAAACATTCGATGGTGGAAAACATGGGTTCAATAATACCAGATAGAGGCAATAGTATACAACGTCCAACAAAGGAACAGCAACCGAATTTCGTGCTTTTGTGGCAAACTAGTTGTGTTAAATACAATACAAATGTATACCAACGATAAAAGTCAACAAAAAAGTTCAAAATACTTTTAAATTTTTCAGTTCTACACCAAAACGACAGGAAAAAGTTAAGTGAACATATTTTGTAACTCCAACTGGTGTAAGTTAATTTTAAATTTAATTTCTCTCATTTCCACAAACCTACGACGAAGAGTGTGAAATGAAACGTCAGATGAGAGAATAAATGTATCTCTATGGATTAAACTGGGAGCTGATGTTATCGACAGGCCCGATTTAACTCACTGATCCAATTTTAAAGGTTTGTACAAAACTGACAAAACCAATAGCCGCCAACTTAATTTTTAGTTTGTCTAAGCACGGAGTTGCCAACTGAAATGTCAATATAACCTCAAATTGGGTGGTGTAAACGGTAAAGATTAGAGAACCCAGCGGGAAATTTCCACATGAAATAATCGATTCTGTATAACTTACTTTGAATGCGTAAGCGCTTCCATACCTAGGTTAATTCTGAATACAAAACAGATTACTTTTTTATGGAGATGGCCGGATTTTTGGACAGTCAGACCACAAAGCAGATTACTTCTTTGCAAAAGTAATGTATATTGTGGTCAGGCGCGAGAATTCTGGTCGGCTTACAAAGTAGCTAATTTAAGCAGTTCTTGTGGGCAAACGCACTACAGCTTCCATTACTTTTTCATGCAATGTGGATTGGTTTGCCACTTTGTAGATGTCATATAATGGCGTTAATGGGCAGCCTCGCTACACCGTGCATTACTTTTGAAGCAGCTGTGGATTGATTCACCACTTTTTTGATTACAATGCATGGTGATGTAGACAATCTTGGCATACTATTCATTACTTTTGAAATACAATTTGTAGCATACAATTTTAGATACAACTTACAACATTCAACTAAAACCACACTGAATTATATGCCCCTATTACGGATTACAACTCGACTCAGTTGAGTTGAAATTTTACAATTTGGTATTATCGATAACAACTTAACCTGTCAAAAAATTGTAAGTTGAAGTTAATCGTCTTACAACTTTTTTGTGGTACTACCGATTACAGCCCTGTGCTAGTGCGGTTAAACAAAAACACCAAAAAATTACAACTCATCAATAGCAGTTGTAAATCAATTATTAGCGAAAAATGGAAAGCGGGTAAATACAAATTTTTAATTTTCTCTTAATATAATTTATTAATCAGCGATTTAGAACAATTTTAGAGAAAAATAGAGTTACAACAAAAGAACAATTTGAAAAACTTGTTGAACTTATGAAAGCAAGGCATTGTGGGAGGATTTTGCCATACAACTAAACAGTTTAGGACCGCCATCAAGAACTGCGCACGAGTGGGGACGAGTAATAATTTATTTTCCTTTTTAACTTACAATCATAATGATGCGAACGTGAGTCCCATTGATAGTACATCCCAATATTTCCGGGAACCCACTTTTTGAATAAAATTCAATCATTGAAGCGTTTTGCTCCTCTTCACTCATTTAGGTTTTAATCCATTTCCCACAAATACGCTGCTCGAGGATATTTAAAACCTCTTTTATTACTACAGATATGGTAGGTGTGCCAGTCCCATATAACTGCCGTCAGCGAGGAACCTGAGAGTTGCGCATAACTTTAAAATAGGAGGTATAGCCGTACCGTACCGTAGAGTGATCGCGGAGACTTCTTCATATGCGCAGCACATCAATGTTTTCATCAACACTTTCATCGTTGTAAAATAAATCCAAACTAATATCCATTTCTATATTTATTTCCAAAAAAAAAAACACTCACAAACAAAAACTGAAAATTATTGATTTCAATTTTTGTCACAATAGTATCAGTTGTTTAATCAGTTGTCAAATCATTGCTTTTTTAGGCTGGCAACATCAACACAATTTCAACTGGAACAAGTTGTAATTCGTAATACCAAAATGGAGTTAAGTTGTTTTAAAGTTAAGTTGTTTCAACTTCAACTCAACTGAGTTGAGTTGTAAACCGTAATAGGGGCATAAGTTGTTTCCACTTCAACTCAACTGAGTTGAGTTGTAAACCGTAATAGGGGCACTAATTCCAAATATATAAATGCCCAAACAAAAAAAAACAATAACTTCACAAGAAATCCCGTTACATTAACGTATGTTTCTTGCAAAAAAATTGTTACAAAAAATTTTTCTTTAGCTTGTTTTGCACGTTTTTTGTGTTACACACAAAATTAACGCAAAGGCAGCGAAGATTTCATCAGTAGAATGCACTGAAAGGAAAAAAGAAATAAGCAAAAGCAAGTACATAACAATCTTCTTCATTTTGTTGCTCTTGCACACACAATATTCTCAAATGCTATGAAGAATTCATCAGTTGATTTTGCTTGGCACAAATTAATATGAAAGCATCGATAAATTGTGTTCATCACTTACAACATGTCCAAAAAGCAGCGATAATTTCATCTAACACTTAACGAAGTGTTCTGACAATTTCCCGCTGGGAACCTGACCGCGATAAACGGCGGTGTAAATGTGTTATAAGGATCCGAAACGGTTGCGATAATTTCTGACTTATTCTATCCCAATGATCTAAAAATGTAGATAAACTACACAATCCTTAGCAGTGATGGCTAATCTGCAATCGAACATTCAAACATGCATCATGATAAAAAAAATTCCTAAGATTTACACAGGCCGACATTTTAGTTTCCACAGTTTTACATCTGAACCAGATGATTTCTATCACCGAAACTGCACTCTGCAACTTTATTGAACCAAATAGAATTTATTGTGTTTTATACAAAGTCTAGCTTATTCGCTTCACTCAACTAGATGCTCGCAAAAACAAAAGCTACGCGGAATAGAGAACAAATCAAACTCGAAAATGATTGTAAGCCAAAACAGATGTGAGTATTTCGCACTTAACTTTAAGTTAAATCTAGAACATCTCCGTTACACTGATTTCATGAACTTTTAATATTTATTGGTTTATTTTATTTTAAATATTATATATAATATTTCGTATATTCCTTCCTTCCACCCCCCATTATTTTCAATTAACAACAAACAATAGATAAATAAAATTTTAGTAATTTATCTAAAACATTTGGCTCTGAAGCCTATAACACAGTCCTTTCAAAAGGAATACCACTTAAGTGTATTTACAATCATCTTGCATTTTTTAACTTAAAAAGGCAACCATTTGTTTTATTTTTTATTTAAATCCCTTAATAAAAATAAATTATTTTTTCGATATTTCATTTTATAAAATTTTGAAAGATTTTATAAAATCTTGTCTCATTTATTTGTTAGAAAAAAAGTTTGTTGCGACAAAAAATTGCTCATATTTCATATAACCTTTAACAAAAAAGAAAAGAAGAAAAAATAAAAATTAAATAAAAATCAATAAATGTAGATAGAGGTGAGTTTCGAAGAAATGAAGAATGAACCAATGATGTGAGGAGAATTTTGTTTTTTTTTTGTTTAACATAACTTATTTTCTTGTCCATTATATAACATTCTATAATATAACTTACAAAACAAAAATTTACAACAATTTATAAAGAAAAATGCACGATTAGATGTTTGATTTTGTTTTTCTCTCTCTCTCCCTCTCTCATTCTTATACTATAGATGATTGATTTGATTGATTGTTTCGCTTTGTTTGGATTGTTATTTTAAATGTAATCGATCGGCAGATTCTTTTTCTTATGCTTTGTCTGTTTGTTCATAAATGTTTAATAACTTTTAACCCATAACATGAAGTTGGTTTTGACATAGATGAAGTTTTGTTTGATGCTTTTGTTGTTATAGTATAAATTATATTATATATAATTCCTTATATTTCTGTCCGTTGGTATTTTTTTTCTTTTTGTATATAATTTGTTGCTAAAAACTATATAAAATTAATTTAAATAGGCTTAAATAGAGTGTTGTTGGTTTTGTATTTTAGCTTATTATTTGACTTTTCTCTGATGAAGACTAGAGCTACTGGTATCTGAATTAAGAATAGCTTCATTGGTGGAGATAACACCTTCCTTGAGTATATGGCCATTGCCATTGGCATAGCCGTTCCTGTAAACGCTGCCATTTTTTAAGTGGCCATTGGTTTTCGTTAAGTTCTCGCTGTCGTCATCCAAAACGGGCTGTTAAAAAGGATAAAAGGAAATGTGATTAGAAGGTGATAAAATAATTAATTCTATTTGCAACACAGCTATACGTTGCAAGGTGGTCGGAATGTTTACGCCAAAATGTGGCATAGTCTAACCCGTGAGCTAACCGATTTACTGTCAGTTGGCCAACTTCTTGCCCTCCCTATTTGCGCTAGAAACTGCCTCATTTTTGTAAGAAATAGCAACAGCTTCTAGAAAGTAGCAGGATTTGCTGAATTCCAGCCACTCTCCGAAGAAACGTATGTAATTTTCGTTACATCTAATAAACTCTTCATTCCAAATATTTGAAAGAAACTAACCCCAATCTCTACCTGCCGTTTGCAGATCAGGCAGTGGGCCGATAATATGTTCAAGGACAAGGGGAGGCTTACTTCTACTTGCAAACAAGCCAGGGTCTTCTGGCCACAGGTGGACAGGAAGAGGTCTAGGCAACTACTTAACTTATCCACAATGATAGGAACACTTACGGGACATTGTCTTGTAGGAAAACAC
Organism: Phaonia tiefii; assembly: GCA_963931995.1. Taxonomy (NCBI): domain Eukaryota; kingdom Metazoa; phylum Arthropoda; class Insecta; order Diptera; family Muscidae; genus Phaonia; species Phaonia tiefii. The sequence continues at coordinate 18,501,195 of OZ008367.1, forward strand.
GCGACATAGAAACTCCACTCTCTGTAGATGCTGCATGGAAGAGGACGAGGAAACGACGAAACACCTTCTCTTCACGACTGAGAAGTAGGATATTCGCAACACATTTAGTTAGCACCGTAGCCCTACAGGATATTCCTGTAGGTCTTATAGACAAATTCATTGAAAGGGCAAATTGGCTAGACGACTTGTCAGTAGTTGCTATACAGGAAACTGCAGGTATCACAATGGGCTTCTTTAGCCTAAGTGTGCTAGACAGCGTGCTGTCTTGCAGCCTTTTCAACCAACCCCCTTTTGCTTTCATTATTCTTGTTGCCTAGGCAAACAATTTTTTATCGCGCTGGCGAAAGATTTTAAGTTTTAGAAAACCAAGGTTGGAGGGCGTAGAGCTATCTCTATCTTCTGAGGCGAGATACCTCGGTATCGTTTTTCATCGGAAACTGAACTGGAGGAGCGAATGAAGAAAGCATTGAATGTGCTCTACGCATGTCGGAATTCAATGAGCAAAAGCTGGGGTCTTTGTCCAGAAATCGTGCATTGGCTTTTTTCGGCTATCGTGCTCCCAATTATCATCTATGGCTGTGTAGTCTGGTGGAACGCATTGGGGAACAGCTACCAGTTGAAAATTCTTAGTAAGGCTCAGGGCACTGCGTTGATGTGCATCAGTGGGGCGAGAAGTACTCCGCAGACGGCGCTGTATATCATCCTGAGTTTGACTACTCTTGATGGCTATGCGAGATGGTGTGCTGTTAGAAGCGCTCTTCGCATGAGAGAATTGGGTATCAGGAGACATCCTCTGAGGGCCATGCCAACATTCTTGATTGAGAATTACCCGGATGCCCGGAGATCATGATGCCAGATAGGAGTGACTGAGTGGGAGGTATATTAAAATGGAAGGAATGAACTGGGAGGTATACCTTCCTCAATCTCTGGTCATCTGAGCTTCGTGAGGATCTTCAACTCTGATTTTCGATGAGACACTGCGAACAGCAGTGTCTTCCAAGCGGAAATCGTGGCGATTATGTGAACTGTGACTGAGATAAGGGACTCGTGCTTGTATTCATCGGGTGAATTCGTCATTTGCGTTGAAAGTAAACCAGCCCTCAGTGCGATCAGGTCACATACGTGTAAATCCAAATTGGTTAGGGATTGCAAGAGGATTTTGAACAGTGTAGTGCCCGGCAAGCTAAGATTCTGCTGGGTTCCGGGACATAGTAATGTTTCAGCAGACTGTTTTGCTAGAGCAGGATGCACTTCTGCCGATTTGAGATTGATTGCCTCTGCAAATCCACCGATTTGTTACTTGTATGTCTTGATCGGGACATGGGACTGTCCGTGGAGGTGGAAAGTTTCTGATTGCCATTCACTTGGGAGTGGCCAGAAATGATTCCTTCATTGGGCAGTCCAAGCAGCTCACTACTTCCACGCAGTATGTCCTGGGCAATGGCTTTTCGGAAACCTCCGTTAGCTAGCTAGAGTGAGAAGGCGAAACAAATGAGCATCAAATCAGGTATAGTAGGTGACTGATGTCACTGAAGCTCATCAAACAATCGGGCATATTCTTTTGTCCTTAGAAGGCGGATGAGCCAAACATACGGGCCAACGGCGGATAGAAACTAAAAGAAGAAAATCCAGGTTCAACATATCGCATCCTGGTCAGCGTCTGATCCATAATGGGCGGCTGCAATCAAATATCCTGGCAGTAGGTAAAATGCAAAAACCCGGTGGGCTGGGTTTGCCTCCCGCCACCGTTCATAATGGCAGTGAAAATACAAAAACGAAACAGAAAACATAAACAACCCCTATTTGTTGACGACCCCCGCAAACGTTATAAGGACCACGATTTACGGATATGCACTTGGAATGTAAGAACTCTATATAGATCCGGTGCAAGTATCCAACTGGCAGATGTCCTCGAAAGTTATAAGGCTGACATTACCGCTATCCAGGAAATGCGATGGACAGGACATGGCTGCACAAGAAAAAGAAACTGCGATATATACTACAGTTGCCATGAAAAAAAACATGAATTTGGTTGTGGATTTGTAGTTGGCAAAAGACTGCGACATCTAGTCTCTAGGTTCAATCCTGTGAGTGAACGAATAGCCACAATCCGCATAAAAGCGAAATATTTTTATATTTCCCTAATTTGTGTGCATGCCCCGACAGAAGAGAAAGATGATGATGCCAAAGACATATTCTATGAGCTCCTAGAGGAAACGTATGACCGCTGCCCTGGCCATGACATTAAGATTGTACTAGGAGATTTTAATGCCAAAGTAGGAAGGGAGAATGTGTTTAATCCAACTATTGGCAATTTCAGTCTTCATGCTGACAGTTCCGACAACGGTATGAGACTGATTGACTTTGCCGCGGCAAAAAACATGGTCATCAGTGGCATAAGATTCCAGCATAAAGACATCCACAAGGCTACTTGGGTATCCCCTGATCAACAAACTAGGAACCAAATTGATCACGTGGTAATTGATGGAAGGCACTCATCCAGTGTAATGGACGTACGAGTGATCAGAGGAGCTAACATCGATTCTGATCACTACCTGGTAGCAGCAAAGGTTCGCACAAGATTAAGTAGAGCGAAAATCGTACGAAACCAGACGCAGAGGAAGCTGGACATCGGAAAGCTGCAATTACCAGAGGTAGCCACAGCCTACTCAAGGAAGCTCTCGCAACTTTTGGCACAGAACCCACCCCCTCCCGATGACGATCCTGATGCGCAGTGGAAACCCATTTCCGACTCTATAAAAACTGCCGCGACAACCGTACTTGGTTTCGAAAAACCGCTTCGCAACAAACCGTGGTACGATGAAGAGTGTCGCATAGCAAATGACGAAAAGAACGCTGCACGTATGGTAATGCTTCAGTCAATTGCAACGCGAGCTGCAACTGAGCGGTATAGGGAGAAGAGAAAGGAGGTAAACCGTCTCTTTAGGCGTAAGAAACGGCAGTGGAGAAAACGCGAGAGTGAGAAAATTGAGACATACAGAAGGAAGAACGAAGCCCGAAAATTCTACCAAAAAGTTAAAAACGGAACTAATGGACATGGTTCAGGGCCCCCCTTCTGTAAAGACAAAGACGGAAATCTCGTCGCAGATGTGCAGAGCATGTTGGGAATATGGAGAGAGCATTTCTCCGCGCTACTAGTACCTGAGATATCCGATGACGATGGGACAATCGATCACAATATGGACGACGACGTCGATTGCCCCCCTCCTAACCAAGACGAGGTCAGAACAGCTATTGCCCGGCTTAAGAACAACAAAGCCGCAGGAGCCGATGGATTACCGGCGGAGCTGTTTAAGGCTGGCGGCGATGAGCTGATAAGTTGCATGCATCAGCTCATTAGCAAAATTTGGTTAGATGAATGCATGCCCGGCGATTGGAGTCTCAGTGTACTATGTCCCATATTTAAAAAAGGTGACCCGAGTATTTGTGCCAACTACCGTGGAATAAGCCTTTTATCCATAGCATATAAGGTTCTATCAAGTATAATGTGCGAAAGACTAAAACCAATTATCGCTGACCTGATTGGACCATACCAGTGTGGCTTTAGGCCTGGAAAATCGACAACTGACCAGATTTTCACGCTACGCCAAATCCTGGAGAAGACACACGAAAAACAAATCGACACCTATCATCTATTTATCGATTATAAAGCAGCCTTCGATAGTCCGATACGGGAGAAACTCTATGAAGCAATGTCTGAGCTTGGTATTCCTGCAAAACTCATACGCCTTTGCAGGATGACCTTGACGAACACCAAATCCGCAGTGAAAGTTGGTAAGGATCTTACCGAACCTTTCGAAACTAAGCGAGGCCTCAGGCAAGGCGACACCCTATCGTGCGATCTCTTTAACATCTTAATGGAGATCATTATGAGAAAAGCTGCAGTCAATATGAATAAACCATCAGCAGCAAAAGTCACATGCTGCTCGCGTATGCTGATGATATAGATATCATTGGGCGCACAATTAGAGAAGTTACTGCGGTTTTTTCGAGAATTGAGAAGGAGTCAGCAAAAGTGGGTCTGACGGTGAATGAGGACAAGACAAAATTAATGGTTTCAACGAACAGGGCCTCCACGCGATTAGACCAAAGCGTGAACGTTGATAACCGTTATAACTTCGAGGTAGTGGACGAATTTATATACCTCGGATCTGCCGTGAACAAAAACAACAACGTCAGCCTTGAGATCAAACGGAGAATTGTGCTTGCGAATAGATGTTATTTTGGGCTAAGCAAGCACTTTAGAGATAAAGCCCTCTCTCGAGTAACAAAAGTCCAGCTGTACCAGACTCTCATTCAACCTGTCTTGCTTTATGGCGCAGAATCCTGGGTCCTATCGCAAGCAGACGAAACATCTGTAGGAGTCTTCGAGAGAAAAATACTCCGAAAAATTTATGGCCCTATAGTGCACAACGGCGAGTATCGGCGACGCATGAATCATGAGCTGTATGAGCTTTATCCTGACATTGACATAGTTAAGCGGATCAAGATAACGCGATTGCGCTGGCTAGGCCATGTCAGTAGAATGGATGAAGATGAACCAGCGCGAAGACTTTTCGAAACCGAACTCGAAGGAAGACGAAAAATAGGAAGACCAAGACTCCGCTGGAGGGATCAGGTTGACGAATCCCTGCGTACACTTCGTATTGCCAACTGGAGAGATAAAGCAAAAGATCGAACTGGTTGGCGAAATATGTTATCTTCGTTTTGTAAGGTCCCTGACCCCCCGGGGTTGTCCGAGACCGGATAAGTAAGTAAGTATGTCTTGATCGATCGCTGGACGAGATCAATGCTGCCTGGTTGGCCAGAGTGGATTGGAAGGCAGTGGACTCAGGAGGACTCAGGAAGGACTAAGTCACTTCTACGACTGGGCAAGGATGACTTGCAGTTTCTCATTGGGGTTATCACGGGTTACTGTGATGCTGATTACTCACATCTGGATTGTGAAGCCATTGAGCACCTCCTCTGTCAATGCCCAGTCCTACAGCGAAGACGTTGCCTTTACTTCGGATGGTTTCAGGCAGAGGGTCTGCCTCTTTGCGCTATGTGGCAATGGAGGATTTGGTGGAATTTTCACGGGGTCTGCGATGAATCTGGGCAGGCCAAACCATCATCTGATGATCTGTCTATTGATTATTTCTTACTTACTTACTTATCCGGTCACGAACAACCCCGAGGGGTCAGGGACCTTACAAAACGAAGATAACATATTCCACCACCCAGTTCGATCTTTTGCCTTATCTCTTCAGTTAGCAATACCAAGTGTACGCAGGGATTCGTCAACCTTATCCTTCCAGCGGAGTCTTAGTCTTCCTATTTTTCGTCTTCCTTCGAGCTCGGTTTCGAAAACCCTTCGTGCTGGTTCGTCCTCATCCATTCTACTGACATGGCCAAGCCAGCGCTATCACGTTATTTTGATCCGCTTAACTATGTCAATGTCGGGATATATGTAGCTCACACAGCTCATTGTTCCTTACGTCGCCGATACTCGCCGTTAAAAAATTTTTCTCTCGAAGACTCCTACAGATGTTTCGTCTGCTTGCGATAAGACCAGGATTCTGCGCCATAAAGCAAGACAGGTTGCATGAGAGTCTGGTATAGTTGGACTTCTGTTACTGGAGAGAGGGCTTTACCTCTAAAGTGCTTGCTTAGCCCAAAATGACATCCATTCGCAAGCGCAATTCTCCGCTTGATCTCAAGACTGACGTTGTTGTTTTTGTTTACGGCGGATCCGAGGTATATAAATTCGTCTACCAACTCGAAATTATAACGGTTATCAACGTTCACGCTTTGGTCTAATCGCGTGGAGGCCCTGTTCGTTGAAACCATTAATTTTGTCTTGTCCTCATTTACCGTCAGACCCACTTTTCCTGTGATATCTATATCATCAGCATTCGCGAGCAGCATGTGACTTTTGCTGCTGATGGTTTTATTCATGTTGACAGCAGCTTTTCTCAGAATAATCTCTATTAAGATGTTAAAGAGATCGCACGATAGGGTGTCACCTTGTCTGAGGCCTCGCTTAGTTTCGAAAGGTTCGGTAAGATCCTTAACTCCTTTTTTTCTCCCTATACCGGTCAGTCGCAGCTCGCGTTGCAATTGACTGAAGCATTGCCATGCGTGCAGCGTTCTTTTCATCATTTGCAATGCGATAGTCTTCATTGTACCATGGCTTGTTGCGAAGCGGGTTTTCAAAACCAAGTACGGTAGTTGCTGCAGTTTTTATAGAGTCGGAAATGGGTTTCCACTGCGCTTCAGGATCGTTATCGGGAGGGGGTGGGTTCTGTGCCAAAAGTTGCGAGAGCTTCCTTGAGTAGGCTGTGGCTACCTCTGGTAATACAATCTTGTGCGAACCTTTGCTGCTACCAGGTAGTGATCAGAATCAATGTTAGCTCCTCTGACCACTCGTACGTCCATTACACTGGATGAGTGCCTTCCATCAATTACCACGAGATCAATTTCGTTCTTCGTTCTTTGATCAGGGAATACCCAAGTAGCCTTGTGGATGTCTTTATGCTTTAATCTTGTACCACTAATGACTATGTTTTTTGCCGCGGCAAAATCAATCAGTCTCATACCATTTTCGGAACTGACAGCATGTAGTCTGAAATTGCCAATAGTTGAATGAAACACATTCTCCCTGCCTACTTTAGCATTAAAATCTCCTAGTACAATCTTAATATCATGGCCAGGGCAGCGGTCATACGTTTCCTCTAGGAGCTCATAGAATATGTTTTTGGCATCATCATCTTTCTCTTCTGTCGGGGCATGCACATAAATTAGGGAAATATAAAAATATTTCGCTTTTATGCGAAATCACACAATCACTCACCGGATTGAACCTAGAGACTAGATGTCGCAGTCTTTTGCCAACTACAAATCCGCAACCAAATTCAAGTTTTTTCTCATGGCAACTGTAGTATATGTCGCAGTTTCTTTTTCGTGTGCAGCCATGTCCTGTCCATCGCATTTCCTGGATAGCGGTAATGTCAGCCTTATAACTTTCGAGGACATCTGCCAATTGGATACTTGCACCGTATCTATATAGAGTTCTCACATTCCAGGTGCATATCCGTAAATCGTGGTCCTTATAACGTATGCGGGGGTCGTCAACAAATAGGGGTCGTTTATGTTTTATCTTTCGTTTTCGTATTTTCACTGCCATTATGACCGGTGGCGGGAGGCAAACCCAGTCCACCGGGTTTTTGCATGTTACCTACTGCCAGGATATTTGATTGCAGCCGCCCATTACGGATCAGACGCTATCTTACGGATCTACCTATAAGAATATTCACTATTAGTGGGGTTCGTCCCCTTCTCATTGCTCCATTGTCTCTTTTCTTCTCAGATTATATGGGCAATCGCAATGGGTCGACCGACCTCCAAGTGTAGTGATGATAAGGCAGTAGTTGTAAACTATCTCGTATTGTCACGTATCATAAACCAAACCATGCATGTTAATGTGGAAGAAAATCATACTACAACCATACAAAATCAGAAATAGAAATTTTCTAAATAAAAAATGGACAGCTTAGGAAAACACACCAGCTGACTTGACTAGTTTCCAAGTCCGTGCTATCGTAAGTTACAAATAGATTGAAGCTGTGCTAGACACCACCGGTAGATCATCAATCGCATATATACAAATTCTTATATGTGTTGATATATTTTCTTTATTCGGCCCCCGTTTTAATCTTCCCAAAGTTTTCAAATCATGCTCATGGCCAAGGGTTTCCCCCAAAAAGTTAATTAATAAGTTCAGTCGAAGCGGTAGAAAGCAATAAGTTGTTATTTGCCAATTTATATTCCTGATGATGCCTTTCGATGATAGGCGAAATATCGAATAAAATTAAGATTGAACTTATTAATTAACTTTTTGGGGAAACCCTTGACCTTGAGTTTGATTTGAAAACTTTGGGCAAATTCTTATATGAAATCTGCGAAGTACTATCGAGAAGAAGGCCTTATCCTCTACGTTCTTATTACTTCGTTCTTATTAATTTAACCTGTAACTGTGAGTCTAGTTCTCAACCACCGGGATAATAATGTCACATATATAACAAAAATCAAATTCAGAGTATTTTGTTATGACCGATTTTGTTACTTTACACAGGGTGAGTTAAGATAATCTCTGCAAAGTTCTACAACACAAAAAAAGCATTCAAAAGGAATTATTTTACCCTGTAAAATTTGTTTGTGCCTATAAAAAAAAAGACATCATCTCTTGAAGGGATTGGGAAGAGTTTCTCACAACGAGTGATCTGTGAGAGTTCTAGTTTTACACTCACTGATTGAGACCTACAGTTTTACACAGGTTTCGAACGGAATTTTAAGAAGCTCGATAGTTTCGCTGTCACTAAGCGAGGAGACCGTCATCGAAAGAATTATAACCCACGTTCTCATGTACAAGAGCCCAGCATTCTACCATTGAACCACCGAAGGCCTCTATAAATAAATTAGCAAAATCGACTAAGACGATAAACTGTCTATGGAAAATGTCATCGAAAGAATTATAACCCACGTTCTCATGTACAAGAGCCCAGCATTCTACCATTGAACCACCGAAGGCCTCTATAAATAAATTAGCAAAATCGACTAAGACGATAAACTGTCTATGGAAAATGTTAATCTCTCCTTGAAAAAGTGTTTCCATAATAGAACAATTCTATAAGAATTTTACGCATGATCCAACTAAATTCCACAACCTATTTATGTTTGGATTGAGTAAATTATCCAACTAAATGGATGATCGAACAAATTTGCAGCGTCCATTAAGTGTTAAGTGAACTATTTGCACAAGACAACACATTTAACACTATTTAATATCAATGGCAAATATTACAATATGCATCTAATTAATTAACAAAATACACATACTTAAAGAGCAGAAAGAAGAAGACCCTTTCAAAATCGACAACATGTGCATAACAAATTGCGAGCAAATCGCTGCTGGCGAACGTGCCTGTTTCGGTCAACTAACGTCGAAGGAGAACCTTTGATCTTCAACACATATGTATATGTTATTTACATAATGTAAATAAAGGAAAATTAAACAAAATAAACAAATATGACAATTAATTTAAAACAAAAATGCAAATTATTTTACAAATTGCATTTTGTGGTGTGATAGAGGTGATTTTTCAACGAAGTCTCTAATGACGGAATTATAATTCGTGTTTCCACAACGTTTGATTTGTACCTTCTCTAGAATATACATGCAAAGTAAACTTAACGTATACGTTGTTCCTTTAGACTATTATATTTAATTAGCACTTGTGCGCTAAACCGGACCTAAATCCAAGTAATTGATACTTGTGAACAATTTGTTTTGCGCTCTCTTACATTTGAAAGTCTACGAATTATTATGCGTACATTTGGCGGTCGGTCTGTCGGGTGGGCAGTGGTTTGTATTTTGTAATCGCTCGTAGATGACAAATGTGTGCTAATATCAAAGTAAACAAAGATTCAGCAGTTTTTAATGTTTTTTTTTTTTTAATAATAATATTCTCAAATTTGCAGTGTTGTTGACAACGGATAGAAGTGGAAATGTGTGTTAGTCGGAAACGGCAAAGGGGAGCTGTTAGTTTTCTATGGTCCAAAAGTTAATGAGCACAATAAGATATGAACATGTTCCCCCCCCCCCTCCCTTTTAGATCCCCCCACTTCAAGAACAATATAAATGACACTTTAAAGTTCAAGGTCTAAGCTTTCATTTAAAATTTAATAAAAGTGTCTACCCACCCACTTCGCCTAACCTACGGGTTATATTGTTTTGGGCTTATGTCCAGCACAGTCCAACGTCTCGTAATAGCGCAAAATTACTACAATGGATACAAATTTTTATCCAAAGAAAAGTTGCAAATTTTTTTTTTGTCGTCGGCCCATATTGAACATATAACCTTCAATATCTTCTACATTTTCGGATATACCGGAACAATATGGGTATCGTTGGAAAGCTTATAAACATGTCTTTAAAACTACGTATGTATACTCACGATTCATTAACCCATTGCGAGCCAATTCATGACATTCGACTTTTATAACCCTACTTTTTCTGAAAAAAATGCGATTATCTCAGAATATTGCCAATGTGAAGGTGCTAATTTGACAATGCTGTCAGAAAGGTGGGCCCTGCAGCTAAAATATGACACTTTATTTGTCTTTGTAACCCTTTAAAATCCCGAGAAATTAAGAGTGAAAGGGCAGCAAAAAAAATTATTTTTTCCTCAAAAATTATTTTTTATCAAAACAGTAAAAATTCTGGCTGAAGTTAAGGACCAGGGGCAGGCAAAATTTTTTTTTAAACCAAAATTAAAGAATATGAGAAAATTGAAAACTAGCCCTCGCAGGGACCTATGGGGCTCACAGGGTCCAAAAAACCAGCACACACAGGGACATTTGGGTATGGATTAGTGTGGGTTCTGCAACAAAAGGTTGGTTTGCTTGGTTGGTTTTCGTGGTTGCTAAAGATACTATTTAGCATCAATTAGTGTCTTGAGACACCGTTTTGCATACCACATCACTCCGGAAGATCCAAAGTACCGTGTCTATATCCAGCCTGTTAATTGGAGATACCTCATTAGATCCCCTAGATCTATCTCGTGTATCTCAGTGAGGTTATGCAGGAAGAGACGGCCCATAGTCTTCAGGCGTCTATTCATCAGAGCCGGACAACTGCAGAGGAGATGCTCCACCGACTCCTCCTCTTCTGCGTCATCGCAGGCACCGCAGTGGTCATTATATGTCAGCTTCAACCGTCTTGCGTGATTACCGATTGGCCAGTGCCTATAGACGTTGCGACTGACCATATGGAGTTCGGTGGAAGAGGATCCTGCCCTAGCTAGTTCGTCTGACTTTTCGTTCCTAGGAGACCCTTATTGCCTAATATCCAAGTAAGAACCACATTGGCCAGCCGACCTAGTTCGACAAGTTTTTCCCTACATTCACTAACGAGTTTAGATGCAGTGTTGTAAGCCGCTTGGCTATCTACAAATATTCCAATGCGCTCTATTCTTCGCTGTAGTATAACTGCGGCGCAGGCTTCTTTGATGGCCAGTATCTCCGCTTGGAAAACGCTGCACTTGTCTGGGAGTTTGAATGATAAATTGAGGCCTACCTCTTCGGAGAAAACACCCGTGCCGGTTCCACATTCCATTTTGGATCCGTCCGTAAATACTTTGGTGTCAAAACCTGTAAGTGGTTCCCCTTTATCCCACTCTATTCTCTTGGGAAACCTGATATCGAATAGGTTATCGAACGTCAATGAGGGGGTGCAGTAATCGGTTGTTATATTGAGTTCTCTTGGGATTGTCTGTAGTATACTCGCATGTCCATATGCAAAAGGTATTCGTGTCACGAATTCCGCAGTGGCATTCTTTTTTTTCGCGATTTTTCTGATTTTGCCACACATCGACTTAAGGTACAGAGGGAATATGAACTCCCCTGCTTGAGCTCGGACTCGGTGGAATATAAATTTAACGATTTTCAAAAAGGTCTACCACACGGTACGAGCAACGTAGGTCCGTCCCATTTTCTCACATTCTTACTTTTTCTTTAATTTTAGTTTCAAAAAAAATTTTTTTTGTCTGCCCCTGGTCCTGAATTTTTTAAAAATTATTTTAAAAAAATTGCGCGATTTTGTTTGTTTGGAAGAACCCAAATATTACAATTTCCCTACTAACTTCTAAAAATTATAATATCCGATAACTTGATAACTAAGCAAGTTATCGAAAATTTCCATTTAATATTTTTCAATTATTTTGATCTGTATTATACAAAACAGCGACAACACCAATCACTAAAGGCAATTTTCTAAACGTAATTCCCCCCATATATCCGAACTTTGGAGGCCCATAACTCCGAAAATATCGGTTTCCAACAAACTTTTTTTTTGCATTTTAGCTTAAAATAGAGTGTTTTATGACCCAAAAAAATGGGAATTTTGGGCGCAACTGGACTTGCTCCGTAAAACGGTTTTATCAAATCGCGACCTCAGAACAACAAGGTTCTAAGTGCACCAAGTACTATTTGAGAAGAACCAGATTGAATGTTCTTTGTTAACCAAATTACTGCAGGAAAATATGTAGTAATAATTTTTTCTATTAGATATCTCGTCAACGATAAGAGATAATTATTTCGGTAGCAGTAACCGAAAGGATATACCCATTACATTACTATGAGATGTGCGGATTAAATTATCGAAAATTGTCAGTTAGAACCTTGTTGTAATATGGTCGCGAAATGTTAAACGTTAGTAGCTCATATACTAGCTCCAGAGGCGTTAGTTAATTAAACCTGAAGGCAATAATAACTTGTTCTTCGATACAGATATGCTATTTTCAAACTAGTTCCGAACTAATATTTTCCTAATGGGTGTTAACTACTCTATCACTGGTTGCAGGCATCTTAATTTAATATTTATGGCCAGTTTTTAAGTGGGTAGTTAACTATCGCATTACTTAATCTTAATTCTAAGTTAATTAGAGGTTAACTTTGCATTTTGTTTTTCAGTGGTGAGTTAATGTAAGTCGCCATATTGTCAACTAATATGGCAACCCTTGTATTCATATTGAAAAAAACGTGTGTTTTGGGATAAATACCAAAACAACAAAGGGGAACAAACAAAATGGAATTATGTAAAATAAGAAATAGATGCATAAAATCGAAGTCATTTTAACAAAAATGTGTAAAAACTATATAGGCGCAACAATTTAACGATCTAGACTCAATGTATGTGTACAAATACGCAAATCTGAAGCATGTATTTTATACAACCTTCATTTCTCACTTTGACAGTCAGTAATTTGATTGTCAAAATAATATGGTTCTGACTATAAGTTAACCAACCAACATTGGGTGGTTAAATCATAGTTAAACAATGACTAAGAAACACAAATCGATGTTTAACCGCAATTTAACTAAGAAACGAAGATCACCACTGACTGAAAAACTGGCCATAATGGCTTAAACTCGGTTATCTTTCATCTCCTTTCATAACAAAGTTTCTTGTTTTAATGTTGGAGATATTTTTTTTGTACAAATAGATAACTACTATTTTTTGATAATTCCTTAACTACATTTTCTGATACAGGGGCCTGCACCGGGATTCAGTAGCCTCAAAACGATAAAAATCGGTAGTTAAATTGTCAAAATACACAAATTTCAATACAACATTTTCGAAATTTGTCACTTTAACTACCGATTTTTGTCGTTAAAAAGTTACGAAATTCCGGTGCAGCTTCAGGAAACAGTTGCTATTTAAAGCGTATTAATGTCTATAGAAAAATGTACAAATAGAAATACATTTCCTCTATAAAACTTCTTGTGAGGCAGCATTATTTAAACATCTTTTCTAAAACGTATGCATAATAAAATTTAATCGAAACCAAATAATCTGAAAATTGTTTTGAGTTTGCACAACATATATTCATCATTTAAAACTTACCATACAAGCTCCCTTATTGCCTCCATTGGAATACACCATATCACCATTTGTCATCACTTTACCATTGCTAAGGTGTTGCTCCTTCAATTCTGATTTAACCTGACCATTTGCGGTAACCTTAAGCCTGTGGGATGCTCGTGTATATTTGGATTTATAAAAGTCAGAGAACAAAAATAGGAACATAACGCCATGCAGGCCAATCCAAACCATGAAGCCTTTAGGATAATCACAGTCACGGAACAGCAATTGGAATTGATGTGTAAAGATAGCAACGAATTGAACCTAAACAACAAAAGCAAATACATTAAATGTCATCATTATACTCATCGTCCAAGATCTTTTGAATGACTACTAAATTAATATTCATTTGAGCCCTTCACATACCATCTGGAAAGTTGTCAAGTACTTCTTCCACCAAATGAATTTTTGATATTTTGGTCCCATGGCAGCAATCATGTAATAGAAATACATTACAATATGTACAAATGAATTCAATAAGGCAAAAAAGGTACTGTGGCCGCCTAGAAGAAGAATAAACAAATATCATATTGATTATTAAATTTCGAGAATTCTCTTTTGCATCACTTCAAATATTACCTGGAGCGAACTTAAGACCCAACCATACAGAGAAGGGCATACAACCGTGATGAATGACATGTAGCGTCGATACTTGTTGAGTTTTCTTACGCAATATGAAAAATAGAGTATCGAAAAATTCCGTGAATTTTGAAATATAATACCACCAGCATATTCTTGCCATCTACAATTGGAAATTTAGAAAAATAATAGGAAATCAGTACAACGAACAAAAATAGTAAATAAAATAGAAATAGTTATAACTTATTTCAATCGTAAAATCATAAGTGCATTTTAATGCGGTGCATTTCGTACGAAACCAGGCGCAGAGAAAGCTAGACATCGGAAAGCTGAAATTACCAGAGGTAGCCACAGCCTACTCAAGGAAGTTCTTGCAACTTTTAGCTCAGAACCCACCTCCCTCCCGATGACAAGCCTGAAGCGCAGTGGAAACCCATTTCCGACTCTACAAAAAACTGCCGAAACAACCATACTTGGTTTTGAAAAACCGCTTCACAACAAACCATGGTACGATGAAGAGTGTCGCATAGCAAATAATGAAAAGAACGTTGGACGTATGGCAATGCTTCAGTCAATTGTAACGCGAACTGCGACTGGGCGGTATAGGAATAAAAGAAAGGAGGTAAGCCGTCTGAGAACGAAGCCCAAAAATTCTACCAAAACGTCAAGAAGAGGACTAATGTACTTGGTTCCAGACCCCCATCTGTAAGAACAAGGAAGGAAATCTCAGGGCAGATGTGAAGAGCATGTTGGGAATATGGAGATATAATTTCTACGCGCTACTGGTACCTGAGATATCCAATGACGATGGGACAATCGATCACAATTAGGACGACGACGTCGATTGTCCCACTCCTAACCAAGATGAGGTCAGAACAGCTATTTCCCGGCTTAAAAACAACAAAGCCACAGGAGCGGATGGATTACCGGCGGTGCTGTTTAATGCTGTCGGCGATGAGCTGATAAGGTGCATGCATCAGCTCATTAGCAAAATTTAGTTGGATGAATGCATGCCCGGCGATTGGAGGCACAGTGTACTATGAACCATATTTAAAAAACAGGTGACCCTAGTCTCTGTGCCAACTACCGTGGAATAAGCCTTTTATCCACAGCATATAAGGTTCTATAAAGTATAATGTGCGAAAGACTAAAACCAATTATCGCTGACCTAATTGGGTCATATGGCCGTCGGTGGTGCAATGGTTAGTGTGCGCGGCTCTTGTACATGAGATCCTGGGTTCGAACCAGGCTCTGACCACCTTAAAATTTTCTTTCGGCGGCTGTCACCTCGCATAGTGACGGCGACACTATCGAGTATCTAACCATGAAAAAGCTTCTCAAATTTCCGTTCGGAATCGGTGTAAAACGGTAGGCCTCAATCAGTGAGCGATAACTGGAAAGCGCACAGCTCAGTGATTGTGAGAAGTTCTCCCCAGTCCCTTCATGGGATGTAATGGGAAACCATTTATTTTATTTAATTCGGTCATACCAGCACGGCTTTAGTCCTGAAATTCGACAAGTAATCAGATTTTCACGCTACACCAAATCCTGGAGAAGACCCACGAAAAACAAATCAACACGTATCATATATTTATCTATTTTAAGGCGACCTTCGATATTCCGACATGGGAGAAACTCTACGAAGCAATGTCTGAGCTTGGTATTCCTGCAATATCCATACGCCTTTGCAGGATGACCTTGACGAACACCAAATCCGCAGTGAAAGTTGGTAAGGATCTTACCGAGCCTTTCGAAATTAAACGAGGCCTCAGACAAGGCTACACCCTATAGTGCGATCTCTTTAACATCTTAAAAGAGATCAGTATGAGAAAAGCTGCAGTCAACGTGAATAAAACCATCATCAGCAGCTGCTCGCGTCTGCTAATGATATAGATATCACTGGACTGAGAATTGAAAAGGAATCAGCGAAAGTGGGTCTGACGGTAAATGAGGACAAGACAAAATTAATGGTTTCAACAAGCAAGGCCTCCACGCGAATAAAACCAAAGCGTGAACCTTGATAACCGTTATAATCTCGAGGTGTTGGACGAATTTATATACCTCGGATCTGCCGTAAACAAAAACAACAACGTTATCCGTGAGATCAAGCTGAGAATTCTGCTTGCGAATAGGTGATATTTTGGGCTAAGCAAGCACTCTAGAGATAAAGCCCTCTCTCGAACAACAAAAGTCCAGTTGTATCAGACTCTCATACAATTTTGCTTTACGGCGCAGAATTCTGGGTCTTATCGCAAGTAGACGCAACATCTGTAGGAGTCATCGAGAGGTAAATACTCCGAAAAATGTATGGCCCTATAGTGCATAACGGCGAGTATCGGCGACGCATGAACCATGAGCTGTATGAGCTTTATCCCGACGTTGACATAGTTAAGTGGATTAAAATAACACGATTGCGCTGGGTCGGTCATGTCAGTAGAATGTATGAAGACGAACCAGCACGAAGGGGTTTCGAAATTGAACTCGAAGGAAGACGAAAAATAGGAAGAAAAAGACTCCGATGGAGGAATCAGGTTAACGAATCTTGTGGAGAAGGGTGCTGATGATATGTGTGAAATGGGTATTGAAATAGCTACTTTCCCAATCATCGACCATAATAATCAATTTCACATTATAAATAAAAAAAGAAAGAAATTTGAAGGTGGTCAGAGCAGGGTTCGAACCCAGGATCTCATGTACAAGAGCCGCGCACACTAACCACACACTATATGTTTTTAAAACAAAAAGTGAATTTTCATAGAAATTGATCTTGAACCGGAATAATTATTAAAGGTCATAGTCTACACGAACACTGAGGAAATATCTTTAGTGACTGGATTAGGAAAAAAGTACTAGTTCGAATTAAATTGGAACTACTACGTCTGTACCATAGAACTAGTTCTTCTCCAAACAAACTCCTCAATCACCCATTCCGTCGTCCATATATGCCTTAATCGTAAATTTGCATTTTCTCTATATTTTTCCTGGCGAACAAAGCATTTCGCGGCAATTTTATTTACATTAGAGCCGAATATTGTGAAATAATTGATATTTATATTTCGGTTACTATGGAATTCACCAATAAAGACAATATTTCTCCGCAAATCTATTCGTCAAAAATACAATTTTTCTACGGAACGGTTTTCTAACGAATAATCTCACTAATGAGACTGAACAAGTTATAAAATAGGGTTTTCGAAATGTAACACATACCCATATATATCATAGATTCGAATTTAAATTTTAACGAACGAAACTTTGCAAAATCATCATTTAACCTTGACAACTTACCCTTAAAGCCATTGGACTATTGCTGTAGTCAACAGGTTGACATTTGAAGTTGTAATGACCCAACCATCCACTCATTAAATACTGAAAAGCAATAGAAAAGCAAAAATTAAATAGAATAAGTAGAAAGTATTGGTTTCCGGACAATGACTTGCCCATTATTCAGAAAAATGTTTGAAATTGAAATAGATAAAAAAGGAGGCATGGTGATTCTTA
The DNA here is from genome assembly GCA_963931995.1 of Phaonia tiefii. Lineage (NCBI taxonomy): Eukaryota > Metazoa > Arthropoda > Insecta > Diptera > Muscidae > Phaonia > Phaonia tiefii. The sequence goes on from OZ008367.1 coordinate 18,518,758, forward strand.
CTTCATAGAATATCCACGCACTGAATATGGTCTGGAAGAGGTTGTACCATATTAAAATATTTCTTAAATCCATAGCCTTTCGGTTGGCCATTAACTTTGGTCCTAATGATTTACTAAAATAAGCGTAAAAGACACACATCAAAAATGTGGGCATAGGTGAGGACATCATGGGCCATCCATTAACACGAGGATCTGGAGAGAGAAAAACACACACAAAAAATAGAAATGTAAATAAAACAGGTTTTGAATGAAACAGAGTTCACAAATTTGCTACATTTAAGTCATTAATCAATGTTTTTTATATGAAATTTGATATCGGAAACATCCGTGGCTAATTTCGACAGTATTTAAGATAATTAATTTAAATTCACTATATCAAAGATTATCTCCGCCAAATTGAGTAACAGGTGTTAATCAGTGTTAGTTGAGTCTTAGAAATTACTGGTAAATCCAAAACCAAAATAAAAAAAAATACAGTTTGACATAAAAAAAGAAAGATATTTAAATTGACAAGTTATGCAAGTGTAATCTGTTATTATTATTTATGTATCACATCTAATATCATTATTATCTTTGTTTTTATGTCTAGTGAAATAATTGTTTAACGAAATATTAAACGGCAATAATATGTTTGATAGGAGATAACGCTAAATTACGTTATAATTGTGGCCTGGAGGCGAATTAAAATTGAAAAATATTTCGTCGAGTAGCAGTACTAGACGTATAAATTATGGGCAATTTGATAATAATAATTAAGACTGTTAGGAACTTTTTACAAGTTGTTGATTTGACACGCGCTCACAACTAAGCTATTTTGCGTAATTGATTATTAATTATTACAAATGGTTATTACTCTTACCGGAACTGACTTCGAAATTATATTACATACTTTTTATATTGTATCAATCGTGCGGCCGAATACGATTTAGAATTAAAATATTAAATTTAATTCTGTAAGGACGTTGAAATTACTGTAAGACGGAAACGAACGTCCGAACTAGTTGTACAAAATACTGGATCATGAACAAGAAAAATATGAAATAACTGTGGAACTAATTCCCAAACTAACTAGTACCACAGTGGCAGAACAATTAACATTTCTCCCAACCCGATGACTTTGTAATTTTTACTTATAACCTGGCGTTTACACGGAACAGTTTTGCTCATAGACTAATACTTATAGTAGACCCAATAGTTCTCCCACCAAATTTATGACATTTGGCCTGGTGTGATATTTACGTTTGATGTTGAAAAGAATTGCTTTACTATTACCAGATAGAGGCAAACAACGAACAAAATAACAACAACGGCATTTCGTTTTGTGTATTAAAATTATTGTGTTAAATCCAACACAAATGTATGCTAACAATAACAGTCAATAAAAAAGTTTAAAACACATTTAAATTTCCCAGTTTTTCACCAAAATGACATGAAAAATTAAAGCATAGAGTAAATAGGGGTAGAGAAAATCTTTCACTCACCAAATTTCTGACATTTGTCCTCGTGTGATGTATACGTTTGATGTTGAAAAGAATTGCTTTACTAATACCAGATAGATGCAATGGTTCAAAACAACGAACAAAATAACAACAACGGCATTTCGTTTTGTGTGTTAAAATTAATGTGTTAAATACAACACAAATGTATGCTAACAATAACAGTCAATAAAAAAGTTTAAAACACATTTAAATTTCACAGTTTTTCACTAAAATGGCATGAAAAATTGAAGCAAGAAGTTATTGTAATTCCACCTGGTGTATATCACTTTTCGTCAAACATCTCCCTATCACACCGACCGCATCACGAAGAGTGTGAAAGAAAACGTCAGATGAGACAAATGGCGGCTCTACTTCATATTTACTCTATGAATTAAAGCAAGAAGTTATTGTAATTCCACCTGGTGTATATCACTTTTCGACAAACATCTCTCTATCACACCGACCGCATCACGAAGAGTGCGAAAGGAAACGTCAGATGACTGTCTCTGATTTTTCAACGACAGTAACTTCAGCAAGAGATTTGACATAAGCGGCCAGATCATTGGTGAACTAGTAAAGGTTGGCGCAATAGAACAACTGATTTTACTTTCTTATGACTCCATCTGTTAAATTCAGTGTATTTTGTTGTTGTACTTTTTTGTTACTGTGTTCGTTCATATGGATCTGTGTTGAATTTGACGATTAGAATCATGAAACAAAAACTAAATGCCTGTTGTTGGTTCACACAATTACAACAAATCCTACTGCGTCAACCTCTACTAGTTCAGCCATCGGCCATATCGGTGACGTTTCATAGAAATTTGAGAAAAAAGCAAAACATTTGAAAATTTTGCTAGTTTTTATTGAAATATTGTTTGACTAAACAAACATATAAACATGAATACATGTCTAATTTTGCAGAGTACATCAGTTCCATTATAATTTGGAGAAGTAAGACAAAACACAAAAAATCAGAGCACGAAATTTAACGAAACGACTCTGTTGGCGGTTGCTTAAAGCTGTACTGTCTTTATAACTGGCTGGACGCGTACGTCACACAAACAATTTTTGTGTTTGTGACAACTAATACATATTCTCAACTATCTTGTCTCAAACTGTCCCGTGTAAACGCACCGTAAAAATGTTGTATGAAGATCAAATAGTTATACATATATTACGGAAACACTAAATAGTTTGAAACTGTTCTTTTTCTTACAAGTTTCAAGTTTGAAATCCATTACTAGTTCATTATAGGGTAATTCCAAAAAAATCGACACAAAAATCTGAATTTAAGAAGACGGAGACGTCCCTTTTGAATAAATTCAAGAGTATTATGGTTCCTTTATAAAATAATGTGTGAAATCATCGCCAAAGTTGAAAATGGCGAAAAAAATAAAAAATATCTGTTTGTTGAACAAATACACACAAACTTCTCATATTTTCTTAAAGAAGGTATATATCGTTTGAAAGGCCTAAGTTTCTTCTTTCTAAATCCGGTGAGAAAGTGAAAATCGGTTGAAAATCAACTAACTTACAGACTTATAAGTGTGCAAACGTACGCAAAACCGGGTTTTTAACCAGTTTTAAAGATTCTGGGGGGTGTTTGGGAAATTTTATAAGCAGATTCTTGTTTCACTCGACAATACCTACTAGAAAAATAATATCACTTCCCAGGTATTTCTACTTTAGTATTTTTTGTAACTGTGTTATACGTAATACTACTTCAATAATCGAAACTAAAACAGCAAAACTCGAGCAGTCTTTACCAAACCTTATGTATCTATTGAGCCCATGGAGATCCCATTTGGAAATTTGGCTATGATGCAGAGAAAAAGATGGATTTTCTTTTTGGTGGGGGAAATCAAAAATTATGCCAGGATATTCAAGGATGAAGGATACTTTGGAGTTTTCACTATCATTGAACCACGTCGACATGATTGTTGTATTGGCTATTATTAAAGCGGTTTTTGCAAACTTTAAAATGATACCCAACATTTTGAAATCCATTAACGCATTCCAAAGTTATTCCATTTTTAAGTCAGGTCCTTTTTTCAGAAAGTGCCATACAATACCTACTTCAACGAACCATAAAACCAAAACTAATTTGATTTTTGACTAAATTCTTGTGTCATAGAATTCGTATGGACGAGGAGAAACTTCTGTCCAAATTTCATACAATTCAATAGGGATTGGGTCCTGGACTGTGTCGAAATATTTTTTAGAATATATATTGGAAATCAGTTATATATAGTTAGTTATACGTATAACGACCGATTTCACCATGTCCAGTTATCTTTTAGATAGAGCTAACGAACATTTTTAGCTGTCAGTTTGTATGGAATTTAAAATTTTTAACTGTCAGTTAGCTTTAACTTTGTTTGGTGAAATTGGGCGTAATTCTAATTAATATTTATTTTTTAGTTAATCAAATTTGAATGTTGTTTTATTAGTTACAGAATTGTAGTTTGATTTTTGTTGTTTGTAGTTGACATTTGTTTAAAAATGTAAACCTTACATCCGTAATAGAATTGAATTATGGAATATGTGACATAATTCCAAGCGTTTATTGAATTGAAATTAAAAATTGTTAACGTAATTCAAATTGGAAACTCGTTAAAGAATATAAACTTTAAAGTTAACTTCAAGAAAACATATTTGAATCAAAAATATCGTTCAGAACCGGTGTAAAATTGTAGTTCTTAATCAGTGAGTGTAAAACTAGAATGCTAAACTAGAAGCTCTTCCCAATCCCATCATGGGATGTAATGGGAAACCATTTATTTATTTTTCAGCCGGGTTTAAGGATTTTCATAACCACATTAGATGTCAACACAACGGAAATAGAGGTTGCAGCAACCGCAACCGAATTTGAGGTAGACACAAAAGCATTATAGGTTGTCACAGCCAATTTAGATGTTTTCACAACCGAATTATAGATAATCACCACAGAATTTAGAGGTGATCTCCACCGAATTTGGAGGTAAATCAAATTTTTTCATGTACAGGGTGGCGTTCCAATTCAATGTATTTCGTATATTTTTTATTGGATAACAAATTCAATTTTATTTTTATAACTACGAGTAATTGGTTTTGAAGATGATAGACCGCAAAAGAACTCCTGCTCATCCACGCATATGCGACACCTGATCAGAAAATTATTCATTGCGGCCTGAATGGTTGAAGGGATCGTCTCAGTTATTGTTTAAATGGACTGCTTTAATTCAGTCAAATCCCTTGGTTTTGTTTTGTACAACTCTTGCTTGGCATAACCCCATAAAAAAAATCAATGAGTATTCGAACTCACGGTCGATGTGTTAACACCTTTTTGTTACACGGTACCTGTTCGATTTCTATGAACACATTAGTAAATGTTACATTGGACAATAAAAAAGAATAGTTTTTGTGCTGAAGGCTATTTTGATATTGCATTTTCGTTTTCCTTACATCAGCTTTAACATTAGATGCAATATTGTTAAAATAAATAAGGCAATATTTAGCTCACTGAAATAATTGTTTTTGTTTTGTCATAAACAGAGCGAAAAAGTATTGAATAGTATAGGGAACTTATTGCACTCGTCTTCCGCTCTCATGTAGATAGTCTGAGTAAAATATCATAAACGAGTCTTATTCTGTTTATAGAATATTTCAACATAAATGCACCATTTCGACAATGTTATTATTACATTAAACAATACAAAAAGCAAAAATGTTTCGAAATGCATCAATGTTTCACATCAAAATTATGAATGGACCAAGTTATGACAAAAAGAGAGTACTAGGTTTTGAATCATTCGCCAGATTTCGCCAATGCTTTTGAGTCATACAATTCGTTCCATGAGTTCTCTATGCTATTCAATACTCTTTGGCGACGACGACCTGCTTGTTTGTTCGCTGCTGCTACATCAATACCGTCATACTTATTTTTAGGCAGAGACTACTGTTGTACAACAACCACGTATGTGATGCTAACGCTGTGTGTTGTTTGCATGTGTTCACTTTGATAGATTGCCTTACCCTTGCCTATAGATGTTAACACATTAAAAATTAACCGTTTCGGTATGAATGGTACACATATGTACCACCAGTTTTAAACATTACTAGAAGTCGTAATTATCATGATGTTTTTTTTTTTCAAATATACCATTTCGTCTCTTCAATGTTTCTCTTTATTAACAATCGATACTTTTTAAAATATCATTGGAAACAAGTTCTCTGTTTTTTAATTTCGTTTTTGATCTTCAGTGGAAGAATCTGAATGGAGTAGTGCTGAAAAGTGGTCTCTCCACATTTTGTGCACACACTGCTTCTCAGTCACCAGATTCCCATTCTCGTCCTTGCAGGAGGGCAGCTCATTATTAGGCCCGTTATTCGATCTTCTTACCTTCTGGAAAAACTTTCGGGATTCACCATTCATCCTGCACATTTCGGTTTTTTCACTCTCTCTCTGCTCCCACTGCCATTTTTCCGCCTAAATACATAGTTGGTTTTCCTGCCTTCTTGGCCTCTTGTACCGCTCACTCGCAGCACGCGTTGTAACTGACTGTTTCATTGCCACACGTGCAGCGTCTTTTTCATCAGTTGCAACGCGACATTCTTCGTTGTACCATGGCTTATCCTTCTGCGGTTTTTGATAGCCAAGTACAGTCCTTGCAGCGGTTTCCAAAGAATGGAAGATGTGCTTCCACTGCGCATTTGGGTCTTTGGGAGGTGGGGTATTCTGCTCTAGCAGGAGACAGAGCTTCTATCCCATTGATAACTTCGGTATTTGTAGCTTGTCAATATCCAGTTTTTCCTGTGTTCGGCTTCGTACGTTTTTCGCCCTGCTCAGTCTTGTGCGAACTTTTGCAGCCTCCAGGTAATGATCCGAGTCGATATTGGCACCTCGAATCACACGTACATCCATTACACTAGAAGAGTGCCTGCCATCTATTACCAAGTGCTCAATCTGGTTCTTCGTCCGCTGATCAGGAGATATCCAGGTCGCCTTATTTATGTCCTTATGCTGGAATCGTGTGCTACTAACTACCATGCTCTTTGTAGCGGCGAAGTCTATCAGTCTTATTCTATTCTCGGAGGTGGTATCATGTAGACTGTGATTACCGATGGTTGGTCGAAAGACACTTTCCTTTCCTAATTTGGCATTAAAATCGAACAGAATAATCTTAATGTCGTGGTCAGGGCAGCGTTCATATACTTCCTCCAGGCGCTCATAAAATGTTTCCTTGACCTCATCATCTTTATCCTCTGTCGGTGCGTGCACACAAATTAACGAGATGTTGAAATATTTCGCTTTGATTATAGCCACAATTCGCAGTCACTCACTGGGTTGAACCTTGAAACTAGGTGTCGCAGTCTCTTTCCAACTATAAATCCGCACCCAAATTCGTGCTTACGCTCATGGCAGCTGTAGTAAATATCGAAGTTTAACTTTCTGGTGCAACCATATCCTGTCCATCGCATTTCCTGGATCGCTGTGATGTCAACTTTATATTTTCCGAGGACATCCGCCAGTTGGAAAGTGGCACCAGTCCTGTTTAGCGTTCGCACATTCCAAGTACATATCCTTAAATCGTGGTCCTTATAACGTTTGCGAGGGTCATCAACAGTTGGGGGGTTTCTTTGTTCATTAGTTTCCTTGTGTATTTTCATTGTCTATATAACGGTGGCGGGAGGCAAACCCAGCCCACCGTGGTTTGCATTTTACCTACTGCCAGGATGATTATGTTTCAGCCGCCCATTATGGATCAGACGCTGACCAGAATGCAGTGTGTCGAAACTGGATTTTGGTTTCTTCAATTTTGATCCGCCGTTGGCTCATCCGCCTTCAAAGGACAGAAGAATATGTTCACTACTTCGAAGAGCTTCAGTGACAGGGTCACCTAATAATCCTGAGACGTATCAGTGATCGTATTAACACTCAGGATGCTCATTCGTTTCGCCTTCTCACTTTAGCTAGCTAACGGAGGTTTCCGATAAGCCATTGTCCAGGACATAATGCGTGGACGTAGTGAGCTGCTTGGACTGCTCAAAGAATGAATCATTTCTGGCCACTCCCAAGTGAATGGCTATCAGAAACTTTCCACCTCCAAGGACAGTCCCATGTCTCGAGAGATACGTATAACATATTGAATAAATAAATTACAATATAGCATTGCAATTCCAAAGCCGTACCGAAAGGGATAGCGAGTTTTTAATTATAAGTTTAGAATGTTTTATAATACAAGTTCCTACATTTCATATATTCCTCCAAGAAACTGTTGTTATAAATCGTTTTTTCTCATGAAACGTTTTTCAACAATAGTCTTAAACCATAATTATCATACTTACCACTTTTATTGTCCATGAGATCCCTGTACCAGTCATAAACATCATGTAGTATTACAAGAGCCATTTTTAATTTGTTTCAATAAAAACTATAAATAAAAATAAGAAAGAGAGAAAAAAGTTACTATAAAAATTTCCAATAAAACAAAAAGGCAAAAATAACAATCTTATAAATATTTCCATTGTGATTTTGTTCAGAAATCATTATAACCTTAAAGTAACCGAACGGTCCGGTCCGGTCCCTATAGCTAAACCTATAATTATTTCCTGTACAGCGTCATGTAAATGCAACAATAAACAAAATAAGTTTCGATGGAACTCGAAAAAAATTCCACAACGCCACCTAGATTGGTACGAGTACGATGGTGAACTGGATAATTTAAATGTTAATAAGTGCAGGTGAACAATATAACACATGACGTTGTTCAAAAGCCAGAAGTTATTAAGTCACGTTGGTTGTACGTCGGTTGTAAGGGGGTTTTAAGTCGCGATTTTTCTGTATTTAGTTGAAAATACAGTTTTTAGGATAATTACGTTTTTTTTCTCTCTCGGTCGAGAACTAGTTAAATTGTACTATTTTCTGTTTTGAATGCTGAGAACATTTCCAATTTAGATTCTACTTATATATTTGACGTAGTTTGTCAGTGTATCAGAATTGGACTATGGATACATTTATTTGCTAGTCGCGATGGATATAACAATTTAGGACTTAATTCCGTTAATGTTTATAATTAAACAAGTCAATGGCATAATCTGTTAAGTTCATTTATATTTTATAATGTTAAAGTATAAGTTACTACTTTATGCACTACACCATTTCCAATTGAAATTTAACAAAAAAATCAATTAGAATTTAAAATTTCTATTTGAAATTTTTGAAATACATCTATTGAAATTTAAAAAAACATAAATTGAAACTTAAAAGACATAAATTGAAATTTGAAATACATCAATTGAAATGTAAAACACATCAATTGAAATTTAAAACACATCAATTGAAATTCAAAACACATAATTTAAAATTTTAAATTCGTCAGAAAAATTGTTAACGGATTTTATACAGGGTGATTCAGGAAGTCCTGGCAAATTTCTCCAGCGTATTCCTTGGCTCATTTCATGAAGAAAAGTCCACTAGGACCATTTCCGAAAATGCAAGGGTGCGAAATGGCAGCGGGTTCCAAATTTTCGGATTGGTGGTCGGAGGGTTGTAGGGTAAAGTTGCGAACTTCTGAGCCAGTGGTCGGATTTCATCAATTTGCTAAGCCAGATGGCAGGTAACTTATGGCGGATGTGGTTCGCACATGTGGTTTAGTAGAAAATGGGAACCACATTGAAAACTTCCTTCCTTTTTCCTTATGTGTTTGATTCTTCTGCCGAAAATTTCACTAAAATAAAATCTTAAACGTGTTAATTTACAAAAACAAATAAATGTGTGCTGTTATTTCGCTTCCAAAAACAAAAACAAAAATTTTTACATTTCAGTAAAATGGTCATAACTTTGGAACGGTAAGACCTCTGGGCTTCGTTTAGTTCATTTTGGAAAGGTAAGAGGTATGGCTATCTTTCAACAGAAAAAAACATATGTAAGTTACCTGCCATCTGGCTGAGCAAATTGAGGTTATGTGATTTTTTTTTCCGAAAGCTCTGTATCTCGGCGATTTGACTTTTTTCTACTTTTTTTATTGATTCTTAAAGGCCTCTTAAATACCTTTCCAACAAGCCCTAAAACCAACATTTCCAGCAAGACCGCCAATCCGAAAATTTTTAACCCGCTGCCATTTCGCACCCTTGCATTTTCGGACATGGTCCTAGTGGACTTTTCTCCATGAAATGAGTCAAGGAATACGCTGGAGAAATTTGTCCGTAACTTCCTGAATCACCCTGTATACTAGATTTTTAAATTTCAATTGATGTATTTTTAATTTCAATTGATGTATTTTTAATTTCAATTGATGTCTTTTAAATTTCAATTGATACGCTGGAGAAATTTGTCCGTAACTTCCTGAATCACCCTGTATACTAGATTTTTAAATTTCAATTGATGTATTTTTAATTTCAATTGATGTATTTTTAATTTCAATTGATGTCTTTTAAATTTCAATTGATGTCCTTTAAATTTTAATTGATGTTTTTTAAATTTCAATTGATATATGTATTTCAAATTTCAAATAAAATTTTTAAATATCGATTGATGCAAATAGAATTTTTGAATTTCAATTGATTTTTTATTGATATTGATTGATTGATATAAATAAAATTTGGTATTAACCTATATTTCGTATAACTCCTATTTGCTATTAAATATTGACGATTTTGCCAATCTCATTGTGGTGCTCCCATACAGAACTCGTGCCAGTCTACGCGATAGGTCCCGTAAAATACAACCCATCTTAATGAAATTTGGTATTGCACAAAATGTATCCCAATGAGTAGTTACCCACGACAATGAGGAATTACCCATCCCGATTACCCATTACCCCTTGGGTACTTTACAATTTTGCCGAAGATAATTATTGAGTAACTGATATTGACCAAACAATACAATAAAATGGTTTATTTCCAACAATACATCAATTCTTGCGCCTTGTGTGTTTCACTTTTGGTACTTAGTATATTTTACAAAGTTATCAACAGTGATTAACTTTTGGACCACAATGATATTTGATTAAATTTGATTTGATTGATGTTTGAAAGTTTTTTAACACTGTTCTTATCTTTAAGTGGTATACCTCACTTTTGGTACTTAGCGTATTTTACAAAGCTGACAATAATATTGCAAACCACAATTTTGCCCAAGATAATGATTGTGTTTACTCGAGCACGTGACTGATATTGACCAACAAACACAATAAAAAGGTTTATTTGCAATAATTTATCAATTCTCGCACCTTATATGTGCATATGCCACTTTTGGAACTTAGTATATTTTACAAAGTTATCGACAGTGATTAAATTTTGGACCACAATGATATTTGATTAATATGATCATACAGAACAGTTTAAATTGGCTTAGTTATCATATACAAATTATTCAAATTTGTCTTTAATCGTATGTGTGTTTTAAACAAATTATATATCTAAACTATATATCAAAGATATATGGGCATTTCCACACAAAAGTCCTCGTAACGTTAGACTCGTTATTTGCTGAAAAATTCGATTGTTTTGTCGTATTTTACTAAATACAAAACATAAGTTGGTCTATATTTAGCAGAAGAAAAGAAAACAATTGAACTATCTGGTCCTAAAATACACTGTGTGTAATTTTTTAAGTCATGGAAATATAACCATATACGGACACCACTACGTGATGAGACCAAAAAACAAGAACCGTGTCTCCCAGTTTTGCCCAAAGTCATGGACTTTTTTTATGGGCCCCCAAAGATTTGGGGCCTCGGTGTAATTTTTGCAAAGAACACATCATTTTGCCAGGCTCATATCTTACAAACCGTTCAAAATTTTGATTTACTGTCTGAGGGAATTTTGAATTTCCTTGAATTTTGAAGGGTTTGCTACCTATGTACCTGAACAGGCGAAAAGGTAAAAAATCGAATTTTTTAAAGTTTTTTGCGATTTTGACCTTGAAGGTGATGTTATTTTGATTTTATATGTTGACAATTTTTGTTCTTTATGACAAGAGCTACAACTTTCCCTCAGAGAGTAAATGAAAATTCTAAACGAATTGCAAGATATGAGCCTGACAAAATGCTCACTTTTTTGCAAAAATGATACCGAGGCCCCAAATCTTTGGCACCCATAATAACAAAGTGACTTTGGGCAAAACTGGGAGACACGGGTCTTTTTTTTTTTTTTTGGTCTTTTATCACGTAGTGGTGTCCGTATTTGGTTATATTTCCATGACTTAAAAAATTACACACAGTGGAATTAAAAAATGTTGGAGAAATTTTCCACTTTTGCGGGTACTTAAGCGCTACCTAAACGGTGTTAAGAATCATTCCTAGGAAGTTCATATTTTCTACAAAGTTGTTTATTGAGATCTTAGGTACATTTCTGTAGTTGATTGTTTCCTTGAATTTAGAAGGTTCGCTACCTATGGACCTGAAAAGATGAAAAAATGTAAAACAAAGTTTCTGGCGATTTTGAATCATTCCCAGGAAGTTCTTGTGTTCCAGAAAGTTGTTTATTGAGATCTTAGGTACATTTCTGTAGTTGATTGCTTCCTTGAATTTTGAAGGGTTTGCTATCTTGATTTGAAGATGAAGTTTATTTGATTTTATATGTTCACATTTTCTGTTCTTTATGACAAGAGCTACAACTTTCCCTCAGAGAGTAAATCAAAATTCTAAACGGTTTGCAAGATATGAGCCTGACAAAATGATCACTTTTTTGCAAAAATGACAAAGAGGCTCCAAATCTTTTAGGGCCCATAAAAAAAAGTGCATAACTTTGGGCAAAACTGGGAGACACGGGTATTTTTTTTTTGGTCTTTTATGACGTGGTGGTGTCCGTATATGGTTATATTTTTTCGTGTTGCACTGTGATATAAGCAATTAAAGAGTCTGACATTCGTGTCAAAAAGTAAACTTTTCGTGTGGAAATGCCCATATGAAAAATATATAACTAACCAAATATTTGTACCGGTGTTTTTCAAAACATATTAAAGATGTAACAAACATTTTTAGAGCTCTATGTAAGTTCTATGAAAACTGGGGCCTAATCACGGCAATCGTGATCGAGGACACAATCGAAAAACAAACAAAAAATTGGTTTCCCAATACATCCCATGAAGGAATCGGGGGGAGCTTCTCACAACCAGTGAGCTGTGTGCTTTCTAGTTTTGAGTTCGCTGATTGGGACCTACAGTTTTACATCGGTTCCGAACGGTATTTTTGAGAAGCATTTTCATGATTAAATACTCGATAGTGTCGCTGTCACTATGCGAGGTGACCGCCGTCCAAAGAAATTTTAAGGTGGTCAGAGCAGGGATCGAAACCAGGATCTCAAGGACCACCGACGGTCACGAGGACACAATCGTTTCGACTCAAATTTCTTGTTTGGTTCACGCCTCAAGATCGAAATTTTGTATAGAATCGAAATGTGTATAGAATTGGCTTCTCGACAACTGCAGAGCCATCGAGTGACATTTCGAATATTTTCGATTCCAAAACGATTGTCATGTTCTAAAACTTTAACATTTCGATCAAAATCTGTCTATCACGACAACGGTGATTAGGCCTCTGGTTTTTCTAAGTTCAAAAATGAAAAAACATTCTAAATAATAGAATTTTTTTTGATGAAACGAAAGAGGAAATTATGAAAAAAAGCGAATAAAAATTGTCTTTGGTACTTGGTTTTTGGGTTATGTGTTTTTTGTAGTTAGGATGCGACATGTAAGTTTTTCTAAATTTTGAAGTTTTTGTTTCATTTTCAACTTTAAACCGTCGTAACTTTGGCCCCTCTTAAGAAATAGGGTAATTCCAAAATATTGGGACATAGTCCAGGACCCAACCTCTATTGAATTGTATGCAATTTGAACAGAAGTTTCACCTCGTCCATACGAATTCGATGAGTCAAAATTCAAAGTAGTTTTTGTTTTATGGTTCGTTGAAGTAGGTATTATTGTATGGCACTTTCTGAAAAGATTACCTAACTTAAAAATGACATAACTTTGGAATGCGTTAATGGATTTCAAAATGTTGGATATCATTTTAAAGCTTGCAAAAACCGCTTTAATAAACCGCTTTAACAATAATTAATTATGCTTTGTTTTTATAAAATTTTACCAGCATCATGAAGCTTTAGTAACGTAAAGCTTTAGTATTAATAAAAACTTTAATAACATAGTCAATTAATTTCGGATTTTTAAAAACAAAGTTCCGTACTACTCACTAGGAAACATCCCTTTTGAATAAATTCAAGAGTATTATGGTTTCTTTATAAAATAATGTGTGAAATCGTCGCCGAAGTTGAAAAATGGGGAAAAAAAATTAAAAATATCTGTTTGCTGAACAAATACACACAGACTTCTCAAATTTTCTTGAAGAAGGTATATATCGCTTGAAAGGCCTAAGTTTCTTCTTTCTAAATCCGGTGAGAAAGTGAAAATCGGTTTATGATCAACTAACTTACAGGCTTATAAGTGCGCAAACGTACGCAAAACCGGGGTTTTAACCGGTTTTCAAGATCTTGGGGGTGTTTGGGAAATTTCACAAGCAGTTTCTTGTTTCACTCGACAATGCCTACAAGAAAAATACTATCACTTCCCTGGTATTTCTACTTTAGTATTTTTTGTAACTGTGTTATAACTAGTTGAGAAATCGAAACTAGAACAGCAAAACTCGAGCAGTCTTTACCAAACCTTATATATCTATTGATCCCATGGTGATCCCATTTGGAAATTGGGCTATGATGTAGACACAAAGATGGACTTTCTTTTTGGTGGGAGAAATCAAAAATTAAAGATTCGTTATACCAGGATAAAGGATACTTTGGAGTTTTCAAAATCATTGAACCACAAGGACATGACTGTTGTATTGACTATTATTAAAGCGGTTATTCCAAGCTTTAAAATGATATCCAACATTTTGAAATCCATTAACGCATTCCAAAGTTATAAAATTTTTAAGTCAGGACCTTTTTTCAGAAAGTGCCATACATACAATTCAACGAACCGTAAAACAAAAACTACTTTGAATTTTGACTCAATTCTGGTGTCATAGAATTCGTATGGACGAGGAGAAACTAGGAAATTATATACCAATCAATAGTGGTCGGGTTCGAAAATACTGATTTTTGTATCGATTTTTAAATCAAAAATTTTAAATCTTTAAACACTCAAATATTCTGAACTCATGCGTTCAAGGTTATAAAAATTAAATAATGAGTAGCAAGTCGTTTTTAAATCTGATATCCGTTCAAAATATTAAGTGATAAATTAAATTATGATAAATTTTTAATTTTCGTATTTGCAAATTGCTAAAATTTTATTTTATACCCTACATTATATATTCGAAGTATCACAGTTCATTAATTCCGTTAATAAACACCCGAGATCACAATAATTTTATACAATATAATTTCAAGACGAGTTTGCAAAAGTACACATTTGGCAATTGAATTTCTAGTGAAAACTTGAATATCGAATCTAAAAAAAATACCAGGAATGCTTATCAACGATAGAAATTAAGATTCCAAAACCAGATATTCCAGAAAATAGAAAAGAAATAGAAGTGTGTGGCCAACTAATAGCCTTTTTACACTAGCCCACATCTTCAAACAAATTGCCAAAGATGTTAACATTCCCAACTACAAATTTGACACTTCGTAAAGACAGGAAGTGTCTATGGCACAGCTGATCGAAAATGTACTAGGAAAATGATGTAGAATGAGAGACCAAAGAAGACACAGATTACAGACCATGCAGCAAACTAAGTTTAAATAGTAGTGGTCTTCATGAAAGCTCGAAACAACCTCGTAAACTCGAAAACATCGTAAACTTGCACAGCAAACGTCAAAACAAACAAATTTCCCATACAAAGCGACTTGCTCAAAAGTGGAAAGTTTTCGAGGCAAATTTGCTGCGCAAACGTGGGATGGAGAAACGTGTAAACTTTTGACATTTCGTTGTCATCTGACTAGGATGGATAAATAAGGTGATAGCACTAGAACAGTAGAAAAAGTACACATACATAATACATGCAATTGCTACTGCTACTACCTTGGTCAGCTGATATGGTTTTGAGCACAACTACGCTGAGCAACTTTACCTGGTGCCTCATGCAACGGTGCGAGGGAAACTTGCGCTAAGCAAAAGTTCTCGGCTTTCACGTTTGCATGAATGCCGCTAGTGTTTGATTGATACTAATGTCAGCTAAATTATGTTTTATGCTGTTTGCATCGAACGAAAACGCATTCCGGTTTATTTCTGTCTGTATTAAGCCTACCAACGAGTAAATTACCAAAGCAACTCGAACTCAATGAAATGGCCTACTACGTCGTTGTCATAAAGAGAACACGAAGAGAGGCAGAGCGACCCTTTTCTATTTCTCTATGGTAAAGATGAACATATTTGTAAATTATCATTCGATAATTTTGAGTGCAGCACTAGAGAAAATGTCCTTTACTAGGAAAAATTACAGAAATATAAAAACAAACCACAACATATAAATATTTATATCAGGTGGTAGCCAAAGAGTATATGACCTAGAGAATCCATAACTCTTATTCAAAATGTAAATAAAACTAAAAATTCATATGTCCCTAGGTGGAGAACACATATTTGTTGGCAACTTTATATGTACATGTCGGTCAGTCAATGCCAATTGTTGTGTGATATTTCTGGATATTTATGCAAAACTGGGACAACTTCAAACTATTTGGATAGGGAGTTTATTTGGACTCTAAAGTTGGGATATAATCTGACCTATCTTCCCTGTATATCGTCAGATTCTTCAGTTTGAAAAGCTTGTGAAAATACTATTCAAATTTTGGATTTAATTGAATTATTTTGAGTTAAATCGAAAAATGTGTTCTTTGTTGAAAGAAAATAAATACTTTTGTGTAATTTCAAGTGATTTTGGATAATTTTCCAACATCCCTTGTGTAATTTTTGCCTACAATGGTGCACGCAAAGAAAAAAAACGTTTATTGGTCGGTTGCCGCAACAATACTTTGATTGTTTTGTATTAATTTATTAATCGCAACCGTTCATGTAGTTCTCCCAAACACACTCGTATATCGCAAATGTGTATCATGTTGTTGCAAACGAGTTCTCATTTGCATCAAACGCGTACAAAATTGCATTTGCAGCAAATTTAAAACACGTTTGCAATAACTGAAATAAGCCATTTTTCAAATAAGAGCACAGATTACGAAGAACGTTAATTTCTCTCATTCTCTTATTCTGTCATACACACTCACGCAAACACATACAAGTGACCACACACAATTGTTCCTTCTTTGGGAGTGTCAGAGATGGAGAAAGAATGTATTGTTACAATGTGCACAAAAACGGATGCGGATCCGTTTCGAACTCGTTACCAGTCCGTGAATCCATAACAAACCGAAATGTGAGTTCTTGAATTCGTTTCGAACCCGTTACGAGTTCGTAAAAACATAAAAACGCGAAACAGTGAATTTGCGACTTGGCGGATCCGTCTCGAACTCGTTACGAGTCCGTAAAAACATAAAAAACGAATCAGTGAAATTGCGATTTGGCGGAGCCGTCGCGAATTCATTTTATTTCCAAAAAACAAAATTCGAAACGGATTCGAATACGAAGTTCGTTACGAGTTTGAGACGGACCCGAAAAAGTAAAAAAAAAACGATTCGCGGTTTCGAGAGGAATGCGAATTTGTTTCGAATCCGCAAAAAATTATAAAAGCGAATCCGTCTCGAATTCATTTTATTTGCAAGAAACGAATCCCAAACGGATTCGAATATGAAGTTCGTTCCGATTTCGAGACGGATCCGAAATAGTACAAAAACGATTCGCGGTTTCGAGAGGAATTTCAGACAAAAACGAATTCGTAATGAGTTCGTAACGGATGTCCGTTTCGGACAAAATGTCCGCAGAAACGGATCCGTATCGAATTGGTAACGGATTCATATGACACATTGGGGTATTGTTAGTTGTTATTTGAAGGCAAAACAAACTTGTAAGTAGAAAGGGAAAAATTGACAAAAATTCCAACTTATTTTAAAACAAACTTTATGGGTAAAACCAAAATCATAGAAGTTGGAAATTTAAACAAAAAAATAGCTTATGGAAGCCATAAATAAAAATGTTAATGTACAAGTAATGTTTCTCATAAATGTTTTTTCAGCTCTAATTTTTTATAACTCGTTTAATACAAACGATTTTCAATTCTCGCAACTCGGTTGCTGGTTGCTGTAACCTAAAGAACAGTAGGGGGGACCGTTTTTCGTTCCACGCAAACGTTTTTTCAGCTCTAATTTTCCATAACTCGTGTACTGCAAAGGTTTTTCAGTTCTTGCAAACGTTTCTTTAGTTTGGAGCAACTACAACTCGGTTGCTGTAACCGAAAGAACAGTTGGTGGAACCGTTTTTCGTTTCTCGCAAATGTTTTTTTTTCAGCTTATATTCCTCTTAACTCGTTTGCTGCAAACATTTTTCGGTTCTCCCAAACTAAATGACATGTATGGCTTAACAGAAGCTCGTTTCTCCCAACTAAAATCCCCAAACGAACTTCAGTTATCTGAGATTTCGTTTGGGAGTAACGAATTTTTTCTTTTCGTGTGGCAACACTGGGAAATAAATGAAAAGAAAGGGACAAATTGTTGTTGTTAGTTAGATGGTTTTTGGATTCACAAAAATTTATAATTATCGTTTTATAACAATGATATGGCATGTCAATGCATAAATATAGAACGATGACAGTCGGAAGATGTAAGATGGCGCAAGTGTGAACGCATGTTTCGTTTTTTCAACATTTTCCATGCGTTCCCCAAAAATGTACGCTAGTGTGAAAATACTATAAGGCCGTATTGATTCGGTTATTGAACTGTATAAATAAAAATAAATAGAAAATAAATAACCAAATCGTATACTTAACCCTTTGAGAACCAAAAATTTTTTGCCGAAGTAATTGTATTGTTCTGTTTATTTTCGTGATCTATGTCCTAACAATATCTATGTCCTAACAATATCTATGACAAAATGGGCCACATTTGTTTTGTGCGTTTTAGCCGTTTCAGCTTAAAGCCCCGTATTCAGTTCTTGCGAAATTTTCGTAAGAAATTTTGTCATTTATCTCTAAACGGAAAATTTTGTTACAGAGAGTTACCACACATCTCTGATTTGCCTTGCAAATATTTTATTAATAATTCATCTTTGCATTCCATTTTATTTTTAACGCCTGTGTTGTTACTTTTGTTTACTAAAATAATCGAAATGTCACAATTCCGGTCCCAAACAATTACCAAACAATTGTTTTCGTACGAAATAAGTTTGGCGTAACAACCCTGTACTTGATTTTGCTTGCGAAATTTTCGCAAAGGTGATTATCAAGCAAATGAAAAGTGAGCGAAATTTTCGGTTCATGAAATTTTCGTTATTTTTGGAACGAACTTCCTTATCGCACGCACGTTGCGGGATGGGGGGCTAAATGATAAAAAAAATTAAACAACTTTTTTTTAACACTATTATGCTACAACCCAGTATTATCAACTATATTAGGTACTTTTGCTTTGGTTTGTGTCTAGACTAACATATATTGGGAAATTTCTAGAACTTATCTAGGTGGAGCTGGTAACCAATATTTAGTATATATTGTAGTTTTGAAACCAATATAAAGTAAATTTAGAAAAGTCAAAGTGAAAGAAGTTTAAAAAAGAGCAACATCTTAAATAAGTGCCTTTTCTTAAAAAAGTAAATTTTCTCAAAAAAATACGTATTCATAAAGTACATTTCTTTAAAAAAATACCTTATCTTAAAGAAGTAGCTTTGCTTAAAAAAACAAAATTTTCTTACAAAGGGTACCTTTTCTTAAAAAAAAAACAATTTTTTTTAAATAAGTCATTTTCATAAAAAAGTAAATTTTCTTACAACAAATTGCCATTTCTTAAAAAACTACCTTTTCTTTAAAGAGTACTTTTTTGTGAAACAAAATAACTTTTCTTAAGATAAGTAGCTACTCTTAAAAATGTACCTATTCTTGAAAAAAAGGACCAATTCTAAAAAAAAACCCATTTCTTAAAAAAACATTTTCTTAAAAAAAATACCTTCTCTTAAAATAAATACATTTTCTTAAAAATAAAATAATACCTTTTCTTTTCTTGATATAAGAATCCTTTCTGAAAATAATTACATTTTCTTTAAAAAATTACCTTTTCCTAAAAAGAGTACCACTTCTTTAAAAAGTACCACTTCTTTAGAAAGTACCTGATCTTAAAAAAGTATTTCTTGGTTAAAAAAATTCATACTCTTATGGCTTTTTCTTAGAGAATGTACTTCTTCTTAAAAATAGTACCTTTTCTTAAAAAAAAACATTAGTTTTTAATAAAAGAAGTACCTCTCTTTAAAAAAAGGACCGTTTCGGGAAAATATAATACATATTCTTACAAAAAGGACCTAAAAATAAACATTTAAAAAAAAAAAAACATTCAATAAAAAAAAATTCTTAAAAAAAGGTTTTATCATTTTACAACAAGTATCTTTTCTTAAAGATCCATTTAAATTAACGTATTTTTCAACGGGCGCCTTAGGCATGTTAGACCTAACTAGTACATAATATTTAGCGAAAGGAACCTTCGTTCCAACCGGATGTCCTCTGACACCTCATGTAATTTTTATACACGTACTTCTTATGGCAACGAAAATTTCATCTAATACCGGGCTTTACCCCCTAATGGCTTGAGGAACTCTTCACAGAAGTCATACTCATGACAAGTGTAACGACTTTTTTTTAGCAAAGAAGCTTTTTTTACAGTTGCTAACAGATGTAGCAAAATATTTGTAAAAGGTTTTCAAGCTCTTAAAAGCTCTAATCTATAAATTTTTTTCCGCTTGCAAATTTGTATCACACTGCAAATTTTTCTTTTTTTGTTGTTTGGTTGCAAATATAACGTGTTTGTAGCATGCCGCAAATATAGTATACTTGTGTCCAAACACATTGTGTTTGCTATTCAATATAACATGTTTGGGACACAATGATTAATAGGATATAATATATGAATTTGTTGACCAAATGTGGTTTTGTTTGTTGAAAACAGCTGAAAACACTGCTGTCTGTTACAATAAATAAACAAAAAGCAACAGATCTTCAATTCGCGAAATCAATGCTTGCAAACATGTACATGGTATAGGCACATGGATTTGCGATAAGTTCCATTTATTCTGGTCGACTCACAATTTTTTAATTTTTTTTACTATCATAACCGAAAATATGTATGTAGGTACTGTGTTTCTCAATTCTCATATGAACTTGTAATTAATTTCAATTGTTTTCAATAAAACCCAACATACACGCTGAAAAATATCGGCCCAGAAACCTATTGCAGGAAACATGTCCATGTTTACAAGCACTGTTTTCATGAACTGAAGATATGCTGCCATAATGTTTGTTTGTCGTCTTTTTCCTATTTGTTTTTAGCGGTTTTCAACAACAATTCGACATTTGGTTCTCTCAAATATATATTAAAGCCCATTAATTATTGTGTTTCAAACATGTTATATTGAATAGCAAACACAATGTGTTTGGCCACAAGTATAGTATATTTGCGACAAGATACAAACACGTTATATTTGCATCCAAACAACAACAAAAAGACAGATTTTTCAGCGTGTACAGATAAAATAAATATATAGTTTTCCATTACATCTCATGAAGGGATAGGGGATAGCTTCTCACAATGAGTGAGTTGTGCGCTTTATAGTTTTACACTCACTGATTGGGACCTACAGTTTTACACCGATTCCGAATGGTATCTTGAGAAGCTTTTCCATGACGAAGTACTAGTGAACTTCATGGCTAAGTACTAGTGTAATAGTGTCGCCATATCTAAGCTAGGTGACCGTCCTCGAAATAAATGTAAGGTAGTCAAAGCAAGGATCGAACCAACGTTCTATGTATGTATAAGTGTCGCGCACACTAGCCATTGTACCACCGACGGCCACGACCATTTATATTTTGTCGCATGGAAAGTAGACGATTATTTGTACCGACTTGCAAAGCATTTTTATTTTAAATCAGAGCTCCAAATTTACCAAAAACAAATTATACTCATAATTTTTTCTCATTATTTTAGAGCACAGCATTACAGGGTTAAAGGCAACCAAATGTTCGGTACATTTGGGCAGGAGGTGCACTCGGAACTCAGTCTTAAATTTTTTGAACCGTAAGGAATGAACACAAAACTACCTGGAGTTCCACACACGTGCGCCCTTTTTTCGACCCGTTGTATCCTCTTGTATTGGCACCTACACTTTTTGATGCAATATGAGGGCTCCTAGGAGACAAGTCGCGACAGATATCTGATTACTAAATTATTGTTGGTCCAATCCTTTTCCATAAACGTATGGGCACATTTGCAGCATATACCACCTGAACAATACTAGGGGCCAAAACCCCTTGGGGAACTATACTTCCCACGATCTAAAGGTGTTAAGTGGGACTCCAATACATAGTCCTTGCAACATTTGGTTAGCCAACTGATTCCTGCTGATTCTGGGTATTTTTTCTAATTTTTTTGCATTTCACAAACATAACGAAAACACTTTCCTATCTAGCAGGAATATAAATTAAATATTAATAAAATACTAACGAGTTTTTCCAAACAGGATAGCAACGCGAACTGAACTCGTCTTTGTATATTTTTTCGCTTTAATGTGTTCTAATAATTTGTTAATTTTTATTATTTTTTTTTTTTTGTAAATGTTTATTTATAATTTTATTCATATGTGTTTGTACTTTGTTTTAGAATTGAAACTGTCAACTGAAATCTGAGATAATGAAAACGCGCGCGCTTGCGTTTTAATATGCACTGCCGTTCTGTACAACGTCTGAAATGTTATTGATTTGTACTCACCAAACTCACAGGTAGAAATATTGACAACAATGAAAGCTAGAGTTATTTATCCAAAAGAATATAAATGTATATATACAGGATTTTTGTTTATAAATGTATATATATATGAGTGTATGTGTATAAAACCTGAAAAGAAACAAAATATAAAACATCAAATTAATCGGGTAATATAATAATAAAGGAGTTAAATACTTAAATGTCGTAAGAATTTGAATGAATCTTTTTTTTTTTTTGCTAAATTAGACAGTGTTGTAAGATGACGTAAATAACAAGAAGACACAAAGTGCGTCAGTTGTGTAACAGAACTGTATCAAATGATGTTCAACATTTCGATAACAGACTGAATACACTCGACGAAAAACATATTAATCGTTTTTCAAAACACTCATTAACTCGACCTACCTAAACCCAAAACCCACCAGACGTCGACCACTGACTAGTGTTGACGATAGCAGCCTTCAATTGAATGCGCTGCCATATGCGAAATTCTTTTGGAAGTGGTCGCAATTTACGGCGATTCGACAGAATTGCAAAACAAAAATAAAAGAAGAAGACAAGAAAATAGTAAATGGGAAAAAAACTATTTTTTAATACATTCAATGTAAAATATTTACATTTTCTTTGTGCATAGTTGGATCAAGATCAAATGTTAAGAATGTAAAAATTATACAATTAATGTTTTTGTATAAACATCGATCGATGTGTTATTATGAATGAAAGACGTCAATCAATAATATTTAAACAAAAATTATTGTTATTTTGGTCGATTAACTAACTGGCCAACTGTCGATTTATTAAATAAGTAAGATGGTTAATCTTTCTTGCGAATTGTAATGGCCAGTTTTTAAGTGGGTAGTTAACTATAAGATTACATAATCGTAATTGAAAGTTAATTTGAGGTTAACTTTGCATTTTGTTTTTCAGTGGTGAGTTAGTGTAAGTCGCCATATTGTTAATGATGATGGCAACCCTTGTATTATTATTGGAAAAAACAACCTGGTTTGGGATAAATACCAAAACAACTAATGGCCAGTTTTTCAGTCAGTGGTGATCTTCGTTTCTTAGTTAAATTGTGTTTTTTAGTCATTGTTTAACTATGATTTAACCACCCAATGTTGGTTGGTTAACTTATAGTCAGAACCATATAATTTTGACAATCAAATGACTGACTGTCAAAGTGAGGAATGAAGATTGTATAAAATATATGTTTCAGATTTGCATATTTGTACACAAAAGTTGAGTCTAGATCGTTAAATTGTTGTGCCTATCTAGTTTTTTAGACATTTTTGTTAAAATGACTTCGATTTTATGCATCTATTTCATATTTTACATAATTCCATTTTGTTTGTTCCCCTTTGTTGTTTTGGTATTTATCTTTATCCCAAAACACACGTGTTTTCCAATAAGAATACAAGGGTTGCCATAATAGTTGACAATATGGCGACTTACATTAACTCACTACTGAAAAACAAAATGCAAAGTTAACCTCTAATTAATTTAGAATTAAGATTAAGTAATCCGATAGTTAACTACCCACTTAAAAACTGGCCATAAGAGGAACAAACAAAATGGAATTATGTAAAATAAGAAATACATGCATAAAATCGAAGTTATTTTAATAAAAATGTGTAAAACACTATATAGGCGCAATCATTTAACGATGTAGACTCAACGTATGTGTACAAATACGCCAAACAGAAGCATATATTTTATGCAATCTAACATTTGTCATTTTGACAGTCAGTCAGTAATTTGATTGTCAAAATTATATGGTTCTGACTAAAAGTTAACCAACCAACATTGTGGGTTAAATCATAGTTAAACAATGACTGAAAAACACAATTCGATGGTTAACCAGATTTTAACTAAGAAACGAAGATCACCACTGACTGAAAAACTTTCCATAATTGTTCATTTTGAAATGTTCACTGGTTATCTTCAATTTGAAGAAATACTTTAATAAATAAAATCCCCATAACCGTTTGACCGAATTGCTAACTCATCCCACTTAATTGGCTATCGATTATAGCCTTTTTTGTTAAATTTTTTACCTTTTGTGCATTTATATATTTTTATTTAAATGTTTAGGACAGTTATTAATTAATTTGATTTTAATAACTATTTTTTTAAGATGCATCTCTCTTTGAAAAATATGTTAGAGACTTACCACAGAGCAATACTAAAGAGCCTCCATTACTCTCTTCGATGCCTCTTCATGACAGTGAGGTAGTAGGCCATTTCATCGAGTTCGAGTTGCTTTGGTAATTTACTCTTTGGTTGGCATAATACGGAAACAAATAAAGGGGAATGCGTATTTTCGTTCGATGCAAACATAATTTAGCTGTCATTAGTATCAATCAAACACTTTTAAACTTAGTTTGCTGCATGCTCTCTAATCTATGTCTTCTTTGGTCTCTCATTCTACATCATTTCCCTAGTGGTTTTCGGTTAGCTGTGCCATAGAAACCCCCTGATTGAACCAAAGGTACAAAACTCATCAACTGAGAGTATTTTTGTGAGAAAGGGAAACAAATGAAATAAAGCAAAATGTAACAAAGTTAGGCTGTTATTGTTTGTGACCACAGATATAATACTCTACGACAAAAAGTATGAAACAATCAAGATATGACGCGAGATAGAAATACGTTTTAGTGAATTGTGACCACTTTTTGGTTCTCTGGTTCTCTCGCGCACATCCTCTTGGTCGTTTACTTCTTGATCGTTTTTGGATAAATTGTAGTTACACCAAAAGTTAAACATCGAATTGTGTTCTTCAGTCAATGATTATCACTGGTTGGTTGGATAACTTATAGTTTGAACCATATGATTTTAACAATCACAATACACGGACTATCAAAATGAGAAATGTAAGATTGTATAAAAGACATGTTTCTGTTTTGAGTACTATTTGCACACATATTTTGAGCGTAGATCGTTAAATTCTTGCGGCTATACACATACTTCGATTTTATGTATTTATTTCTTATTGTACATAACCCCACTTTGGTTGATCCTCTTTGTTGTTTTGGTATTTAGCCCAAAACAGATGATTTTTCCAATATTAATACTAGAGTTGCCATAATCGTTAACAATATGACGGCTTACATTAACTCGCCACTGATTTAATACATAGGAATTGCGACCAAAAAAGCCATCAAGGTTATAGAATATATAACATTTTCATCGAACAGAATAATCACGAATAACTTGGTATGATAAACACTCAACAACAAAATATAAGGTTAGGCCATAATTCCAATTATGATTAATTAATCCAATAGTTAACTACCCACTTAAAATCTGGTCATTAGAGGAAACCAATTTAAGTCGAATGCGAGTGACTGAGTTCCTTCCGTTCGCTTAGCTTTTTGCTCAAGATCGTTGAACAGGACATTAAATAAATTTGCATTCTCCAGGCTTTTACAGCTTGAGACTTACAGCCCTATTCTGGCAGGGTTACAAAACTCACCGCGGTTACTATTTGACAGCAATCTGACAATTGCCACAAATCGGTATTCTGACACATTTTGTTTGGTGACAAAAGAATCAAAAACTATTACCTGCCAAAGAGGAGGTAACAGCGCGTGGCAGGTGTTTTGTTTGCGGAAAGTTGATACAAAAACATTTTGTAAATTCTACAAGTAAACAATATAAGTGTATACGGGATAAAATATATAATATATTTTGCACCAAAACGACAACAAGGCATAATTAAATGGATGAAGGACTTTTGTTACTTTGTGCTATGGAAATGCAACAGAAAGAAGAAAGGACTTGCCTTTATGTTAGAATGATTGAAAAAGCGCCAAATGTATTTAAAAATGTTGAACGTAAGTATCGCCGGTCTTTGAAGGGATGTTCTGGAGTATTATACTTTAAAAAAAAAGGTCAAGGGGTGTTGTCTATTATCGGAGTATAATGGGACATTTTTTTTTTTTTTTTTTTTTTGTTGAAAATAATTGATTTTTATCAGAAAAGTGAGATTAAAAAATCGTTTTTTAAATTAGCTCCCCAATGGGTTAAGGAACGAATACATTTTACACAAACGTACCTAATCACGAGTCGCCTTATGAAAATGTTTAAATGTATTAAAAGTTCATTTTATATATTAAAAAGTATTTTAAATGCACTGTTAAGTCTTTTAAATGTAATAAAAAGTACCTTAATTGTACTAAAAATTACACTAAATGTTCTAAAAACTGTATTAAATGTTGTAAAAAGTATAACAGAAACTAACCAAATATTCTAAAAATTACACTTAAATAAAACAATTAATATAATATGAAAAACTACATGAGAGGAACTAAAAAGTACAAGAAATGTACTAAAAAGTAAATGTAATGTATTACAAATTACTGAACTGTTATAAAAACTATAAGTATATAGTGTACTAAAAAGTAGATAACGTGTACTAAAAAGTAATGAAGTTTCCTAAAATGTACATGATACGTACTACAAAGTATATGATATGTACTACAAAGTAGTTGATATACACTACAAAACACTGAACCGTTATAAAAACGTGTACTAAAAAGTAATGAAGTTTCCTAAAAAGTACATGATATATACTACAAAGTAAATGATATGTATTACAAAGCACATGATATATAGTACAAAGTACATGATATGTACTACAAAGTACTGTACCGTTATAAAAACGTGTACTAAAAAGTAATGAAGTTTCCTAAAAAGTACATGATATATACTACAAAGTAAATGATATGTATTACAAAGCACATGATATATAGTACAAAGTACATGATATGTACTACAAAGTACTGTACCGTTATAAAAACGTGTACTAAAAAGTAATGAAGTTTCCTAAAAAGTACATGATATATACTGCAAAGTACATGATATGTACTACAAAGCACATGATATATAGTACAAAGTACATGATATATAGTAGTACAAAGTACATGATATGTACTACAAAGCACATGATATATATTACAAAGCACATGATATATAGTACAAAGTACATGATATGTACTACAAAGTACTGTACCGTTATAAAAACGTGTACTAAAAAGTAATGAAGTTTCCTAAAAAGTACATGATATATACTACAAAGTACATGATATGTACTACAAAGCACATGATATATAGTACAAAGTACATGATATGTACTACAAAGTATTGTACCGTTATAAAAACGTGTACTAAAAAGTAATGAAGTCTCCTAAAAAGTACATTGTATGTACTACATACTACATGATGTGTACTACTGAGTACATGATATGTACTACGGAGTACATGAAATGTACTAAGGAGTACATGAAACGTACTAAGGAGTACATGAAACGTACTAAGGAGTACATGAAACGTACTAAAACGTGCGTAATGTATAAAGAAAAGTACATGAAAACTACAGTCTCCATTATTAGTACATTTTTATTCGATTTTTACCACGATCATTATCGAACCACCCATACAAAAGTTTACAGCCGAACGGTTGGTTGACATGTTAACTTACATAAAACACAACTGCACCGGAAATAGGTTTACTTTGTAACGATAAAAATTGTCAAAATTCATAAAATATCAATACAAACCTTTCGAATTTTGTCAATTTATGTGCAGATTTTTATCGTTAAAAAGTTACAGAATTAAGGTGCTGATCTTAATGAAATTGGGTATTAGGAAATATTTTGCCTTTTTTTATTTTTTACCATTAATGGCCAGTTTTTAAGTGGGTAGTAAACTATCGCATTACTTAATCTTAATTCTAAGTTAATTAGAGGTTAACTTTGCATTTTGTTTTTCAGTGGTGAGTTAATGTAAGTGGCCATATTTTCAACTATTATGGCAACCCTTGTATTCTTATTGGAAAACACGTGTGTTTTGGGATAAATACCAAAACAACAAAGGGGAACAAACAAAAAGGAATTATGTAAAATAAGAAATAGATGCATAAAATCGAAGTCATTTTAACAAAAATGTGTAAAAAACTATATAGGCGCAATAATTTAACGATCTAGACTCAACTTATGTGTACAAATATGCAAATCTGAAACATATATTTTATACAATCTTCATTCCTCACTTTGACAGTCAGTCATTTGATTGTCAAAATTATATGGTTCTGACTATAAGTTAACCAACCAACATTGGGTGGTTAAATCATAGTTAAACAATGACTAAAAAACACAATTTAACTAAGAAACGAAGATCACCACTGACTGAAAAACTGGCCATAAATGATTTGAATGAATGAAGAATTTCCACGCCCATTCTGGTACTTTTCATACTAAGTTGAGCGGGAAGCAACAAAAATAAAAAATCTGGGTCCTCCATTAAATTATCCTAAAATATAGAGCAACTATGTTAAATGGAACATGACCGTCGGTGGTGCGATGGTTATTGTGGGTAACTCTTGTACATGAGAACATTGGATCGATCCGTGCTTTTGTATTTTTTTCGACAACGTGGGATCGGTCCCTGCTCAGACCACCTTGCATTTCTATCGACGACGTTCACCTAGCTTAGTGACGAATTAGCCATGTCAAAAAATAGTTTGGAACCGGTGTAAAATTTTAGGTCTCAATCAGTAAGTGTACAACTATAAATCGCAAAGACCACTGATTGTGAGAAGCTGTCCCTGTCCCATCATGGAATGTAATATATATTTTTCCTTCATTTTAAATGGAACTGCCTGGTGCCACGTGAACTCCCATTGAACACAACCGATCTTAAAGAAATTCGCTATAATTCTGAAGCGCAAATTTGTGGCGGGAAGTTGTTTGGAACAGTGTATAAATTAAAAGTTACATCTATTGCACATCTCGGCGAACACTGGCGAGCAGATCAAAAATCATTCTACATCTTTCAGCACAACAAATTAATTTTAAACCGTGACGTCTTAACGTTACAATTCGTTACAATGTTTTGTATCAAGACATGAGGAAACATGAACTTTATACTCATCTTTGTACATTTTGTGGGCAATTAATACAAATAAAAATGTGTTTCGTTTCGTTATTATCTACCAACATGTAATTTACTCTATTTTGTTAAGTGTTAATGTCATGTTTACATTGTAAACAACGCACATGATGATGATGACCTTTAACATTCTACCTGAAAGAAAATTTAATTTTTGTACATTAGTATTAAATTATCTATTATGTTCTAACTTTCGCGTAATGTGAATTGTCCCGTGGTTACGATTTGTATTACATAGAATAAACTAAAGAGTAATATACATATGTATA
The DNA here is from genome assembly GCA_963931995.1 of Phaonia tiefii. Lineage (NCBI taxonomy): Eukaryota > Metazoa > Arthropoda > Insecta > Diptera > Muscidae > Phaonia > Phaonia tiefii. The sequence continues at coordinate 18,548,282 of OZ008367.1, forward strand.
AAGAGTGAGGAGCATGAGTGTTTCAGTTCCACTAAATTCTCGTCGAACGTCACTGTGCTAATGACAGTTTTGATACAGTTTGTATTTTGACCGTCGGTGGTGCAATGGGTAGTGTGCGCGCCTCTTGTACAGGAGATCCTGGGTTCGATCCCTGCTCCCAACCACCTTAAAATTTCTTTCGACGACGGTCACCTCGCTTAGTGACGGCGACACTATCGAGTATATAGCCATGAAAAAGCTTCTCAAAATACCGTTCGGAATCGGTGTAAAACTGTAGGTCCCAATCAGTGAGTGAAAACTGGAAAGCGCACAGCTCAGTGATTGTGAGAAGTTCTCCCCGTTCCCTTCATGGGATGTAATGGGAAACCATTTATTTTTATTTATTTATGCAAGAACTTCATTTGTTGTTTGTGTTCGCTTAAATAGTTATTTTAAACGTCACAAGTTCCAATAACATCAGATATAATGTCAGGTTTTTCAGTTCACCTATCGCTCATTCTCCTTTATATTCTACCCTCCTGTATCCAATTTTCAACTAGGAGGTCGATCAGCGGTTTCATAAAAAAACCCCCTGGAATAGAGCATATAGGCGCCACTAAAAACAAAACCACGACATTTTCACAACAAGTGAAATTCAAGTGAAAGTCAGAACACATTATAATTGTTTTACCCCAACAGCAATATCTTAATGTCAGTAAAACAACACCATTTCCAATTGAAATTTAAAAAAACAATTGAAATTTAAAAATTTAATTTAAAATACACCAATTGAAATTTAAAAACTCTATTTGAAATTTGCAATACGTCAATTGGAATTTAAAAGACATCAACTAATATTTAAAAGAGATGAATTGATATTTAAAAGACATGAATTGAAATTTAAAACACGTCATTTCAAATTTAAAATACCTCAATTGAATTTTAAAAGACATCAATTTAAATTTGAAACATATCAATTGAAATTTGAAACACACCAATTGAAGTCTTTTAAATTAAATGACCGTCGGTGGTGCAATGGTTAGTGTGCGCGGCTCTTGTGCATGGGAACGTGGGTTCGATCCCTGCTCAGACCGGCTAACATTTCTTTCGACGACGGTCACCTCGCTTAGTGATGGCGACACTATCGAGTTCTGAGCCATAAAAAGCTTCTCAAAATACCATTCGGAACCGGTGTAAAACTGTAGGTCCCAATCACCGAATGTAAAAACTAGAAAACGCACCTCTCACTGATTGTGAGAAGCTCTCCTCAATCCCTTCATGGGATGTTATGGGACACCATTTTTCTTTTAATTGAAATTTAGAAGACATCAAATCAATTGCAATTTAAAAGGCATGAATTGAAATTTAAAGCACATTAATTAAAATTTAAAAGACATCAATTGAAATTTAAAAATTTAATAAAGGGTGGCCATGTAAAATTTGGAATTTAATTTAATTTAGTTTTAAAAACATACGAATACACATTTTTCAAAATTATGATTTTATTGGTGAGGCCCATAGTCCAATACATACATAGATACTTTTATTCTCTCATCTGACGTTTCATTTCACACTCTTCGTCGTAGGTTTGTGGAAATGAGTGAAATTATATTTAAAATTAACTTACACCAGGTGGAGTTACAAAATATGTTCACTTAATTTTTTCATGTCGTTTTGGTGTAGAACTGAAAAATTTAAATATATTTTGCACTTTTTTGTTGACTTTTATCGTTGGTATACATTTGTACTGTATTTAACACAACTAGTTTGCCACAAAAACACGAAATTCGGTTGATGTTCCTTTGTTGGACGTTGTTTACTATTGCCTCTATCTGGTATTATTGAGCCCATGTTTTCCACCATCCAATGTTTACTTACCACCGTACCTATGACGTTTAATTTATTGAGCGAATAAAAGTACCTATGTATGTATTGGTCTATGGTGAGGCCCATCATTGACATTTATGAAACACAACATCGTTCAAATCCACGTAGTGTATTCAAAACCGAAACCGGTTAACCGTATGTCGATTTTATAAAAATTGATATTTTCGAAGAACCGGTTTCACCGGTTATTTCAAGTCGATTAATCGATTTTTTCGGTTTACACACGACTGATATAACAACACAGAATTAGAAACTTAAAGCCGTTTTCATAACTCACTATGGAGAGGATGACATGGACGATGTATGTTTTCAACAGGACGTCGCTATGTGACAGACAGCCAACGTTGCGATCGATCTCCTCGCAGCTGCTATTTGAACCCGTTAGACTATTATCTCTAAAGCGCCGTGAAATATAAGTGTTACGCAAACACGAAATAAAGGTCCAACCAATCGAAAATGTTCTGAAAATTGAGTAGATAGAATGGGGTATTCTAAAGCAAGTCGTGGAAGCCCTTTGAAGGATGTTGTGTTCATTCATAAATACTAATAATGGGCATTACCATTAAAGTCATAATTTTGAAAAAATGTCCATCCTTTAGTTTCCCATTACACCATATGAAGACATAGGCTTGCACGCTCTGATTGGGACCTGCAGTTTTACACCGGTTCAGAACGGTAACGACAACCATTTTCATGGAACATAGCCATGATAGACGATCTCAAAATTCAAAGAGGCGAATTAAAAATAAACGATGTCTATAAAACTCATACTTTTCCATTCTGTCATAAAAACCGAAACCGGTTATTAACCGGTTTCTACACCTCGGTTTAACCGAAACCCGGTTTCGCCAAAATCGGAATATTCGAAGAAACCGAAAAAAGGCATTTTTGAAAAACCGGTTTTTTGAATACACTAGTTGCACGACTTGCTTGCTTGATCTAACCAATTTTGCACTACATTTTCGTTTGTTGGCACTCTATCACGTGAATGACAGCGTCAATTTCGTGTTTTATGGCATCAATGGACCCGGGATTGTTTATGTAACACTTATCTTTCACGCCGCCCCACAGACAATAGTCCAACGGTGTCAAATCTCAGCTGCGAGTCGGCGCCAATGGACTTCCGAGTTTCGGCATATTATGCGGCTTTCGACAACAGTGCGCAAAAGATCGATTATAACGTTGGCTGTGTGGAATGTAGCGCCGTCCTGTTGAAACCATACGTCGTCCATGTCATCCTCTTGAACTTTTGCTATGGTAAAGGTCGCCATTGACTTTGATTATGTTGGCGCCATGCCAAAAACTCGCACCAAACAGTCACTCGTTGTGGATGCAAGGCTCCAAGGTGAAAATAAGCCTCATCGGAAAAAATTAATTTTCGGGCAAAATTATCATTTCTGGAACTTAAAAAGAAGGTTCTAATATTTCCCAATTTTCCCAATTGGCCGTCTGTTTCGAAATAACGGGGGGTTCAAATTCCAAATGTTACATGTAGATATAAAATCGGTTAATTATTTTTGATTTTCAAATGACAAATTTTAATCAATTGATGTCTTTTAAATTTCAATTGAAGTCTTTTAAATTTCAATTGGTCTGTTTCAAATTACAGTTGATGTGTTTTAAATTTTTTCAGTTGGTGTGTTTTTGTGGCCGTCTGTGGTGCAATGGGTTCCTGAGCTCGATCCCTGCTCTGACCACCTTAAATTTCTTTCGTCGACGGTCACCTCGCATAGTGACGGCGACACTATCGAGTGTTTAGCTATGAAACAGCTTCTCAAAATATCGTTCGGAACCGGTGTAAAACTGTAGGTCCCAATCAGTGGGTATAAAAAAAACTAGAAAGGTCTCCCCAATCCTATATGGGATGTATGGGATACAATTTATTTTTTATTGTGTTTTAAATTTTACTTATAACTGATGTATTATAAATTGCAATTGATCGATTGTTTTTCAATTGATGTACATATTTCAAATATAAATTTTAAATTTCGATTGATATATTTGAAGTTTCAAATATGTACAATCTTAAAACTGCAATTGATATTTTTCAAAATTAAATTGATATTTTTTGAATTTCAATTCAAGACCCTGGTGGAAGAAGGTTTAACTCTTTTGAAAAATATTTTTCTTTTCAAACTTTTTTTCAAAAGCAATATTTTCCTTGTTTTAATGTTTCCATAGTATCTGATTTAAAAACATTTTAAAATTTATTTTGTTCTTATCTAAAACAAAATCAGATACCATGGAAACATTAAAAGAAGGAACATATTGTTTTCGAAAAAAAGTGAGTTATGGTATAGTTAAGCTGTTATAGTTGTATACAGTTTACGATAGAAATAATTAATCTAAGATCAATCATCAATCATTTGTCTAAATGTAACAACACATTGCTAAAATATGTAATTGTGAGTATTAAATTCATACTAAAAAGATATTGGCTTCCTCTATTTTAATTTAAAATGTGTCTACCATTTTCCTTAATTATATTCCAAAATCCGATTGTCTTGAAAAACATAGTGCTTCCGGGATATTAGGCTGCCCTCTTTTTTTTTGTTTATCAGACAAGGGCTTGTTTTGACATTTAGAAAATTCTAAAATAAAGCTGTTTATATAAATACATATGTACATATATACAAAATATATTATTTTGAGTTCTACATTCATGGTAGTATGTAATTATGTATAGTACGCCCTGCTTGAAAATGTATTATTTGAAATATTCAGATACCATAGATCCTAACTCCATATTTGAAAAATGTTTTGATTTCAATGATATTACAACTAAAACTTGTTATACGAGAGTTGCTTTTTATACTTCGGGTCCAGCAAATAAAAAGATAATAATTTATCATTGGAAATGGTTTAATTGTTTTTCAAAATATTCTCCGTGATGATCTGTATACTTTTGCATGCGCTCCAAGAAATTTTCGAAGCACTTTTTCCACTCCGATTGAGACACCTCCAAAACATAGTTTTTGAACGCTTCGACAGCTGCGTCGAGGGTCGAAAAACGTTGACCACGCACTAAAAAGAAGTCATTGGGTGTCACATGAGGGATGTACGTCGGATGTCCCATCAATTCGACATGTTGAGTGCTCAAATAGCCCATCGTTTCAGCTGTTGTGTGAGTGCTCGCATTGTCCTGATGCAAAATTATCCGTCTTCTCTTGTTGTTTTTCCTTATTTCTTCGAACACTGTTGGCAAACAGATGGTGGTATACCATTAAGAATTGACCGTCCGACGTTCCACTAAAGAAACTGTGGCCACATGACCAGAGTTATAGGGAAAAAACCCTGATCATTTGCTTCGATAGGCTTCTTCCACGAGCAACTTTTGTTGGATTTAGCTCGTGTTGAAAGACCCGTTCGGTCGATTGCTGTTTTGTGTCGGGCTCATATGCATTGATCCATGATTTGTCACATGCGACGATGTTATGCACTGCATTTGAGCTACCGCGGTTGTATTTTTTCAACATTTCTTTGCTCCAATCAACACGAGCCTTTTTTTGAGCAGTCGTCAAATGATGTGGGATCCAACGAGAAAAAATCTTTTTCACGGCCAAATGAACATGCAATATCTTATCGTATTGCTGCTTGTCATACTAATGCCCAAGGATGCCTCAATCTCACGGTATATCACATATCGGTTTTGCTTTATCAGTTCACGCACCGCATCGATGGTTGCCGGCAAAACGATCGAAGTTTAACGACCTTCACGAAATTCATCCTGGAGCGAACGGCGTCCGAGACTGAACTCTAGGTACCAGCAACTTTCAATGGTTTCTGATGGTGCTTCATCACCAAAAGTCGAAACAAGTTGATTGAGACACTCTTGTCGCGATAATCCACACGCGAAAATTTTCACGGGTTGATTCCATTTTTTGGGATCAAGATTTTACAACACACTGTCAATACAACAAATAGTGCTCGTAAGTGAAAACGTTCTATATATGTTTATGCTAAAAAAAATGTCAAACTTTCCAATGGAAGTTCCAGTTGCATCTGGCAACACTAGTATTGCCAGGATACGAAATATAAATAGCAACCCTCGTACTAAATCCACTTGGTTATAATCATTAAAATGAAAATAAAGTATTTTTGGGCCTCAACATTTCCAATTGAAATTCAAAAAATATTAATTAAGTTTTGAAAAACATTCATTGAAAAACATTCATTCAATTCAAAAATTATATTTGAAAATACATCAATTCAAATTTAAAAAACATCAATTGAAATTTAGGACATCAATTGAAGTTTAAAAGAAGATATCGATTGAAATTTACAAGACATAAAAATTCATTTGACATCAATTCAATCAATTGAATTTTTAAAGATATTAATTGAATTTTAAAGACCATCAATTGAAATTTAAAATTCTGATCATATGTATTAGACTTTTAAATTTCAATTGATATCTTTCAGATTGCAGTTTATCTCTTCTAAATTTCAAATGCAGTAACACTATACCATTTTAATTGACGTCCTTAAAATTTCAACTTATGTCTTTTAAATATCACTTGATGTTTTTTTTTAATTCCAAGTGATGGCTTTTCAATTTCAAGTGAAATTTTTAAATTTCAGTTTTGTTTAAGTTCAAATGGAATTTTTAAATTTCAATTGATTATTTGTTAAATTCAATTGGAAACGTTGTAGTTTTAGAAGACAAGAAGACAACACTTCACTTTTTATTTTCTGGAAATTCAGATTTTGTTGCTCTATCTACACTGAAAGAAAAAGCTTCATCAAATTCATAAATTCCTTCCTCAATTTGACGAAACATTTCCTCATTTTCCAACCTACCACACATTTCATTGAATTGACGGAAAACATTTCATCCATATTTCATCAATAGTTTACTACGTTGATTCAACAACAATATTACATCAAGTCGATGTAAATTGGTTATCATTTTGATGTAAATGGTTTGTTAATGAGTAGCCAAACTCTTTGGGTTATTTTTCATCGTAAATAATCCACAAGAGTAGGGTATAAGACCACATAAAATATTCTCATAGCGTGGATAATGTTTTCTGTCCATTGCACTATTTTCTATTATGTGTTTATTTCCAATTTTATACAATTTTTTCTTTCTCTTCTTATTTTTTGCAATACTACGTCCATATTTTGAATCAATCCCAAGAATTATTTCCAAATTCCAATGATGAAGATTGATGTTAAAAAAAGGTCATCATCAATTCAATGAAGCTGTAAAAGTTGATGAAACGCACAATCTTCAAATTGAAGAACGTTTTCATTGAATTCATGGAATTTGTCACCAAATTCATTGAAGAACAATTGATGAACATTTATCATCGATTTGTTGTAAAGATACTCCATATAATTTATTTTATTTTAAAAGTGCTTTGCTTTATTTTAAAATTAAATTTGTTTTATTTTAAAAGTTAATTAACATTTTTTTAATTGATGAATAAATTAGTATTCTCCAGAATATTTCAACAAATCTAAAACCTATACACATTGAAACTTTAAAATCAAAGGATATCAGGGACACCCTAATGTATACGTTGGCTACACATTGAATATTTAAATACATTTATTTCCCTATTTTTATATACATAAGTATATGTATTTGAAATTTGTACTTGACACAATTCGAAAACAACACAAACTTTTCCGAAGGGAATACACGCAATTTGTATGTAAATTGAACTTTTTTTGTAGCAAATAATTTCTTTTATTGTTAACATTTTATCATGCCATAAAATAAATAAATGTAATAATTGTTGTTATTATTAAATTAGATTAATAAAACAATAAACAACTTTATTATTTATTCAAAACAAGATTTTTCAAAATTACAACATCAAGATGCCATTAGATTTCAATTTGTGACAAATTGACGTCATTTTTAATTAATAGTTTTCAGTGTTTTGCTAGACATTTGAAGAAATGCATTTAACTACAAAATACGAGGCGGATCAATAAGTCCGTGACTTTTCGAACTTCCCTCGTAGTTATATGAATTGCAACACTGCTCCCATCAAGTACCACCTGTTCATAGACTACTGTCAAATTTTGAGCAAGTTCCGTCGCTTACTTTGCGTTTAACAGCTGATCAAACTATACAACCTCGTGCATTTTTTAAAAATGGAAAAAAGTGAATTTCGAGTGCTCATTAAACATTATATTTTGCGAAAAAAAAAAGTCAATCAAACCAAGGAAACGCTTGATAAACACTATGGGGACTCTGTACCTTCGATTTCAATGGTAAAAAAGGGGTTTTCTGGCTGGCGTTGTGGTCGCACAAGTACAAATGTCGCTAAACGTTCTGAACAGCCAACTGAGGTCAATACACCCGGAAATGTCGAAAAATCCACGATATGGTGTTGGCCGATCGAAGGGCAAAAGTGCGTGAGATTGTTGATGCCATAGGCATTTCATATGGCAGTGTGGGTTCGTTTTTAAATTATCAGTTGGGTTCAAGAAAGCTGTCTGCTAGATGGGCGCCGCGTTTGCTCTCAATTGACCATTCGAAAAACTATCTGGCACAGAAATGCAACTGTGTGTTATAGATAAACTAACCTCAAAACATCTGCAACCCATAGAGTAATCTCATACTAGAGATAATATTTGGCTCATCTGACGTTTCCTTTCACACTCTTCTTGATGCGGTCGGTGTGATAGAGAGATGTCTGACGAAAAGTGACATGCACCAGGTGGAATTACAATAACTTCTTGATTTATTTTTTCATGTCGTTTTGGTGAAAAACTGTGAAATTTAAATGTGTTTTACACTTTTTTATTGACTGTTATTGCTAGCATACAGTTTTGTTGTATTTAACACAATAATTTTAACACACAAAACGAAATGTCGTTGTTGATATTTTGTTCGTTGTTTTGAACCATTGCCTCTATCTGGTATTAGTAAAGCAATTCTTTTCAACATCGAACGTAAATATCAACCCAGGCCAAATGTAATAAATTTAGTGAGAGAACTATTAGGTCTACTATAAGTATTAATCTATGCTGCAACCCTGCGAGAATGTAAGAGGAAAAGGGAGTGTAAGAGGAAAAGAGAACATGAAGGAAAAAAGCCTTCAGTCATTGTTGGAATAATTGACTTTCAGGTTGAGTTGGTACTGAGGGATTTTCGATCGATACCAATTCACATGTGCAAATTGCATATAAAATTTATATATGTATATACGATTGATGATCTATCCAATGGTACTAGACCTTTACGCCGCCGTCGTTTTTTGAGTTTATTGCCGCGCCGCCACCTGATTACATAGAAACCGGCGCAGCGGCGACGACGACGTGTTCCGGCAGCGTATATAATTTTGTTTATTATTTCGTATAATCGATCAATTAATGGCATTGGCCTGATTTACATCACGTTGCAACCACAACAAGCAAAAAACTACAAACTAAAAACATCACACAACCTCAATGAGAATATTTCCTTATACATTTCCTAAGAGTTGAACAGCAGCAGCCGGGTCAATTTCCTAATAATTAGGAAGAGCCGCCTCAATGTAAGCCGATCAAGCCGCCGCCGCCGCCGAATCAGAAACAATCGGCGTAAACCTCTAAATGGTACGAATTTGGGCACAGTGAGTAGGCATCTGATGATGAACTTGTCACGGAGTTCGTATACATTACCTCCTACACATTACACATTACCTCCTCCTTTCTTTTTAACATTGCGTGAGATTAGGAGGCAAGGCCTTCCTTGCCCATTGCCTAAAAAAGGCCTTAGAAGGCATGCAAAGAGAAAGGCGTTAGAAGGCATTTACTTTAATTTATTTTTCTTAAACAAAAGTAAAATTAAAATAATTTATTTTTTCACAAAATCATTATCCATCATCATTATTTATGTATAAGTATGTATGTATCTATCTTCGAAAGTTTTACCACGCCCAACTTCAAATTGACAATTGTAAAAATACCTAGAAAAATATTAAATAAACAATATAATTTTAAAATTTGTATGAAATTTTCCAATTAAATTACGGTTAAAATGAATCGGAAAATAAATTTCTCGAAATTGTAAAAATCTTCTTCTTGGTTAAATCTGATGAAAAAATGCATGCATTCCGCAGGCCTTATTTTAGGAAGGCATTACAAAAGAACCATTCCCCATGCCTTATTTGTGGAAGGCCTTGCGACTTCCGCCGTTGGATAACTAGTCATGCCAGTGAGTGTCAGTCGAATTATTAAAAGACTTGGGACTTGGAGCTTTCGAACGGCGTACAGGACATTTGTTGACTGCAACTTAAAAAAAAATAGGATAGATAAATTCAAACGTCTTTTGGTGAAGTACGCTGATAACTTGCATAGACAAATCTTATCTACGGATGAAAAAATGTTTTTCCGTACAGGAAAAATTTAACAAACAAAATTATAGTTATTATTGCACGATCATGTAAAGAAGCATCTGAGCTCATCCCAAGAGTCGAAAAGGGTCATCATCCAGCTGCAGTCATGGTTTGGTGGGGTGTCTCTTATAATGGGGGTAACTGGACTTGCATTTCTGTGAACAAGGGGTCAAAACATAGGACAAAGTTTACCAAGAAACCGTTTTGGAAGCAGTTGTGAAGCCGCTTAATAATTTCCTGTTCCAAAACCAACCGTGGTATTTCCAGCAAGATTCAGCACCAGCTGATAAGGCTAAAACGACACAAACCTGGCTTCGAAACAATTTGCCGGCTTTTATATTCTCTAAAGAATGGCCCTCTGGCAGACCTGATCTGAACCGTCTGGTTTAAAAATTGTGGATCGTTTTAGAGGACATGGTCTGCCACAAAAGATACCCCAAAATTGATTATCTTAAAGACAGCTCTGATTCGTGCTGTAGCCAATTTTTCAATGGATTAGGTGCCTGCAGTTGTTGATGATTGGCCAATGCGATTTAAGGCGTGCGTGAAGGCCAAGGGCGGACATTTTGAATGAAACTTAGCTTTTTGTATACAATACATATCAATAAATATATAAAAAAAATTTGGTCCAAAAACGTTCATTAGTTTCTGTTTTATAGCCTAAAATATAAGTAACAGTAAGCGTGTTTTGGTTACACCGCTTGCTTATATATTCGCTTGTTATGTATAAAGAACTTAGCGAGAACTTAGAGACGGGATTCATTTTCGCTAAGTTTTTAACAACAATTTTTTAACATCTTTTATCGTTTTTAACATTTTTCATATTTTTTAATAAAATGACTTCTCGCTAAAAAAAAAACCGTTTTCTTTACAACTTAGCAAGCGATAATCGCTTGCTTGTAACCAAAACACGACTAGTATTATGTCCCTACACGGTGAAAAATCTGTCTTTTTTTTGTTGTTTGGGTGCAAATATAACGTGTTTGTAGCTTGCCCCAAATGTATTATACTTGCGCCCAAACACATTGTGTTTGCTGTTCAATATAACATGTTTGGGACACAATGATTAATAGATTATAATATATGTATTAGTAGAGTGGCATTTTTTTTGTATGAAAATTTTTTTTTCTTTCTACTCAAGGATTGCCGGGCCGCATATTATGCCACTTGATGAACAAATGTTATGCTATAAATTTGGGGAAAATTGGACAATGTTAACACGTCGCGCCCGAAGGTCAAAGTTCAAAAATTTTGAAATTATGTTTTTCTAAGTGACAGATTGTTGCAATATACTTATTTTTCGGCAGATTTTTGCGAAACTTGGTGGGTTTGCAACACAGAAGTTACTTTGTATGTGGTAAAAATTTAGGCAACATGGGGCAACGTTAACACGTAGCGCCTTTAGGTCAAAGTTGAAACATTTTTAATTTATCTGTTTCCAATAGACAACTTGCAGAAACATACTAATTTTTATTCGGATTTTTATGAAACTCGGTACAAATGTAACAGTGAAGTTCCTCTTAATCTGGTAAAAATTAGGACAAAATTGGGCGACGTTAACACTTACCTCCTCAAGGTCAAAGTTCAAAAATTGATGAATTATGTATTTCCAATAGTCAGCTTCGAGCAACATACTCATTTTTTACCAGATTTTTACCACAAACTTCGTAGAATTGTAACTATGAACTTGTTGTTTATCTGGTAAAAATAAAAAAAAAATAAAAAAAAAAAAAATAAAAAAAAAAAAAAAGAAACTTTGACCTAAAGGCGCTACGTGTTAACGTTGCCCCATGTTGCCTAAATTTTTACCAGATACAAAGTAACTTCTGTGTTGCAAACCCACAAAGTTTCGCAAAAATCTGCCGAAAAATAAGTATATTGCAACAATCTGTCACTTAGAAAAACATAATTTCAAAATTTTTGAACTTTGACCTTCGGGCGCGACGTGTTAACATTGTCCAATTTTCCCCAAATTTATAGCATAACATTTTTTCATCAAGTGGCATAATATGCGGCCCGGCAATCCTTGAATTTCAAAATTAAGGGAAAAAATGCCACTCTAATGTATTAGTGACCCAAATGTGATTTTTTTTTTGTTGAAAAACAATAACGTGACAGACAATAAAGAAAAAGAAAGCAACAGATCTTCAATTCACGAAAACAATGCTTGCAAACATGTACATGGTTCCTGCAATATATTACTGGGGCCAATATTTTTCAGCGTGTACTAAGTATTATCCATCGAAAACTCAAGCATTTTTTACTTAGAAAAATGTATCAGACCATGAAAGATTGTAGTACGAACTTTTCGTACATTAAAATTAAAAAAAAATATTGTTTCTTAAAAATAATTAATTTGTTTATGAAGAATCTATTTTGAACAACAAAAACTATCAGCTAAACCGCTGATATTTCAAAATGCATTTTCAATTCATTTTTGTTATGTTATAACTTTCACAGAACTGTGATTTCTGTTGCAAGCGATTGTAATTACATCAAGGTGATTACCTAGATATCAAAACTCACAAAGTGTGCATAAATGCTGTAACAACCAGTTTTTACCTCAAGTGAAATTGAATCGAAAGTAAGGACATGCTATTCTATTTTCCACCTAACGTCAACATTGTTACATTACATTACATTTCTTTCGACGACGATACCGTCGTTTAGTGACGGCATCACAAGCCATGGAAAAGCTGGTCAAAAAATAACATTCGGAATCGATATAACTGTAGATCCCAATCAGTCAGTCCCTTCTTTGATTGTAATCAGGGGGTTTCGATTAAACAGCTGATCGACCTCGTAGCTGCAAACTTGATACAGGATAGAATTTCAAAGAGACTGAATGCGATAGGCGAATTAAAAAAACTGACTTTAAATTTGATTTTACTTTCACTTGTGACCTTTAAAATACTTTATATGCAATAAATTAGTTTTGTTTTGAAGAACACAACAATTTTCCTTAATCATTATTTGTATAGAGTCCAAATTCTGGTAGAAAAAACTGAAATAAAAAACCGTATCAAAACTGTCGTTAGCCCAGTGACTTTCGACGAGATGTTAGTGGAACTCATAGAGTAATCTCATACTAGAGAGAATTTTTGGCTCATCTGACGTTTCCTTTCACAACTCTTCTTCATGCGATCGGTGTGATAGAGAGATGTTTGACGAAAAGTGACATACACCAGGTGGAATTACAATAACTTCTCGCTTTAATTTTTCATGTCGTTTTGCTCCAAAACTGTGAAATTTAAATGTGTTTTAAACTTTTTTATTGACTGTTATTGTTTGCATACATTTGTGTCGTATTTAACACAATAATTTTAACACACAAAACGAAATGCCGCTGTTGTTATTTTGTTCGTTGCTTTGAACCATTGCCTCTATCTGGTATTAGTAAAGCAATTCTTTTCAACATTGAACGTAAATGTCACACCAGGCCAAATGTCATAAATTTGGTGGGAGAACTATTATGTGTACTATAAGTATTAGTCTATGGTGGAACTGAAACACACATGCACACTCTTTATATATTTATTTCTCTGTGGTTGTAATGGGAAACAGTTTATGTTATTTAACCCATTTTGAGCCACTGTTCGAGTATTCTGCCCAATTTGTTTTCTATGACGACGAATACGCGACGCAATGACGCACTGCTATAGGAAATTTTGTTGGATTTCAAAAAATTATTAAATTTCCTCCTCTCCGTTATGGGCGGTGGGGGGAGTTGAAACCCCCTTATGTTTAGGCCAAATTTCTATAAGGAAAATAAGACACATTAAAAGAATTGTGTTTTCAAAAATATATTACTTTTGAAGAAAAAGCTACAAATAAGTTTTGGTTGAAGTACCAGATGCCCCTGTGCAAAAATAAATAATTGGGGTCGTTCAAATGGTCATTGTTCGACTTCGCGGACAGCCGATATCGAAGAAACTATTAGAGATTAGAGAAATTATGTCGATTTGATTTCAGCGGACCCTAATTACCATAGAAGCATAGATAAATAAAATACCATAGATGGTGAAAGATAAGTGGCGGATTTGAAAGTAAAGGGAAATTTTCTAGATGGCGCCGGGTGGATATGGGCGAATTTCCCTGGACACAAAAACTATTGAAAAAACTATATAACCATGCTTTTCATTTTTCAAATTTAAACAATAGAATCGAAATAGAAATGATGTTTGAGTGTTTTTGCGTCGCATCCGAGTGAAAAATGGTCGTACGGAAATAAAATGTGCGCTCTGGTGAAAATTGTGACTAAGCAACTGAATCCATCTATGGTTGTTATTTATCTATGCATAGAAGTCAATTTCAATAAAAATAATTCAAAAACTTTTTGCAACGCGGCTCAAAATGGGTTAAACACAAATCATTTACAAAATTTCTTTTTGTTCCACATTTAAAAATCTTATCACTGAACGGTTTTCATCTTATTTCTAATTTTAAATATACTATGTATGATTGAAATTGACTCCAATATTCGACAATTAAATAATAATTGAGATTAACATTCATTATTAATCAGTAGAAATTAACAATATTTTTATAATTTGTGTGAATCATTAAATAATTCACACTGACGTCTGAAAGCACACAAGGGGTCAATAAACATTTTGAGATAAGAATTTTAGAAGCCGTCGTCAGAATGATTGGCATTTTGTAGGTGCTGACGAATTCCACTTGTATCGCCTTTGGTTTAATTGGGTTTTGAAGGTCTCGGGTTTTACATGATGTTACAGATTGATGGAATTTAAAATAATATTTGATTTTACTGCAGGAGTAAACTATATATGATTTGAGATTTGTTTTAAAAAATTACAGCAGCAACTGCATGGTAGAATCATGGTAAAATGATCTATCGGGTAAACGCATCAGCCCAGCTGATTTGAGGTTTTTTCATATTTTTCGTGGGTAAGTTGTCAAATTCGATTTTGTTTCTTTTTGTTTGTTAATAAAACTCGAAGAATTTCAATCAAAATGCAATTTAATAGCATAAACTTTGTATCAAGTAAGACAAGCTTATTTTTTCACATTTTGTGTCTATTAGGTAGTCACATTTCAGAGTTGCTAATGCGACTACCTAATAGATAATTCTACCATGCGTAGAATAAGTAAGATAAACTTGTTAGAACAGCTGATTTGAATTTTTCCTTGCTTAGGTGTTTCTCTTATGTCACATCCACATGTATTTTGTTTTTGTACTTTTTGCTGTAGATACACACATGTAGACAATTTGACAGATGAGAAAATTTGACAGCAAAAATAAAATGCCTGTTTTTTTTGCCTAAAATTACAACAATTTCAGCGAGAGTACAGTAGACTGTTCATGATTGTAATTGCCTGTAAAGTTTTCCAAACCAACATAATTGGTATGATAATGGGCACCACAGGTGGAACAGATACATATGTAAAAGAACCTTGGTGCAGCACGTAAAGCAAAGGATATCGATGAGACAGCTGATCAAGTTAGTACTTGGAGAACTTATACAGAAAATGATTTCAAATAAGAAAAGGTGATAGGTGCCTGGGTTGCGTTATGCGATTTTCATACTTTTGCTTTTTTTTTCACTAAGGAAGGTGATCGACGTCGCAAGAAATATAATGTGGTCTGAGCAGGAATCGAAGCTCCGTTCTCATGTACAAGATTATCTGTATTATTCCTGTATTATTTTACAAATGTTTTTCTGGGAAAATTAAGATTTAATACTAATCAAGCCATTACAACCCTTAAACGTACAGGAAAATGCTTTTCACAAACAATAACTTGTTTGTTTTCCTTTAATCGACTACACTGAAAGAAAAGCATGTTCGTATGTACAATTTTACATTGCAGCAATAAAAAGTTTCGCACATACGAAGAGTTTGTCCGCGCTGCAACGAAACTTGTCCTAAAACATGAAATTCTTAATTGCTCATCGTTGCTACAACTAAATTATTATAGTTAATAATTAAATTATTATAAATTTTGAAAAAAAAAAATAATTATACTAAATAATAGTCGAGATTTAAATTACACTCATACCTCGATTTACACGGCAAATAGATTCTGCAGAAATCGAAAAAGGTAAACTTAAGTACTAAAAAGGTACATATTTCGGTTACAAACATTAATGGCCAGTTTTTAAGTGGGTAGTTAACTATCGGATTACTTAATCTTAATTCTAAGTTAATTAGCGGTTAACTTTGCATTTTGTTTTTCAGTGGTGAGTTAATGTAAGTCGTCATATTGTCAACTAATATGGCAACCCTTGTATTCGTATTGGAAAAAACGTGTGTTTTGGGAATAATACCAAAACAACAAAGGGGAACAAACAAAATGGAATTATTTAAATAAGAAATAGATGCATAAAATCGAAGTCATTTTAACAAAAATGTGTAAAAAACTATATAGGCGCAACAATTTAACGATCTAGACTCAACTTATGTGTACAAATATGCAAATCTGAAACATGTATTTTATACAATCTTCATTTCTCACTTTGACAGTCAGTAATTTGATTGTCAAAATAATAGGGTTCTGACTATAAGTTAACCAACCAAAATTGGGTGGTTAAATCATAGTTAAACAAAGTTTACAAATCGATGTTTAACCACAATTTAACTAAGAAACGAAGCTCACCACTGACTGAAAAACCCGCTAAAGTTAATCATAGTTTAATTAAGTGGCATTTCAGCTTCCCACTTAAATTCCGACTTGAGCAATGACAATGTTGCCACATGTTAAATTTCAAGAAATGGCAACAAAAAGTTATCTTAGATAAATTTTGTTATCATTTCTTGCGAATGAAAATGTTATCAAGGAGAGACTCAAGAGCAGAAATTTCCAAAATGGCTTACATATTTTAATTTCATTAAAGTTATTTTGTTTAATTGAAAACCACGTATAATTTAATATCTCTAAATTTGAAGGATAGACTTTTATTGCCGATAGAAAACAAAATTGGAACTAAATTGTTCACAACAACGCTGGGTAAAAATGTTATACATATTGATCATGGTAGTATTATCTACAAGGTATAGTCGCTTAAACAGGTGATGACATTTTTTCCATGTAATTTTTCGATTCACTTGTCAAAATCTTATGTATTTTGTTTTATCCTTTTTTGTATTCTTGTATTGTTAGCATATATTTGTGTAGAGTTTGACAACTGAAACGAATGAACGAAAATATAATGTCTGTTGTTGCTGCTTACAATTACAACAACATCTACTGCTAACATGTGCTTGTTGGCACTGGCTACAAATGTGTTGCCGTATCGCATTTTTTTTTCACCCATTACAGCAAATGTTGCCACCTTGCGTAGTGTTAAGTATGGATCGTTTTATTTGGAAAGTCGTAAGTGGCGATAGCTTAATGGAATAAAAAAACAGCCTTATTATTATTAATGTCAATTAAAAAACATCAAAGAGAAACACTTTATATCTAAAATTAATATTTCTTATTAAAAAAAAAACTTTCTAAAAAATAAACAACATTTCTAAGAAAAAATTGTATAAATATCGAGGTATTTTCTAGATCCAACGATTAAAACGAAAAACAAAAAATTGTGCAAATCGAGGGATAGATTTATTGTTATTTGGATTATCTCATTTGAAGTTAACGAAACAAGTGTTGAATCTGAGTGTAGTTTTCTGTGTGTTCTGATGTTTCCCATGAATTCATTATACTCCCAATTTAAAAATGATTAGAGTGCTTGTTTCAACTTTTATCCGCTTAAATGTTTTAACCTGGAAATCACTTCAAAACAATCAAATCATAATTATTTTCACGCCTGGACTGAATTTGCGGTTTAGATCACCCCATTAAATTAGGTGTCAACAAGTTTCGTGGCTTTGGAGGGGAAAAACGAAGTTTTCTTCAGAAAAATGAATTATACTAAATAACTACTGGAAATAAAATACATATACATATATATATAAAATATACACAGGAAAAAATAAATTTTCAATTCAATTAAAAAATTCGAAAATTCAAACAAAATATTAATTGAAAATCCTGTGATAAAACAAATCACATATCAGCTACCATATTTGTAGGTTGTTTATTGGAAAAATATTATTTTTCAATCGCTGCAAAATTTCACCCATCTATGAAAATATTTGTACTTTATTTATCAAAAATATTTTCGTTTTTAGTCGATGAAGAATTTCACATATTAACAAACTAAATTGTATCTCAGTTTTCGTTATGTCTTCGAAAGTTTGTTTATTTAAAAAACAAAAAATTAAACAGCCGCGGTAGGATTCGAACTCACATCCACTGGAAGATCGTTTCGATGTTTATGACACAGCGTCATTTACCGCAGCGTCTAGCCCGTTACGCCACCGACTGCCTGTACAAACTTATCTCTAACTGAAGTTATTTGGTTCCTCGTAGCGTATTTATCGAAATGATCGAAGTATTTTTGAAACCTAAAAAAACTTTGTTAAATATTGGGATATTTCTTATGAATTTTTTTGTTGGTACCATTAATCGATTTTCACTTCAATATTTGATTAATTTGTCAGTATATCAATGAAAAATGTAGTTGAGTGCTGAGATTTTTCACGTACCAATTTTTTTGTTAAAATTTTTCTGTGTGCGGTTTCCCATTACATGGCATGACGTGATTGGGTATAGTTTCTCACACATTTTACTGAAATGCAAAAGTATTTGTTTTTGTTTTTGGAAGCGAAATAACAGCACACATTTATTTGTTTTTGTAAATTAACACGTTTAAGATTTTAAGTAGTATTTATAGGTAGAAATATGGTCATAATATGGTATAAAAATGGTCATAACTTTGGAACGGTGACATCTCTGGGCTTCGTTTAGGTCATTTTGGAAAGGTAAGAGGTATGGCTATCTTTCAACAGAAAACATACGTTACCTGCCATCTGGCTGAGCAAATTGAGTTTATGTGAATTTTTTTTTCCATTTTTTTTCCGAAAGCTCTTTATTTCAGCAATTTGACTTTTTTGATTGATTCTGAAAGGCCTCTTAAAGACCTTTCCAACAAGCCCAAAAACAAAAAAAATCCGACCACTGGCTCAGGAGTTAGCAACTTTACCCTCCGACCGCCAATCCGAAAATTTTAAACCCGCTGCCATTTCGCACCCTTGCATTTTCGGACATGGTCCTAGTGGACTTTTCTTCATGAAATGAGCCAAGGAATACGCTGGAGAAATTTGTCCGGAACTTCCTGAATCACCCTGTATAATAGAAAACATCGAGTATCGACGACGGATGAACCACGAGCTGTATAATCTGGGGTTGCAACTCTAGTTCGGATGTGATGAAATCTACTGTGGTTGTGACACCTCTAAATTCGGTTACGGTCAATTGGGTTATTTTTATTTTTTTTGTGGGTGTAGATGAACTAGTTCACACTGTTCCGTCTTTCATTTCAGTAGTTCACTTACTGCAGTTTCTTCCATTTCCTAGTTCTCTTTGTCTCACTCAATTTGCACAGCTGATGCCTAACGTTGCCATCTGGATACTACTTTTGTTGCAAACTATGACAAAAATTACAGAAAACCCCCAGTGCCTCGGAAACTGATCTCGATTTTGGCATTGATCTACATCAATTAATGCCATAAATATGATAAAAGTTATCACAATGACTAAAACAACTAGATAATTTTCGCGATTAGTAAATGAACGAACTAGTTCATTCAATTAAAACCAGAACTCACTTGAATGAACTAAAATGTCTAACTCTAGTATGTACGCATGTATGTATATATTACATACCATGTAGGTATAGGGGAGTGGTTCTCAGCAGTATGTGACCGAAAACCCGATTCTCAATAAAATTCGAACTTGCAAATGCACCATGTATCGACGATTGCTTCGATGCATTGACTACAGTTACAATGTATTGACGGTAGTTACAATGTATTGGCAATAATTTCGTCTTAAATCCCCATATTCAGCTCAAGTGCAATTTTCGTTCCTATTATTACAAAAAAAAAAACTAAAATTACCCGAGCCGTAAATTTCACTCACTTTTCATTTGCTTGACACCCAGCTCATTTCGAAAATTTCTCGAACCAAATCAATTACAGGGTTTGTTTAGACCTTTACGCCGCCGCCGCCATTTTTTCGAGTTTTTTGCCGCGCCGCCGCCTTATGATGTTGAAAACGGCGCGGTGGCATTGTATAACTTTTTGTTTACTCTTTCATATAATCGATCAATTAATGGCAATGTCCTGATTTATAACACGCTGCAACCACAAGTAACAAACTATAGCCTACACACAAACCCAATCAGAATATTTCCTAATAATAGTCAGTTTAAGTTCCCAAGAAATAACGTATGGAGTTAAACGACAATTTGAATTTTGCATAACAACTGCCAGACGAAATTCCACACGCTACAACACCAAAAAGCAGTCCCATTCCAGCCCAGTGAACAATTTCTTCCGAATTCTGTCAGAAAGTCCGCAAAAATTGCCGATTGTGATACAGATTTGGGTCACAAATCTTACCGAAAGAGTTGTAGACAAGAAATAGGAACATTTGTCTGGGGAAATTCGGTATGTTTTGCCGAGTTTTTCATAGAATTGTGTCAGAATTCTGATGGGAAATTCGGAAGGAAATCTAGGAAAATGTTCGAAAAATATCAGATTTTTCCGAGTATAATCTGACTAGTTTACTGAGTTTTTACCGCCAATTTCTGACAAAAAATATGATGAAATATCCGAAAATTATCAGACTTCCGACGATAATCTACTAATTTTACCGCCGATTTCTGACCAAATCTCGAAAAATATACCAAAATTATCAGAATTTTCTGACGGTTATCTGAAATTTTAAGAGATTGTGCAGAATTCGGCAGAGGAAATATCAGATAATGTTCAGAAATAATCTGTTAAATGGCGGAAGGCATTTTAGACGTTTCGATTAATTGTCTGATAAAAAAAAAGTTGGGCATAAAACTATTTTACCAGTAAAATCAGATCTGTACCAAAATTTCACCAACGGTAAACGCTTTTGCGCTGAGTTGAAAAATAAGTTTATTTGCGCTACGTCCTACTTCTTGAGGTATGGGCCTTTGAAGCTTGAGTATATAATCGGTCATATCTCAGATATTTATCATGGGATCTGCATGAAATCATTACAAAGCCCTTGTGAAACTCTATAACTCTATAAATATATTTCCTTTTATTAACCCATTGAGGACTCATTTAAAAAATGTTTTTAACCTCTCTTTTTGGTTTAATCTACTTGTTGTTCTTGTATTTTGGTGTTGTTGTCTTTTGTCGTTGTTGCTGTTGTCTTTTATTTCTGTTGTCTTTTGTTGTAGTTTTTACACACCAAAATAAAAAAAATATTTCTAAAACCTCGCGCGATTTTTCTGATTTTGTCACACATCGACTTAAAGTACAGAGGGAATTTGATCTGCCTGATTTGGTGGAATATAAATTTAACGATTTATGAAATTTATTTCATCAGGAACGGATAATAAATGGCAGAGTTATGCACGATTATACATTCAAGCTTTGGAGACCTATATTTCGGAAAATATGGACTTCCGCAGACTTTTTTTTTGTTGAATCCGCATTTAATGCTCTATCCAATTTTGCTGCTAAAAGAAATTTGCTCCAAAAATTGTTCTCTGGGAGGTTACAGCACACATTACAACTATAACAGCAGCAGGTCAAATTTCCTAAGAATTGAACTCTGCATAGCAGCAGCCTGGTCAATTTCCCAATAATTAGGACAGGTCGCTGCCGCCAGTTTTTCCAACCAAACCGCAGTCGCTGGTTTTACCAGGTACTTACGCCACCGTCGAAACAAAAACTATCAGTGTAAACCTCTAGGTTGGCTTGCCTAAATAAAGACACTACTATTTCGTCCCAAAACATTGGTTTGGTTATTCTGTAGTACCGCAATTTGGCATTTCAATTATTTTGACATTCAGATGTAACAACGATAAAGTATGAAGATCAATTAATTATGGAATATTTGTAATGAGCAGCAGAGATACATAGGTGATAACAAAAATGTTTGTGTAGAGTTAACTGACACAAAGTTTGTAGGATGACCTTGACAAACACCAAATCCGCAGTGAAAGGTGGTAAGGGTCTTAGCGAACCTTTTGAAAATAAACGAGACCTCAGCCAAGGCGACACTCTATCGTGCGATCTCTTTAACATCTTACTGGAGAACATTATGAGAGAAGCTGCAGTCAACATGAATAAAACCATCAGCAGCAAGTTACATGGTGCTCGGGTATGCTGATGATATATTTTGTTTAATATTCCGTATAATGGATTTGTTTAATATTCCGTATAATCGACCAATTAATGGCATTGTTCTGATTTATAACACATTGCAGCCATCACAAGCAAAAAACTACAAATTATAAGCTACACACAACCACAATCAGAATATTTCCGAATAACAGTCATCTTAATTTCCCAAGAATTAACTTATGGAGTTAAACGACAATTTGAATTTTGCATCTTCCAGGCGGAATTGCACAAGTGGAATTGCACACGTCATAACACCAACATCCAGTCCCATTCCATAACAGGTTACAGCACATATTACAAGTATAATAACAGGAGGTCAAATTTCCTAAGAATTGAACTCTGCACAGCTGCAGCCGGGTCAATGTCCTAATAATTAGGAGTAGTCGGCGCCGCCGTTAGCCGCCGCCAGGTTA
Organism: Phaonia tiefii; assembly: GCA_963931995.1. Lineage (NCBI taxonomy): Eukaryota > Metazoa > Arthropoda > Insecta > Diptera > Muscidae > Phaonia > Phaonia tiefii. The sequence continues at coordinate 18,571,140 of OZ008367.1, forward strand.
GCCGACCAAGCCGCCGCCATGTTAGCCGACAAAGCCGCTGCCGCCGGTTTTCCAAGTTTCCGTCGCCGCCACCGAAGCAGAAACAATCGGCGTAAACCTCTACCGAGAATTAAGAAGGAACCACCAAAAGTGGGTCTGACAGTAAATGAGGAACGACAAAATTAATGGTTACAACGAGCAGGACCTCCATGTGATTAGACCCAATCGTGAACGTTGATAATCGTTATAATTTCGAGGTGTTGGGACGAATTTATATACCTCGGATCTGCCGTAAACAAAAACAACAACGTCAGCATTGAGATCAAGCCGAGAATTGTGCTTGCGAATAGATGTTATTTTGGGGTAAGCAACCACTTTAGAGATAAAGCCCTCTCTCGTGTAACAAAAGTCCAGCTATACCAGACTCTCATACAACCTGTCTTGCTTTATGGCGCAGAATCCTGGTTCTTATCACAAGCAGACGAAACATCTGTAGGAGTCTTCGAGAGAAAAATGCTCTGAAAACTGTATGGCCCTATAGTGCATAAAGGCGAGTTTCGGCGACGCATGAACCATGAGCTATATCCCGACTTTGACATAGTTAAGAGGATCAATATAACGCGATAGCGCTGGCTAGGTCATGTCAGTAGAATGGATGAAGACGAAACAGCACGAACGGTTTTCGAAACCGAACTCGAAGGAAGTCGAAAAATAGGAAGACCAAGAAGACTCCGCTGAAGAGATCAGGTTGATGAATCCCTGCCTGCGTACACTTGGTATTACCAACTGGAGAGGTAAGGCAAAAGATCTAACTAATTGGCGAAATATGATATCTTCGGTTTGTAAAGTCCCTGACTCCTCGGGGTTGTTCGAGACCGGATAAGTAAGTAGCAAACATTGAGATAACTTGTTAACACGCCTTCTTTGGAAGTGAAAAATATGCATATACTGCTCCTTTGCTACTAATGGAAATGTGGCTAACCCGGAATTACTTTTAATATTTATTTTATTACGAGCATATGAAGACTAAGCTACTGTATCTTTCACATGTGAATATGTTATTTGTTTTAATGATTGTATGGTAGTAAGGGTGGACCATTTAAGCCCTCCGCATTTCGCGACTTAACCGCTCCAGACTGCGTCATGGGGGTTATTTGAGGTCCAAAGCTTATGTTAACAAGCCACGGACCCTGGAAGTTTTGACAGACAATTAGCGTGTTTTGGTTACGCCGCTTGCTTGTATAAACGCTTATTTTATATGACGCACTTCGCGACACGAATCGTTTTCGCTAAATTTAGTTTTTTTTTTTTGACTCTTTTACCACTTTCAACCCTTTTCCATATTTTAGAATAATATGACTTAGCAAGCGATAAACGCTTGCTTGTAACCAAACCCCGACTAATATTCGACAAGAAAATCCCGAAGTACTACGAAATGTGATGTACAATGCGGAAAAAATACCACATTGCGTCATTCGCTCTGGTGGCATCCATTTTACGCGATATCATATTCCACAAGTGATCAAAACAAATTTGCACGGTTCAAAATAAACGAAAAATTTGTGGTGTTTTTTTTTTTTGTTATTACCAAAAACATTAAGAAGATTTAAATGGCTCACCCTGTATTCTACTCGTAGATGGCAACACCCAATCAATCAACCATGTGCTAAAGATTCGCAGTTTTTTTTACCACTTGTTTTTATTCTTACTACTCAATTTTGTTTAGCACTGTTTTTGCGGAAGTAGTGAAAACGAGACAAGCAGCAACAAGACATAAAGAAGATCACACACACATTTTATTTATATCAAATTCTACACACCTGATACTGAAACAAATTCACACAATTTGCTACGACTGTTCTCGTTCTTCGTCTTTCGTTAGCAGCTGATTGAATCGATCGCCACTGGGGGATGGAACGTTATAAACCATAACTTCAACTGCCAAATGTTGGGGAACAATTGAGTCGTTTCAATTTGTAAGAGGGGCAAGGGGTGGGGGGTAAAACAAATTTTATTGAACCATATGTTGCAAAAGTACGCGCGGGCATTTATTGCAAAATTAATTTGAATGTGAGTGAGCAGAGGAGAACGCAAGCAAATCTACTACTATGAAAACGCATGGCGCGACGCGACGCAAGACAACGTATCTCCCATAATGAGACGGCCGACGGACGATATAAGGTTGTTGCGATATCCGCCGTGTGTTAAATATATATGAATATTATGCTGCTGCCATAAACAAATGTATGTCTGCGCGTTCATTATTATCTAATCTTTTGGGGATTTTTGGAGGGTATCGCTGCCGTCGCCCCGCGACAACCTTTGGCAATGGCTTGAGCTGGCTGAAGAAATAAAGAGCAAGCTTTAACACCCCACCAGCCGCCACCGATACGATACGATATCAAATATGGGTGTGTGTTTGTGTGTTGTAAGCGATTTTTTATTATGTTAACCACGGCGCGATCAACGACGCCTCTCGTCCCTCGCTCAAATCGAAAACGCAACAAACCCCAAAATGTAACGCAACACCTTGTTCCATATCAAGTTACAGAAACGATTGATTAAGCCCATAAAACAAACTGACTAAAAATTATTGAAATTAATGGTAAAGACACTCACTAGTCGCCGTCGTAGTTGCCGACGCTGGCTTCAGGTAATGCGGCGGCTATCCCCAAATATTCTTACTGCGAGAGATAAAAAAAGTTATCGCCGTTACTGCTGATGTAGACGAAGATGTAGATGTATCGTAGATGCACTTGAAAATAACGTTGGCGTCACTGTTATCAACTTCCAATTCAACTGAGCGTCCAAGCAAAATGATTCATTGCAGAGCGGGTAAACTCCCTTTAATTGTATTTATTGCGCTAAAATCTGGGCCACTTTTTTTTTATTATAAATGATTTATTTATTCTGTGCCACTTGAATTAATCAAAACTTTTGGTTAATATTTTCTTATCTCTCTTTTTTTTCGTTTTGTTGTTTTCCGCGAAGACTTTGAAAAAAGTTCTTATAATTTGAAAAGTCGGCGTTTTTCCCTCAGATACAATAAATCATATGTTCTGTGTTTCCAGATCCTTATCTTCGCACTTAGTCACTAACTACTAGTATAAAAAAAATTAATTAAACGCGCCAATCTGTCAGCAGTTAGTACTTGAAGTTATTCAACTTTTATGTTAACATTAATCACAACAAAATCAAAAAAAAATAGTACACAACAACAACAGTGAAAAGTCAAATGATGGAAATAGCACAAGTGATATTAATAAAACAAAAATAATAATAAAAACACACACACACAATGTACTATCTAAACCGTCTGAGCCGTATTTGAACACAACCGTATACGTAAAAGTTTAAAATGCAACTGACAACTAGATTCCGTGTACAAAAACGTTAACTCACAACGCAGCGCAACCGACAACTTCATTCGTTGTCTATTCTGAAGAGCGGCACGTCGCTGCTAGCGGCTACAAAGCCGCAGCGGCTGCCGCCGCCATCGTTGGTTGTCATCGCGGCATTATTATGGTAAATAACTTTCTTTGCTTATGTTTACCGTTTTTCTTCCAACTCAAGCTTCAGAGCGCACCAATATCTGCGGACTACAGCCGTGGTGGAAAAAAAAGTCATATAGTTGAACAAAAAGGTTAGGTTAGGTTAACCTGACTTGTTAATCTTCTAAACAGTCATACAGTGTGGATTTACACCGGCCAATTTTTAGCTCTATCTAAACAAATTCGCCGATATGGACTAGAATGGGCATCGTATATATCGCGAGATGTATGCTTTATATTCCGACATCAATGAATGAATAGGCGCCACGAAACAATCCCCAAACTCGAAAATGAAATAATTCCCCAAAAAAAATCAGGAAAAACGAATTTGGGGATAATTTCCTAATTTTCGGGAGTTATTTCATTTTTAATTTGGGGATTATTTCATAATAAAATAACCTCCAAATCTAAAAAGCCCCAAATTTTTTTTAGGGATAGTTTCATTTTGGTTTTGGGGGTTACTTTATCTTATTTGGGGTTTATTTCATTTCCGCAAGAAATTACCCTTTTTTCCTCTAAATTCTTTAATATTATTATAACGGGTTTTTCAATAAGAGCGCTACAAAAGTTTTTTTAAATAAAACAAAACCGGGTTTAGATACCAATGAAATTATTTATTCCTGTGAAAGTACGTTCGATGCCATTATGTATGGAACTCGATTTCTTTTGCATGGCCACCACGGGCGCGCTTGCAGAAGTCTAGACGCTGAACTCAATTTTCGCCGTTTTTCAAGCATAAATCGGCCGATACTGCTGCAATTTCACGTTCGATATTCGTACGAAGTTCATCAATCGTCGCTGGCTTGTTGGCATAGACCATAGACTTGACGTAGCCCCATAGGAAATAATCTAGCGGCGTCAAATCGCACGACCGAGGCGGCAAATCGACTGAGCCATTTCGTGAGATAACACGTTCACCAAACTTGGTTTCCAATAAATTGATTGTGGCATTCGTCCTGTCCTGTTGGAACCACATGTCCTCCATGTCCATATTATCCAAATATTCGGTTATCATTGAACGGTAGCGATTCCCATTCACAGTAATGTGCCGGTCTTGATCATCACGGAAGAAGTACGACCCAATGACGCCGCCGGCCCATAAACCGCACCAAACCGTAATTTTTTCGGGATGCAATGATGACTCATGGGTTACGTGTGGATTGCTGTCTGACCAATAACGCATATTTGGCTTATTGACGAAGCCATTCAGCCAGAAAAGAGCCTCATTGCTGTCGACCATAAATTGGACGTATCGCTCTTAAAGTTGAGGCCACTGACTGCAAATTTCGGTAGTAAATTTTAATAATTTCGACTCGTTGGCTCGTATATCTTTCCACGATGAAATGTCAAACCTTACTGAAGAGAAATGTCAAAAGAGCGGGGAAAAATATGGCGCCGGTTGCTGTTCCTATCGATTTACTTGTGTAGCGTCTCTGTTGAAAACCCCTTTAATTAAAAATAACTATTTTGGGGTTTATTCATTAGGCGGTAATACCGATATCTTTTGGGTGTTCTTTCATTTCTAATTTGGGGTTATTTTCACCTTGTTTGGGCTTTATTTCATTTTTCATTTGGGGGTTATTTCATTGGGGATTATTTCATTTTCGAGTTTGGGGGTTATTTCATTGGGGGTTATTTCGTGGCGCCGATTGAATAGACTTTCCTAGGGTCGTTTCTGTCTTATACTTAACAAAATTCGATCCAACTGGTTATGAAGCAAAGAATTCGACTCCGCCCATTTTCGCTTCTATTTCTGAATGTCAATAAGTTACCCCAGCGGGACTCCTTAAGAAATGTATATTAGAGAGGTATAGAGAAGTTTGCAGTACCCCTGGCCTAGATTGTATACTATACGTATGCGAACACGTATAGTATACTGGTCCCACTGGGATATTGCACTCTCTTCAACTCTTTAAAGCCCCAGAAACTTAAATGTAACCGTCACGTAGTTTCATAAATTTATTTTTATTTTTTTCAATTGCTCATTCTTGTCCACGTCCTGATCAAAAATGGACGCATCTAAAGTAGTTCATGGAATTCATGGAATTAATAAAAAATAATAATTTTGTTCGGAACGTTGCAAAAAAGTATAATGTACGTCAGATGGCGATGAAGACAGAATAAAACGGAAGAAAATTATTAAAACTTCAACTGATCCTGGACGCACCAGAAAGATCAACGACCGCACTTGTCGTCATTTGACAAAATTAGTGACAAGTGGCAATGCAATTGCCCCAGCTGCGGCACTAACATCAAATATTGCCGCCAGTGGTAAACTGCTCGTCGAAGTCTCGAAAGATTGGGTGTTAAAACCCCGAATTCGGTTCTTGCGAAATTTTCGTAGAAATTTTTCCTTTTATCTTTAAACGCAAAATTTTGTTGCGGAGAGTTACCACTCTCCGATTTACCTTGTAAATACATATTTCATTTATAATTCCTCTACGCACTCCATTTTATTGTTAACGCATATGGTGTTACTTTTGGTTGTAAAAATTATTAAAATGTCAAAATTCCAGTCCCAAACAATTATCAAACAATTGTTTTCGTAAGAAATAAGTTTGGTGTAACAACCCTGTAATTGAATTTGCCTACGAATTTTCGCAAACAGCTGAGTACCCAAGGAAATGAAGTGAGCGAAATTTTCGGTTCATGAAATTTTCGTTATTTTTTGTACAAGGCAACGAAAATTTCATAAAAACCAAAGATGATATAAATACCATAGATGATTCATCCGCTCATTCACTCATTCCAGAGGGCACATACTTCTTCCGTACGACCACTTTTCACTCGGATGCGACGAAAAGGCCCTCAAAAATCATTTTTATTTCGATTCTGTTGTTTGAATTTTAAAAAGTGTAGGTAATAGAAAATCATATCGCTTTTGATATTTTTTGACAGTACAAACGGCAAAAAATAGTTTTTGCTTCCAGGGAAATTTGCTCATTTTTACCTTTGCAGCGCCATCTACAAAATTGTCCTTGACTTTCAAATCCACCGCATACACAGAAAAAATAAGCATCGGTAATATTGTCATGTTTGGGTGATTTTTTTTTTGTATGAAGACAAAAAATGGTGGCATTATTGCCCAAATCAAAAGTGCAATACATACTATCAACAGCAATGCTGAATTTGCATATGAATGTTGGCAAATTCCCTGTTTCTTATTTGAATGTCAAGATCTGTGATGAGGCAGCTACATTCCGACTAGACACAGTGCGTTAGAGCGAGACGAATATAAACCTCAAAGAATCTGTGTCGGTGTGTATGTATGTATGTAACCATTAATTTGTGAAAAGAAAAACAACAGAAGAATTTTGCCGTTTTTAAGCGTCCGTTTTATTAAATATGTATCTTAAAAACTATTGTGAATTTACAAATTTCATAAAGAAAGGAAGGTGAAAATGTAATCTGCATGTGGTTTTGTGTCTTGTGTCTCTTATACAGGGTGTTTCTTTTAAACTGAGACGATCAAATATCTCGGAAAATAGCCACTCTACGGAAAAAATATCCATAATCAAAATTTAATCATACCGCGGGGGAAATATATTAGTGCAAAAAAAAATAGTCCCCCACCCCCGGCTTTGTAGGTGGGGCGAGGGTAACTTTTAAACTAAGATAGGAAGCCATATTTTTTATTGCAGATACGGATTCTACGACTAAAAGTACGTATGATTTGAATGTACCATTTTGTTCGGTTCATGATATATGGCGTTCAATTCAATTTTTTCAATTTCTCCTTCTTAGAACACACGCATTCGATTGTGCAATACGTTTGAAATAAAAAACATCAGGTAATCATTGGAAATACTCGAAATTCGTCATCAAAACAGTTATAGCTTAATAGGAGAAATTGAAATTGCTTAAGAAGGAGAATTGAAATAGCTTAAGCAGGAGAAATTGAAAAAATTGAATTTCGTCGATTACATCTAAAAAATTGGCTGAACATTTGGTAAGATTGCACAGTGAAACTAATCTAATTCAGCTACAATAAATTCTATACATTGCCCTTTTTGCATTGTGTAAATATGCAACGCAAATTTTCATATTGTTGGTGAACGTAAAATTGCTTACGTTTATTGGTAATGTTGCCCAATTAAATAGCTGACCATATGTTGCCCAGTGCATTGTCTGATATCAGACCATGAATTTAGGTAATATTACACTAGGTTTTTTTTCTGTGTAGATTTCACCACATATGGTATTTCTATCATCTTTGATAAAAACTGAATACCTACCAATACCTAAATACCACCATCTATGGTATTTCTATCATCTTTGATAAAAACTGAATACCTACCTGGCTTAAGGCTGCAGAGAAGCCCAGTGCATGTTGCCCAGTGCATCATTGGCTGATATCAGACCATGAATTTAGGTAATATTACACTAGGTTTTTTTTCTGTGTAGATTTCACCATCTATGGTATTTCTATCATCTTTGAAAAAACTGAATACCTACCTGGCTTAAGGCTGCAGAGAAGAAAAAGAAACCATTTTTATCACAAAAGTTTACGAAAACTGGACTGAGGCTGACTGAAAGAAGCTAAAGTATAAAATTTTACATATTTTTATTAATAAAAATACAATTACGCCTTAGTTCTGGACCAAAGACCCCGAATGCAGTAACACAAACCACGAAACATGGTGGTGGATCTATAATGGTTTGGGGAATGTATTACGAAGATTGGAGTAGGTCCCTCTGGTTAAAATTGAAGATATTATGAAAAAAGAACAATATCTTTCAATTCTGCAAAATCATTTACCAGCTGCTGTAGAAAAAATGGGTCTTGCTACTGAAAGATTAATATTTCAGCATGACAACCATAGAGTAATTTATATATAGATTTGTTATCCGCTTCTCAAAATACCATTCGGAAAATTGTAGGTCCCAATCAGTGAGTGCAAAACTAGAACGCGCACAGCTCACTGGTTTGTGAGAAGCTCTCCCCCTAATCCCTTCAAGGGATGTAACGGAAACCCATTTATTTATTTTTATTTGTTATCCATCTCATCTGACGTTTTTTCTTGCGCTTCTTTAGTGAGGAAACGAACTTCTGTCAGCAACATCTAACAAACTCCTCCATTTTTAGTTTTGTGCATTCACAATGTTCATACGTATATTTACATATTTTGAATATTCACAGTAAAAATTTCAGCTGTTTTTATCAAACCTCAGTGTCTGAAGTCTTATCTTGACGTTCAAACTTGCAACTTCCACAAGTTCGCTTCCTTTCAATCATTAAACCGATGAGCGAGTTGAGAAATCTATATTTAAATTAATCTATGGTGACAACAACCCAAAACATTCGACCAAAATCGTGAAACAGTCAACAATTTACAATGAAATGGCCTGCACTGTCACCAGACTTAAACACGATTGAAAACTTTTGGAGTTACATAAAATCTCATCTCGCCAAGTATCCAGATGCTTCAAAATGGGTAAACGAGCTGTGGGATAGAGTAAAAGAAACTTGGATGTGATTCCAGTGGAAATGATGGCAACATTTTGCATCGCCGTATACAAACACTCAAAAAAGCCAATGGCTACTGGACAAAATATTGAATCAGAAAACAAATAAATTAACATACAACCAGAGTGCAAAATTTTAATATTTGTATAACTTTACAATATTTATTTTTCACTCTGTATATCAACATAGAATTTTAATTGTTTTTGTCTTTGTCTTTATTCACGAGAGGACAATAAATTTATTTAGTTAACTATGTTTTTTTTTTATTTTAATCTAATATTTAAAATATACAAATTTCTTTCCAATCTGTGTCAACCATGTTACAATTTTGCTTGTCACTGTATATATGTGCTTCGATGCTTCTGGGTGAGGGGGAAGAGAAGAAAGAGGGGAAGCATAAGAGTCACGAATTGAAAATTCAGGGGGTCATATTGATATTTCTCTTTCAATTGTTTTGAGGCAACTTCTTAATAAATTAAAACTGTATAATGTTAACATTAGACTTATAATAAGATAAAATTACATAAGAATATGAAATTGAATTACCTTAGCATATAATCTAATGAATTTCTGAAGCTGAGTAAATGTAAAAAATGTACTATTGTTAGTACCTTTTCTTTTCATCCCTAAATAGTACTGTGTACTAAATTACAACCAAAACTTATTGTGAATTGTTTTTTACCAAGATAACTGGATAAAGTAAAGAAAATGGATAAAAAGAAGTTTCCTATAACCAAAATGTATGTCAAAAAGTATTCTGGCAGCAACAGTCTCAAGGTGAGCATCAGTCTCAAAAATAAAATCTGAATTTTAAAACATCTTGGATCTAATCCATTTGGTTTTTTTCTTTCTTTCACTAACCCTAATCCTACTTACATAAATTCTCAATCTCTGAGAATTTATGCAAGTGATAAAGAATTCCATCTCTCTCACTAGGAATTCTTAACATACAAACAGCTAATTACAGTCCACAACCACCACAATCCCCAAGAGACGATTCAGCAAATCTCTCTCCATATAAGCAATACAAAAACAATACAATTGTAATTTTATCTGTCATTGTTCATTAATATTTTTAAAATGTTGAATTTGAGATTATTACGAATAGAAAAAAAGACGATTAACCGACAATACGTCACAAAGAGTCACGCAGAGTTGTATACAGAGAGTTACCAAAAGATAATGAACAGAATGTCCCAGGGTCGTAAGTCATCGTATAAAAGACGAATTTGACAACTAAAACATATCAGTGATGATATTTGGTAATTTTCGAGGGGACTTTTTGTATTCTTCCGAAAGTACTTCTTTCGATGTATGAGTACTTTTTTATCAAATAATTATATAAATCTGTATTTACACCGAAAGATTAACGGGCGGATTGTAAAATGTATTTAAGCTGCGTACGGTTTGTCAATCTTTCAGTGTAAATGCAGTGAAAGCCTTAGTTAGCCTCAGGCGCATATCACAAAATATCACATATCTTATTACACAAAAAATAATAGTAAATAGTAAATAAATCTTGGGAATTTCGATCAGTTCAGTTTGACAAGGTCGGCGGCCCTTGATATAAAATTAAAATTGCTGCAATTCCTACTGCTTCTACCTTACATATTTTGCCATGTGTTGTATTTAAAAGCCCTTCACATAAAATTTGGTGAGTCGAATCCGAAAGTACTCTTGTTGGGCCAAAAGGAGTTGGGGTCTTTTTGAAATCGAAAGGAGGTAAAATAGTCCTTATCCACTACAAATATCATCCCTGATGCATATTCTCATTGTCTTGTCTCGTGAAAACGCAGGGTAAGATAAAATGTTAAAGACAGTGGTCTACAAATGAAATGCATCTGGTCGGTAAACCAGTTTTAAAGGGTTTCCCAATGTTAAAATTGAATAAAACAGTTATATATAAAGGAATTTTTTGATATAAACGGTGGGCTATGTAAAATTTGGAATTTGAACCCCCCGTTATTTCAAAGCAGATTGCCAATTTGACATTTATGAAGTGACAGACGAAAATTGGGAAATATTAAAAACTTTCTTCCACAGTTCTGAGTTCCAAAGATGAGAATTTTTACCGAAAAATTATCTTTTCCAATGAAGTTCAGTTTCACCTCGGGCTACGTTAACAAACAAAATGGTCGCATGTGGGATTCGGAACATCCACACGTCGCCCATTGTGAGGCCTTAAAACACGAAATCGACATTGTCGTTCACGTGATAGAGGGCCACACAATCAAAAATGTACTGAAAATTAGGTAGATCGAATGAGGTACTGTAAAGCAAGTCGTGGATGCCATTTGAACGATGTTGTGTTTTATTCAAAATTGACAATAAAATCATAATTTCATATCATAATCATATTTCATAGTCATATTTCTTTTAAAGCGCAATTTAATTAAATTCCAAGATTTACATGGTCCACCCTTTATTCGAAATATCCATCTATCAATGACATTATGTGTGGAATATGAAAGTCGCGGCTTCGCTATGTGGCAATATTCAATGACTCTGGCGCAATGATCAGGCTGGACTTGAGCGGTGAGGTAGACGCAGGAGGTGTTGTTGTAGTTGGTGGCAACAACAATATACAGTACAACTTACGTTGTGTCAAATCCAACACGTACGTATAAAAACAATAAATGTAAACAATTACATACAAAAACAAAACACATGTGAACTTGACAGTTCGAAAGTGGTTTGCAACGTAAACAAAGCAAATCCAAGCTAATGCTTATGCGTCCACCATTCATTATGCGAATCCATCTTGGTACGGGTTATGTTGACATTGAGGACCCTCGTCGTTTGTGGCTTAGTGGTACACGAGTGAGGAACCTCCACTAGAAAAAGTCTAACGGGGCCAAATCGCACGATATCAATGACAAGTTCACGTCGTCTGCGTGAGATGACCATGACCATATCAACCGGGCGCCTAGTTTAGCAATGTACGAGGGCGGACCAATAAGTCCATGACTTTTCGAAATTCCCTCGCAGTTATATTAAATGCAACACTGCTCCCATCAAGTACCGCCTGTTAATAGACTACTGTCAAATTTTGAGTTCCGTCATTTACTTTGCATTTAACAGCTGTTCAAAACATACAACCTCGTGCATTTTTTTAAAAGGGAAAAAATTGAATTTCGAGTGCTCATTAAACATTATTTTTTGAGAAAAAAACCGTCAATCAAACCAAGGAAAATCTTGATAAATACTATGGGGACTCTGCACCTTTCGTTGTGGTCGCACAAGTACAAATGACGCTGAACGGCCAATTGAGGTCAATACACCCGAAAATGTCGAAAAAAATTCACGATATGGTGTTGGCCGGTCGAATAGTAAAAGTGCGTGAAATTGTTGATGCCATAGGCAATTCATATGGCAGTGTGGTTTCGATTTTAAATAATTAGTTGGGTTTAGGAAAACTGTCTGCAAGATGGGTGCCGCGTTTGCTCTCAATTGACCATAAACGCACGGGTGCACACGTGTGTAGTCTCAATGGCAAAATTCCATGAATTGGGCTACGAATTGGTACCTCATCCGCCATATTCTTCGAATTTAGCCCCCAGTAACTATTTCCTATTTTCAAACCTAAAGAAATGGCTCGGTGGAAAGAGCTCCAACGATGAAATTATTGATCAAACAAATGCCTAATTTATGGACCTCGAAAAATCCTATTTTTTGGCAGGGATACAAAAATTGGAGAAACATTGGACTAAGTGTATAGAGCTAAAAGGAGGCCCATTAGATTGTGGGGCGTAACACCTTCCCATTTTGATGGATGACCAAAATAGAAGATTGAGTTGGCAAGGTTACGCCAGTAAAATGGATACAATCAAAAGAGAGTGAAATGTTTTTGAAGATATTCTCAAAGAAAGCTGTAGAATAGGCCAGCAAGATCCCGCCAACGACAACGTTATATTCGGAGAAATACTGCTTGAATTATGATCTTATCAAAATCCCTTCTTTTCATTATCTACTTTAAGTGTGCTCGATTTTTGAACACACCTGTGGCATGTATTGAATCTCAATAATATGTATCGCGTTGTATTTTCCTCAAACAAAACTGATGTAACACATAAAAAAAAAAAAACTTTATTTTTATTTTGTTCCACGCTCGCTGATCTGGTAGCCGTCAAGAGTATCCAACCTACCATTCCAAGCAGCAAACAACAAACCAGCCAGTCAGTCGACCAAGCAGACAGCAGCGCCTTACCAACAAGTAAACATTACCAACTGTTGTTTGTGGCTCTCCAAGATCTTTTAACTCCAGCGTCATCATGTGGATGTGGAATCGAGTTAATCGAGATGCTGATAATGATGTTAATAATCATTGGGCCAGCCCAGAAGAAACCACTTTCGCTTTTATTAGTGCAGCTCGTTTACTCACCACCAAACATTATGATTCCCTTATTCTGCCAGCAAAATATCGTTGTTAAGAAACTTAAAACCTCTCTCCCAATTAACCAACCAGACCAGACCCCACATTATTATTGGGTCGTCATTTCGAGTAATATAGTTTACTCGAACATTCCATAAACAGGTTAATCATTATTAAGCTGGCTGAAAGACAGACTGACTAAGCAACTTACAACCACCGCTAAGCTTAGCTCAAGCTCAGCTCCACTCGATGATGAATGGATGGATGGAATGACAATATGACCACAGTGTATCGCTGTTGTTACCTGCCTCTACTACTAGTACATTGTTTCAGCTTAACGCTGCAAATTCCGCGTCATACAGTCGACGGGTCCAAAGTTTGAATGGAGTTGTGTGGTGGATTTTCAGTTGTTTTATTGTTGTTGTTATTTTAGTCTTTTGCTAATATTGAATAATCCAAGATTCTGGTTTACAATTCACTTGTCTCGTTGTGTGTGAAAAGGAGTTTGGCTTTGGATGACCGTTAAATTTGGTGTTTGTATATTTGAATTTTTAAATTTCCCACCAAAATCGTACATAGTCGAAATTGAAGTTCAATATGAATAGTTGTTTTGCCTTTAATGGAGTAGTCAGTCTGTGGAGTTTTGTAGAGCGCAAATCAAAATGAAGAGGGTTGGGAAAAAGTGACGTTTTAACTTTATTGCCTTGCCACTGCGAATAGTAGTTGTAGTGGAAGTCAGTCGTAGTAAACAGTAGTTGCTGCTTGTTGTTTTATTAAGATAATTAATTCATGGGGTAATTATACAGCTTAATTACGGAGTAAACCTTCTCGGAATGGAGATTTTTATGCTGGGGAAATGACATTGAATGGAATGTATTTATTTTAATTAAAATACCGGAACCATATAGAAAACTACATTCATTGCCTTCAAAGCAATTTCGCACTTATTTAGAGAATAAGCCAACAACACCTGCCGTTAATAGATTTCTATAATTACTTTATCAAGAGTTTTGATTTTTATTTCAAATACATTTCGAATGCATTAAATGTGTCAAAACAAAAAATTGTTGTTAACCCTAAGAGAACAACACGTTATGATGCGATGAGTTTGATATCCGCGACCTGACATCATTTTCTAATACAACACGTCGAAATAATCCGATCTGTCTGACATACACATATGTATATCTGACACGTCGAAATAATCCGATCTGTCTGACAGATACACATATGTATCTGATGATAGTTATCGATAATTAATTTACATTGAAATTACCTGAAAGTGTTCATTAAGGCGGATTGACAAAATAGGATCCAATTGTCGGCACATAAAATTAAACCTTGTTTCATTTATATCCTTACAATATTTTGGCTTGTATCCCTCGCCGACCCACAGTGAGACAGAATCCCAAATCTCTGGCCAAAAGTCGAAAAATTAAGTTTCGCTTTTGGGTTTGGTAGAGTAATAGTTCGAGGGTCGAAATGCAGATTGGGGAGGGATGGATCCCTTATACCTACTATGGTATTCCAGTTTAAAACTGACCGTGTAGTGTTGAAAACGACGCCAAGCCTACAAAAATTACAATAAAAATAATTTAAAAAATGGATTCGAAAGGCAACAGTAAGTACAATATTCAGGTCGATTCCTAATTACGCGCTTCACTTCGACGATGGTAACATTTTAATTTCGACGCTCTGTTTTCGATGCATTCTAAAATACTCGTCATGACTTATCGATTAAAATTGTAAAATTTTTGCCATCACTAATTAAATCAGCTGTAGGTGTAATCAGCTGATTGGGAAAATTATTCGTCATTAACAAAAAATTGTAAACAAAAACTCATATTTTAATTTAAAATGGATTCCATTGCGTTTTATGTTACTGATAACTCGGAAAATCTACCAAGTGTCCTTAAAAACTGAAGAAACAACACGATGGAAATATTTTCAATGAATGACATATTATTTGTAGTTAGTACTTAAATTTCTTTGTATCACTTTTATTAAATGAATTTTTTCTGTTTCCAACCCGAATGTCACGCGATCAAGGTTAACGGTAAACGCGCGAAATATTGGCGTCGAACGAAAATGACATATAAATTAGTGACACGAGTATTTTAGAATACATATGATGTGAAAGAAAACACATGTTTCTGTTAGCACATCTCTAAAAACATATGTTTTCTAGCAATCACATCACCAACGTATTATAGAATAGCAAAAAGTGAATGATGGTATTGATGGTGAAGGTGACTATAGGAATCGACCTGATTATCTTGATATTTATAATTTATAATAATTATGTACATATGTGATATGAACAAAGGAATGATTTGTCTGGAAATTAACGTAAAATTGCAACCGAAATTAAAAAAATAAATAAAATTTGCAATTTTTTGCGCCACCGATATTGGTGCAAATTTTTGTAACTTAAAGTGCATTTTTCTCAATTTTGAATATTTAAAACATAAACTATGGAGAAGGGGGCAGAAACTTTTGATAATTATTTAAATTAAGCCCGATTTTATTTATTTTAAAGTAATTCGATTTATTTTCATTTAAAATAAAACTCTAATACATTTTTATTTGTGGCTCTATGTGACCTATCTATCGTGTTTCGTGATACCACCAAACACTGGACAAACAAATAGCAACAGTTATTCTAAGCAGCGAAGGCAAAGGGAATAACATTACAATGGGTCAATGAAGCATTGGAAATTAATAATTGCTTTAAAACCGATGTCTTCCGATCGGGATGAAACTTGCCCCAAGGTTAGTCCTATTGGATAGTAGCTTAGACAAACACTTTCAACGAGATCGGTCAAGAACTCTCTGAGTTAGAGGGGGGGTCGAATTTTGACATTTTGGCAAAACAGGTGTTTTTCCCCATCCATGTAACTTTTTCCCTATTGTTCTTAGCAAAATTTGTCCTGAGTGTTTTATATAGCTTTTTCTTCAATCTTTTTAAAAAAATAATAAAAAATAAAAAAAAAAATTTGTTGATTTTTTTTTGCAAAATGAAAAATTTTTTTAAATTGTTTTTCAAGAGAAGACCATTATTTTTTTTGTTTGCTCAAAAGAAAGCTTAGGTCTTTTCCTTTAAGAGCTTTATAGTCCCTTAGTGGGATTCGACCTATTTATCTATCAAAATAAATGTTTTGTAACTCAAAACAACGGTTTTTCAAGTTTTAGCATATGCACTATTTTGAATTTGTTTCTATTTTTGTGTAAGTGTTTCTAAAACCTTAAAAACAGAACTTATACTGAGAAACTAGACAAATTAACCTTTCCAACGGTATGTAATATGTCTAACTAAAGTTTCATACCCTCGATAATATAATACCCACAATATGTCAACCTCAGGAATAAAATCACTGTTTTCTTTAGAAATGGGGAAAAATTAAAATTTTATTTATTTATTTGTAATAATAATTAAATTAGTATATAATGATAATAAAATAAATAGATAAATAATTTAATAAAATTTAATCTTAATCACATTAGATCCATTTATATCATAACTATTTGTACACTTAATTTATTTCAGATGATGAAGTGTTTAAGTTTTGCTACCAGGCGTTACCAGGCTCAGCTGTTGACACTCGTCTAAACTTTCTATTCGTACTTTTCGCGTTCGTAGACACTTGTTGAATGACAAAAAACGATCAATGTACACCTATAAATACTACGTAAAAAATTCTGTAAAAAAAATGATCCCTTACAGGTAGCCAACGTAAAAACACACATCATAGTTTCCAAAGAATTTTTTACATATCCTCTAGCAAATTTTTGAAATTCATTCGGTACGATTAACCAAATTCATTGAAACATAAAATCAATATTCTTATCAAATTGTAAATAAAACCGAAACGCGTGCATCGATTTCTAGTACATTTTCGGTTTTAGGACAAAATGGGTCTGAAACGACACGTCATGATGGTTCAGTCACGACTGGAAAAATTTCACCAGTGAATTCCTTGGCTCATTTCATGAAAGTATGTCCATCTACGACCATCCCCGAAAATGCCGCGGTTTGAAAATTTTCGTATTGGTAGTCGGAGGGTACTAGGGTAAAATTGCTAAATTCTGAACCAGTGCTTATAACTTGTTTTTTTTTTCTCTTAAAAAATATACCTACCCCTTACCTTTCCAAAATTACCTAAACGAAGCCCAGAGGTCTTACCGTTCCAAAGTTATGACTATTTGACTGAAATTAACATTTTTTTTGGAAGCGAAATAACAGCACATGTTTATTGACGTAGAGTAGGTCTTACCTTACGGTATGAGGAGTCATGTCAGGTGTTCATTGTTGTAATCTTTATTTCATTGATTATGAGGAAACGGCGAGATAACTTTTTTTACAATTTTTTTTGTAGGTAAATGAAGATGTTATCTTTCGTTTGATATACATTTCATATTGGTTGATATATTTCTAGTATTTTAATTTCTCAAATGAAAATTGTTTAAACACATACACTCAAACATATGTGTGGTGTTTGGTTGAGTGTTTTTGGTTGCTCAACATTGCTTAGGAACATGTATCTAGTAAAAAGTGAAACGAACAGCAAGCTAATGTTGCTTGGCAACATGTATCTAGTAAAAAGTGAAACAAACAGTAAGCTAACGTAATAAAACTTTTTTGCGAAAGCTTCAATAAAGCTGTTGTAACATTAATTTTGAATTGTAAAGCTTAAAGCTTTTACACAACGCTCGAATGCTAATGCGAAGACTCGATAAGGTAAACCTTTTTTAATATTAGGGCGGCCCTCTCAACATTCGCAGAACTTATTTCAATAAAAATATTAATTAAAATACATAAATTAAATTAAGTTTAAAAAAATTGAACATAATATTTTTTTTTTAAACGGACTTGAATCAAATGCCGTTGGACTGTCCCTGCAGGCTGTGTCAGAGACACGGCCATTAAGTTTAACGTAGAATACGCCATCCGATAAGACAGAAAACATATATAACAATAAATGATAAATAATATAAGCAAATGAATTTATTGTTATATGTTTTCTGTCTTATCGGATGGCGTATTCTACGTTAAACTTAATGGCCGTGTCTCTGACACAGCCTGCAGGGACAGTCCGTGGCCGAAGGCCTCGGACAACTGTCTGCTGTATTTTTGTTTTTATAAACGTCTTTTGTAACGTTTAAGATTTGAAAACGTTTAAGATTTTATTTTATTGAAATTTTTGGCTGAAGAATCAAACACAAAGGAAAAAAACATTTGATGTTAAAGGAAGTTTTCAATGTGGTTCCTTTGGAACGGTAAGACCTCTGGGCTTCGTTTAGGTAATTTTGGAAAGGTAAGAGGTAGGGCTATCTTTTAAGAGTTGTTATCTGCCATCTGGATGAGAAAATTGAGGTTATGTGCACGTTCTTATGTTTTTTTCCAAATTTTTTTTTTTTAAAGCTCCGTATCTCGACGATTTCTTAGCAATTTTACCCTAGTAGCCCCGACCACCAATCCGAAAATTTTCAAATCTCTGCCATTTTGCCCCCTTGCATTTTCGAGCATGGTCGTAGATGGACATATTTTCATGGAAGACGGTGGTGAAATTTGTCCGGTTGTGACTGAACCACCATGTATGTATATAAAAAAAAAATATTTTCAAAATTTTCAAAATTTTCACAGAGCATTTATTTCGCAACGTGAAAAAAAAAATATTATATAAAATGTATTTTCAAATTTCGACTTCAGATTCGTAATCAGGGACCCCAAAAACCCCAAGCACGGACATTTACCCGAATTGAATGCGTTTTGGAATAAATTGTCAGCTATATTGGAATCGCCAAATTGTTTTCTCAAATTTTGACTTCAGATTCGTAATCAGCGACCGCAAAACCCCCAGAGCATAGACTTTTACATGAATTGACTTTGATTTCGACTTTTGGCCAAAAAATATTTGGCATTTGGCATCCAAATCCGATTCATTTGGGACCCATTTGCGACTGGGTCTTAATGAACCTGTTGAACTGGAAATGAACAGGTAATTTAAGGTGTGGCTCAAGACTAGCGATGGGCATGTAAGTAAGTTTTGGCTCACGCACGATCACGAAAGGAAGACCGTTACTCACGCACAATGATAGTTTCACTACTTAAGTTCACGCACGCTCACATGAGAAAAATTTCATCTTACATTCACGCATGATTCATGTGATTCACGACAATCACGTCAAAATTACTCACAAAAATAAAGCTGGGATTTTACATGAACCATTTGTTTTATTTTCAAACCAGTATTACAAATTTTTGCAAAACAATTGTTGTAAAAATCAAATTTAAAAATCAATTTAAAAAAATTAAATTCACGTATTTGATACTAAACAAAAATGGTGACCCATAACATGCCATGAAGGAATTGGGGAGAGCTTCTCACAATCAGTGAGATGTGCGCTTTCTAGTTCTACACTCACTGCTTGGGAATTACAGTTTTACACGGGTTCCGAACGGTATTTTAAAAAGCTTTTCATGGCTTAGTAATCGATAGTATTGTCATCACTAAACGAAGTGACTATCGTCGAAAGAAAGGTAAGGTGGTGTGAGCAGGGATCGAATCCACGTTATCATACACAAGAGCCGTGCACACTACCCATTGGACCACCGACGGCCACGGTATTTGATACTACTACTCTTAAATACAGGTTCCTAAGTTAAATTAAGGGTCTTTTTAGAAACTTAGCTAATAAACTAAACCAGTTTATATAGCATTATCCCAAAGAAGCTAGCGTGTTATTTCCACTGGAATTCTTCCAGATGTAGATAAAACTCCTTCGCTTTTAACTGAACTCCTTCAAATACAGAAGATGATTAGCGAAGATTTGTAAGCAGGAAATGATATTAGACTCACGCACGAAGATATTTTCACGCACGCTCACGTGATTTTTGAAGCAACCCACGCCATCAGAGAAAGAAACAGACCGAAATTTGTCTAAGGCATAAAGTAATATCCTAAGAGTTTGCAACAGCTATTTTTCTTGGACGGAAAACCAATAAAAGTCACTGGAAAAGTTGGAGCACAGAGTTATACAAACTTGGCAACCCATGTAGAATGAGAAAAATTTTTATTGTAATAAATTTGTGTTTAATATGCAATCACTATATATAATTTTACTCTATCACTTAATTACATTTTGTTTTATTTCAATTGTTACCTCTTTTTTCTTCGATTTAATTATCACAAAAACACTCTCAGTTGATGACTCTTGTACTTTTGGTTCAATGCACAAAGACAAATGTGAGAGAAAAGCATTCAGCAACCCTACATACTTTCAGTCATCTATCGCTATTTCTCTTTCTTACTTTATCCTCCATGTTTCGCCAACTCTAAGGTTGATCAGCTGTGGCATAGAACCCCCCTGGTTTAAGGTCATTCGCATCGGCTTACAATGTGTGCAGATTTGACCTGCTATCCCGATTTTAAATGACTAGTTAACTAAACATAAAACATCCCAATTGTATACAAGACTGGAAACCCAAGCACCGCCGCCAATTTAATTTTAATTTTTAATTTTAATTTTTTGATGGACCGCCGCCGTCGATAATTTGTGATCGGCTTTGTTCCCTGCACGCTGTGCAGCTATTTTTGGTTGATACTGTGTTTTTATTTAAAAACTCCAAACTGTTTCTTCGAAATAAAAATATCTATATATTTTCGCATAAAAATATAGCAAAACCCATATAAATAGTTTTTCCATTTGACATTTTATTAACCCTTTTTTTGTGTAAACAAAACAAAGCACAGAGGTACCACCTGTAATGACAATTTAATCTCGAATTGGGTGGTCTAAAGAGCACTGATTAGAAAAGCAGGTTTCACTAACCGATCTGTGTGTGACACATTGCGGTCTAAATGCGGCAATAATGTGAATGTACGGGATTGAAAATATAAATAAATAACCGGTCTGTAATTGTTTGAGGTGCATATGCACAATATTGGTCAGATATAAAAAGAAACATGAAGAATGAATGTGAAGGTGAATGTGAATGTAGGGGATTTACAAATTTTTAATTATTTGAGACAGGTAAAATCATAGATTAATTTGTAGTATATAGATTTGTCAAGTCGCTCATCGGTTTCCTGATTGAAAGGAAGCGAACTTGTTGAAGTTGCAAGTTTTAACATCAAGAAAATAAATCTGTCGCTGAGGGTTGATAAACACAGCTGAATTTGTTACTACCATAGAGTAATCTCATACTAGAGTGAATATTTTGCTCATCTGACGTTTCCTTTCACACTCTTCTTGATGCGCTCGGTGTGATAGAGAGATGTTTGACGAAAAGTGACATACACCAGGTGGAATTACAATAACTTCTTGCTTTAATTTTTCATGTCGTTTTGGTGAAAAACTGTGAAATTTAAAAGTGCTTTAGTCTATTTTATTGACTGTTATTGCTAGCATACATTTTTGTTGTATTTAACACAATAATTTTAACACACAAAACCAAATTCCGTTGTTGTTATTTTGTTCGTTGTTTTGAACCATTGCCTCTATCTGGTATTAGTAAAGCAATTCTTTTCAACATCGAACGTAAATATCACACAAGGCCAAATGTCATAAATTTGGTGAGAGAACTATTAGATCTACTATAAGTATTAGTCTTTGGTTACTACATATGATTGTTCTAAATATGTAAATATAAGTATGTATATGAACATCGTGAATGTACAAAATAAAAAATTCAGGATTTCGTTCGATGTTCGCACAATTTGTTGCAATTGAACAGCAAAACAGCTGACAGAAGTTCGTTTCCTCATGGAAGAAGCGCATAGGGAAACGTCAGATGAGTCGGATAACAAATCTATTATAAATTAATTTGGCGGTAAAATATTGATCAGATAGGAAAAGAAACATGAAGAATGATTTCAAAAGGACTACTAGGTTAATTTAACGAAATCAGATTCACTGCGTTCAAATTTTGGCTTGAAAAAAATCCAAATAGAAATGTCAGGAAATTATATATATTTCTCCCAAGATATATCTATTACAGGTGGAAGCGTTAGAACAGCTGATTTCAATTTTTTCTTGCCATTGTGGTCCGACCTTGTCAAATGTTGTTTATACCAATTCCAAGATGTATCTAGTACAGGTGGTAGCGTTAAAACAGCAGATTACATTTTTTCTTGTCCTTGTGGTTGTTGCCGAAAATTACAACAATTCCTCCTGATATAACATGAATTAAATACATCTTGACAATTTCGATCGGCTGAATTTGACAAGGTCGGCTCCTGAAATAAAAACAAAATGCCTTCAATTCCTACTGCTTCTACCTTACTTATTTTGCCATGATTTTTCCCAAGTGAGCGTACGCATGTTTCCTTATGGAAGAAGAAAGCGAGCTGGCGCGTCACATCGTTTCTGCCGTAGGCCACAAAAATTAGAATTCTTTTTATTTTCTTGGTGTCAAGAAAACGTTTTTTTAATTTTCGGGGAATTAAAATAAAGTATTATTATGTTTTTAATATGAACGGAAATATTGATTCATATTTCATAGGGTGAAAAATTACAATCGACACAATTGATGTCCTTCCGACCAATAAAATATCCTAATTTAAGAATAATTGCTAAGATTTGTGTTTATGCGTTAGTTATCAAATATTAAACAGTAAACAAGAGTGACAAATTTTGACGCAAAATTATTGTGTTTATCGATAACTCAGTTTGAATCGACGCCAACCTTATCGCTCTGATTGTGGTTATACGAGTATAAGTACACTGAGAGAGTAAATTTTATTCTTAGTATTTCAAATTTATTAATGTTTTCATAGTAGGCGCTTTAAGATTGCGAGAAGCTCGTCCTTGACCCCTTTACTGGCTGCAACATCAAATTGCTTTGTCAAATGATAATCTTTATAAAAAATTCAATTTAGACATTTTCATCAGAGCCGATTTTAAAATGTACATATACTCGTACACTACAGGCAAGTTGTAATAAAGTTTGGGCCAAGATTTATTCATTCCGGTTAAAGCAGCAGCTGTTGATGGAATTATAGTGCCTAATATGTGAAAGTCAGCTGATTTAAACACAATGTGAACCGTGCAATTCAATTTCAATTGTGTTAAATCTAGTGTTCATAATGAAGATTCAGCCGATTTTTGTACAGCCCTTTAATATTCAAGAAATTATTTTCGCAAATATATCAATATACTTCATTAAAAATTCTTTGAAACTTTTGTTGAGAACCTAATAATGTGTAAACAAAAACAGGAAAGTAAACAAAGTTTGACATATTAGGCAAGAACAATATCAAAACAATGAAATCAGCTGTGCTACTCGTACTGATATAAGCTGAATGAATAAATCTTGGTGTGGGCCATGTAAAATTTGGAATTTGAACCCCCGATATTTCGAAGAAGATGGCAAAATTTGACATTTATGAAGTGTGATAGCATATTCGTTAAAGGTTATAAATTTACGAACTGGGCTGCTTCACACTTGAAAATTGGGAAATATTAAAAACTTTCTTCCAAAGTTCTGAGTTTCAAAGATGCGCATTTGTACCAAAAAATCTTTTGCGATGAAGCTCATTTTCAAGATTTGTTGTCTTATATGTATTTTTTTAAGTTTTAATTTCCTTTAATGCTAAGAGATCATGTTTTCTCCGGTTAGTGAAAAAAATGTAAATGTCGCGGGTGGGATTCGAACTCACATTTGCTGGACGATCGTTTCGACAATTGTGAAGCATCATCTTCAGCAACGTCTAGCCCGTTAAGCCACTGCGGTGTGTATTCACACTAGTCACTAACCGAAAACATTTATTGTGTTTATCACTACTTACACATTGCTTTCCTACTTACATGCACTGATGACCGAAGTTTTGAAAGTTTTCACCTCGAGGATACACGTCGTCCATTGAGGCCTGAAAACATGAAATCGACGGTGTCGTTCATGAGATACAGGCCCAAACAATTAAAAATGTAGTGAAAAATTGGGTAGGTCGAAACAAGTCGTAGAAGCCATTTGAACGATGTATTGTTTCATTCCTAAATGCATAATTTTTAAAAAATGCCGATTACTATTTTTTCCTAAACAAAGTTAAATTAAATTCCAAGGCGCACCCTTTAGTTATGTCTACAACTGTTTACGTTATTATTTGTTGGGCATAACCCATAACCAAAATAATTAAAGGAACTTCTAAAAAACGCTTTCCCATTACATCCCATGAATAGATGGGGGAGAGCTTTTCCTGAGTTCGTATTTACCCCCCAAGTGTAGCCCATGCACATCTCCGTGTTGAATGTGTAATGAACGTTTACCCATTACCCACAGGGTATGGGAAAAATATGGGGAAATGGGGAATTACCCATCACGATTACCCATTACCCACAGGCTATGGGGAAAATACTGGGTAGCAGCTACCCACGACAATGGGGAATTACCCATCACGATTACAAATTACTCTCAGGGTAATGGGGAAAATAATGGGTAGCTACCTGCGACGATGGGTAATGGGTTACCAAGGCTAATTAATTTTTGAGGGTTTCTACGGGTTTTTCATAAACTAGCCCAATTCCTATGGAAGACTTTTTTTCAAAAAATCGCCAAAATAAGAAAATCGGTAAAGTAAAAAAAAGTGACTGTAACTCGGAAATGGTGCGTAAAATCGCAAAAATAATACATTTTTAGAATCCCATAAAAATTGGTCATTTTTTTATTGAACGCTCCGTTTCCGAAATATAGACATGAGGGCGGTTTAGCGATTTTGTATTCGAAAAGTTTTAGTTTTAGCGATTTTTTAAAAAAAAAATGTGATATAATGAAGGCATCCATCTATTGATTAAAGCTGCCTACGTTGGTAAAAGATTTATTATTTTTGCGATTGGACGCACCGTTTCAGAGTTGTAGCCACCTTTTTATTTTAGCGATTATCCTATTTTGGCGATTTTTTGAAAAAAAAATTCTTCCATACTAATTGGACCACTTTATTAAAAACCCTTAGAAACGCTCTAAAATTGCTTATTTTTTGATTTGACGCTCCGCTCCGTTTCCGAAATATAGAAATTTTTTCCTATTTTCGAACAAAAACGGGGATTATTATTTTCCCCATACCCTGTGGGTAATGGGTAAACGATCGCTACCCATTCCCCATGGCAATAATAATGGGTTACCCGGGTAACCCAGGGTAGTCATTACCCACGAAATACGAACCCTGAGCTTTTCACAACTACTGAGCTGTGCCAGGGGGGTTCTATGCCACAGCTGATCAACCTTAGAGTTGGCGAAACATGCAGGATAAAGTTAGAGAGAAAAGTAGCGATAGATGACTGGAAGTATGTAGGGTTGCTTAATGCTTTTCTCTCACATTTGTCTTTGTGCATTGAACCGAAAGTACAAGTCATCAACTGAGTGTTTTTGTGATAATTAAATCGAGGAAAAAAGGGGTAACAAGTGAAATATAGCAAAATATAATGAAGTGATAGAGTAAAATTATTTATAGAGATTGCATATGAAACACAAATTTATTAAAATAAAGATTTTTCTCATTCTGCATGGGTTGCCAAGTTTGTATAACTCTGTGCTCCAACTTTTCCAGTGACTTTTATTGGTTTCCCGTCCAAGAAAAACAGCTGTTGCAAACTCTTAGTATATTACTCTATGAGCTGTGCACTTTCAAGTTGTACATTCACTGATTGGTATCTAGTTTTAAACCGGTTCCGAACGATATTTTGAGAAGCTTTTTCATGGCTAAATAGTCGATAGTGTCGCCGTCCTACCGTCGAAAGAAATGTAAGGTGGTCAATAACCGTCGTTATTTTTTGAATGTGCGTGGAAAAAAATTTAAATATTTTAAAGCTGCGTAAAGGAATATTTTGTAATAAAAATTCCAACATTAATACACAGTTTAAACTAAAGTAACCTTTTCGTTATCTTGATTCTTCTGGAAATGATCAAAAAGAAAGAAAACAAATAAAACAACATCAACAACAGCCCAACATGTTGATCGGACGCGGATATTTGCACGTACAATCTACGTCAGAAGGAAGCGATCGGGTCAAACCGAAACAAGTCAGAGGGTGAAATTGTTCAAGGTAAAATGTTGCTGTTTTAAATTCGATTTTAGCTTCATCCTAAGTTTTGTGATTACTGGTTACTCAGAAAACAAAATTATATCGCTAAATTATTAATGTAGACTGACGACGCATAGTGGGGCCGATAGCAAAATAATTGGTAATAATATCAGAACTTCTAAGCTTAGAATGTGCTAGATATTTGTAGGGGAAGAGAATTATAAGGCATCTCCACTGGATGATTACGAGCAATTTTTGTAATTTCGCTGAAATTAGGTAACATTTTCCATACAAAATCGAAATTTTAAATTAGCTCATTTCAATGCAAAATTCATTACTAGACACAATGTGAAATTACTAGAAACAAAAATAAATTACTAGACACAATGTGTATCAATTCCACTTTTTTATCCCAGTATTCAGGTAAACCTGAATTTCAGGTTTCCATATGAAGTCCATGTAAAAAAGCAAGTGGTTACTTACATATATTTAAATGGAAACCTAAAGTTCAGTTTCATCTGAGTACTACGCTTAACCAACGATATGTCAAACGAAATTAATTTTGTTCCGTGTGGACGGCTTGAAAAAAATTTGAAATTGTGTCAGTGGAGACATGGCATTACACTATCAGAATATGGTATTTAGAGGCACCCTCTTTCAACGTACCTTATGCTACAGGGTGTCAAAGTAGATCATCTTGGTGATGTTCAAATCTGCATGGCCAGTAACTTCTAAAGTTGTATGCCGATTTCAAACATTTATTGTTTCTGAGAATCCACTACACAAAGAAAAATATGACCCGGTAAAATCAGTAAGATCGCCTTACTGAACGATTTTACCAGGAATTCACCTTAAAATAGCCAAACAATATGAATTTCCATAGAGAAATCTCGTTACGTTCATAGAGAAAATATTATTGAAACGCTTTAATACACCCAGAGAACTAATTGTTTGAAAAGAGGTCGTAGCAACCCTAAATTCGGCTGTTACCGCCGAATTGAGGTTGCCACAACCGAATTGAGGTTGCTACAACCGGATTGAGGTTGTTGCGACCGAATTTAGTCCCCACAACCGAAATTCGGTTGAAGCAACCCCGTTTCATAATTGATTCTGTTGTGGCAACTGAATCTTCAATTATATTCGTTCAGTCAACTAAATTTTTTAAAATTTCGGTTGGAACAACCCAATTTCAAATAAATACGGATGCAAGAATCGAAATTGGTACCAAATTCAGTTGGAGTAACCGAATTTGGCATTAATTCGGTTGTAGTAACCGAATTTGGCATCAATTCGTTTGTAACTATCGAATTTGGCAGTAACCGAATCTAGCTTTAATTCGGTTGCAACGACCGAATTTGGCGTCAATTCCGTTGCTGTAACCGAATTTCTCATGAATTCTGTGGGTACAACCGAATTCATATTCAATTCGGTTACCACGACCTAATGCCATGTATTTAACATATGACGTTGAAAATTCTAGAATCCAATGTTATTTTAAAAAGAATTAAAAAATTCCAAAATTGTTTGCTATTATTAAGAAAGGTAAGTAAAATATGTTTTGTATTAAAACGTCATATTTTGCAGAAGTTATTTAAGCAGATATCAGCAGCAGATATATATACAGTAGTCTGTATAGAAAACGGCTTAGGACCAAGATCCACCGATACAACACGTCAGAATTAGTGCTGTGTCCCGTGATGGACGGGACTTAAATGTAGGTAGAAAGAGGCATGTAAATCAAATTTATTACTCTACTTATATTACTCCATATATATGACTTTATTTTCTCACTTTTTAATTCATTTATAAAAATACAAGAAAATAAATCATCACTTAATAATAAAAAAAATTTAATAATTCATTTGTGACAGTATCTAAATTCGGTTGTTACAACCTCTAATTCGGCTGTGACAACCTCTAATGAGGTTGTGCCAACCTCCAATTCGGCAGTAACAACCTCTAATGAGGTTGTGTCAACCTCTAATGAGGTTGTGTCAACCTCTAATGAGGTTGTGCCAACCTCCAATGAGGTTGTGTCAACCTCTAATGAGGTTGTGTCAACCTCTAATGAGGTTGTGCCAACCTCCAATGATGAAGTTGTGTCAACCCCTAATGAAGTTGTGTCAACCTCTGATCAGGTTGTGTCAACCTCTGATTCGGTTGAGACAACATTTTAATTCGGTTACGGCTAATTCGGTTGTCTCAAACGAATTTTTCTGTGAGTGTAGGTACCCTTACAGTTTTTATGTAGAAATTCATATTATTTGTATTAAACAACATGATTTGTTTCTAATTTTTCGACCTTTATGTTATTAATTATTCTTGACTAATTACTCAAGCTTAAGGTCACTTCCGATTTCATAACACTTTTTGTTTTTTTTTTTTAGATATTTCGATTTCCTTTGGAAATCTTCTTCAGGAAAGTTTTTAATATTAATTAATATTGTAATATTTTTTTTATTATGTAATATTAATTAATATTGTAATATTAATTAATTTTAATTATTATTACAATATTAAGGAAATCGGAATATCTAAAAAAAAAAAATTTATGAAATCGGAAGTGAATAATTAAAGAACATGGGAATCCCTTTCATATAATTGTTAAGAGATTCACTTAAAAACCATATGGTTTCCTCTTGATATTATGTGGATAACTTCTTGTTGTTAGCAAATAGTATGATTTTCCCTTAAAATAAAAGTCATTTCACATTTTTTCTATGGGTTTTCCGCATTGATTCAAAGATATTCATATTAAAAATTAGAAGAGTTCTTCTTAGTAATATGAAGTTAATCGTTAAAAACAAAGATATCGTCTCTATGGTTCATATTATCCAGCTAACGAAGTTGTTCGGGTATTTATTTATTCTCTTCGTGAATATTACAACCAGGGTTGCTGAAAGTAAATGTACCAAAACAAACTATGTCGCTAATCTTTATTACATTATCTCTTAATTTAAATATCGGCCTGTATTTACTGATATTGCTTTTATAATTCCTGGAAAGCTATTTTTGTTTTATTGTCCTTTCAAAAACGTAAGAAATTGTAATAAATTAAAAACGCTAAAACATCTTTCACAAAAATATCCATACGTGTTGTTTTCGCCGTGCCAAACGGCAACCATAATTACAACAAAAAACACGTGTGTGAACAAGAATTTCATTCAGTAGCTTGTTAGCTTTCAACAGAGTAGGAGTGTAGCTAGGGTTGCCAGATAAGCTGGAATGGGCTGGAATTTCCAGATTTTCTATGTCAAGTCCAGTTACAAGCTATTCAATAATTTTTCCAGCTAAATATACATTTTGTAATAATATTTCAATAGGAAAGACTATACGTTTAGTTATTTATCTATTTCATTCTCAATAAATAAGGTGATTTTTGAGTGCTAATTACTTTTAGCCAGCACTCAATTACACCCAAAGAGAGAAAATTATAGTACGCAGTATTTCCATATTGCCCCATCTCTGATTTGTGTGACCAATACTGATAATTTGACAATTGTTAACAGCTGATCGGCAGCAAATGTAAATACAAACTTTCACATTGCAAGCAAAACATTCGTTCAATAAAGCCATGAGGAAACTGGACCTTCTAGAAAAATAAATTTTACAAGCTTTTCCGATAAATGGAAAAGACTGAATTATAAATGTTTTGTTATGTTTTTATAATTTAATTAAATAATTTTAATGAATGAATTTAACAGAATGTATCCCTCATATTTGGGGATTTACGAAATCCAGATTTTTATAAAATCCAGCTAACTTATTCAAAATTCCAGACAAAAGGCCATTTGAATCTGGCAACCCTAAGTGTAGCGGACGTTTTTATGTTTTAAAGATTTTCAAGAGAGCTAAAAAAATGTTTTGCTACACTGAGTAGTCATAATGACAAGCTACGTAAATTTATGCATGTTTATATTTCGTATAAATACCTATTTCTTTTCAGCATTTTAAAACAAAATAGTTAATGAATATATGGGGGGGTTGAGTGGCAAACACATTTTTATTTTCTATGAACACATTTAAGGAAGTTGAGGCCTTGTATGTAATCCGGTACTTCAGATTGACACATTTAAATCTTTAGTCGATTTAAGTTTTTTGAAATTCGTGTTTTAAGGTTTTTGAAATTCGCACTAGTTCAATAATATTCAATAATCAATAATTGCATTATTGTTATTGTTAAAACTCGTAATTTCTTTCAGTGTAATACTCTCATTTTAAGTATGTTCTCTTTGTGATAAAGTGATAATCTTCATGGATGAAAACATAGAGAAATCTTATCGTTTTTATTCCATTTTTAAGTGGCCGCTTTTTTCTCTGTGTACGCAGCACAAACAAAACACATGCTGACTGTCAATGTCAAAAAAGTTATTAAATTACATTTAATACCTTTGCCAAGACATTTGCTTTACAATAAAACAAAAAAGTTTTATATAAAACGTTTAGAATAAATTTACGAAAATACTGAGAGAATGATGATACCTTTTCGAACATATTTCGTTTTTTTCGGTAGAAAAAAAATCAACATGGAGATGTTATCGTTACCAAAAGGTTTCAAATAATTTGAAATTTTTGTCAACTTACAACATTTTATTGAAGTCTTTCCAATGTAGCTGTGTTTTAAAACTACATTTTAGTTTAAAATAACCAATTTATTACTAAGAAACTAAAGAAATTTATTAGAAAAATTTACATTTTACATTTTTGACTCCAAATACTTTTGTAACGGTTAGACAGGCACCACACACAACTCAACTTGGTTTTTGTTCATGCTGCTTCTTAGTAGATTCTCAGAAACATAAAATCGTTTTAATCGGCTGACAAGTTTTGAAGTGTAACCCATACACCAAAGATGATAGAAATCCCATATATGGTATTTACCAGGGTTCGTATTTCGTGGGTAATGGGTCAGTGTATTATGGCCTGTATTCAAAAAGAGTGATCCGTGTGTCTGTTCCAACTATCGCGGTATCAGTCTTTTATCCACCGCGTATAAGGTCTTGTCGAGCGTATTATGTAAAAGACTAAAACCATTTATTGAAAACCTGATTGGACCTCTTCAGTGTGGTTTTAGACCAGGCAATTCCACGACTGACCAAATATTCACGCTACGCCAAATCCTGGAAAAGCAAATGGATACATACCTCCTTTTTGTCGATTACTAAACTGCTTTCGATAGCCCCATACGGGGAAAATTGTACGAAGCTATATCTGAACTTGGGATGCCGGCAAAACTGATCCGGCTCTGTAGAATGACGCTGGCCAACACCAAATCAGCAGTGAAGGTGGGGAAAGACCTCACCGAACCATTCTGTACCAAGCGAGGACTTCGACAAGGCGACACACTTTTGTGCAATCTCTTCAACATCTTAATGGAGATAATAATGACAAAGGCTGCAGTAAATACGAACAAGGCAATTAACACGAAAAGCCATATGTTGCTGGCGTATGCTGACGACATAGATATCATTAGGCGAAATTTGCGAGAGGTTACTGCAGTATTTTCAAGTATCGAAAAAGAATCAGCGAAGGTGGATCTTGCTGTTAATGAAGGCAAGAAAAAATTGATGGTGTCAATGACTAAAAAAACCTCTCGACTTGGTCCGCACTTGAACGTTGACAACCGATTTAATTTTGAAGTGCTAGATGAATTTTTGAAATTAAAAATCGCTAAAATGCCCTCTTGTCTGTATCTCAGAAACGGAGCGTCGTCCCCTAATTCGTGGGTAGCTGCTACCCATTATTTTCTCCATACTCTGTGGATAATGTTCATTACACATTCACCACGACGATGTTTATGGGTTACGCATGCGGGGTAAATACGAACTCTAGTATTTGCCATATTCGATTATTCACCATTTTTCGATTGCGTCGTTTGAATTTGAAAATAAAAATATAGATAACAGAAAGGCATGATATTTTTTTTTGACAGTACAAAAGGCAAAAAAGAATGGTTAAAAAGTTTTTTCAATAGTCTTTGTTTTCAGGGAAGTTTTTTCCATATCCAACATTCCTGCGCCATCTAGAAAATTTTCCTTGACTTTCATATTCACCACTTATATTTCACCATCTATACTTTTCTATCATCTTTGCCATACACATCGTCGTGGGGAATGGGTAACTATCGATTACCCATTACCAACACAAATAATGTGTAGTTACGAAATACGATGGGGAATTTCCCACAGGGTATGGGGTTAGCGGCCTTTACACATTACCCACGGCGATGGGTAGGGTTGTCCATCCCCATTTTTGATCGAAAACATGAAAAAGTTAGAAAACCGCCTATATCTCGAAAACGGAGTGTCCAATCGAAAAAAATAACCAATTGTTGCTGATTTTTAAGTGGTTTTGATAAAGTGATTCAAATCTTATGTAAGTTTTTTTTTTCAAAAAATCGCCAAAAGAAACTCACTAAAATAAAAATATGGCTTTAATTCGGAAACGGTGCATCCAATCGCAAAAACTATCGTTAGCCATTCCCCACGACGGTGCATTAATATGTAACACTTTACCCACGAAATACGAACCATGGTTACCATAAAAGTTTCAACATCACCAAGGTGGTCTACTTTGGACACCCTGTAGAACAACGTATGATGAAACGGGTGCCTCGACATGCCATATTCTGATTGCCTAACTCCTCCTCTAGAAATACCTACTACATTTTAAAACCATCAGTATAATAGTTTAGAAGTTCTTACAGTATTACCACTTTTTTGCAATCGCCCCCACTGTGTGACGGATAAAAAATACCTAAATTGTGATAAAACGACATCTCACATTTTATCTGATATTATTATGAAATCTACGACGAGATGAAACCGAAATCGAATTAGGAGGCAAAAAAGAAAAAAAATACACAAATAATGAAGGGGGAGAAGGAGCAAGTCAAAAAAAAACACACGAGACAACTGCCAATACCATAATTCCGTCGTTGACGACGTCAGCTACGAAGCTAAAAATGAAGTTAAGTGAAATGAAAGCAAAAGCGTTTAATGAAAAAAAAATATTTCATGGTCAACATGTGGTCATCAAAAGACGGAAAAAACAACTACAACTATGTGGCCAAGTTGTGGAGTTGACAACAACAAATTGTATGTATTTATTACAGCATCAATGGACACTGACGACGACACACGGCCAGGCCAGATAAACGACGAGTTTTTTTGTTGACAAAATAAATATCTCCAATAACCCAACACAAAAAAGCCAGGAAAACAAACTGCAACCAATACAAATTCTCTTAATTGTAAACAGAAATAATATGTAGTTGGTTATAGTAAACTAATATATTACGAGGGCTGTATGATAATAACTAGTTGGTTGCGAACAGAAAAGCGTGGGGACTACAGACCACTTTTGCTAATGAAATACCTCATAATGAGAAACAATTTTTGAATATCTTGCTAAGTTTTTGTATAACGTTTGGTTTGAAGTTAAAAGCGCCACGCAACATTCGATATATCAGCAAAACGCCACGATCCACAGTGGACGAAAGAGACAATCAAGCGAAATTTAATTCAAATCTTAAACATAAACGAAGAAATTCTTATATACATACATGGTAAATATAGAGATATCAACATTTAAGAAAAAAAGTTATTTTAATCATAGGTTAGAAGAATGTAGCAATTTAGAACATCACAATCACAGTGAGTCAAACAAACAAAAGAAACACAAAAACCAGACCGACGAATGCGGTCGGATCGCAAAAGTTACACTGCACGGAAAACTAGTATAGGCTACAGACAAAAATGTTTCTATTAATGAATTCATCACACTAAAAATAGATGAGAAAAAATAACCAACAAACCCGTTTGTTGAAAACAAACACTGCAAGCACTAACCGTTCATATTTGTTTCGAATTGTATGTTTATCAATATGGCAACCTTATAAATTGCATAACCTTAATAAATTGCACCTGATAAACAAATTATTGAATACATTCGCATTTTCAACAAAGAAAATATTTGAAATGAAGTAAAGAACCCCCACAAACAATTATAAGATATTGCGAAGATATCACATTTTAATCGTCATATAAAGTATAAACCAAGTAGCAGTTTTTCCTTTTATTATTATTATTATTATCAAGATATTGCAGGGGATACTCAGGGGGAAAAATAATATTTTTTGACATTTGAAAAATTAAAAATATTTTGACTTAATGGGGACTACAAGGCTATGAAAAATTAAAAATTTGATCCCTTCTGAATGACCTACAGACTTGAAAAATGCTGACCTATACACGCAGAAAATCTGTATTTTTTTGTTGTTTGGCTGCAAATATAAAGTGTTTTAAAGTGTGTTTGGAAGTATAATGTACTTGTGTCCAAACATATTGTGTTTGCTATTCAATTTTACATGTTTGAGAAACAAGGATTAATATGTTAGAATATATGTGTTTGCGACCCACATATACATATTTATGTTTGTGATACAAATACAGCTGTTTGTTGAACTGTCTATGCTCTCTCGAGAGCAAGAAAATAAAAGAGGGACAACGAGAGAGTCTATCTTGTAAGTGTGTATTTGTATTTGTGCATTATTCTCTCAGTCAGTGAGTCATAAATATTCCTGAATGTGCGTGTAAATTGCACATGAAGTGTTTCTTATTTTGGGTGATGTATTGCGTTTTAGTTTCATGTATTTAGTCGTCAATGGTTCATCGGACAGAGGATATCAAAAGCGCTTGATCAGTGAAAAACGAATAAACGAAGGCTCGGACCAGGGGGGTTCTATGCCACAGGTATTCAACCTTAGAGTTGGCAAAACATGCATGATAAAGTAAGAAAGATAAATATCGATAGATGACTGGAAGTGTGTAGGGTTGCTCAATGTGTTTTTCATACATTTGCCTTTGTGCAATTGAACCAAAAGTTCAAAACTCATCAACAGGGAATATTTTTGTGATAATTAAATCGAGGAAAAAAGGGATTACAAGTGAAATGAAGCAAAATGTAATGAAGTGTTAGGGTAAAATTATTTATAGAGATTGCATATTAAACTCAAATTTAATAAAATAAAGATTTTTCTCATTCTGAATGGGTTGCCAAGTTTGTATAACTGTGTGCTCCAACTTTTATTGGATTCCCGTCAAAGAAAAACAGCTGTTGCAAATTCTTAGTATATTATACTCTATGGCTCGGACGGTTAAATGGTTTGTGATGTTACTTTGGTTTCTGTGAATGTGTTTCGTATAGATGTATGTGTGCTACCAAAGTGAGAAATGATTTTGAGGAAAGAAACGGCGGACCATTTGTGAAATAATTGTAATAAAAAAACACAAGTAATTAATCCACGCTTGGCTTGCATGAACTTGATTTGTATATAAATATCTTGTTTGTGTACCAACGCATAGTAATAACCAACGCATATCTGAAACCTTCTGAAAACAAAAACGTGAGAGACAACAAAGAAAGGAGAAGCAAAAGAGCAGCAGATTCCGATTTCATGAAAAAAAACAAATAATGTATTCAATGCAAGTTAATGTAAAAAGGGCCGTTTTAAATCTTTTAATTTTTTTTTTAAATTGTTTATAAATGTGGATTTATATTGTCAAAATTAATTATAATAAATAATACATACATATATATTGAAATCAACGTATAATTCGTTCCTAAATATTATTATGTTTGGCAGGAAATATGCATACGTTTCCACGTAAGTACATGCAGGTTTGGGGGGAAACACGCGAAAGCTTCCACGTAAGTATATGGATGTTTGGGATGAAGACCGCATATGTTTCCACGTAAAACCATATATGTTTGCCATTAAACATGATACTGTTTATATTTAAATACAAGGGAGTTTGGACTTGCAAACATATGAATGTTTGAAGTCAGATCAGGGCACGCAACCATTGCACCCCCGACGGTCACATTTACCATTAATCGTGACTTTAAAATCTTTTTACTTTTCTATTCAGCATTACTTTTCAATTTTAAAATTAAAAATTATCTGATAAATGTGGTTGTAATTTTGTTACAATTCTATTGACAAGTTATGATACTTAATTATTAAACAAGCCTCGTTCTTAGCCTCTGTCTGCTCTGCAAGACAAATGTACTCGCCTCCTTTTAGACAAAAGCCCTACCCAAAATGTATATAAATATTTTCCGAATCCATCGTTTATAACCAACTGAGTGGTGGATTTTTTATAGGTATGTTATGGCTATCTAATGATATTCTTTAAGAGATGTGTGAGAGTCTGTAAACGTTTGTTTGTTAAATTCAATTTTGAAGATACTCGTCGTGTATGTCGTGTCGTATGTATCATAGTATGAAACGACGATGCCAACAATTAAGTCAATGAATGAATAAATGTTGGAGGCATAAATGTACAATCTCTCACAATTACACTAACCACTACTATATGTATGTACAGCTTGACAGCGGCATGTGCCACGATGAGATACTGTAATGGAACGTGCAAAATATCGTAGAGTACTGAAGAAATTAACACATTTGAATTGAACATATTGACAAGGTTAAAGTGACTGACTTTACTTGACTTGGCTGAGAGATCTTATCGTATGTGTGTTTCAAATTAGAGAAATGTAATAGAAATATTAATCGAAAACGAAATAGAAATAAAAATAATAAATAATAAATAATATACAATAGAAATTTGAAATTCAGAAAATAAAGTCCCACACTACAACAAAGTCTACAGTGACTTGTGTATTGAGCGCCGTCGGGCCAGTTTGAAAAGCGGAAACACCTGTTGTAACGATGTCAACCACTCACTGCGTTATAGGAAATGGTATAGAAACACGTTTGAAATCCCTCATTAATTACCGGCATTAATTAAGAGAAAATCAAGAGGGAAATTAAAAATATGCGGCTTAAGGAATCTATACGCACAAAGTTCCCACATTCCTAGAAATCAATAATATCTACTGGGTGCAGTTAAACATGAAATAAATCATTTTGAATTGTTTCCGTGCAACAGCAAGAACTCATTTAATTAAATGCAATTGGTAATAATTACTTTATCGACATTAATCAATAACTATTAATTTTATAGTTAATGTATAATTGGTGTAAACGTACGTAGTTATTAAAATATGGTGTTGACAAGTTGGTTGATAACAGCGGGGGAAATCACTGTAACATTCAATGGTAGTACGTACTATAACTTTTTGATCCAATCGCAACCAATGTTGCCACGTGGCACACAAAACCGCCAGTGTGAAAATGAATCCCAAGGTAATGGAAAAGCGGATGGACATGCGATGACGCATGGAATTTTGGCAACAAAAATTATTGAACTGGCCGAAGAAGGCAACAACATGATAAATTGCTTGTTTATGTCTGATTAGGCCGATTTTGATTTAAACGGCAATGTAAATAAGCAAAATTGCCGTATATGGAGTGAATCTAATCCAGAAATACTCCTTGAGACGAAAATGCACCCAGAACGAGTCACTGTGTGGGGCCATACTTCTTTGAAGAAAACTGTGTAACAGTAATTGTCAATGAGGACCGTTATTTGAAGATGTGAAGGAGTATCCATATCTTAGCATTTGGTTCCAACAAGATGGAGCAACTGTACACATAGCCAGACCGGTTATGGCAGACCTCCAACGAAAACTCCCAAACAAAATAATATCCAGAAACTCCCACTTGACCTGACTGCACCAGACTTTTTATGGGGTTATGGCAAGCAAGAGGTGTACAAAACGAAACCAAGGAAGCAGCCCATTAAAACAATAATTGAGGCGATCCTGACTTCAACCCTTCAGGCCGTAATATGTGTGGATGAGCATGGAGGTAATTTGCAGTCAGTCTATCAACTTCAAAACCAATTCGTTATACAGGGTGATTCAGGAAGTTCCGGACAAATTTCTCCAGCGTTTTCCTTGGCTCATTTCATGAAGAAAAATCCACTAGCACCATGTCCGAAAATGCAAGCGTGCGAAATGGCAGCGGGTTCAAAATTTTCGGATTGGCGGTCGGAGGGTAGTAGGGTAAAGTTGCTAACTTCTGAGCCAGTGGACGGACATAAGTTAACTGCCATCTGGCTGAGCAAATTGAGGTTCCCTATTTCCCTATTTCTTATTTGAATGTCAAGATCTGTGGTGTCATCCCGACTAGGCACCGTGCGTTACAGCGAAACGAATATAAACCTCGACAAATTTGCCTACTGTGTCGCTGCGTATGTGTGTAACCATTAATTTCTGAAAAACAAAAAACAAAACAAGAGTTTTGCCAAAGTTTCCAAGCGTCCGCTTTAATAAATTTCTTAAAAAAGGGTGAATTTCATAAAATTTCATAAAGAAATGTAAGTAAAAATGTATTTGCATGTTTTTTTTTAACAAAGAATACATTTCTACTGGCCAAAAGTCTATATTCAATAGTGAGTGTTGCTTGTGTCTCTTATATATTGATCAATGGAAAAGTGTCGAACATGTTTTAATAAGCAACAGGAAAGTGTACATCTCTTAGCCATTTGAAGAATATAAATGTGTATCCTTTGTAGAAACGAACAAATTTGATACCCAAGAGTTTGATACTTTTATCTAATCATTCTTAAATTTCTTCGCTCGCAGGGAACATTGGCTGGTGTCTTCGGCAGTGACAAACGAGAAGTGCTACTACATTTGAGGAGCCTGGTAATTGGTGATTCTACTATTACTAAATGTTACTATTGTAAACAACAATGCAATAAATACTTCTTTAATTAAAAACAAAATTTGTTTCCGTAAATATGAAAAAAATTGGCTGAACATTTGGTAAGATTGCACAGAGAAACTAATCTAATTCGCCTACAATAAATTCTGTACAATGCCATTTTTGCACTGTGTAATTCTGCAAATATGCAAGGCAAGTTTTCATATTGTTGATGAACGCAAAATTGCCTATGTTTATTGGTAATGTTGCCCAATTGAATAGCTGACCCTATGTTGCCCAGTGCATTGGCTAATATCAGTCCATCAGTTTAGGTAATATTACACTAGGTTTTTTTTTCTGTGCATGTGGTGTTACTTTTGTTTGTTAAAATAATCGAAATGTAAACATTTCGTTCCCAAACAATTGTTTTCGTATGAAATAACTTTGGTGTAACAACCCTGTAATTGATTTTGCAAATGAAAAGATAGCGAAATTTTCGGTTCACGATTATTTTGTTATTTTTTATACCACAGTGCAACACGAAAAAATATTACCATATACGGACACCACTACGCGATAAAAGACCAAAAAAAAAGACCCCTGGCCCAAAGTCCTCCAGGTTTTTTTTATGGGCCCCCAAAGAAGTGGGGCATCGGTGTCGTTTTTGCAAAAAAGTGATCATTTTCTCAAGCTCATATCTTGCAAACCGTTCGGAATTCTGATTTACTCTCTGAGGCAAAGTTGTAGCTCTTGTCATAAAGATCAAAAATTGTAAAAAACAAAATCAAAAAAAACATCATCTTCAAGGTCAAAATCGCGAAAAACTTTAAAAAATGAGCGAAAAATCGCCCAAAAAGCGTTTTTTTTTTATTTTCCGCTTTTACGAACAAATTTACTTTATGATAAATGGGCCAATTTTCTTTGGCCTGGTAGGGCTTACAGCGCTGATTAAAACCCGAAAGTTTTTTTAAGGAGGCCGATCCAACTTCTTGAGATATAGTCCTTTATAGCTTGAGTATATAATCGCTTATATCTCACCCATTTCTTATCCGATCTGGTTGAGATGGGTATCATTGAGAAGACCTTTGAAAACACTATAAATCTGTATATAAATATGTTAATTTTTATTAACTCATTGGGGCAAATTAAAAAAAAAAGATTTTTTAACCTTACTTTTTTAATAAAAGTCTGGTTTTCTCAAAAAACAGCCCCAGTAAACTTATTTCTTCCTAGACTCAGTAAAAGACAACACTTCAAGCTTTTTTTAAGGTATAATACTCTGCATTAACCCTTCTATGACCGGAGATAGTGAGGTTTTTCTAACAAAACTACTTTCAGGGAGCCAAAATTTCGCTTAAAAACAATTGAAGTGTAAGAAAATAAGCGATTTCTTAAAAAAAATGTTGATTTCCAAACCTTTAAACGTAAATAATTGTCAGTGAGGAGGCCGAGTGTGTGAGTGCACTGTACCTTCATTGATAGTAAGTGCATTTTAATAAAAATTGTCAAGCTGGTGGGTGAGTTCCCGTGCCCAAACTATCAAACAACTACCTGGAAGCAAACATCTGCATTGAATTCACATAAAAACAACTTCTTTCTTATGGGATCGAAAATTTTATAAGGCGGCTTTTATAAACGGGGCTTAAGTGGAGCTTTGTTTGTTCGTATAAGGTGTGTTGGTATTCCTAAACTTGTGGAGATGGAAGCTGACGAGATATCGTTGTGTGTGTCGTTAGAATATATATAAAATATCGATTAATTTCGTACTCAAGTTGATTACGCATGTGCAATTAAGACAAAATGTTAAATACTAATTAACTTCGTTCTCCAGTTGATTACGTATGTAATTGAAACACTAAATAAATTCTTGATTATCTTTGAACTCAACACAAGTTCACATGTAATTGAAAATATTATATAACATTGATTAACGTTTTACTCAAGCTGATTATAATTTTTTTACAAATATATTCAATTATCGACCTGATAATTGAGTTGACAAATTTCGTTTCTGATTGAGTATTAATTTTTTTTTCTTGTGTAGTAATTGTATGATATCTTTTTTTTAAACCTCGTTGGTTTACAGTGTTCCGATTGGCCAAAAATTGTATATATTTATGTTTCCCAATTTAACAGAGGTCCCTAACAGATTGCCAATTTAACTGAGGTATGTTAAGTCGCTAACAGATATCTGCAAATAAAATTGATTTTTATCTGCGCTAATTTGATTTATTTTTAAATGTATTGACGACACCCTGAAAAATCTGACTGTTCTGGTGGTTTGGATGCAAATATAACGTGGTTGTAGCGTGTCGCAAATATAGTATACTTGTGTCCAAACACATTGTGTTTGCTATTCAATATTTCATGTTTGAGACACAATGATTAATACAAGGTGGCGCAAAAGTAAACTTCCGATGTTTTTTGGCTGTAATTTAAAAAAAAAATGAAAAACTTTGATTCTTCTTGTGGATTATTTTTATTTGGTCTTTTAATTTTTTTTTACATCAAGTCGAGAATATGATGTCATGTAAATGGCCGCCGCCACAGTTGATTGTCATTTGAGCCCTTTTTATGGCATTTTCCATCACTTTGGCCAAAACTTCCGGCGATTCGTCCTCACATTCTTGACGGATATTGTCTTTAAGAGCTGCAAGAGTCTGGGGCTTGTTGACATAAACCCGCGACTTCAAAAAGCCCCACAAAAAGAAGTCTGGAGCGGTCAAATCAGGCGATCTTGCTGGCCAGTGCAAATCGCCAAAACGGGAGATTAGGCGCCCGGGAAATGCATCCTTCAGCATATCGGTTGTGGCAAGTGCAGTGTGTGCCGTTGCACCATCCTGTTGGAACCACATGTTTTCCAATCCCAATTCATCAAGTTGCGGCAAAAAGAACTCGTTGATCATTGCTCTGTAGCGCTCACCATTCACAGTAACCGTTTGGCCCGCGACGTCTTCGAAGAAAAAAGGTCCTCGGCTACAGCAGCAATATTCTCTGCAGAAAGGCTACTCCGGGGTCTGCCACGCCTGGCAGCATCTCGTGTTGTGCCAGTCTCTTCGAGGCGAGCGGCTAAACGTCGCAGTGTTTCACCAGTAGGCGTTGGACGGCCAGGAAATCTGCGACGAAATTCACGTTGTGCCAAAGTCACCGACCGATTATTGGTCAGCAATATTCCGCGTTCTGGAGCAGTGTAGCGTAACATTGTTTATTAACGTGTATTTCGCATGTGTTTACTACACAAATGTCAAAACAGAACTGACATTAGGGGCCAATCGCAAAATTTATAGCATTTTCTGATAGGAGGATTACTTTTGCGCCACCTTGTAGGTTATAAGATATATTTTTGTGACACAAATGTAGCTTCAATTTTTGAAAACTGCTGAAAACAAAAACGTGACAAAAAACATAGAAACAAAAAGGCAGCAAATCTTCAATTCATGAAAACAATGCTTGCAAACACATACATGTTGCATGCAACATGCTGCTGGGGCCGGTTTTTTTTCAGCGTTACCCCCTATACGGAAACTTCCCACTAAAACTCAACAAATGTCTGCTGGGTATAAGCGTTTAATCTGCTCATCAGTGGACGTGGTTGTGTCGCATCTGGCTGTAAGATAAATAATGCAAAAGGGTGGAAATCTAGACCCATATAATGGCGATTTCATTTTTGACAAATAAAACAGTAATAAGTGTTAATATTGTCATAAAATCACTTACTCCAGTTTGGAATTATAAATCGTATAAAATCCTTTAAATTCGTAGTCTAAGCACATTAACATGACTTCAAAGAACGGCGGCGCAATGCTCAGAAATGTTTATAACCCCATTAATTTAATTAAATCAAAAAAAAAAGGATTGCATAAGAACATGTTTAATGTATCTCTCATTTTAATCGCAATACCGCAATATTGCATCCCAGCGAACAATTATAGAGTCTGTTGCTAACATCATATGGGCAAATATTTTGCGCAAAATGGCTGACAATTTTGGCAAAGACAAAAGATTTCGGCAAATATTTCGACAATATGAACATTGTGTAAAAACAAATGACCTTCCATTCCGTTACTGGTTCCGCGGAACACAAAATAAATGTATCAGCAAAAATTACCAACAGCTGATATGTTCTTGTCGACGAAATGTGTCTCTAGTGCTGTTATTGTTCCTTAAAAAGCTATGCTTTCCATGGCTCAAATCATAGACGTGGGTCTGAAAAATCAATATGCCTGGATTCGATTTCTGGTAGGGGAAAATTCGATAGCTGAGAAAACAATAATGTAAGTAAAAAAAGGTAATAACGTATAAGAATAATTTCAGACAAATACATTTCATTTCGTAAATCTTCTTTACTTTAAATGAAGATGTCGCTCAAGAGAAATTTGTAGATGGTCAACTGATATATGTTCTTGTTTTGCGTAAAAGACTCACATGGTTTAGGGGCAAACTCGAACAAATACATCCATCCAATGCTAGAATCAAGAGTATAACAGATGTAGCAAGATGCTCCCCTTCCGATTTTTTGTAATTGAATACGGTTGAATTTTATGTTTCGGGATTTGGCAACCCTAGTATTGCAATCAGGCAACTGACAGCTCTATCGTAACGTTGAACATTTTTGAGGTTATGTGTACTCAGAACGTTTTGACATACGAGCGCTATTTGTGTTGTTTACAGTAACTTAAAAGATTCATCTCGGCCCAAAAATGGAATTAAATCGTGAACATTTTCGTGCGATTATTTTTTACAACTTTCGACGTGGATTAACTCAGCAACAGTGCACGGATGAACTTAATTCAATTTTTGGCGATGAAGCTCCATCAAGGACCAGTGTTTATCGATTTTATGGTGAATTCAATCGTGGTCGTAGTTCACTCCAAGAGGAATTTCGTGAAGGTCGTCCAAAATCAGCTGTTGTTCCGAAAACCATTGATGCTGT
This sequence comes from Phaonia tiefii, assembly GCA_963931995.1. Classification (NCBI taxonomy): domain Eukaryota; kingdom Metazoa; phylum Arthropoda; class Insecta; order Diptera; family Muscidae; genus Phaonia; species Phaonia tiefii. The sequence goes on from OZ008367.1 coordinate 18,615,081, forward strand.
GCGCGAACTGATTTTGCAAGATCGTCATGTGACCTATCGTGAGATTGATACAACCTAAGGCATTATTGGGACCAGCATACATTCAATATTGCATAAACATTTGACTGTCAACAAAGTTTGTTCGCGTTGGATCCCACACAATTTGTCAATCGCGCAAAAAAAGGCTAGTGTCGATTGGTCGAAAGAAATGCTCCAAAAATACGATCGCGGTGCTTCGAAACACGTCTATGACATCGTGACAGGTGATGAATCCTGGATTTACTCGTATGAGCCCGAAAGTAAACAGCAGTCAACTGTATGGATGTTTCAAGATGAGCCAAATGCAACAAAAGTTTTTCGCGCCCGAAGCACTTCCAAGCAAATGGTCGCCTGTTTTTTCGGAAAAACCGGACATGTCGCAACCGTACCACTAGAACAACGCAGAACAGTAAATTCTGAGTGGTACACAACCATTTGTTTGCCAGTTGTCTTCCAAGAAATCAGGATAACCAATCGCCGAAGACGGATCACTCTTCACCACGACAATGCGAGCTCTCACACATCGGCTGAAACAATTGCATTTTTGAGCACCCAAAACATCGATTTGGTGGGCCATCCGCCGTATAGTCCTGACTTGGCACCGAATGACTTCTTTTTATTCCCGTACGTAAAACAACAAACTGAGAGGTCAACGTTTTTCCTCACCTGAAGAAGCGGTTGCTGCATTCAGAATGCATGTTTTGGAGATACCTCAATCAGAGTGGCAAAAGTGTTTCGACAATTGGTTCAAACGCATGCAAAAGTTTATAAATCTTCATGGGGAAAATTTTGAAAAACAATAAAGTGATTTTCGATGATTAATATTTGTTTTTGTTCTCTAATCCCGAAACATAAAATTCAACCCTCGTATTTTGCTGGGATGTTATTAAAAGTATTTTGAATACTAATAAAAAAAAACGATAATGTCAAAAAGCGCTTGATATACAGATGTTTTGCCCGCTTTAAAATCAGTAGTTATTGACGTCAAATTTTTGGAAACGGAAACATTTTAAAAAATAAACATCAAATTTAAAAAATAAAAAAAATTAAAAATCTGATGGCAAAAAAATGTTTCCATTTTGACCACGCACGAGTTCGGTTTTCGAACCATTACTTTGACATGTAAATTTTGTACTCAATATTATTTTATATTTTCGCTTTATATCTATAAAGATACAAGTCTGCGAAATTTTGAAAAGATCGTGCGGTGAATAGCATCGTTCTGTTAGGTCATAAGGAATTTATTTATTTTAATAGCAATTCAGATCAAATTAACATTGTCAAAACAAATGGTTTTTTTCCATAACTATTTGTTTCGGTTTTAGCATTTTTGCGTTGCAATTTAAGGATTTTAAATACACATATCCCTCAATTTACACACATATAACTTTAAATTATTAAGCTTTGACACGTTTTTTATGTAAAAGAATTATATTAATTTTTTAGTAAATATAATTTGTTTTTTTCTTTCTTAGATGTTTTTAATTTACTTTAAAATTAGAGTCTGTTAACAAAATTCTTTATTAGGTGGTTTCGTCTTTTCTTCGATTTACACGATTTTCATGCAGAAATTTGTAACAACGATTTTCAACATCGTCTCAGCAACGTATGGTATCTATCATGTAACACAAGGTATAATTGTATTACAAATAACAAAATCGTCAACATTTTCTACACGTTCGGTTTCATTTTATATTTTAACCGTTTATGATTTTGAAGTTTTTACTAGAAGGTTTTATTTCCATGTTTTTTTAATATCTTATAAATAATTCTTTTTTCATGATTTTCCCCCTTTTCTGTTATTTCCCCGTTTTTCTTTAAAGAATTTGCACAAATTTAAATACTTTTAGATAAAAGTAGTCAAAAAAACAAGTGCTAGTCCTAGAATAGATCTGTTCAGAAGCAGAGATATAAGGAAACCGATTACGAGCCGGTCGATAGGAGCGGCGAGTGTTCTTATGTTCTTCGGTATAGCTGATTTTATTCGGCTTCTAGCGACTTGAAAGACGGGCCGGCCGATCAACAAAGCCGCCGATAATCTCTTCTAGGTTTAGAATACAAGTTGTTACTATTTCACCTAACCATGCAGGGTACTTCTAAAGAGTTTTTCAACAGAGACGCTACATAAGTAAATCGATAGGGACAGCAAACGACGCCATATTTTTTCCCACTCTTTTGACATTTCTCTTCAGTAAGGTTTGCCATTTCATCATGGAAAGATATACGAGCCAACAACGAGTCGAAATTATTAAAATTTACTACCGAAATTTGGAGTCAGTGGCCTCAACTTTAAGAGCGCTACGTCCAATTTATGGTCGGCTCATTTCTGGCTGAATGACTTCGTCAATAAGCAAAATATGCGTTATTGGTCAGATAGCAATCCACACGTAATCCATGAGTCATCATTGCATCCCGAAAAAATTACGGTTTGGTGCGGTTTATGGGTCGGCGGCGTCATTGGGCCGTACTTCTTCCGTGATGATCAAGACCGGCACATTACTGTGAATGCGAATGGCTACCGTTCAATGATAACCGAATATTTTTGGCCCCAATTGGATAATATGGACTTGGAGGACATGTAGTTCCAACAGGACGGCGCCACAAGCCACACAGCGAATGCCACAATCAATTTATTGGAAACCAAGTTTGGTGAACGTGTTATCTCACGAAATGGCCCAGTCGATTGGCCGCCTCGGTCGTGCGATTTGACGCCGTTAGATTATTTCCTGTGGGGATTCCAGCGACGATTGATGAACTTCGTACGAATATCGAACGTGAAATTGCAGCAGTATCGGCCGATTTATGCTTCAAAACCGTCGAAAATTGGGTTCAGCGTCTGGACTTCTGCAAGCGTGCCCGTGGTGGCCATGCAAAATAAATCGAGTTCCATACATAATGGCATCGAACGTACTTTCACAGGAATAAAAAATTTCATTGGTATCTAAATCCGGTTTTGTTTTATTTAAAAAAACTTTTGTAGCGCTCTTATTGAAAAACCCAATACTTCTCTACTACTACTAATCAATTATGTATTTGGAAACAAATGCGCGAAAACCCAACAGAATTTCTAGAAAACGAAACAGTAAAGTTACTATGCACGAGTTACACACGCTGATACAAATCGGACCCAGCAACATATTGCAGGAAACATGTACATGTTTGCAAGCATTGTTTTCATGAATTGAAGATCTGCTGCATTTTTGTTTCTTTGTTGTCTGCGCGTTTTTGTTTTCAGCTGTTTTCAACAAACAAAGCCATATTTGCGCCACAAAAACATATGTTATAACCTATTTATCATTGTGTCTCAAACATATTATATTGAATAGCAAGCACAATGTGTTTGGAAACAAGAATACTATATTTGGGACAAACTACAAACACGTTATATTTCATCCAAACAACAAAAAGGGACAGATTTTTCAGCGTGTAGAAAAGATCTATTCAGAAATTGAGATATAAGTCGACCGATTGCGAGGCAGTGGATTGGCGCAGCCGAGTGTTCTTCTGAGTCAATAGATGATAGATAATGAAAATCGAGCCGGCCAAACAACAAAGCCGCCGATAGTTTCTTCTACGTTTAGAATACAATTTGTTAATATTTCACCTAACAATGGCAGGAAACTGCCGGCAAAATTTCGATGATAATTTGGAAAGAAATACGCGAAAAAATAACAGAATTTCTATAAAACGAAACAGCAAAATTTCTATGCAATTTTTTCTATAATAATAATTTCTATTACTAAATGCAGCAATTTTTTCGTCCGATTCAGATTCAAATGTCGAAGCTGATGAAGAGTAAAACAAAAAACACCTGTTGCAGAAGAAGGATACAGCTTCATGAATGCAGCACATGCAGAATGTTGGAAATATTTTGGACCACTGTACGTCACAAACAAACCAATGTTAAATAACTACACGCGACCCCAGCATCATATTGGAGGAACCATGTAGATGTTTGCAAGCACTGTTTTCCTGAATTGAAGATCTGCTGTATTTTTGTTTCTTTAGTTGTCTGTCCCGTTTTTCTTTTCAGATGTTTTCAACAAACAAAGCCATATGTGCGCCAAAAGAACATGTATTATAATCTATTAATTATTGTGTCTCAATCATGTTATATTGAATAGCAAACAGAATGTGTTTGGACACAAGAATACTATATTTGGGACAAGCTACAAACACGTTATATTTGCATCCAAACAACAAAAATGGACAGATTTTTCAGCGTGTATAACTTATCCAACATCTACTTGAAAGAGAAGACAGGAAAAATATTCTCATAAGCTAAATGAATGATTATATCCCATGAAGAGATTTGGGAGGGCTTCTCACAAACCAGTGAGCTGTGCACGTTCTAGGTTTATACTCACTAATTACACCGGTTCCGAACCTGTATTTTGAAAAGCTTTTTACGCCTATATACTCGATGGTCTTGCCGTCACTAAGCGAGGCGACCGCCGTCGAAAGAAATTTAAGGTGGTCAGAGCGGGGATCGAACCCACGTTCACAAGAGCGGCGCACACTACCATTGCAACACCGACGGCCACTTACGTAGTATATGTTGTCTGTCAAATTCGTCAGTTTGTTAGGAAGCTGCAAATCTTTAGTTGCAGGGAGGCGAGTATATACATATATGTTAGGATAGTAACTGGAGAGATCGGTCCACGGAATATGTTATCAAAGTGTTCTAATAGATTTTTTGTTGTAAAAGCTTTCTTGTAAATAGTAAACTTTATTATCACTTTGTTCCCTGACAAATTGTTCCTATAGAACAAGTTTTGAAAAGAAAACATTGCATTAACAAGAAATGTTTCTATAAGAAAACTTTGATAACGAATATTTCTATAAGAAAACCTTCACAACAAAGATTTGTCTACGAAAACTTTGGCAACAAAGATTTCTAGAGCAAAGTTTTGCCAATGAAGTTTTCTAAAACAATAAACCTTTCACAACAAGGTTTTTAAACGAAACCTTTGACAATGTTTCCTAAAGAAACCACAGCTTCTTGTAAACTCACTCGAACACTGATACCTTGCGCAACAAATAAGATGAATGCGCGCTGAGAATTCAGCCGCCGTGGTTCGAATTCTGAAAACGCCGCTGCCGCCAACAAATTAGGGTCGACTTTGAACCCTTTTGAGGAGATTGATCAACGACGCCTACTAGAAGAAATGAATGAAAAATTCGGCTGTTGCCACAAACGAATTGAGGTTTTCACGACAACTCACAACAAAGATTTGTCTACGAAAACTTTGGCAACAACGATTTCTAGAGCAAAGTTTTGACAATGAAGTTTTCTAAAAGGTTTCTTTACAACCTTTTTTAAATAAATCTTTTAAAACAAAGTTGTTAAACGAAACCTTTGACAATGTTTCCTAAAGTAACCACAGCTTCTTTTAAACTCACTCGAACACTGATACCTTGCGCAACAAATTAGATGAATGCGCGCTAAAAATTCAGCCGCCGCGATTCAGAATCTGAAAACGACAAATTGGGGTCGGCTTTGAACACTTTTGAGGAGGTTGATCAACGGCGCCTACTAGAAGAAATGAATGATGAATTCGGCTGTTGCCACCAAATTGCAGTCGCAACAACCGAATTGAGGTTTTTACGACTGAATTTAGTCCCTATAACTGAAATCGGGTTGAAGCAACCTCGTTTCATAATTGATTTGATTGCATCAACTAGATCTTCAATTATATTTGCTTTGTCAACTAAATTTTCTATAATTATATATAAATTTAATATAAAACTCAGAGGAAAAACAGCGCCGATTCTCGCATTCACTCTGACACCCCCTATTTTCCTTCTCGCACCAAATAAGTTCGGTTCGCTTCGGCTCGGCTTTGAGTGTGCACTCTGTCATCAGCCTAAGGCACCCGTTAAAAAATACTATAATTTAAATGGATAATTTTTTATAAAATTTATTTTCTTTTTAAATATACTCGTATTTTTAGTTCGTTTTTGTAAGCATAAGTACTATATTCTCCCGAAAAGGGATATTTTTAAAGAGAGGTAATTCCTTTATTAAAAGCTAATGGTTTTTTTTAAGAAAATGTACTATTTTTAAGAAGAAGTACTTTCTGTAAAAAAAGAGCCAGAAGAGTATGAATAAAAAAGAAGTACTTTTTTTAAGAACAGGAACTTTTTGAAGAAGTGGTACTCTTTTTAGGAACAGGTTATTTTTTAAGAAAATGTACCTACATATTTTCAGAAAGGCTACTTTTCTCAAGAGAAGAACAGAAAAGGTATTATGTTTTTTTAAGAAAATGTACTTCTCAAGAGAAGAAGAGAAAAGGTATGTAATTTTTAAGAAAATGTACTTTTAAGAAAAGGAATTTTTGTAAAAAAAAAGGTATTTTTTAAGAGAAGTTATTTTTTGAAGAAAGGGGTTTTTTTAAGAAATGGGATTTTATTTAGAGTTGACCCTTTTTTCAAGAATAGGTACATTTTTAAGAGTAGGTACTTATCTCATGAAAAGTTATTTTGTTTCACAAAAATGGTACTCTTTAAAAAAATGTAGTTTTTTAAGAAAAGACAATTTGTTGTAAGAAAATTTACTTTTTTAAGAATAGGTACTTATTTTCAAAAAAAAATACTTTTTTAAGAAGAGGTACTTTTTGTATGAAAATGTACCTTTTTCAGCAAAGGTACTTCTTTAAGATAAGGAATTTTTTTAAAAAGGTACTTTGTTTAAGAATATGAATAGGTATTTGTTTTGAGATAATTTACTTATTTATTTCCTTTTTTTAAACTTCTTTGACTTTGGCTTTTCTAAATTTACTTTTTATTGGGTTCAAAACTACAATATACATATACTAAATATTGGTTACAGGTTACACCTAGAAAACTTCCCATTAAACAAGAAATTTCCAAATAACCAAAAAAGATGTTTAATTTTTTTTTCATTTAGGCCCCATCCCGCAACGTGCGATAAGGAACATCGCTCCAAAAAAACTCACATTTCAGTTGTGTAAATTCGACAATCTGACAATCTCTAATTCGGCTGTGACAACCTCTAATTTATCTGTGACAAACTCTAATTCGGCTGAGACCTCTAATTCGGCTTTGACAACCTTTAATTCAGCTGCGACAACCTCTAAATCGGTTGCGGCAACCTCTAATTTGGCTGTGACAATCTCTAACTCGGCTGTGACAATGTCAAATTCGGTTGAGACAACCTCTGATTCAGCTAGTATGGTTGTGACAACTTCTAAATTCGGTTACGGCTAATTGGGCTGCTGCAACCGAATTTTTTTGTGAGTTTAGTCTCGGTAATAATTGTTAAAGTACAAAAAAAAACTGATTTTGAAGCACAGGCTCCCCGTGGAATGTAAAGGAGAAACGCATCCGTATTTTTTAAAATCAAAAGTAACACACCGATTTAGTTCAAAATTAACTTTTTTTATTTCTAAAATATCTAATAATTACACACAGAGAAGAAATTCGTTGTCACAACTATATTTACAGCCAACTAAAGTTTGGCGGTTCCTTGGACTATCACATTATTCAGTTCTGATTACCAATAATTGTGTTCCGTGCATATCAATTGAATTGTAATTCAGTTTTGGTTGCAGAAACTGAAATATTTAGTTGAAGCCACATCAACAAGATATAAGTGTGATCTTCCAATCACGTTTTAGTTCTAGTAATCAAATTATCCTGTAGTGGTGAATGTTCGATTAGTTGGATGAACGAAAAGTGTTAAAACTAATTCGGTTGTACCAAATAATATTGTGGTATGCTCAACTAATTATGTACTTGAATTTGATGGCTAAACAATCATTTGGTGATGCTTTAACCCATTATGAATTTTATAGAAAAAAAGTAAAAAAAAAAAAATATTTTTTGTTAAAATTGTGTATTTTATATTTAAATATAAACAAAATTATTATTATTTACAACCAAGGTTCGTATTTTGCCCATTTTTGATCGCAAATATGAATATTTTTCTATATCTCGAAAACGGAGCGTCCAATGGAAAAAATAACAAATTTTTACGGGTTTCTAAGGGGTTTTCACAGTGTTCCAATTCGAATGAAATAATTTTTTTTCAAAAAATCGCCAAAATAAGAAAGTCGCTAAAATACAAAAATGGCTATAACTCAGAAACGGTGCATCCAATCGCAAAAATAACAAATTTTTTACCTCCGTAGGAGGCTTTAACCAATGGATGCCTCTCATACGGCATCACTTAAAATCCGTTAAACTAACATTTTTCAAATTAAAAAAAACTAAAACTGAAATATGTATGTATGTATGTCCGAGATAAAGCCATTTTTTTCAGAGATTTTCATCTTTTGATGATTTTTTTAACAAAATATCTTCCATACGATGGACCACTTTATGAAAAATCCTTAGAAACTCGTAAAAAATTGTTTTGTATTCGATTGGATGCTCCGTTTCCGAGATATTGGTATAGGGGCGTTTTAGCGATTTTTGATTCCAGAAATTTTAGTTTTAGCGATTTTTAAAAAATAAAAGTGGTGCCATATTGAAGACATCCATAGATGAAAGCCTCCTAAAGAGGTAAAAAAATTTTATTTTTGCGATTGGACGCACCGTTTCCGAGATTCTTATTTTGCCGATTTTTTGAAAAAAATTATTTCATGCGAATTGGAACACTTTGTGAGAAACCCTTAGTAACCCGTAAAAAATTGTTATTTTTTCGATTGGACGCTTCGTTTTCCAAATACAGACAGTTTTTCTAAATTTTTCATATTTTCGGTATCATATGTATGTTTAAGTTAGTTTGTGTCATCCAGAATAATAGTTCTTTTGCATGTGTATGTGAAGGCGTCAATAGTGGCGTCATATTCAACGATTATGTTTAAGTCTCACTTCACCTCAATTTATGATAATATGTATTCTCCGCTGGCTGATATCTATCTATAAGTATACGTTTTTTTCACAACTTTGTTTATCACTTTCTGTTTAAAATATTAGTTTTTATGTAAAGTTCTTGTGTAACATTCCAATATACGTCATATCTCTTCAACAACAAAAATCGAATATGTACATAACTTTGTAACTTTGTATTTAGTAAGACCGATTTTTAATCTATCAATAACATCGACAAATTATTCTGATGTTTGACAATTAAGAATTCTGATCAAAATACAGACTTTATCGTGGAATTTCCAATGCCTGAATTGACTTCCAACTAATCTTTTCCCTGTGTGTACTATGTACTAAAATTATAGTGAAAATACTTAGCAAATTGAAAAACTATCTCCTAACATTTAGGGAATTGAATTCAATGTTTGGCTATGTTAATTTGACCTTGTGTTTATCCACCATTGCAGTCGTCAATGAATGCACTCTAAATTTCTTAAAATAATCATTCATAAAATTTAAAATTTTGATAAATTTTGTAGTTATACAGACGACGACTGACTACAATACAAAATGTTTAGTATTAGCGAACTGCGCCGCCCTGCTCACATCTCTTGTCGCCGGCAAGTTGGGAGACGGCTGCTATCTCTGCCTACGATTTTTAGGCCAGCAGACAGTGTTGAGACCAGTTGAGGCTAAATCCAGTTAAGACCACCCTAACATTAACTCCCTTTAATAACCGGTTTCGATACATTAAACTACCTAAAATGCCGAGTGGAACCTGAACGAATGAACACCACATGATGTTTTAATAATAAACATTTTAGTCCAGTCATTATTGTTTTTGGCGAATCGAATATAACAACTTTAATGGAACCAGCGAGCCAGCAATATCTGTCATCGTATCGCCCAGCTGGAAACAAAAATTAAGTCTAAAACCCCAAAAACAAAATATAGTTTCGCTTTTGGTTGTTGTTGTTTTTATTTATTAAACAACAAACCCAACAACAACAACTACAACTGAGAATATATTATTAACCAAACTAAAGACGATCGCGCTTGCAACCAACTCACCAGACGATATCAAGGAAAAAAGGGGGAGCGAGCTGCTTCTGCTCATTGGAATTTCAATAATTTCGTCGTTGTTGTTGTTAAATCTTTTTACTTTGTTTGGAAGCGAAACGAGCCCATTCAGTGGACGGACGGGAAACGACAACAACAAATTTTCACTTGTTCGATTTTGGCCCGATTGGACAATAAAATTTTGATTTTGTTTTCAACTAGAAACTTGACGCTCGGCAGTGACAACACAAAAGACACCATCAATAAACGATCGATTTAAGCCACTCACAGGCGAGCCAGTCAATCGAGTCAGTCTGTTTGTATGGCAGTCGGTCACGGAACACGGCCAGCTATCGCCACACGTGTGCATATGCAACACCAACCGCACTTGTTGTTGTCTTGTTAAGCATTAGCCCGCTTGATCACAGAAATTATGCTTTGGTGTAATGTTGGCCACCTCGTTGTTGTTGCTTCTAGCGTCTAAAGATAAAAATAACTTTTACCTCATAAAAGGGCTTAAAACTCTGCTCTGCTGTTCTACTGCTCCACGGCTAGGCAGACTTGGCTGACCATACTGATTAACCGACTGAGTGGTGCTGTTTCGTTACTATCTTCTTTGCCTTCCAGTTCTTCAACTGATCCGTTTCATAAAAAAATAAACATTTTTTATTTTAGACATTTATTGCCTGCGTATAATTTAGTGATAATTTACAATTTATATTTGGTACCATTTTTGGTACCAAAACATTTTATTAAACAAAAATGATCGGTATCACACATCGTCTGCCAATGAAAAAAAAAACTATAATTTCAAGAAATTTTCATATTGATACCCACGTCAATGGGGATGGGGATGGGGGATGTGCGTGACGATAGACACGGAATGCAACTAGAAAAGGCACACACCACTACAGTGGACACGATATCATAACTCTTTTAACATATTGAAAAATCCTGTGTTTAATTAAATATCGGACCAATGTATTGAAACAAAACTTAGATAACACTAATCTAAAAAATTTTTGCTTTAGATTTAGATATGTCCCCACCAAATAAAGCACCTAAGATCACAGCACATTCTTCATTGTTCATTTTGGCAGTTTATATTGTCTGTTTCAACGGCCTGTTTTTACGTTCATATTATATTCACAACGAAGCAAATATTGATTTGCTAAACGAAGTACTTAGCACGGTCGAAAGGGAGATTATCTATAAACAATGTACAATAACATCCGTCCTAGATACAGAGCATGCTTTTAACAATTTCGAAACAGATGTCGAAACTTTGCGTTTACACGAGACAGTTTTGCGGAGACAATAGCAATATATTCAACTTGTCGTCACAGTCTCTGAACAGACAGTAAATTCGGCAAATGATTTGATGTAAACGAATTCGGTGAAGTTTCGTTGTAATTTGCGAAAAAGAAGCAAAACATAATCGCAAAAGACCGCACAATTTGGAAAATTTTATATTTATTTGTAGATTTTGATAAATGATATTGAATTAACACGAAACTACACTGACGGCGGTTGCGTAAGAGTATATTGTCTTTATAATTGTCTGGATGCCTATGTTAGTCAAACATTTGTTCTCTTCTTCGACAATTCTCACTGTCTTGTCTCGTGTAAACGCAGGGTAAGAGATCTGGACGGGGTGTTTCGATGAAACAGGTGTTCGATTTGGTACTTGGAGTAGTACTAGTAGAGAATAAAGTGTAATGAAACAATAAGCGATAAGTGGCTGAAAGTAAGCCATGTTTGCAATACAGTTAAATGATATTTATGATAATGCAATTAATTGACGATAATGCAATTTAAATTTCGTTTAATTAATGAAAATGGCTTATAAAATAATGTCTGATGCCTATTTTGCCATCTAAACATCTAACTCTATGTGAACTCCAACTATTCCAGAGACTTTCAAAGGTTTCCAGTCGAAGAAAAACAGAAATAGAAGAAAAACAGAACAAACCCTATGGAAAGAATTATAAGTTGGATAGACTCAATGCTGCAGACGAGACGGATAAATTTATGAATTCCTTCCTCAAATTGATGAAACATTTCCTCATTTTCCAACCTACGACAAATTTCATTGAATTGATGAAGAACATTTCATCAATCTTTCACCATATTTCATCAATAGTTTACGATGATTCAACGAAAATGTTACATCAAGTTGATGTAATTTTTTTTATATCAATTTGATGTAAGTTTGTCATGAAGTTGAAGTAAATTTTTCACAATTTTGATGCAATTTGTTCATCAATTTGCTGTAAATTGTTGGTCAATTAGATGTAAGGTCGTCATCCATTTTATGTAAGTCTGCCATCAATTTGATGTAAATTAGTTATTAATTTGATGTAAATTGTTTGTTTATGAGTAGCCAAACTATTTTTCATCGTAAAAGATCCACAAAAAAAGTGTATAAGACCACATTAATAGCGTGGATAATGCTTTCTGTCTATTGCACTATTTTCTGTTCTGTATTTTTTTTTTCAATTTTCTACTACATCTTTCTTTTCCCCTTTATTTTGTCAAACTACGCCCATATTTATTCCAAATTCCGATGGTGAAGATTGATGTAAAAATATCATCAATGAAACCGAAAAAGGTGAAGAAACGCACAATCTTCAAATCGAAGAACTTTTTCATTGAATTGGTGAAATTTGTCATCAATTCAATGAAAAAAAAAAAAAAAATAATTGGTTTCGCATTACATTCCATGAAGGAATTGGGGAGAGCTTCTCACAAACAGTGAGCTGTGCGCTTTCAAGTTTTAAACCCACTGATTGGGACCAACAGTTTTACACCGATTCCGAACGGTATTTTGAGAAGCTTTTTCATGGCTAAGTACTGGATAGTGTCGCCGTCACTATGCGAGGTGACCGCCGCCGAAAGAAATTTAAGGTGGTCAGAGCAGGGATCGAATCCAGGATCTCATGTACAAGAGGCGCGCACACTAACCATTGCACCACCATCAATTCAATGAAACTGTTTTCAATACGATGCTGAACATATTTCCGATTGAACAATTTGCTAAGAGTGTAGCGGCCCAATGTGCTCTGCGGCTTAGAGATTTGAAATGTTGGATCCAACGAAGCTATGGTCATAGTAGGATTCTGTGCATATTGCATAGAGGAACAAGGACTATGCTTGTCCAAAGCTTAACTTCCATAATAAATGTAATACAATCATACAGCATAGGCAAAACTGGACGAACTACTCACCGTTGCAGAATGTTGACATAGAAATTTTTACGGATGAAACTAAGATGGATAGTGGAGTGGGATCTGGGGTCTTCTCAACGCAGCTATTATCGAACCATAGAGCAATAGATAAGTGCCGCCATCCCTATCTTTACCTTCTCTCGATGACGACGTAGTAAGTCATTTCAGCGAGTTCGAGTCGCTGTTGTATGTTACTCTTTGGTTGGGCATAAAAGGGAATGCGTATTTTCGTTCGATGCAACCAACATCAAATATAATTTAGCTGTCGTTAGTATTAATCAAGCCCTATTTTAAACTTAGTTTTCTGCATGGTTTTCTTCTGGTTGCTTATCGCTCTCTTGCCTATCTACTCTGATTTCAATCAATTTCCTACTTCATCAGCTGTGTCATGGATACCCCCTGGATATAACAATCGGTCTCCCTGTTTTTGGCAGTGTCTTCCAAGCGGAAGTAGTGGCAATGTCTGAGACATGTCGTCAGTTGCGGCATCACGCTATAGTAGGGAAGAGTTTAAAAAACTTTTCAGACAGACAAGTGGCTATAATTGTTCTATACTCAGTGGAGAATACTGGGTCGAGAATGCAGGAGTTTTCTACACGAGATCGGCGACACGTTTTTCCCTAGAGTGGGTTCCAGGTCATACCGAAATAGTAGGAAATGAAGCTGCTGATGAACCAGCCAGGAAAGGTTCTAGTCGAAATGCGGATAGACAAACCGTAATTGAAAGGCATCTAAGAGTGGTGTGGAGCGTGATTTATAGTCACTTCCATCGTGAGGCGAACAAAAACTAGAGAGAACTCACTACCTTTCGCACACCACGGAGTATTTGCCTAAGATGTGACGATACAAGAACCGAATTCCTGATGAGTCTGAACAGGAATACAATAGCCAAAATGGCAGCTGTCATAACAGTTCACTGGACGATTAGTAGCATCTATTTGCAAGCACAATTGTCCTATTTATCTTCAGGACTATCGTTATGATAAAAATTAAGTTGGAAGTTAGGTCTGGGAGAGTCCACTTAAGTTAAACTTGTCTCAACCTGTGTTAGAAGGTAATTATTTTATTCACATTTGTTTGCCATGCATCACAGAAAGTACAATTTTCAACACTGACCAAGTACTATTCCAATAAAAGTCTTATTGCATGCCTGTCAGAATAGTATAACATTCAACTGGTGGTGGTTGGTTGCCTGACTTTTTGTGAGAGTTTTGTTAAGTTTATTGCTGGCGAAAGAGTGAAGAGCGGCGGCGTGCATGTGGCTGGCACTTATTGTAATTTAGATACATTGACTACCAGGTTTCCGCATATCACAGTCAAATAGAAACGCGTGAGAGCACTCGAGGCAGCGAGAGCCCAATCAAATGAATAGCGTGCATCCAACAACTCAAGCAACTGAAATGCGATAAATTGAATTGAATGAAGAAGAAAACCCGCTACGATTTTACCTTTTATGTACATGTGTGAAAAATTGAGCCAATTAACACTTGTGGTGATTTTCAATAAATACCCAATTAGAAAATCGTTATAATGTACAAAATCAAAGCAAATCGAAACAGAAGATTTACTAAATTTAAATGGAATATTACTTACATACATAAATGGGTCATCAGGTGGCTGGGAACTGTTTGCATTGCGATGTACCATTATGACTCAAAACCTAATCCAATCATTAAGTTAAATCTTTTGTCAGAATTCCATAGAAACGTATTTATTTCGAAACATCAAAACTTTGCAGATTTTAAATAACTGATTAAATACTGGTCCTGTCGTCGTCAATGATAGTAAAGTTGATAACACGAAGACGACGACGAACAATATTTTTAAATTGATGGCACGTCCAGATCGAACTTGAGGTAACAAATTACCTTTTAATCTTAATAATCGAAGCACGCTAATGAACTAATTGGTAGTACCTTTGTTCGTTACTTTCCCAGTAAAAATTTGCAAGAATTTACTTTTGAGAGAGAAAGAACGATTTTACTCTCTTTATGAAAATTTGCACAAAAAGTAGGCGCTGATGTGGTTTTATCCTTTGCTACACACATTTTGGCTTGTACTTACATTACATATACACTGCCACAGTAGTCCAATTATGACATCGTCGGTTCACCAGAATTTGCTGAATGGTACTACATATTATTGCTTTCAATTTTCATTCTAAATTTCAGTGATATTTTAAATAAATAGTAAAATAATCACTTGTACTTTTTTCGGCCGTTGTTCATTTATTTTGGATTTTTCTTTGTTTACATAAAACAGCTGATTTCAAACAGTAAACTTTTTTATCTTGCAAATTTTTCTCCAACCAAAATTTATGTCAAAATTATCGCTCTCTTGCTCTCATTTACTGGTGTTTTGAAGTAAACGAATAGGATCCAGCAAAAATTTGCATAAATTTTCCAGTACTCGAACAGAGCTGGTATTACAATTCACTCAGATGTTGCTGCACGCTGAAAAATAATTGCCCCAGCAACATATTTCCGGAAACATGTACATGTTTTGTTTGTTGTTTCTTTATTGTCTGTGTCGTTTTTGTTTTTACCGGTTTTCAAGAAACAAAACCTATTAGTCTTAGCCTATTAATCATTGTATCTCAAACATATTATATTGAATAGCAAACACGAGATGTTTGGGCACAAGTGTAGTATATTTACGACAAGATACAAACACGTTATATTTGCATCCAAACAACAAAAAAGACAGATTTTTCAGCTTGTGTATATATTAAGTCTAATGCTGTTTATGTGTCTCTGCTCATTAGACATGTTAATAACTATTGCACCCTTCTGATGATCAGACCGAACACTTGATGCCAGTCATTTAAATTTTATATTAGACATAGTTATTTGTAATTAAAACTAAAACATTTTTGATATTATTTAGAAGAAAATATAAATATAAATAATAATGTAGCAGAATATATACACATATATAGATTTTGTTATCTTCCTACAAAACTTTAAATCTTTACACCCATTTGATGACAGCAAAAGGAACAGCCAAAACCCACTAAAACATATGTATATTGACAGATGTGCGTGCAGATAAATTCGAATTTAACTAGCAAAGACACAAACCACTTTCGTTAACAGAGCGCTGTTATAACGATAACAGGTATCTGTTAAAGTACCAGAAAGGGAAGTAAATAATAGTGAAATAAACAAGGTTTTTGGCGAATAAAATTAATAAAAAAAATACAAAACTGACAAATGGTATAAAAAACATTACGAGCTTTCAGTATGAGTGGCACAAATCTGGAACAGCTTACCAGCGAGCATTATATTTTAGTTCAATGTATATAATTTTAGAAAGGCTTTGAGCCCAAATCAAGGATTCTTCGCCAATTAAATGAATATCTAGCAATAAGTAGGAGCATGTTCTTTTGGGTTATATTACTCCGAGGTTTCAGACGAATTTCAGAATACAATAATGTTAAGCGTTTCCCTTTAAGCCCTTTACTCTACTTTTGAACACTTCACTGTGTGCAAACCAAGGACTTTTGGCGGTCGAGACTTACACCAGATTAAAGCTCCTTGTTAGTGCTTTCCAAATTTACAACCTTTATATTTCAAAGGAATTTGAGAACAACGATATTTGGAATTTAGTATTGTCCCATGTCTTAACATTTTGATCCATTGTGCCCAAACTAAGAATTCTCCGCTGATCAAAATTATACCAGATTAAAGTCTTTCATTAGTACTTTTCAAATTTACTATCTGCATACTTCAGAGGAATTTCAGAACAGCGATATATGGAATTTAGTATTTTACCATGTCTTAACATTTTGATCCACTGTGCCCAAACTAAACCACATTAAAGTCTTTCATTAGTACTTGTAATTTTATTCGCCAAAAACCTTGTTTATTTCAATACACTTCCCTGTCTGTTACTTTAACAGATACCTGTTATCGTAATAACAGCGCTCTGCTAACGAAAGTGGTTTGTGTCTTTTCTAGTCAAATTCGAATTTATCTTCACGCACATTATTGACAGACGATTGTCCGACTGTATTTACCCAGCCAAAGTCGTGTGCACCTAAAAAAAATTTATGAGAAAATGTATGAGTTTGTTGTAAATAGAGGGCTAAATCAATAATCCTTAGTATTTGATTCAAATACAATGTTTAACAATATTGCAAAAATAACACTTACTAAATTTGCACTTGATAAACAAACTATTGAATACAATTGCATTTCGAATAAAGACAATACTTGAAGGAAATTAAAGAAAATATTTGAATCAAATGTTTCTTCTCAATGCAATTGAGTTTTCGTTTGCATTTAGTTCGATGCATTTTTAAATAGCATTATTCCAAACTACTGCTGATGAAAACCTGTAGCTAGACCTTAAATAGCTAAACAGTTTGCCAGGAATCATGAGGATGTATTTTGCAAAAACTCACACAATTTCAATTTAAATTTTGTCCGTTATTTTGATTCTTCGCCACATCAACGCAGATTTATATTGAATTATATTTGTATTGAAATTTACTAGAAATTCAACGAGACATTTTAGTGAATTCATCATTTGTATATTTTCTTATTTTTAATTTTCAATAATTTGTTTATCAAACCAATATGTATAAAATTAAAACTAACAACTCTTTATATTGATTCAATAAATTTCGTTATTGACAGAAAAAAAAAACAAACATATAAATTGATAATTCGGTTACAATTTACATTATCAATAATGCAAAAAACGTCATCTCAGAAAATTCAAAAAATTTGTTATTGAATCGATGAGTTTCGTATTCAAATGTCAAAATTATATTTTTGTGTGCGTCAGACAACGGCTGTGTGAAAGGGGTTTTAAGATGAATCTGTCTAAAATAATTGTTGGCCAAAGAGACAACAATATAACTTTCATATTCACCTTTATGTAAATATGTAAATAAAATTAATTGAAGTCAGATTTTTACTGAAATTAACGAAACATTTTGGGGTTTGTCGTCATTCAAATGTACGTTCTACGTTCGAAGAAATTATGAAGAAATACTATTTCCACATACAGTCACAGTGAAATGATTTTCACTTGTAAAATTGTTCTTCAAAGATAATTATAAAAATAAATACGAGGGCGGATCTATAAGCTCGTGACTTTTCGAACTTCCCTCGTAGTTATATGAAATGCATCATAACTACGTTAAATACCACCTACTAATAGACTACTGTCATATATTGAGAAGCAGGTTCCGTCATTTACTTTGCGTTTAACAGCTGTTCAAAACATACAACCTCGTGCATTTATTTAAAAATGAATAAAGTGAATTTCGAGTGCTCATTAAACATTATTTTTTGCGAAAAAAAAAACCGTCAATCAAACCAAGGAAAAGCTTGATAAATACTATGGGGACTCTGCACCATCGATTTCAATGGTAAAAAAGTGGTTAACTGACTTTCGTTGTCTTCGCACAAGTACAAATGACGCTGAACGTTCTGGACGGCCAATGGAAGTCAATACACCCGGAAATGTCGGAAAAATCCACGATATGGTGTTGGCCGATCGAAGAGTAAAAGTGCGTGAGATTGTTAATGCCATAGGCATTTCATATGGCAGTGTGGTTTCGATTTTAAATGATCAATTGGGTTTAAGAAAGCTGTCTGCAAGATGGGTGCCGCGTTTGCTCTCAATTGACCATAAACGTAATCATGTGAGAACTTCAAAGGATTGTTTAGAGTCGCATGAATTGGTCTACGAATTGGTACCTCATGACTATTTTCTATTTCGAAACCTAAAGAAATGGCTCGGTGGCTCGGAGATTTAGCTCCAACGATGAAATTATAGATCAAACACAAATGTCTATTTTATACACCTCGACAAATTCAATTTTTTGGCAGGGATACAAAAATTGGCGAAACGTTAAACTAAGGAGATTATGTTGAAAAATATTTTTTTTTTTGAAAAAAAAGTGTGTTTCATTAAAAAAAAGTCACGGACTTATTGATTCGCCCTCGTAGCTAATGTTTTCATAACATTTTTATTTATAATTTATAAAAAGCAAAATAAACATTAAAATATATTTATTTAAAATAAACAAACTTTATGCCCCTATTACGGTTCTCAACTTTTGTGAGAGTTTGGTCGTAATCGATGAATTGGCATTGCCGTTCTCAACTCAACGGCCGACTCAACTCAACTGAACAACAGCTGATTTTTAGGTTGTGTTCACTTAATTTTGTCGTATTGCCTTTGACAACTCTGTGCAAGTTTGGTCGACAAATGCGTTAAATTTACACCACTGCTTGAGAGCAGTTGAGTTTATAGTTGTGCGTGTTTTTAGGTTGATAAGAATGGAGAGATCGTAAGAAGATATTATTTTGGCTTCAAATTATAATTTTCATTTAACATTTTAATTTAACAATAATATACTATATATATTTAGTAGTATCAAAATCCCAAAGAATGCTCAGTTTGAGAAACTTATCCAGCTAATGGAAAGTAATCCAGCCGTTGTCCTTGGAAACCCACAATTTAGCACCACGCAGAACCAAGTGCGAGGATTTGCTGTGGAGTTAAATAGTTTAGGACCACCGTCCAGAACATGAATGAATGGCAAAGTGTATGTGCAAATACATTCCTTGCACTGGGCAGCTCAAGAAGTTTGGATGCATCACGAATATTTCTTCTTAAATGCAACACATCTATATTCGCGTTTTCGACTCCATCTTCATAAAAGAAATCTATGCTACTTATATCCATTTCGATTTTGCAAGCACAACACAATTGTTAACTTCTTTTATTTTCACATAAATCAGCTGCTTTTACTTGACAAAATTGATATTTCGAGCTGGTAACATCATAACAATTGCAACCAAAAACAGTTGTGAACCACAATACCAAAGATAAATTTGGTCGTGTTGAAGTTGGGTCGTCTCTAAGTCGACCAAACTAAGTTGAGTGGTGAACGATAATAGGGGCATTAAATAATGTGCTAACCAGTATTTGAAGGTCACAGTAAAACATCATCTACCACATTTGATTTTGTAAATTAGTACCTCTACAGATCGCACTCTCACGATTAAGGAACGAACTAGAGTTAACTTATTTCTCCATTGCATCCCATGCAATAGGAAGAGCTTAAGCCAGGGGGGTTCTATGCCACAGCTGATCAACATAGAGTTGGGAATACATGCAGAATAAAGTAAGAAAGAGAAGTAGCGATAGATGACTGGAAGTATTTAGGGTTGCTCAATGCGTTCTTCACATATTTGCCTTTGTGCATTGAACCAAAAGTACAAAACTCATCAACTGGGAATATTTTTGTCCAAAACG
The DNA here is from genome assembly GCA_963931995.1 of Phaonia tiefii. Lineage (NCBI taxonomy): Eukaryota > Metazoa > Arthropoda > Insecta > Diptera > Muscidae > Phaonia > Phaonia tiefii. The sequence continues at coordinate 18,635,498 of OZ008367.1, forward strand.
AATATATATAAATATTTTTCTGATTCAGCGTGGGTTGCCAAGCCTGCATAACTCTTGCTCAAACTTTTCTAGTGATTTTTCTTGGTTTCCGGTTCAAGAAAAACAGCTGTTGCAGACTCTATGTACATATATTATTCTACGGTTTTAGCTGTGGGCTTTCTAATTGTGTAGCCTCACTGATTGGGGCATACACTTGTACACCGATTCCGAACGCTTTCTGCTTACAGATGTTTTTTCATGGTTAACTACTCGGCATTGTCGCCGGCATTAAGGGAGGTGTATAGGCCTGTTTTAAATTCGACTTCGCTTGCGTGTCTGTACAATTGCTTTGCCACTTACATTTGACGCTTATGTTTAATTGTGATGTATTGATGGTGATAAAACTGCAACATGGCACTGCTGTGTACTTGTTAGCGGCAAGTTAATCTTTTTTAAAATCGATCGTTAAAAACAAACGACATGCCTAAACAAAAAAAAGTGTGTTGTTGTATACAAAAAAAAAACTCGCTTCCATATATTTTGGTTTATTTTTTTTATATTGTTTAGTAAAGAGTGACCCCAAATTTACGCAAGTGTGTATTTAAATTGGAAACACATATTTATTTGCTTATCCGGTCTCAAACAACCCCGGGTGGTCAGGGACCTCACAAGACGAAGATAACATATTTCGAATACCAGTTCGATCTTTTGCCTTAATACCTTAATACCAGTTGGTAATACCAAGTGTACGCAGGGATTCTTCAACCTGATCCATCCAGCGAAGTCATGGTCTTCATATTTTTCGTCTTCCTTCGGTTTCGAAAGCCCTTCGTGCTGGTTCGTCTTCATACAGCTCATTGTTCATGCGTCGCCGATAATCGCCATTGTGCACTATAGGGCCATGAATTATTCGGAGTATTTGTCACACCAAGAATCCTAGAGATGTTTCGTCTGCTTGCGATAATACCCAGGCTTCTGAGCCATAAAGCAAGGCAGGTTGTATCAGAGTCTGATATAGCTGGGCTTTTGTTACACGAGAGAGGGCTTTATCTCTAAAGTGATTGCTTCCCTCAAAATAACATCTATTCGCAAGCACAATTCACCGCTTGATTTCAAAGCTGGCGTTGTTGTTTTTGATTACCGCAGATCCGAGGTATATAAATTCGTCCACCACCTCGATCAATGTTCACGATTTTGTCTTATCGCCCTGCTCGTTGAAACCATTAATTTTGTCTCGTCCTCATTTACCGTCAGACCCACTTTTGCTGACTCCTTCTCAATTCTCGAAAACAATGTGGTAACTTCCCTAATTGTGCGTCCATTGATATCTACATCATCAGCATACGCGAGCAGCATGTGGCTTTTGTTGCTGATGGTTTTATTCATGTTGACTGCAGCCTTTCTCATAATGATCTCCATTAAGATGTTAAAGAGATCGCACGATAGGGTGTTGCCTTGTCTGAGGAATCGCTTAGTTTCGAAAGGTACGGTAAGATCCTTACCAGCTTTCACTACGTGTTTGGTGTTCATCCTGCAAACGCGTATGAGTTTTGCAGGAATACCAAGCTCAGACATTGCTTCGTGAAGTTTCTCCCGTATCAGGCTATCGAAGGGCGCCTTCTAATCGAAAAATAGGTGATAGATGTCGATTTGTTTTTCGTGGATCTTCTCCAGAATTTGGCGTAGCGTGCAAGTCTGGCCAGTTGTCGATTTTGCAGGCCTGAAACCATATTGGTATGGCCCAATCACATCAGCGATAAATGGTATTGTCTTTCGCACATTATGCTTGATAGAACCTTATAAGCTATGGATAAAAGGTTTATTCCAGGGTAGTTGGCACAGAGACTAGGGTCGCCTTTTACAAATATGGGACATATTACACTGAGACTCCAATCTCTGGGCATGCATTCATCTAACCAAATTTTGCTATTGAGCTGATGCATGCACCTTATCAGCTCATCGCTGCCAGCCTTAAAGAGCTCCGCCGGTAATCCATCGGCTCCTGCGGCTTTGTTGTTCTTAAGCCGGGCAATAGCTGTTCTGACCTCGTCTTGTCACATCGTCATTAGATATCTAAGGTACCAGTAGCACGAAGAAATGATCTCTCCATATTCACAACATGCTCTGCACATCTGCAATGATATTTCCGTCATTGTCTTTACAGAAGGTGGCCCTGAACCATGTCCATTAGTTCCGTTTTTGATTTTTTGGTAGAATTTTCGGACTTTGTTCTTTCGTATGTATTTTTCAATTTTCTCACTCTTGCGCTTTCTCCGCTGCCGTTTCTTACGCCTAAAGAGACTGTTTACTACCTTTCGTTTTCCCTATACCGCTCAGTCGCACCTAACGTTGCAATTGACTGAAGCATTTGCAATGCGACACTCTTCATCATAGAGTAATGACGTATAGAGCTGCCATTGTTCTCATCTGGCATTTCCTTTCACACTATTCGTGGTGGAACACCAGGTGGAATTACAAAAATTGTTGACTTACATTTTTCATGTCGTTTTGATGAAAAACTGTGGAATTTAAAAGTATTTTGGACTTTTTTGATATATTTTATGTGTTAATATGTATATATTTGTTTTGTATTTACACAAAAATTGTAACGCACACACTGAAATGTCGTTGCTGATTTATTGTTGGATGGTTTGAGCCATTGCCTCTATCTGGTATTATTAAAGTAATACTTTCCAACATCCAACCGCCCATCGGCAACTCACCAAATGTCTTCAATTTACTGAGAGAGTTGACGTCTCTATACGTCATTACTCTATGTTCATCATCGTACCATGGATTGTTGCGAAGCGGTTTTTCTAAACCAAGTACGGTGTTGCGGCAGTTTTTATAGAATCGGAAATGAGTTTCCACTGCGATTCAGGACCGTCATCGGGAGGGGTGGGTTCTGTGCCAAAAGTTGCGAGAGCTTCCTTTAGTAGGCTGTGGCTACCTCTGGTAATTGCAGCTTTCCGATGTCCAGCTTCCTCTGCGTCTGGTTTCGTACGATTTTCGCCCTACTTAATCTTGTGCGAACCTTTGCTGCTACCAGGTAGTGATCAGAATCAATGTTAGCTCCTCTGATCACTCGTACGTCCATTATGTCGGATTTAGACCGCAGTTTAGCGGTAACCTTGTTCTATAATCTTTGCCGTTCACACCACCCACTTTGAGATTAAATTGACGTTTCAGGTGGCAACTTTGTTCTTAGACCAAATTAGAGGAACTCCGTGCCGAGACCCAATTATCGAAGGCGGCGGCACAACAGAAAAATTAAGTTGGCGGCTATTGATTTTGTCAGCTTTGTACAAATTTGGGAGGTTTTAGAAATAACTGAACCTTTAAAATTTGATCAGTGGGTCAGATCGGGCCAGTCGATAAAATCAACTCACATTTTCAACCAATAAGCGCCAACAATATCGGCGGCGGAGTGGGTTTCAAAAAATTTTTGGTGGCGTCAGGAAATTTTCGTCGGTTTCCGTCTGTTAAACAGTTGATTTTTTTATGTTTTTATTATGGTTGCATTTTTGGGAATTAGCAGAGTTCGATCAAATTGTTGACCAGTTTAAAATGAGGTTAAAAATTAAACTTCCGTTTTCACAGATTAAAATTGTATGAGTAATCTTCTGGGTTAGCGGAGTTAACCTTCGAAATGCGCAAATGTTGGTCGGTGTAAATGCTTTATTACACTGGATGAGTGTCTTCCATCAATTACCATGTGATCAATTTCGTTCTTCGTTCTTTGATCAGGGGATAGTAACCGTTAACCGTTGTACGGACAATTTGTGGCAAACATTTCCTCGTAACCGTAACTTGTTTGACGAAAACTGCTAGAAATCTAGTATTGCTGATACATATGTAAAACTATTTCGTCAGTTTGAATGCAATTTACTATATTATAGCGCTTCCAAAATATGGATTACGAAAATATGGATGCGAAACGGATGCGATCATTCGACCTCTGTATTGTGTTACCGACTCAGCATTACACCTCCGCTATTCATCTACTAGATAATCAGCGACGAAAGTCCAATTGAATCTTGGACTGCAACACAAACAAACAGACATCGACACAATGAATCTTCCAGCTTTTCCAGTCAGTGTTTCTCTTAACTACTCCTTGGACAGTTACATCTGCCTGCGAGTATAAAGAGACCTTGTCATACAATTTACCCCGAAAGGGCTTTCCGAACAAAAACATATTTTTAAATAAGTGAATGGAGGCGAAATTACCTATACGCTGAAAACACGGCCTCTGTAACACATTATTCCAAACATATTCTGCAGGAATCATGTATATGTTTCGACCACACTTCAAACATTCATATGTATGCAAAGTCCCAAACTCACTTGTATTTAAATAAAAACAGTAGCATTTTTACTGGCAAACACGTATCCTTTTACGTCCATTTACTTACGTGGAAGCATTCGCGTGTTTGCCTCAAACCTATATCTACTTACGTGGAAACATATATGTATTTCCTCTTAAACGAATTATAATTTCATTTCTATATATTTGTATTATTTATTATAATTAAATTTATCACTATAAATCCATATTTATAAACAATTAATGCAAAAAATTAAGACTTAAAACGGTCCTTTTTATATTTATTTGCATTATCTGCATTTTTCATGGAATGAGAATCTGCTGCTCTTTTTCTTCTCCGTTCTTTGTTGTTTCTCTCGTTTTTGTTTTCAGAAGGTTTCAAGTATGCGTCGGTTATCACTATGCGTTGGTACGCAAACTATATAGTTATATACAAATCTAGTTCATGCAAGCCAACCGTGGATTAATTGCTTGTGTCTTTTTTTTATTATATTCCACAAATGGTCCCCCGTTCCGATTTTCTCCGTATAGGCTCGATAATACAAAGGCCTTCACGTTGTTGCCCTTTCCAGTGTCTTTCCTCTAAATCGTTTCTCACTTTGGTGAACACATACGTATGTATATACGAAACACATACACAAAAACCAAAGCAACATCACAATCAATTTTACCGTCCAAGCCTTTGTTTATTCTTGTTTCACTGATCCAGTGCTTTTGATATCCTCTGTCTGGCAAACCATTGACGACTGAATACATGAAACTTAAAACGCAATACATCAGCCAACATAAGAAACACAGACATCACCTGCAATATCCACGCACATTCAGGAATATTTATGTATCACTGACTGAAAGAATAATGAAAAAATACAGATACACCCCCCGTACAATATAAACTCTTTGGTTGTCCCTCTTTTATTCTCTTGCTCACGAGAGATCATAAACAGTACAGCAAACACAGCTGTGTTTGTATCACAATCCCAAACATAGATATATTTGTATCGCAAACACATATATAAGTATTATAATTATTATATATGTATGTATACACATATTATAATCATTGTGTCTCCAACATGTAATATTGAATACCAAACACAATGAGTTTGGACACAAGTATATTATATTTGCGACAAGCTGCAAATACACGTTATATTTGCATCCAAACAACAAAAAACGACAGATTTTTCAGCGTGTAGAATCGATTTCCCTGTAACATATATCAAATTTTTAGTCTGGTGACTCTCAGGTCAAAAATGCGAACAGTAATGATTTTGTTTAAATAACAAGGTACAATTGGTGGGCCTAGGGTTAAGTAAGTATCGACAAGGCATTATAAAAGTTGAACAGACGATGCTAAAGAAGACAATAAAGAATCCATAAGCAAGACAATTAAAATACAAACGATTTGCTGTTGAAATTTATCTAATATTTTTTTTTTAATTATACAATTTACGCCATTATCATTAGCACACAAATGGTGTCATTTTTCTTCTTTTTTTTATATGAAAACTAACATTTCAATATTGTTTTATCTGCTCTTCATTTAAACATAATTATTTTCCACAAAAAAAAAACAGACAACAAAACAAGATTAACGATGTGAATATGTTAAACTTTGCCATGTGCCAAATTTTCAAGCGATTAATACCATGCTAGTGTTTCAAGCATTTTGGATGTTTGGATCAGATAAGAAAACTTCCTGAATAGTAAAATAGAGAAATATAATTTTGCAAAAATAAAAACAAAAAACCATAAACAGGTATTTATTAAGTTGGAAGTTGCACTGAACACACAATAACTGAGATGGCGCGCTTATTTGGATACATCGAGACCATTGACCTGTTTCCGCGCCACCAACGACTTGACCACGACCTTGGCAAGTGTGACAGATCATTATGCCCAAATCTGTTAACTCTGACAACCAAATGTATGCTATTAATATTCACATGTATGTTTTCGATTTCGTTTTCAATATGACATTGACCAAATAGTGTCAAATTATTGCCAGCAGATATACAAAACAAGAAAACTAAAATTAGCCAGATTTAGAGAAAATAATGCAATAGATGAGTATGAAGGGGCTTTAACTCGAACACAGATACTGACCGTAGCATTCTATGTATAATTGCACCTGTATGTATTTGTTTTCTGTTCACCTCTGCCTCTGCCTCTGCTTTCTGGATCGTCCGTCTACTGTGTAGAACGCCAGAAATCGGAATTCAATTGAAAGCACATGATGTGATGAAAGCAACAGCTTCAACATACGGCCAAGATATATATGTATGTGAAAACTTGAAACAATTTTGAATATGATATTCGTGAATATGTTGGCGTACACTGTGGACTTTGCACATCAAGATAGAATAATAAATAAGATATTCTTAACAAATACGAGTAGATACAACCGGCTATTTACTCTTGCCCATCCGTCGGTAGACCCACAGTGGAAAATGTGGGAAACTAAGAGGAAGAAGAAATCATAATACTCTGTTTGAATATTCAGAAATATGTTATTATAATCAAGTAGAGATTAGTGCTAAAGCAAACAAATCAAAAATTATTCATATTATAGAAGCTGATAGAATTCTAATAATGTACAAAAATGTATTATGTAGTTAAATACGCGCACAAAGTTTGCAGCGACCGGCAGGTGGTTTAATCCGAAAGGCGGTAATGCTATAACATTTTAGCTCTGTGACTTATTTCGTTCGAAATTGAAATTCATCACTTTTCATTTCATTCGTAAAATGTCATTTTCTCTTTGAGGCGTCAACGTGATCGAGAAATTACACATGAGTAGGATTTTCAATAGCAGAAATATTCGAAACCGATGTTAAACTGTAGGCATTAATGGTTGGGTCCAGGGGGGTTCTATGCCTCAGCTGATCAACCTTAGAGTTGGCGAAACATGCAGGATAAAGTAACAAAGAGAAATAGCGATAGATGACTGGAAGTATGTGGGGTATTAAAATAAAGATTTTTCTCATTCTGTGTGGGTTGCCAAGTTTGTATAACTATGTGCTCCAACTTTTCCAGTGACTTTTCTTGGTTGCCGGTCCAAGAAAAACAGCTGTTGCAAACTCTTAGTATATTAATCTATGGGTAGGTCAGAGTAAATTATGCGCAGTTAAAATAGATGTCCATATACGAGGGTTCAACAATCTCCCAACTGACAGCTCTATCGTAAAGTTGGACATTTTTGAGGTTATGTGTACTCAGTGTAGTACTTGTGTTGTTTACAGTAACTTAAAAGATTCATCTCGGCCCAAAAATGGAATTAAATCGTGAACATTTTCGTGCGATTATTTTTTACAACTTTCGACGTGGATTAACTCAGCAACAGTGCACGGATGAACTTAATTCAATTTTTGGCGATGAAGCTCCATCAAGGACCAGTGTTTATCTATGGCATGGTGAATTCAATCGTGGTCGTAGTTCACTCCAAGACGAATTTCGTGAAGGTCGTCCAAAATCAGCTGTTGTTCCGAAAACCATTGATGCTGTGCGCGAACTGATTTTGCAAGATCGTCATGTAACCTATCGTGAGATAGAGACAACCATAGGCATTAGTGGGACCAGCATACATTCAATATTGCATAAACATTTGACTGTCAACAAAATTTGTTCGCGTTTGATCCCACACAATTTGTCAATCGGTTAAAAAAAGGCTCGTGTCGATTGGTCGAAAGAAATGCTCCAAAAATACGATCGCGGTGCTTCGAAACACGTCTATGACATCGTGACAGGTTATGAATCCTGGATTTACGCGTATGAGCCCGAAAGTAAACAGCAGTCAACTGTATGGGTGTTTCAAGATGAGCCAAATCCAACAAAAGTTGTTCGCGATCAAGCAAATGGTCGCCTGTTTTTTCGAAATAAACCGGACATGTCGCAACCGTACCACTATAACAACGCAGAACAGTGAATTCTGAGTGGTACACAACCATTTGTTTGCCAGTTGTCTTCCAAGAAATCAGGAAAACCAACCGCCGAAGATTGATCACTCTTCACCACGACAATCGGCTGAAACAACTGCATTTATGAGCACCCAAAACATCGATTTGATGGGTCATCCGCCGTATAGTCCTGACTTGGCACCGAATGACTTCTTTTTATTCCCGTACGTAAAAAACAAACTGAGAGATCAACGTTTTTCGCCACATGAAGAAGCCGTTGCTGCATTCAGTATGCATGTAGTGGAGATACCTCAATCAGAGTGGCAAAAGTGTTTCGACAATTGGTTCAAACGCATGCAAAAGTTTATAAATCTTCATGGGGAATATTTTGAAAAACAATAAAGTGATTTTCGATGATTAATATTTGTTTTTGTTCTCTAATCCCGAAACATAAAATTCAACCCTCGTAATCTAATGTATCTTCCGATTGTAAGCTATTAATATTGTTGGGAAGTTTGAGAAAATTTCTTTTAGAAAGTTGAAGAAAATCTGTGCCGATATTTTGACTTACCTACGTTAAAAATATAACTATCTTTGTCGTTAAGATCGCACTGGGGAAAGCTGACAAATCGATAGATGTCTTTTAATTTTTGTTTATGTGGGAAAGATTTTGTGTTCAGCCTTAGTTCGAATTTCTTAATTTTTTTAATACAATTTTTATTATTTATTGTTGCATTTTCGGATTCAGGATTAAGGAAATGAATCAAAAATAGCGGTGAATATATATTACATGAAAACTACAAATTCATATACAGCTATGGACACTAAATTAGCACAAAACTACTCTTAAGTTAGACGTATAACTTTTTTAACTTTTTGACCACACCCAGAGTACTAATTGGTTGGAAAGAGTTTGTAGCAACCGTAAATTCGGCTGTTATTACTGAATTAGGGTTGCCACAACCGAATTGAAGTTGTCACGCCCGAATTTAGTCCTCACAACTGAAATTCAGTTGAAACAACCTCGTTTCATAATTGATTCGGTTGTGACAACTGAATCTGGAATTATATTCGTTTTGTCAACCAAATTTTCCAAAAATTTCGGTTGGAACAAACGAATTTGGAAATAATTCGGATACAACAATCGAAATTGGTCCCAAATTCGGTTGGAGTAACCGAATGTGGCATCAATTCAGGTGCAACAACCGAATTTTGCATCAGTTCGGTTGTCACAACTGAATTTGGCATCAATTCGGTCGCAATAACTGAATTAACTCTTAAGTCGGTTGCAACGACCGAATTCGGCGTCAATTCGTTTGTTGTAACCGAATTTCTCATGAATTCTGTAGGTACAACTGAATTTCGTTTTTAATTCGGTTACCACAAAGAAATTCTATCTATGTATATACAGGGTGATTCAGGAAGTTCCGGACAAATTTCTCCAGCGTATTCCTCGGCTCATTTCATGAAGAAAAGTCCACTAGGTCCATGTCCGAAAATGCAAGGGTGCGAAATGGCAGCGGGTGTACAATTTTCGGATTGCCGGTCGGAGGATAGTAGGGTAAAGTTGCTAACTTCTGAGCCAGTGGTCGCATCTGTCAAACAAAATTAGTCTTTCGTTATCTATATTCTTTTTGGGTTCTGATTGCTGGAATGTGCAATTAGCATCTTTTGTTTTGGAGAGTAAATTAGCATAACGAGAGGGGAACCGTCGTAAACAGATTTTTGGTGCGTATTTTGTGTCCAGCGGTACTTTTTTTTTTAAATTTTTCTGCAATTTCTCTAAACTTTTCCTAAAAATTGGACGGGGAAAAGATTATACGCCAGAGGAAAAACGCATTATATTCCATATGTGTACGTAGTGCAGGCAAAAAGCCATGTGAAATTGCAAAAATTCTTAACCGTGGAGAAAACTGCTCTATAATGTTATTTATAACATTAAAACTAATAAAATAATTGTAAACAAAAAAAAACGAAAACAGTGGACCGACCTATCGTCCGGATGTCGACGAAGGACCTTTCCTGTCATCACGCGATATTGCGAACGAAATGAACTTTTAATTTGGATTAAATTTATCAGAAAGAAGCCACATCTATCAACAACAAATATTGCTAACTAACGGGTTTTTCAATAAGAGCGCTACAAAAGTTTTTTTAAATAAAACAAAACCGGTTTTAGATACCAATGAAATTCTTTATTCCTGTGAAAGTACGTTCGATGCCATTATGTATGGAACTCGATTTCTTTTGCATGGCCACCACGGGCACGCTTGCAGAAGTCCAGACACTAAACCCAATTTTCGACGGTTCTCAAGCATAAATCGGCCGATACTGCTGCAATTTCACGTTCGATATTCGTACGAAGTTCATCAATCGTCGCTGGCTTGTTGGCATAGACCATAGACTTGACGTAGCCCCACAGGAAATAATCTAACGACGTCAAATCGCAAAACCGAGGCGGCCAATCGACTGGGCCATTTCGTGAGATAACACGTACACCAAACTTGGTTTCCAATAAATTGATTGTGGCATTCGCTGTGTGGCTTGTGGCGCCGTCCTGTTGGAACCACATGTCCTCCAAGTCCATATTATCCAATTGGGGCCAAAAATATTCGGTTATCATTGAACGGTAGCGATTCGGATTCATAGTAATGTGCCGGTCTTGATCATCACGGAAAAAGTACGGCCCAATGACGCCGCCGGCCCATAAACCGCACCAAACCGTAATTTTGTCGGGATGCAATGATGACTCATAAATTACGTGTGGATTGCTGTCTGACCAGTAACGCATATTTTGCTTATTGACGAAGCCTTTCAGCCAGAAATGAGCCTCATCGCTGAAGATTCAAGTTGTTGCTCAGCCCAATTCATGAACATACGACGGTTATGGTGATCAAGCGGCTTCAGTTCTTGCGTCAATTTGATCTTGTAAGGATGTAGGCCAAGATCTTTTCGCAAATTTCGCCACAGCGACGTCACAGAGATGCCAAACGCTTGAGAACGACGTGTGAGAGACATATTTGGGCTTTCTTGAACTGAAGCCTCAGCGGCAGCAATATTCTCGACACTACGGGCACTTCTTTGTCTCACTGGAACGGGAACATTTTGTACTGTGCCTGTGGATTCAAATTTTTCCACAAGACGCTCAATTGTTGATCTGGTAGGACGATTATGACGACCATAAATTGGACGTAGCGCTCTTAAAGTTGAGTCCACTGACTCCAAATTTCGGTAGTAAATTTTAATAATTTCGACTCGTTGATGAAATGGCAAACCCTACTGAAGCAAAATGTCAAAAGAGCGGGAAAAATATGGCGTCGTTTGCTGTCCCTATCGATTTACTTTGTAGCGTCTCTGTTGAAAAACCCGTTAGTAACCCCACTAGTCTAAAGGTCTCTTATTCTGAAAAAAATACTATGGAGTGATGAAACTAAGGTAAATCGTATGATGCCGGATGTAGAGTATTTGTTCATCGACAAAAACGCCAGGCATTGAATCCACGCTGCACTCAGAAGACCGTGCATCATGGTGAATGAAGCATTATGGTGTGGGGATCATATTCGTGGCAGGTTGTGGGACCATTGTGAAAATTAATAAAAAAAAAAATGAACCGTTATCAGCATAGACGAATTTGGTATAGACACATTTATTATCTCAATAAATTAAACGTCATAGGTATGGTTGGAAGTGAACATTGGATGGCGGAATGCATGGGTTCAATAACACCAGGTGGAGGCAATAGCACACAACGTCCTACAAAGGAACAACAACCGCACTTCGTGTTTTTGTGGCAAAATAGTTGTGTTAAATACAACACAAATGTATTCCAACGATAAAACTTAACAACAAAGTGCAAAATACATTTAAATTTCTCAGTTCTATACCAAAACGAAATGAAAAAGTTAAGTCAACCGTTCTTGTAACTCCACCTGCTGTATGTTAATGTTTGTCGAATTTCTCCCATTTCCACAAACCCACGACGAAGAGTGTGAAACGAAACGTCAGATGAGAGAATTTATGTGTATATACTGAATTCATAGACTAATACATACCTAGATAAACTTATTCTCTCATCTGACGTTTCATTTCACACTCTTCGTGATGCGGTCGGTGTGATAGAGAGATGTTTGACGAAAAGTGATATACACCAGGTGGAATTACAATCTTCTTGCTTTAATTTTTCATGCCATTTTGGTGAAAAACTGTGAAATTTAAATGTGTTTTAAACTTTTTTATTGACTGTTATTGTTAGCATATATTTGTGTTGTAATTAACACATTAATTTTAACACACAAAACGAAATGCCGTTGTTGTTATTTTGTTCGTTGTTTTGAACCATTGCCTCTATCTGGTATTAGTAAAGCAATTCTTTTCAACATCAAACGTATACATCACACGAGGGCAAATGTCAGAAATTTGGTGAGTGAAAGATTTTCTCTACCCATATTTACTCTATGGCCACAAACCTACGATGAGAGTGTGAAATGAAACGTCAGATGAGAGAATAAGTTTATCTATGTATGTATTATTCTATGCCCCAAACACACATCGAAGCTTGTAAAGGAGAGATTTTCTACGGTAAATATCCCCATTTTAGACTGACCGGCTCAAAGTCGCGACTCGAACCCGACTGAAATCCTATGGAACTATGTAAAATGTACAAAAAATTAGAAGATCTTTGGATTGGAACAAAATTGCGTAGCCAGAATTTGAATCAAAACATTCCCTCCTCCCCCCCCCCAGTTCTAGAGCTTACCAAAGTAGAATTCCAGGAATATAAGAATTTGTATTTTTCGTGCAACCTAAATACCGTCAAACGTCGTTATAATATTGTTGATCATATTTTATTGAGTGCTACATTTCGTCTCTACGATACATCATTTTTGTGTAGAAGGTCAATCCAGGTTAGTGAGTTTGGTATCCGACTTTCCGCTACTCTAAATTGATCTTTTGAAACCACGCAATTGAAGTCTAATAAAATCCATAGAAATGTGGAGAAGTGTTTTTAGAGAAAATGTTTACCGGCACAATCAGATAAATTTGAATTTAGTACCTACAACTGAAACTAGGTTGATAATTGATTCGGTTGTGACAATCAAATTTTAATATACGTTTTGTCAACTACCATTTACCATAATTGCGGTTGCAACAACCAAGTCTTGATTTAATTCGAATGCAACAGTCGAAATTGGTACCAAATTCGATTGTAAAAACCGAATGTGACAATTCAGATGCTACAACAGAACGACAAATTCGGTTGATGTAACTGAATTTGGGATCAATTCGGTTGCAACGATCGAATTTGGCGTTAATTCGGTTGCTGTAACCGACTTTCTCGTGAATTCTGTTGATACAATCGAATTCATGTTCAATTCGGTTACAACTTAATTCTATATGTTTCAAGACTAACGTTTAAAATTCTAATACAAAACTTACTTATAATGTCTATGTCGCGGTAATTTTAATGGTTTTTGTGTTGTTATTAACCCTGCTGTTAGATTAGGACCATTTGGTCCAAATTTTTTCTGTTTTCCCTTGTAACTTTGGAACGGTGATATATACTGACTAAATTTTTCTGCTAATGGGGTCTTTTAATAAAACAATGTTATGTGCGAAAATTAAATTTTCTAACTTTATTCAGGACTGAGAAAAATACAAAATGACGAATCTTAGATTAGAGGACCATTTGGTCAATAGTACATTTTTTCATTACCAAGCGAATGTAAATTCATGTCAAATATTTAGAAGATGTTTTTGATATGTTAGCGGATGTTTTTGATATGTCAAATACTTGCTTTAGAAATTTTTGAACCAAAATAGTTACAAAGAATAAGATAAAATTATTATTTTGGATGAAAATTGCAGTATGGACCAAATGGTCCCTCAATCTAAGATTCGTAAGTTTTTTCTAATCTAACAGCAGGGTTAAGAAAGGTAAGAAAAAAATATTGTAATTATAGTTTGTGCTTTAAATCATCGTATTTTGCAGAAATTGCCCACATTTATCAGCGTGCAGTACACGCAGATGTCAATAGTTCTGAAGTGTTTCACGGTCGGTCGTTTGAGATGTTCTTCATCGTATATAGAACGGTTTAGGGTCTAAATCGACACGCACAACGCGTCCGAATTTGTGCGGTGACCCATGATGGCCCGGACTTCAAAAACGATTAGAAGTGGGTTCTAAAATGAATTTATTTCCCTAAAAGAGTTGGGAAAACATGCAGAATAAATGAATGTAGAGTTGCTCAATGGGGTTTTCACATATTTACCTTTGTGTATTGAACTAACAGTGCAAAACTCATTAACTGAGAGTATTTTTGTGATAATAAAATCGAGGAAACAAGGAATAACAAGTGAAATAAATCAATATATAATGTGAAGTGTTAGAATAAAACTATTTATAGAGATTGGAATTAAAACACAAATTTGTTAAAATAAAGATTTATCTCATTCAAGGTTATCAAGGTTGTATAACTGTTGCTCCAACTTTTCCAGTAGCTTTCCTTGGTTTCCAATCCAAGAAAAACAGCTGTTGCGAACTCTATGTATATTATTCTATGCTCATAGTATATCGGTACCCGGTCGTTCAAATCTAGCTCTATCGATCGGCGCAATCTATAGCTAAAGCTTACAGTGAATTATATATTAATTTGTGCATGACACTGAAGTTCACAGTTTTCCCAACAAGATTACACTAAATATTTGCAGAATTTATTAATTAATTTAAATTTGTAGTCATTCAAACAAATACATATACTTGAATCCTTGAAACAAAAACTTATTCAAATACGGATTCAAAATTATTTATTTTTTCAATGAGTGATGTTCCCACCACTGTGCACAAATAAGAAATAGTCAACACCAAAAAGACACAACACTACAGTGCCCACCAAATAAAAAGCATACTCATACACATGTACCACGGTAAAAGTCGTATCAAAAAGATACAAGCAAAAAAATTGTTAACCTACAAAAATCACAAACATATGCGCAAAACAAAAGAAAATCAAACAAAATTTACAAAAACAAAATTAAAGACAAATTACAAAAATATAAACAATTGAACAAATAAACTCTCTTCAAAAACCTCTCTTTCACCACATTCGATTTTCTCCGCCGACGCCAAAGAGGATCAATACGGGTAGAGAAGAGAAAAAGTGCGCCATTTGGCAACCCTCGTAGAAGAGAACCAAAAAGTCGACGCGATTCACTCAAACGCATTTCTCTCTCGCGTCTTAACTTGATTATTTCATACTTTTACATACTTTATGTAATTTTATTCAAAGATGATCAAGAAGTAGACGACCAGAAGTTGTGCGCAATTTGACAACCCTCGTAAAAGAGAACCAAAAATTCGACACGATTCACTCTAACGCATTTCTCTCTCGCATCATATCTTGCTTATTTCATACTTTTGGCATAGTTTATGTAATTTTATTTCAACATGGTTGGAATTTGTATAGTTATATAAAATAACACTATCAAAAAGCTGCTCGTGTATTGAAATATTCAATGAAGAGAGTAAGAGAGAGAGTAGAGAAGTACTAGGGTTTCACTCGTTTTGTTTGTTGGTATTTGAGTGAAGAGAAATTATGTATGTGAAGATAAATTCGAATATAACTTCCAGAGCTCTGCCGGCAGAGGAATTCGTCGGAGAAAATGATATTCCGAAAGTGTTTTGGGGCAATCTGGGTCTGAAATTATTAAACTAGACACCAATACCTATTATTTGATACTAGTCCCATTGACGCAACCTTCCCCGTTTGGCCACCATGGACGCACTGAGTCCGTCCTCCATATGAAAAAGTTATATTCGTCGAAGAATATGATATTCCGATAGTTTTTTGGGAAATCTGGGTCTGAAATTATTAAACTAGACACCAATACCTATTATTTGATACTAGTCCCATTGACGCAACCGTCCCCGTTTGGCCACAATGGACGCACTGAGTCCGTCCTCCATATGAAAAAGTTATATTCGTCGAAGAATATGATATTCCGATAGTTTTTTGGGAAATCTGGGTCTGAAATTATTAAACTAGACACCAATACCTATTATTTGATACTAGTCCCATTGACGCAACCTTCCCCGTTTGGCCACCATGGACGCACTTAATCCGTCCTCCATATGAAAAAGTTATATTCGTCGAAGAATATGATATTCCGAAAGTTTTTTGGGAAATATGGGTCTGAAATTATTAAATTAGACACCAATACCTATTATTTGATACTAGTCCCATTGACGCAACCTTCCCCGTTTGGCCACCATGGACGCACTTAATCCGTCCTCCATATGAAAAAGTTATATTCGTCGAAGAATATGATATTCCGAAAGATTTTTGGGAAATATGGGTCTGAAATTATTAAATTAGACACCAATACCTATTATTTGATACTAGTCCCATTGACGCAACCTTCCCCGTTTGGCCACCATGGACGCACTTAATCCGCCCTCCATATGAAAAAGTAATATTCGTCGGAGAAAATGATATTCCGAAAGTTTTTTGGGAAATCTGGGTCTGAAATTATTAAACTAGACACCAATACCTATTATTTGATACTAGTCCCATTGACGCAACCTTCCCCGTTTGGCCACCATGGACGCACTTAATCCGCCCTCCATATGAAAAAGTTATATTCGTCGGAGAGTATGATATTCCGAAAGTTTTTTGGGAAATCTGGGTCTGAAAATATTAAACTAGACACCAATACCTATTATTTGATACTAGTCCCATTGACGCAACCTTCCCCGTTTGGCCACCATGGACGCACTTAATCCGCCCTCCATATGAAAAAGTAATATTCGTCGGAGAAAATGATATTCCGAAAGTTTTTTGGGCAATCTGGGTCTGAAATTATTAAACTGGACACCAATACCTATTATTTGATACTAGTCCCATTGACGCAACCTTCCCCGTTTGGCCACCATGGACGCACTGAGTCCGTCCTCCATATGAAAAAGTTATTTTCGTCGAAGAATATGATATTCCGAAAGTTTTTTGGGCAATCTGGGTCTGAAATTATTAAACTAGACACCAATACCTATTATTTGATACTAGTCCCATTGACGCAACCTTCCCCGTTTGGCCACCATGGACGCACTGAGTCCGTCCTCCATATGAAAAAGTTATTTTCGTCGAAGAATATGATATTCCGAAAGTTTTTTGGGAAATCTGGGTCTGAAATTATTAAACTAGACACCAATACCTATTATTTGATACTAGTCCCATTGGCGCAACCTGAATTCTGATCCTTTGAATTTTGAAAACATAGTTTTGCCAATGCTTTGAAATATTATATATTGCAGTCATACAGCTTCCCCAAAACTCCTGACATAAGAAGTTTATAGAGTTTTCTACCTATTTTAATAATATCGCATTAAAATTCCTTTTACATTTGTAAAACTTAGCGATTTTATATATAATCAATATATTAGAGCTGTTTAACATAGGTCTGTTAACTAATTAACAGACCGCTGCCAATTGCTCTGCCGGCAGAGCTCTGGAAGTTATATTCGAATTTATCTTCACATACATAGAGAAATTTTGACTGTCTATTTGTACATCGTTTTTGTCACTACCTCACACATATTCTTATGCTCTTTCATTTAGTCGCCGATGAGACTTCAGCAAGTGTAGAGCCCCGTATTCAATTCTTGCGAAATTTTCGTAAGAATTTTTGTCATTTATCCCTAAACGGAAAATTTTGTTGTGGAGTGTTACCACCTAACTTTGATTTACCTTGCAAATATTTCATTAATGATTCCTTTTCGCACTCCTTTTTATTTTTAACTCACGTGGAGTAACTTTTATTTATTCAAATAATCGAAATGTCACAATTCCGGTCACAAACAATTGTTTTCGTACGAAATTACATTGGCGTAACAACCCTGTACTTATACTAGGCAAATGAAAAGTGACCGAAATTTTCGGTTCATGAAATTTTCCTTATTTTTTATACACGTACTTCTTATGGCAACGAAAATGTACATGGCCAGCGGATGCTGGTATACTTTGTTCCAGGTTAAAACCCGTATTCAGTTCTTGCAAAATTTTCTTAAGAAATTTTGTCAATTATCTCTAAACGGAAAAGTTTGTTACAGAGTGTTACCTCATATCTCTGATTTATCTGGCAAATATTTCATTAATAATTCATATTTGCACTCCATTCTATTTTTAACACATGTGGTATTACTTTTATTTATTAAAATAATCGAAATGTCAAAATTCAGGGCTCAAACAATTAATTCGGCGTAACAACACTGTACTTGATTTTGACTACGAAAATTTCGCAAAGAGCTGACTACCAAGCAAATGAAATGTGAGCGAAATTTTCGGTTCATGAAATTTTCGTTATTTTTTATACACATACTTCTTACGGCGACGAAAATTTCACAAAAATTGAATTCCGGACTTTAACAGAAAAAACTTAATAATGACACTCAGAAATTATTGTATAAGTATGGCCAAAAATGATTTTGGTAACATCATCGGAATACATTATTAAGACATTGCAATCGTTTTCGTAGTTATATAAATAATTTAAATGATAAGGAAAGAAAAGACCTGTTTTATAGAAATAAAAAAATTTTTGGAAAAATTTACAGAATGGTTATTATGAGGGAAAATTTATGAACTTAAATCAGTTCCCAAATTGAAAAAGAACATTTCAAGTTTAGTAAGCTTGGAAATTGGCAAGAAAGGTAGACCATTGTGTGATGGTGTTTTTATTAAGCAATTATTGAACAAAATTTGGTAAAGGCTTAATTTTTTACATTCGTAAAAATATGTAGACCACTTTTACCAATTAGATTTATCAAAAAACGAAATTCTCTGTGTGGAATTCGTTGTCTTACATTCGTAAAGGTTGTAAAAGTTGTGTATTCTCAGTTAATTTATTACAAATGAAATATTTTTACGTCAATACTCCCTACAAATTTTCATACCGTGCGTGAAAGTCTACCCTGCCAGAAACACCACACCTCTCACCACAAAACGCGTTATGCACGCGTCGAACACGCGCGTGAAAGCCATAGTGTAATGATGCTCTTGAGTTGCCTAAACATGTGTTAAACCCGGTATTCAATTTTTATGAAATTTCCGTTGTCATAAGAAGTATGTATGTATGTGTAGTAATATAAAACGGTATCCAAAACATACCTTAATAAAAAATTAAAAGGAAAAAAATTGTTTCCTTTCCTTCAAATTTTGAATCACCAACAGTACATTTTTTTACACTGCTTTTTGCATTGGATAAATCAACAAATATGCAAGGTTTGTCTATGGTTTGTCAGCGAGAAATTGCCTACGTTTATTGATAATATTGATCCTTTAAAGAGATGCGTCTATTTTGCCCAGTGCATTGGCTGATATCAGACCATGAATTTGGGTTATATTACACAAGGTTTTTTTCTGTGTACTAATATCGGTTTGCATCTTTATTGAGGTCACTAAATTCTGGACAATTGAAATTAAATTGTAATTTTCACATTGTGTTTACATCAGCTTATTTTGACATATTAGGCACTTTAATTTTATAGACAGTGCTGCCATAACCTGAATGAATAAATCATGACGAATTGCCTGTTGTTGCTGCCTACAATTACAAAAACTCCTGTTGCTATTACCATGTGGATATTATTGTACCATGGGCACACGTCGGAGATGATATTTGTAGTGGATAAGGAACTTATTACCTCCTTTCGATTTCAAAAAGTCCCAACTCCTTTTGGTACAAAAAGAGTACTTTCGGATTTAAGTCACCAAATTTGATGTGAGAGGTTTTAAATACAACACATGGCAAAATAAGTAATTCGTCTTTTATACGATGACTTACGACCCTGGGACATTGTATCATTCTCTTTTGGTAACCCTTCGTAAATACATGTGCTTTCAGACGACGACTCTCTGTATACAACTATGCGTGACTCTTTGTGACGTATTTTCGGTTAATCTTCTTTCTTCTATTCGTAATAATCTCAAATTCAACATTTTAAAAAATTAATGAACAATGGCTGATAAAATTGCAATTGTATTGTTTTAATTTTAATTAATTCCACCAGTTTTTGTATACTTTTTATATACCATGTCAAAACACGAGAGAGGTGAAAGAGAAATAACAAACTGACCCCGGAATTTCCAATTCTTGACTCTTATGCTACCCCTTTTTCTTCTCCTCCCCCCTTACCATGAATCATCGTAAGTGGTGACTCGTGTCTCATGGTCGTAAGTCATCGTTTAAAATTTGAATAAGGTGGAAGCAGTAGGAATTTTGTCTTTATAAAGGACCGACCTCGTCAAGTTCAGCTGATCGAAATTGCCAATTTTTATTTATTGTTATTTTTTGTATAATAGGGCCAAAATATATGTGTGCCTGAGGCAAACGAAACCCTTTACTGCATTTACACCGAAAGATTAACAAACCGTATGCAGATTAAATACATTTGTTATATGTTCTACAAACAGCCCGTTAATCTTCTGGTGTAAATACAGATTGTTTTAATTACTTATATTTTACAAAAAGTACTCTTATATCGAAAAAAGTACTTTCGGAAGAATAAAAAAGGTCGCTCGAAAATTATCAAATATCATCACTTGCACACCTATGAAACGTGTGTACATCAATGATGGGAAATGTTGTACAATTGTAACACTTTTGGTACAATTCAAACTTGTAGTACGTTGGTACAATCAAGCTAGATTGGTACATTTCAAACTGCGACAAAATGGTAAAAAAATCAATTCTCCAGTGTATGACTGGAGATATCAAAAATCTTTACAACGAAAAGCTTTATAACACAAAAATACTATGCCTAAGCCGCCGCGAAGCCGGTGGTGGAACCACACCAGAGAAGCAAATTCCTAACCCCCGCCTAAGGCCGTCCACGCAGAAAGCTTTATAACACAAAAATACTATGAACTTTAATATCTCCGGACTTTGAAGTGTCACTGGTGAATACCAAATACATAGTAATAAGCAAAATAGGGCATTTCTTGAAAAAAAAATAAATTTTTATCAAAAAAGTGAGACAAAAAATATATTTTTGTACAGATTTATAGAGTTTAGAAATACCTTTGTAATGATACTCATTTCAATCCGATGATAAATGGCTGACATATGCCCGATTATACATTCAAGTATCAACATATTAATTTTATGATTCGATCTGCAACAGATCAGGTTTTTCTGCAATTAATGAAAAAATTAAACAATCGGGACTGGAACTTGAACTCACATTGGCGGACGATCGTTACGAAGATTGTGGGTCTTCTCATTACCGTCTTGTTCAATTGTGTCACTAATTGCAATTTTCTTTTTCGATGTTTCTCTCCTCTTTCTCTCTTTTTCGTTACAAACAAGTTTTTCTTTCCTACTTACAAGCACTTGTGCTGAAGTTTTGAAAGTAATGCTATTTATAGAACATAACTACATACTCGCTTTTATTTTCTGTTTTTTCGCAAGAAAAGAAAATCGTGTTAATTGGTACAATCGTGTTACTTTTGGTACTATTTTTCAACGATTTTGTACAATTTAAAATTGTAATACCATCACTGGTGTACATATCGGCGTACGGATCCGTGAGCGTTAATGTTAGTTTAAACGGTAACGACGTGAAAATAATATTATGAAAAAGAACAGAATTTATTTTAAGTAATTGGGAGAAGAGATACAGCGGAGCGGCAACAGAAAACAATAACAAAACATCAGAAAAAATGGGCGTATAACAAACAATTTCTTCCGTTCTGACCTTATAGTGGACACACGCACGTTCACACATGAAAAAAGTAGCGATGGGTGCGGCGGGAAATTAAAACGGAACAAGTGACCAACAAACTGGTTGGGGTAATCTACAGTTGTAATATCTAGATATGCATATCTATTAAATAATAGTGATGGTGCGACACTCCTGGGGAAATGGTGTGAGAATGGGGTTAAACAACACAACAGCTGGAAGCAAATTAAGGAATTGGCAGCAATCGACGGAGCTAAAGAAAAAGCATACACACGACATTCAACGAGGAGCAACAATTGATTTTTAAAGATACATATATGTATGTATGAATGTACGTGAAGTCTCTTGAAATTTTTTGATTGTAGAGCAGGCCGGGCCCCTCACCGCTGTTATAAGAGAAGGCGCAAAGTTATTATCATGAGATTCTATTCTTGTTCTTATGCTTTCGTAGATGAGTAATTTTTCAAAAATATAAACACAAATTTTGCTTTTACTTACGTATTTGTTTCTTCTTAAATCACTATTTTACATTACTACATCATTACCCAGACGGAAGAAAGTAGTATGTTGTGGTAACAAGGGAATCCTAAAGATTCTATTTAGCCACTTTATATTCACTATCCACTTTTCTTATATTTTAATAAATTAAGAACTTTTCTCTTCCAAAGGCCTTAAACTTCTACTGTAGGTTTCTAAAACGTGCACCAAGTAGTGTGTTATTGAATCACTAGGAAAGAATTCGTATGATAAAGCACCGCTTGGCTAAGATTGTTACTTCATTTCACGTTATTTCCTTGTTTCAGCTGGAAATGTCGCTCAACAAATCTGACTGAGAACTGTTGGTGGGTTGTTTCCTTGTTTTTTTGTTAACTTCTTATGTACACCTAAGTTTGGATGTATGTTGATTTATTATGCGGTCACTGTTCTTTTCAAAATCATTAAAATTGGTACAAACTTAACAAATTTAACAACACTTCTTAACCGAAAACAACGACAAAAAGGCCACTACTTTCATGGACGGCACCGCACGTTCCCTCCTCAAACAAACTCTAAGACACAAACGGCACTCTCTCTACAGCACTCGTATCGGCGGCGCCACTAGCCAACCAACGCCGATACTACGTAAGGTGAACATATACAACAAAACACAACACACAAAAATTGCTTTCGCAAAATTATCTTTAACTGGCAGTGTTGAGAAATGAAGTTATCTGCTGTCCTGGGCGAAAGAAAGAGACAACGTGTACACAAATACTTGTTAGAGATGATGTGCTCTTGTGAGAATTTTCTCAATTTTCCTTACAATCAAATGAAATACAACACTTGTCAGGGTTTGGAATGAGTGCACCAAGATTAATTTACTCATTCATATCAGAAGCACAGCTGATTTCATTGTTTTCATTTTGTTCGCGTCTAATATGTCAAAGTTTGTTTATAATTCTGTTTTTGTTTACATTATTAGTTTGTTCACAAATGTTCAACGCTTTTTATAATAAAATAGATGGGTTTATTTGCGAAAACAATTTGCAAAATATTACAGGGCTTTACAAATATCGGCTTGAATCTTCATTATGAACACTAAATAGAACACTAAAAAAATTTTCACACTGTGTTTACATCAGCTGACTCTGACATTTTAAGTAGCTATTAGACGATCAAGCGCGGCTTGACGGCGCGGCTTGATGAGGAAAAATGGTTTGCTATTAAACGAGCAAGCCCACACATCAAGCATCAGTGTAAAAAAAACTGAACAGTTCTACAGTTCTTGGAGACTTTCATACAATTGAATGAAACCTTGCAAAAATCCGCGTTCTAACCACGCCATCTTTACACTTCGAATGTTAAGTTCAAATGAAATTTTGTATTGGGCTTCACAGCACAGCTATTACACGAGGCTTGATGGCAAGCCAAAATATCAAAAAATTTTGATATTCATCAAGCCATGCTGTCAAGCATGCAATTTTGCCTACTAAACGAGCTTGATCGTCTAATAGCCGCTTTAGATACAACAACAACAATTGTGAGCAACAACAACAGGCATTTTGTTTTTGTTTAGGCTCTCCTCATGTCAAAGTCAACACTTACGTACACCAACAAATAAATGTAAACAGAAACAAAACCATTGAATCTGACAGAAGCGGACACCTAAACAACGAGAAAAAATTTAAATCAGCTGTCTACCGAGTTTACCTTCTCATTCTACCATGGAATAAATCTCGTTAGAACATATGTTTTCAATTTTTTCATTGTGGTTGATCGTTTCAGTTGTCAAACTGAATGTACTTTTTTGTATTCCTGTGTTGTTGGTATACTTACGTGTATAGATTGACAACTTAAGTAATTGAAACAAAAACAAAATGCCTGTTGTTGCTGCCTACAACAACAACAACGTTTACTGCTATTACTTGGTTATTTTACTATGCATATTTGTAGATTTACCTAATGCGAAAAGGCAATGAACAGATTTTACTTTACAAAAACGTTTAAAATACGAATTGGTGTAAATGCACAAATATGTATTAAACGAAAATTGGTTTTTCTTCTAATTTTTTATTACTGTACGTTTTGGATAGCGTTTTATTATTACTATGTATTTATACCTATACAAAGATTGATTGAAGCTTAAAATCTAAACGTAAAACAAAATCACATGTACAACTTTTGAAATAAACACTTCCTTTTATAGCTCATTCGCACTAGAAAATATTTTCTTGATTTCGCATCAAATGTTCTATCAAAATCATTGCGCATTGACGAGGGAGTGTTAGTACGACAACGAATGCACCAAGCCTACAACAATAGGCATTTTGTTTTGTCTGGTATTTTTCCACAATCAAATTCAGCGCAAATGTTTTCCAATTATAAAAGTAAACAAAAAAGTATAAAAATATGTTTGAGAAACAATAAATACCGAAGAAATTCGATAAATAAATGAGTCGGGTATTCAAGTGGTACCACCACATCGATGCGCCGTTATTGAAATGGTTGTAAACAAACGTACTATTAGTTCGTAGTGTGAGATAAAACAGCGTTGCATAAAGCAAATCAAGAATTTTTTTCCTGATTCCTATACAAATAAGAAAAAATACCCGATTTGTCGTCTGTCAAAACGTATTGGAAATCCAGCAAATTTTCCTGATCTCTGCTTGAAATCAACAAAAGTGCCAAAATGAAGAAAATCGATGCCAGTGCGAATGCTGTATAAGAAATGAGGAAAATAAAAAAGTCGGCTATTCTAGTTCTACCACCACATCAATCAGTCGCGATTGAAATGGTTGTAAACAAACATACTAGGCATGCGTAGTGTGTGATTGCGTGATAAAACAGCGTTGTATAAAGCAAATCGTGGCCGTCGGTGGTACAATGGGTAGTGTGCGCGCCTCTTGTACATGAGATCCTGGGTTCGATCCCTGCTCTGACCACATTAAAAAAAAAAAAAAAAAAAAAAAAAAAAAAAAAAAAAATCTTTCGGCGGCGGTCACCTCGCATAGTGACGGCGACACTATCGAGTATTTAGCCATGAAAAAGCTTCTCAAAATACCGTTCGGAATCGGTGTAAAAACTGTAGGTCCCAATCAGAGAGTGAAAAATTAGAAAGCGCACAGCTCACTGGTTGTGAGAAGCTCTCCCCAATCCCTTCATGGGATGTAATGGGAAACGGTTTTTTTTTTTTTTTTTTTTTTATAAAGCAAATCATGCATTTTTTCCTGATTCTCAGACAAATAAGAAAAAATACCCGATTTGTCATCTGTCAAAATGTATGGGAAATCATTCAAATTTTCTTGCTTTCTGCTTAAAATCAACAAAAATCGCAAACTGCGAATGCTTTATTAAATCAAATTAACAAACCAAAAGATTTTGTAATTATCTCATATTTTATCATTGTGCGTTTATTAAAAACGAAGTAACCGTGACCATTTGTTGTGTTAGATTTTTCGTGTAGGTTTTTTGATCCTCCTGAATGTTGAGTTTGCAATTTCTCATGCAGTTTCTTATAAGCCACCAATTCCGGTGTCAACGGTGGAATGAGGCTTCTTCGCAAAACCTACCACAATATTGGAAATGAATATAGAAATGATTCGCAGCATAGTTGGTATTCAATAACTTAAGAACGCACTAATCCAAAGGACGGCTTGTCGGAAAATACAACAACGTTTGATATCGGCTAAAGTTTGAGGATCAATATGATTTAATTGCTCCCTTGAGTGTAATGCGTCTAAAGCATCCAAGAGCTGGCTAAAACCATAATCGTAACACTCAAAATATGCAAGAATTTTAGCAATTGAAACAGTGCATCTTCTTTAATAATCGTTTAAAAAATACTCACAATACTATTCATTATAAAATCACAAATTTTATCATTGTTTTAGTCTTTGTTCAACCCAATAGTTCAACAGATGGCTGATAACAAATCACTGATTAACCTACGTGCTCTATTGTATTCTTGGTGTTTTTATCAGGGGATTTCGATGAATCAGGTTATCGACCTCCAAGCTGCGATCGACAAAATGAAAAAATCGACTAAATTTGATTTTATTTGCACTTATGACTTAAAATAACTTAATATGCATGAATACAAGCTGTATTAAAACTGTCATTAGCACAGTGGCTTTCGGCGAGAATTTGATGGAACTGAAAACTCTATGTATTACTCTATGGTGTTTATGCAAAATTTCTCATTTCGCTTACGCCAAACACAACGATGACCATCGTAGCCAAACAATTTAAATTTACTTTCGTCAGTCAAGAGCACCTATAAAATATTAAAACACTACTAGAAGTAGTTAACTCAATATGGCAAATACATGTTTCGTGTTTCAGAATGATAAAATCATTTGAAATGTGCCTGTTGTTGAATTCTAATAGCTCATTCGCACAACAAAATATTTTCCCCATTTGGTATCAACACGGACGATTAAGAATTAGACAACCAGAATATGTGCGCAATTTGGCAACCCTGGTAAATGGGAACCAGAAACTGCCAGATATTCACTCAAACGCATTTCTTTCTCGTGTCATATCTTGATTATTTCATACTTTTTGCATAGTTTATGAAATTTTATTTCAACACGGTTGGAATTTGAATAGTTATATACAATAACACTATCAAAAAGCCGCTTGTGTATTCAAATTTTCAATGAAGAGAGAGGGCAGAGAAGTGCTAGGGTTTCACTCGTTTTGTTTGTTGGCATTTGAGTGAAGAGAAATTTTGACTGTCTGTTTGTACATCGTTTTTGGTATCAACAGAGATTAAACAGCATTGTATAAAGTAAAGCAAGCATTTTTTCCTGATTCCTATACAAATAAGAAAAAATACCCGATTTGTCGTCTGTCAAAACGTATGGGAAATCAAGCAAGTTTTCTTGATTTCTGCTTGAATTTAACAAAAGTGGCAAAATCAAGAAAATCGATCCAAGTGCGAATGCTGTATAAGCCATCTTTTCTATTCTTCGCACTAACGCAAGACTTCGTTCCATCTTTTAAATTATCCCCTTTCTAACCAAGGCTGCTCAAGAAGTTCGTGTTATAAGAATAGCTGATTAATTTTTTTTCATGTCGTGCGCACTAGCTGTCAAATGCTGTTTACCTTTGTTTTGTGTACGTTGTTCATAGCATAGAGAAAGGAAATAAGTAGATATCCCATAGGCATTGTCAAGTACTGTCACTAGGTGTTGCCTTGTCGTTTTGTAACTTTCATTGACGTTTCTCATAACATTCACTGACGTTTATTCAACAGTGTGGGACATTTTTTCAGTACAAAAATAGAATCATTTTCCAGGTTGTGCTATTCAAACAACTAATTTAGTTTTTTTCATGTTGTTGTGTTGTTATTATGTTATTTTGTTATTTTTGTTGTTGTGTTATTTTGATTGCATCTTTTTGTTTACTGTTATTGTTGGTGTTCGTTTGTGCTGGATTTGAGAGCAACGGACCACAAAACAAAAACAAAATCCCTGTTGATGTTGCCTACCATACCTATAGTTAGCACCTGTTCTAAATACATCTTGCAAGGTATATTTTGTTTGGGATCAAACGTTGTAATTATTGCATCCAGCTCCATCTAGAAAATATCCCATTGAACAAGAAAATTCCCAAGGCATGTGCGATATCTAGTTAATTCCTATATCTATGGTTCATAGCATAGACAAAGTAAACAAATAGATGATGCACAAGTGTTGGGAAAATTTTAGTGTAATGGGTAATTTTCTAGATGTCGTTGAAAGCAATAAATGGGATTTTTTGTTCCCAAAAAAAAGTCAAAAAATATAACAATAAAAATCTAAACTTTCATATCAAAAGAAAAAATAATTTTCAACAAAAATATTAAGAATATAAGAATACAACACGATACTTAAAGTAGAATATCTGATGGCCATCAAATTGCAAAGCCATGTCACCACCGTCTATGTCCTAAGAAATTGGTTCTTCCTAGGGGTTCAGCTAACATTCCTTGTTGAGAGTCCTCAGTAACTCTAACGGTTTTGGCATCTGCGACCACAGAAGTTGCTACAGTTTTTGACCGGGGAAGTTTTCAGATTAAAAAGCGTTCCGGGATGTTCATCTTTGGGCGGTCTTACGGGTTTTCTCCTATTGATATCCCAACACCGACCTCATGGCTTTGAAATAGTTTTTTATATAAGAAACAAATGCTATAATGTAAAATCACATACATTTTGTCTCATTTTACATTGTTTAAGTTACTTTCATATAAATTTCTCACAATTTTGAATAAACATCAATGAGAATTATGGGAAACTTCGGTGAAAGTGACAGTAGTACAGGACAGCACCTAGTGAACAAAGTTGACAATGGTCGCGCTATACATATCTATTATTTCCTTTATCTATGGTTCGTAGTACGTTGATATAGACAGAGCACCTTTTTGATCATAGAATAACACATACGTAGATAAACTTATTCTCTCATTTGACGTTTCATTTCACACTCTTCATCGTAGGTTTGTGGAAATGAGAGCAATTAAATTTAAAATTATCTTACACCAGGTGGAGTTACAAAATATGTTCACTTAACTTTTTCATGCCGTTTTGGTGTAGAACTTGAAAATTTCAATGTATTTTGCACTTTTTTGTTGACTTCTATCGTTGTACGTTTGTATTGTATTTAACACAACTAGTTTGCCGCAAAAACACGAAATTCGATTGTTGTTCCTATGTTGATCGCTGTATACTTTTGCCACTACCTGGTATTATTGAACCCATATTTTCCACCATCCAATGTTTACTTTCCATCGTACCTATGACGTTTAATTTATTGAGCGAATAAAACCTTCTATGGTATGTGTTATTCTATGTTTTTGATAGTGTTCATGGTTGAAATATGAGGTTGTGTTATAAGAACAGCTGATCGAAGTTTTTACATGTCGTTGTACAGAGTTCTGTCAAATTTTAACTAATTTGTTTAATTAGTAAATACTTAACAGATTTCAAGAAATTCGATATAAATCCAGTTTGACCACATACTAATTTTGTTTATTAAATGAAAAGTTGTTTGTACAATTAAAGAAAGATAGAACAAAATTGAAAAATCAACTGAGTTTGACAGATCTCTGAATTACTGATACATACACATTCCTCCTGCTACCACCTAATAATTCCATCATGATAGTGTTATTGTATCAAAAACGATGTACAAGTAGACAGTCAAAATTTCTCTTCACCTAATGCCAACAAACAAAACGTGTGAAACCCTAGCCCTTCTCTGCTCTCTCTCTCTTACTCTCTTCATTGAATTATTCAATACACGAGCCGCTTTTTGATAGTGTTATTGCATATAAGTAACAAATTCCAACCATGTTGAAGTAAAATTACATAAACTATGTAAAAAATATGAAATAATCAAGATATGAAGTGGGAGAGAAATGTGTTTGAGTGGATCGCGTCGACTTTTTGGTTCTCTTTTACGAGGGTTGCCAAATTGCGCACTTTTTTCGTGTCTACCCTTTTCATCCTTTTATAACAAGAAGATAATTATTTCACATAAATTGGAAAAAAGTTTTCAAGAGTGGACTGCGTACAAAAAAGGTATGAAAAAAATTTGCACTATTTCAATAGATCAGTAGTTTTTGAGAATATCATTGTGTATAACACTTCAAATGCCAACAATATTTAAGAATATGCCCATAAAGTCTGTAATTAACCTAGTATATTTTTGGTTGCAATACCTAACAAATTTTGCGATCTATACTAAACGTGTTGTCTTTCCAAAAACACGTGCATTTGACTAATTGTATGATGTGTTGGTTATTTTATTTTTAATAATGGCTTAAACATTAACTGATATTTATGATTTTGTGAATATAATAATAAGAGTTTTGCAACTCTTTGTTTATTTTAATTTTCCATTTCTAATTTTAATAGTGTAAATTAAAGGTCTCAGCGAATAACATTTTCCTGCATATGTGAAACTCGAAGTCGGATAGAGCAAATACACGTACTCTCTCTCAGAGCGCAAGCAGTAAAAGAGAAGTAATCGATTGTTTGGTAAATACCAACGAGTAAGTAACCGCAGTAATATGTGTACCAAAGAAAGCGAACATATATATGTATATGTGAAGAGCAAAGACAAAGTACTACAAATATTATGTTCACTTCACATGGTACCACGAGTATTTGCAAATTATGTACGTATGAATGTATATGTAGAGCAAAGCTGAAAGAACTACAGTGTTGTTGATGATGACGATGATGGTTTCCATGAATTTTCTGTTATTTAAAATAATTTACAGGCAATGTCTCATAATTGCACATTGTATTCATAGTGCTAGGAAATAAACATAAAAAAAAAATTTTATATTATATATATATATATTACATTTCATATATCCAATTAAAATACTAAACAAAATAATTTTTACATTGCATTATAATTTTCTTGATTTTGAATAGTGTACAACTATTTTCTTTGCTCACTGTAGTATAACACTACCAAAAAATTATGTTGAATTTGTCAAACTGCACGTTGTACATGTAGTTACTTCGTGGTACTACGTTCAGTTTCCACGTCGCGACATACTCGATGTGATCGCTCTCGGTATGTTTGAGTAAGAGCAAAAGAGGGACACATACAGTCTGGCAGTGACCACAGACGAGTAACAATAAGTAGTTATTCGACAATTTGTTGTTCTCTTAAAATGAATACCTTTGTTTTGCGACACTTCGGATAAGTGTTCATCGCTTGCCACTGCACGTGTACTACGCAAATACAAATGGATTTATGCAGACCTTTAGTGTAAATAAGAGTTTCAATGAGTATACAAAATAAATGTTTGTAAACAAGTTGTTGTAAAAATGAAGTGAAATCTAATCGAATGTCAAAATGTATATACTTGAACTCTTCAGATTTCGATGGCGATTCTAGAATCTTTTGAATCTTTGCGGTATACATAACCATGTTTTTAAATTTTTCATGTCGTTTTGGTACAGAACTGTGAAATTTAAATGTATTTTGCAGTTTTTGTGATGACTTTTATCGTTAGTATCAAATAGGATGAATTCAGAAAGAGAAGCAAAAAGTGCGCAATTTGACAGCCCTCGTAGAAGAAAACCAAAAAGTCGGTGTGAGTCAATCAAACGCATTCTCTCTCGCGTCATAACTTGATTATTTCATACTTTTTACACACTTTACGTAATTTTCTTTAAACATGGTTGGAATTTCTATAGTTAGAGACAATAACATCATCAAAAAACTGATCGTGTATTGAAATATTCAGCGAATAGATTAAGAGAGAGAGAACAGAGAGCGAGGCACTTTTGTTTGGCACTTCTCTCCAAAGACGATCAAGAAGTAGACGACCAGAAGATGTCCACAATTTGGTAACCCTCGTAAAAGAGAAACAAAAAGTGGTAACAATTCACTCAAACGTATTTCTCTCTCGCGTCATATCATGGTTATTTCATACGTTTTGCACAGTTTATGTAATTTGTATAGTATAGTATAGTTGTATAGTTATACTACAAAAAACTATCAAAAAGCTACTCGTGTATTGAAATATTCAATAAAGAGAGTAAGTAAGAATGTAGAGAATGATGAAGGCTGCACTCTTTTTTTGTTGACATTCGAGTGAAGGGAAATTTTTACTGTTTACTGTAGTACATCGTTTTTGAAATAATCTAAAATAACCTAATAAACCCAAATATACAAATAAATCAAATTTCAAACAAAATCTGGCAAAAAAATCATAAACACACAATTTTTGGAAACAATATTTGTGGTCAGACCAAAAAGGACCAAAACAAAAAAGTTAAATTTGTACTAAGTGTGGTATTCTATAAGTCGTGAATCAGTCACTTCGCGTTACTTTTGTCGTTATGGTAGTTTATAAAACGTTACAGCTGTTCCGTGACTACCTGCGTTGATTTACGTTATTTAAGGGGTAGTTTATAAAACGTATCGCAACGTTTTTGATCACTTCAGCTGTCAAATTGAACACGCCACAGTTGTTCGCGCTAGTTGAAGAAATTACAAATTTAAAGAAAAATGTCGATCGAGGATAGGCAGGTGGAAGTATTTTACATTTCATTGTTTATAAATATTTAATTATATTTAAACATTATAGACATCAGTTGATGTTAACAATAATAAATAAAAGAACCAATACATTACAATCAATACATACCGCCAAATGGCACGTGTTTTCCAAAAGACAACTAATTTAATATAGATGGGGAAATTTATTGGACATTGAACACCAAAATAACATAGGTTTTTTACACATTTTATGTGAATATTGTTGGTATTTGCAGTATTTTAAATAATAGCAATCTTAAAATCTGTTGATCTACTGAAATGGAGCTAAATTTTTGAATCTCTTTCATTCTGAGCATTTCACTCAAGGTAACTTTTTCTGATCTATAATTATTCATTTTAGTTTGGCAACTCTATAAACCGCATATGTCAGTGACAGCATTCGTAAACAAACGCAAGCGCGAAGTGATATATAAACTACCATTTTTGACTTCGGCGTTCGCGTTGGCGTTTGCGTTAACGTTCACTTTCGGGACTTTTAGAATACTACCCTAAGATTAAAAGCTCGACTTCGACAACCGCATTGTGTCAAATTCTATAATAGATAAATACCAAATTTGAGGACACTATTTTCATTCACTGTAGTCTAGTAATAGAGTATGGGATATCGTTCAATCTCATAAATCCGTCGTATTACTCGAAAAACTTGTATTTTATGTCTGTTTTTTAAATGTCAAACAGTTTTTATTAAAATTTGAAGTTTGCATTTATTAGGAATACGAGGTGTACGACGTATTTAAGAGTTTGAATGAAATCTCATAGTGTAATATTTCGAATATTTTCAAGTATTACCCAGAGTATTTCATACAATTAACAAATATAAAACAAATAAGTATCAACAGTTTTCAATGATTTCAAATGAAACTGTGGAGAAAGTGTAAAAAAAGGAATACATATATACGTTTATTGTTAATATTGCCTTTGACTGAATGCCTTTGTGTGAATTTCTAGCACTTTTTGCTTCTCTTTTACCAGGGTTGCCAAATTGCGCACATCTTTTGGTCGTCTAATCCTAGATTGTCTTTGGTACCATAAAGCAACTATGGTATAGAGAAGCAAAAACGATGTACAAATAGACAGTCAAAATTTCTCTTCACTCAAATGCCAACAAACACAACGAGTGAAACCCTAGTCATTCTCTGTTCTCTCTCTTACTCTCTTCATTGAATATTTCAATACACGAGCAGCTTTTTGATAGTGTTATTGTATATAACTATACAAATTCCAACCCTGTTGAAGTAAAATTACATAAACTATGCAAAAAGTATGAAATAAGCAAGATATGATGCGAGAGAGAAATGCATTTGAGTGAACTCCTAGTACTTTTTGGTTCTCTCTTACCAGGGTTGCCAAGTTGCGCATATCTTCTGGTCGTCTAATTGTAAATCGTCTTTGAGAGAAGCGTCGTATATTGTTGCGGCTGTTCTGAAATATGTTCGAAAGTTTGGAAAAATAATATTATAGTTGTTTAGGAATTAAATTGTTATATTTATAGTATTGTGCTTAAAAATAAATCGTTTTGAAACCCTTTCTTTAATTTTCCTTGGTATCGACATGTATCACCGTATTTATATGCAAAGCAACTACGGTATAGAGAAGAAAATTTACTCATGGAGTGGAATGCCAACAAAGAAAATGAGTGAAGCGCGTCCTTTCTCTGCTCTCTCTCTTACTCTCTTCGTTGAATATTTCAATACACGAGCAGTTATCTGATGATATTATTGTATCTAACTATAGAAATTCCAACCATGTTTAAATCAAGTTACATAAAGTACTAGCTGACCCGGCAGACGTCCTGCAAATTTTGTTCAAATACCGTTAGCAGGAGCAGAAATAATGGATTTTTAATTTGTGGTTTGTATGGGAGGTACCACGCCCCTTTGTCCAATTGGACCGAATAGTAAATCTAAACCACCCAGGGCACCACCCAAACGCATAAAAAAAATTTATTCAAATCGGTCCAGAAGTTTAGGAGGAGTTCAGTCACAAACACACGTGCAGTAGAATTATATATATAAAGATATAAAAAGTATGAAATAATCAAGTTGTGACGCGGGAACGAAATGCATTTGAGTGAATGGCGTCGACTTTTTTGGTTCTCTTCTAGGGTTGCCAAATTGCGCCGGTTTTTTCCTCTCTACTTGTATATCCTTTTTGGTTGCTCCATAAAGCAACTATGGTATAAAGAAGAAAATTTACTCATGGAGTGGAATGCGAACAAAGAAAACGAGTGAAGCGTGTCGTTTCTCTGCTCGCTCTCTTACTCTCTTCGTTGAATATTTCAATACACGAGCAGTTTTCTGATGATGTTATTCTATTTAACTATAGAAATACCAACGATATTTAAATAAAATTACATAAAGTATGTAAAAAGTATGAAATAAACACGTTATGACGCGGGAAATAAATGCATTTGAGTGAATCGCGTCGACTTTTTGGTTGTCTTCTACTAGGGTTGCCGAATTGCGGGGTTTTTTCTTCTCTACCTGTACATCCTTTTTGGTTGCTCTTATGATTTTCATGAAAATGTGGCAATTCATTCTCTCAATTGAGTGATGTCATGAGAGCGCCGCCAAGAAATTAGAAAAGATTCTATTCTAGCGGTGAGTCGTCACCCGCAGAGGATTTCCGTGACAATTTTTCCCTGCCATAAGAAACCTATGTAGAAAACACGTCGTCGTCTGTAGCGTGGTTGATTATATTTAGACTCTCAACCTTTACTGCATGGTTCAATAATATATACATACATGGCAGAGTCGTTTGAACAGCTGATTTAATTTTTCCATGTGATATTTCGCTTCAGCTGTCAAACTCTCATGTAGTTTGTTTTTGTACTCTTTTTATTATTGTGTTCTTGGCAGTGTTTGAATTGCCGGCTTCAAAATAGCAAGAGCACACAAATTTTTGATTTGCTTACATTCTTTACTGCACTCAAAACCAAATGATTTTCAGGTACTAGCTATACTTGTTGTTACCAACGCAGCAAATGCAAAGAGGAAATTCGAAGAAGGGAAAATATAATTTTGCTGCCGCATGCAGATTAACGGTTTTAGAAAGAGTAAATGTTTTTTCAACCATTCATTTGTTTCCCTTCGTTTCATTTGCTCTGTTTCCTTTATAACTGTATAGTTTTTGCAGTCAATGCAGCAGGTAGTTGAAGCCAATTGGAAAAATGAAATGAAATGGAAAGTGGAAATGAAATCAGCAAATGCTTACTTCATTCATGTACCTGGTTGCTTCAAAGCAGTTACTTTGTGATGTTCTTTGAAAGGCATATGACATATGTAATTATGGCGCCGCCGCGAGTGAGCCGAAAGTTAATTGAAAGCTATTTTGATTTCGGCAATGATCAATCCATAAGTAAACTTTGCTAACATCCATTAAATCTAAACTAAATTTGAGCGATCTCTTGTTTTAGGTGACCATTGAACGTGCCTTTTCATCGCTAAAACTGATTTTGACAGATAACCGTAACCGTCTTAGCCAAAGCACACTCGAAAACATATTGCTGGTAAAACTGAACGCTACATACTTAGATGAAGCAATAGACGCACTGCAGCTGTTTGAAGATGCTGATTGAAAACATCCATCCTTAGCTTTTAAGTTTATTTAAGTATATCATTATTTTGCAACTAAAACTGAATTACAAAATTTTGTGTTCTAATTTACTCAATTTTTAATTTTTTTAAATGAACAAAATAAATTAATAGCAAATACAATTTGCATTCTTTCTTTCAACTGTCTGCTGCATTTGACAGCGAGTTACAGATTTAAAAAAGCAGCAACAAAAATAATAAACAACTGTACATACATTAATGAAGTAAGCATTTGCTGATTTCATTTCCATTTCGTTTCATTTTTCCAATTGGCTTCAACTACCTGCTGCACTCACTGCAAGAACTCTACAGTTAATAAAGTAAACAGAGCATACGAAACAAAGGGAAACAAATGAATGGTTGCAAAAACCTTTACTCCTTCTAAAACCGTTACTCTGGCTGCCTGCGTAAGCAACCTGCGAGTGCGCAGTTAAATTAAGCAAATGATTATTAATCTCATTTTTCCATTCGCTCTTTGCTTTCGATGGTTTGTTTTTCTTAGCTGTGGTTAAGCAATTACATATGCATTGAAAATAGTCCAGCAATTTTAAACACTGGTTCTTGGTATGCATTCGTGAAAAGTTTGACAACTGAAGCGAAAAGAACAAAAACAAAATGCCTGTTGTTGCTGCCTACAACTACAACAACGCATTCTGCTATTACCATGTAGATATTATTGTACCATACTCTACTGGTTCTTTTTGTTTTTAATAAAATTCATAGAATTTCAATCAAAATGCAATTTAGTATAATCATAGATAAAGGAAATAAGTAGATATCCCACAGGCGTTGTTAAGTACTGCCACTAGGTGCTGTGTTGTCGTTTTGTAACTTTCATTGATGTTTCTCAGTACATTCACTGACGTTTATTCAACAGTGTGGGACATTTTTTCAAATCAAAAATAGAATCATTTTCCAGGTTGTGCTATTCAAACAACTAATTTGGTTTTTTTCATGTCGTTGTGTTCCCCACTTTCTAATTCAAATGCATTCTGGTTATGAGCTTTTTGGTGTACTGTTATTGTTGGTATTCGTTTGTGTTGACTTGTACAGCATCGGTCCACTAAACAAAACAAACTCCCTGTTGATGTTGCCTACCACACTTATTGTTAGCACCTGTTCTAAATACATCTTGCAAGGTATATTTTGTTTGGGATCAAACGTTGTAATTATTGCATTCAGCTCCCTCTAGAAAATATCCCATTGATCAAGAAATTTCCCACGGCATGTGCGATATCTAGTTAATTCCTTTATCTATGGTATAATTTATGACCATAGACGAATATAGCAAAGACGATTTACAATTAGACGACCAGAAGATGTGCGCAACTTGGCAACCCTGGTGAAAGAGAATCAAAAAGTGCTAGGAGTTCACTCAAACGCATTTCTCTCTCGCGTGGTATCTTGCTTATTTCATACTTTTTGCATAGTTTATGTAATTTTACTTCAACATGGTTGAAATTTGTATAGTTATATACAATAACACTATCAAAAAGCTGCTCGCGTATTGAAATATTCAAAGAAGGGAGTAAGAGAGAGAGTAGAGAAGTACTAGGGTTTCACTCGTTTTGTTTGTTGGCATTTGAGTGAAGAGAAATTTTGACTGTCTACTTGTACATCGTTTTTGAATATAGTATAGACACATTTATTTAGCAAGTAAACATTGTACGGTGGAAAGCATATGTTCTTTTCTCAAAAACGATGTACAAGTAGACAAACAAAATTTCTCTTCACTCTAATGCCAACAAACAAAACGAGTGAAACCCTAGTACTTCTCTAATGTCTCTCTTACTCTCTTCATTGAATATTTCAATACACGAGCAGCTTTTTGATAGATAACTATACAAATTCCAGCCATGTTGAAGTAAAATTACATAAACTATGCAAAAAGTATGAAATAAGCTAGATATGACGCGAGAGAGAATTGCGTTTGAGTGTACTCCTAGCAGTTTTTGGGTCTCTTTTACCAGGGTTGCCAAGTTGCGCACATCTTCTGGTCGTCTAATTCTAAATCGTCTTTGGTAGATGTAGTACGACAACAAATACAACAAGCCAGAAACAACAGGCATTTTGTTTTTGGTCAGTGTCTGTATCATTGATAATGGAAATGAGCTTGTTTTTTATTCCATGCTAAACTAATTTTTCGACGACTTTGTAAAGGGACCCGCTTAAAATCGCTTAGCCCCCAATACAAAGTGGTCGAAAAATTAGTTTAGCAGGGAACTACCTGTACACCCTTTCTGACAAGAAAAAACCACCGCAATGTAGCAACCCTCGTAGAAAAGCAAAGACGATTTAGAATTATATACAATAATACTATCAAAAAGCTGCTCGTATATTGAAATATTCAATGAAGAGAGTAAGAGAGAGAGTTGAGAAGTAATAGGGTTTCACTCGTTTTGTTCTTGGCATTTGATTGAAGAGAAATTTTGAATGTCTACTTATACATCGTTTTTGCATCTACCATTCTATTTGTATAATGGGAATGTGTGAATTCATCTACACAAAATGTAAATAGAAAACAGCTGTTTGATCATTTTAAATTTGCGGTGTGGAATTGAATTCGTTAGCCGGTGAAGGGAAGAAATATAAATATGCGGAGGCATTTGAGTCAAAACATAAAACAAGTATTTATGCACATTTCCATATCACATAAATTGCCCATTAAAGTCACCCATTTGCACGTAGCTAACCACCAGTTATGCCAATGGGTTCTATTCTCCGCGTCATGTTACCGATTGTGCCCTGGACGATGCAGTCAAGCTAAAAGGCTTAAATGCATTTATTAAACTAACACCTGAGCTGGCGCTACATCAAGCTAAGGAATCGGCACATCGTTATCATGAGAAGATAGCGAAAGGCTCCTTGGATGGTGTGACAGTAGCAGTGAAGGATAATTTCTGCACAAAAGATATACACACGACTTGTGCTTCCAAGTAGGTGCATCTTGGTTTACTTTGGAAATTAATTTATGTGGATTTCCCATTTTCCATAAAGGATGCTGCAAGATTTTATTCCTCCCTATAATGCTACGGTGTGTGAGAGGTTACTGAACGCTGGCGCAGTATTGATTGGCAAAACTAATATGGATCAATTTGCTATGGGATCCGGCACGGTTAATTCAATATTTGGTCCCGCTAAAAATGTATGGAGCGAAGACATTAAAGACAACAATTTCCGCATAGCTGGTGGTAGTTCTGGAGGTTCTGCTTTAGCTGTAGCCAGTGGAATTTGCTATGCGTAAGTTGAAAATGAAACGATTTTACGTAAGCAATTCGTCGAATTTAAATAATGCATTGTTGGATACATGAGAGAATGTTAATTCTAGGTCGATCCTAAATGTGTTTTATAACCGCCTCCAAAAATTACAACGTATGTAACAGCACAAAAACCTACAGTGGGGCCTTCCACGGTTAGTGGAAATATAGGTTAGGTTAAATTCCTAAAATTGTTGGTTTTTTGTTTGGACCTGATATTGTATTCTCGAAAGATAGAGCCCCGTATATACATATTTAAATTTTCATTAATCCATTGTGGATTGAAAACCCCGATTTTTTAACTTGATTTCTTTGTAAAAAATTGATTTTTGGCGTAGAATACGTCTTACCTTACGGTATAGGGAGTCATGTCAGATTGTTATTGTTGTAATCTTTATTTCATTGATTATGAGGAAACGGCGAGATAACTTTTTTTAAAAAATTTGTTGTAGGTAAATGAAGATGTTATCTTTCGTTTGATATACATTTCATATTGGTTGATATCTTCCTAATATTTAAATTTCTCAAATGAAAATTGTTTAAACACATACACTCAAACATATGTGTGGTGTTTGGTTGAGTGTTTGAGTTTGTAGCGTGAACACAAACTATGCTGCTGTTTCAGTGTGGACACAAACCTTCGGCTGTTGTTTAGATTGATGAAATATTGAAATTTCGTATATTTACTTATGTATTTAAGTGAAAATAAAATAAATAAATAGTTTCCCATTAGTTAGTTAGTTAGTTCGAAAAGAGGGGCGTGGTGTTGAGTGTTCAGAAGGAGCACTCTAAACCTTCCCTTGTCAATAAAGACATACACTTATGCCGCTAAGTTCGACCTATTGTGCGCTCTAAGATTATCCTACTACTTCACTTCACTATGTCCCTTATAGGAATTCGGTGCTATTCACGAAATTCCTTAGTTTATTCCAGTCCATACCCATAAGTTTGGTCATGTCCGGTATCGTACTATCCGAAAGATATCTGGATCTAGCTTGTGTGAAGGCCGGGCAGTGGCATAAGAAGTGCTCCAACGTCTCATCGTCCTCCATGCATGCCCTGCACTCACTGTTCGCCACTAGTCCAATACGGTACAGGTGGGCTCATAATCCCGAATGCCCCGTTAAGACTCCCATCATTTTGCCCATTTCGGCTTTTCCCAGTTTCAGCAAACCTTTTGTTCTCGATTCATCTGGGTCTCCCCATAGGATCTTTGTCATCCTGCCTACTGATTCCCGGTTCCACTGGGCTATATGTGCCGACTCCGCCCATTTATTTAACTCAGCCTTCGTCACCCCAAAGGGTTTCGCTCCATCTAGGCTTACCGTTTGGAGTTCCCTGGCTTTCTTTGCCAGGAGGTTCGCTTTCTCGTTGCCGAATACCCCGCTGTGCCCCGGCACCCAGATGATGTTGAGTCTGCCGTGCATAGAGTAGTCGTTTATCACCTTCTTACAGTCAAGGACCGTTCTAGATTTTACCGTTTCTGATGATATTGCCTTTATTGCCATTTGGCTATCCGTGAATATATTTGCCTCGGCTGGGATTGTATTATCGCCGAGCCATTTGATACACTCCGTAATCGCCCGAACTTCCGCCTGAAAGTTCGTATTATGATCGTGGAGCCGTAGGTGGGATTCGGTTGCTGGATTTTCAATAAAGAATCCTAGACCCGTTTTTTCTCCTAGCTTTGAACCATCCGTGTAGCAGTAAGTCCCATTTGGCATTGGTGTCAGGGTCCCATTCTGCCAGGCGTCTCTAGTTGGCGTTAGGGTCACGCAGTTCGCCTTAACCCTTATCTCGGGTATTCGGTGAGATTCACACGTATCCTGAGTGTACCCGACTAAGGCCCCATTTATCCGTTGGTGTTTTGACGTGAGATCCCTGTTGATCCATTCACCTGTAGCTTGTAGGCGTTTTGCCGCAAGGGCAGCCTCGTATTTGATTCTAATCTCGATTGGCTGGATACATAAAATAGTCTCCATGGCTCTTGTCGAGGTTGTCCTTATTGCACCGCTGATACCAATGCAGCACATTCTCTGAACCCTCTGCAGTGTTGCGATGTTACATTTCCTCTCAACTGCCGTCCACCATACTACAGAAGCATATGTTAGTACAGGCCTGATTACAC
The DNA here is from genome assembly GCA_963931995.1 of Phaonia tiefii. Classification (NCBI taxonomy): domain Eukaryota; kingdom Metazoa; phylum Arthropoda; class Insecta; order Diptera; family Muscidae; genus Phaonia; species Phaonia tiefii. The sequence continues at coordinate 18,676,961 of OZ008367.1, forward strand.
TTCTGTAGAGCCAGTGTGTCATAGTCGGGTTGAGGCCCCATTTGGACCCTATAGCCCTTCTGCATAGCGACCAGCATCTGTAGGCCTTATTAGCCCTTTCCTCTATGTGGTGCTTCCAATTCAGTTTCCGATCTAGGATTACTCCTAAGTATTTAACCTTATCGGATATTTTAATCGTCTTTCCCAAGAATCGTGGCTCTTCATAATCTGAGATTTTCGTCTTCCTTGTGAATAGACATATTTCCGTTTTGTCCGGGTTTACATTTAAGCCCCTTGGCTGTGCCCATTCATACGCTATACTCAGTGCCCTCTCGGCCTCTCTGCATAATTGGTTTGGGTTCTTTCCCTTAAGAAGTATTATAACGTCATCTGCGTAGCAGATTGGTTTAAGTCCCTCGTCGGTAAGTTTCCTTAGGAGACTTTGTATAGTGAGGACCCATAGGAGTGGTGATATAATCCCTCCCTGTGGGGTTCCACGTTGTACTCTGTCTCTAATATTTACATCGTGGGAACCACAGCTTATCCATCTATTCCTTAGCATATGGTTGATCCAGTCTTTTAATGCCCGGTCCACCATAAACTGATCTAAGGATTGGATAAGTGTTTCGGTCCGGACATTATTGAACGCTCCCTCAATGTCTATGCATACAGCGAGTGTGTATAGTTTGTCATTGAGAGATTGCTCTATGTAGTAGGTTACCTCATGAAGTGCGGTGTCCACTGATCTGCCTTTGACATAGGCGTGTTGTCTAAACTTCAGCATATCGCTCGGTATTCCACTTTTTACCATGTCGTCCACTATTCTCTCCAAGGTTTTGAGTAGAAACGAGGTGAGGCTAATTGGTCTATAAGCCTTTGCCGTTGCATAGCTTGCTTTTCCAGGTTTGGGTATAAATACTACCCTGGCCTCTTGCCAGTTTCTCGGTGTGTAGGCGTATTTTAAGCATGCGGAAAAAATTCCTGCCAGATGGGTTGTTATTTGGTCAACCCCATGCTGTAGGATAGCCGGGAAAATACCATCCGGTCCCGCCGCTTTATATGGGGAGAAACTCTTTATAGCTTTTTGGACCATTTGGTCCGTAATGATTGGCGACTGATGTACCACATTCTCATCTTGTGACCACTCCCCTGTGGGTTCCGCGTTCCCATTTGGAAAGTGTGTATCCATCAGGTGCCTAAGTGTTTGTTCCATTGTATCCATTCTCTTTCCCGTGTCATCTACTAGCGTTTCCGCCTGTACGTGGGTCTTAGAGAGGAATTTTTTCATCTTCAACATATCATTGACGCTATCCACCTGTTCACTGAATAGTCTCCAGGAGTTGCGTCTCGCTTTTCTCAATATTGCGTTGTATTCACTGAGACTTCTCTTGTAGTCCTCCCAGTATCCCATTACATCCCATAAAGGGACTGGGGAGAACTTCTCACAATCACTGAGCTGTGCGCTTTCCAGTTTTCACTCACTGATTGGGACCTACAGTTTTACACCGATTCCGAACGGTATTTTGAGAAGCTTTTTCATGGCTAGATACTCGATAGTGTCGCCGTCACTATGCGAGGTGACCGCCGCCGAAAGAAAATTTGAAGGTGGTCAGAGCCGGGTTCGAACCCAGGATCTCATGTACAAGAGCCGCGCACACTAACCATTGCACCACCGACGGCCACAAACATGTTAAATGTGAATTTGAATTTAACATGGATATATAATTATAAAAAATATATGAAAAAATTAATTCATACATTTTTATGTTAAATGATAGTGCTGCCAAGTAAGCAAAATAACAATGCTGCTTGATGCTGTTTGACAGCAGCTGACAGTTGACGTTTATCATTTATTGTTATATATGTTTTCTGTCTTATCGGATGGCATATTCTACGTTAAACTTAATGGCCGTGTCTCTGACACAGCCTGCAGGGACAGTCTTAATTCCACTTAATGGTTTTTAAGTGGGAATTTTCTCGGGCTTCCAGTGGAGGCCACGAATTTCAGGCTCGACATGCAACTTATATATTTCTGATAATTTGTACATCTTATCGACAAAGTTTAAGATCCATGATATTTTTTCAAAGGTCCTATTAATCTTATGAAAAAAACCAACGATAGTTTGTTACCTACATATAGTTAAGAATTTTTATTTACATGTTATACAGATTAATATACAGAATCTCTCATAAAATAAAAAAAATTGGTTTCCCATTACAACCCATGAAGGAATTGGGGGAGCTCACAACCAGTGAGCTGTGCGCTTTCTAGTTTCCGACCGATTCCGAACGGTATTTTGAGAAGCTTTTTCATGACTAAGTACTCGATATTCTCGCCGTCACTATGCGAGGTGACCGCCGCCGAAAGGAATTTAAGGTGGTCAGAGCAGGGATCGAACCCAGGATCTAATGTGCAAGAGACGCGCAAACTAACCATTGCACTACCGACGGCCATCTAAATTTGTTATACAGAATAATAATTCCCTAAAGTTAATACAGTTAAAGTTAATTCACAAAATAAAAGTGAGTTCACTAATGTAAAGCTCAGCTTCATTAAACAATCTTAGTATTTGGTGGGAAACCCTTTATTGTAGATCACAGCTGCGCATCTCCTGGATAAACTTTCAACCAAAGACCATACAACGTTCCTTTGGAATGGCATACCAAGCCTTTTGGATTTCTTCCCATAAATCGCTCAAATTTTTTGGCTTTACTGCGCGTACTTGCTCCTCAACATAATTCCACAAGTTCTCAATTGGATTGAGGTCCGGAAAATGTGTTGGTATCATCAATGGTATCATGTTTGTTACTATGTTTTTGTAAATGTGTTGGTCCGCTTTAATGGCAATCTTGTGAATGGGACCTACACCATTCCAAGAAAATGCTGCCATACCATGAACTTTGGGTGATGCTCCAGGTTTGGAGGACGCCATATAACATTACTTGAGTTCCTAAAAGGATCTTCAGCTGCTTTATAAATTAAGCTAACCTCCCTTGGTGTATTTTTCGGTTTGACATTTGCCTGTTGCTTGATGTGTTCCAGTACGTTGTAAATCTTGGATCTGGAACATATAAGTAGCTTGGAAATCTCCAGTGCTGTTTCGGTATTCATTTGTTGGATTAGTTTTCGCTCGGCATCCGAACTGTAAATACGAGTACCTCAGTCCATTTTGTAATTGAATATTTTGATGTATAACAACATGAGCTCTTTAATTCTTTAAGCCCCATATTCTGTTCTTGTGAAATTTTGTCATTTATATCTTTACCTGGCAAATATTTCATTAATAATTCCTCTTCGTACTCAATTTTATTTTTAACGCTTGTTTGTTTAAATTACGGAAATGTCGAAATTCCGGTCAAACAATTGCTTTCGTACGAAATAACTTTGGCGTAACAACCCTGTAATGGATTTTGCCTTTGGAAATTTTCGATAAGAGCTTTAGTACCAAGCAAATGAAAAGTTAGCGAAGTTATCGTTATTTTTTTGATACACGTACTTCTAATGGTAAGGAAAATTTCATAAAAACTGAATACCGGGCTTTAGAATTTCCTACGAACATTTCGCAAGAACTGAATACGGGGCTTTAGCTTAAAAAAAACTAAACAATGACTTAAAAAACAAAAATTTCTAGTAAGGTTTTAATTCCTGGCCAGTTTCAAATGCATGTTTTACAATAATATAATAATAGCAAAACCGGTAGTCTTTTTTAGCATTACAAGGTACACTGAAAAATAAACAAGATCGAATTTGATCTGGCAGGGATGTACAAATTATCATAACTAAGTTCGTTACATGTCGTGGCTACCACTTAATGGTGTACATATTATTTTGATGTAATATGCTGCGAGGGGTTTAACATTTACAGGCGAACAAATATTGTTCTTTTTTGCGGTAGCTGGCGTTGAAGATAAACAATTTTATTCCGTGAATGATTGCAGGTGATACCTACGGTTTCCTACCAAATGTTTCGCCCTTTTTTTATATAATACGTAATTTCTGAAAATTTTCACAGAACACTAGTTTTACACACAATGATTGGCACCTACAGTTTTACACCGATTCAGAACGATATCAGAGAGAGAAGAGAAGCTTTTTCATGGCTAAGTACTCGATAGTGTAGCCATCACTAAAGGTGGTTTTACACGACATGTATTTTACATATCGCATGTCACTTTTAATTTGCTGTGTGTAAACGTTCACATGTAAACCATATGGAATAACCTCTGCTTGTCATTAACAGCTGATGTTGTCATGTCACAAAACAGAATAAAACACTCATTAATACTTTTATTTAGAATTCTTACCAAACTACTTACCTTTCCTTGTTGTTTACCCCATTTTAATTTAATTTTACCACTCCTTGAAATTGTTCTCCTTCCACAAACCCTTTGTTGTTTATCAAAAAAAACAGCCGATGCGATTCGGTTTTACATACAAAAATTGAACACGCCCTATTTCAAAAATTGCCATATGTATTGCATGATGCATTGGTCATATAGCATGTTTGACAGCGTTCACACGACATGCATAAATTTTTCATCTCCAAAAGTGGCATGCGATACATACATATGTAAAATACATGCCGTGTAAAAGCTGCTTAAGCGAGCTGGCCGTCGTCGAAAGAAATGTAAGGTGGTCCAGAGCAGGAAACGAACTCACTTTCTCATGTACAAGAGTCGCGCACAATTAATTTTGCACCACCGACGGCCACGATCCCTTACAAACCATACAAATGAGGAAACAATTCAAGTTATACTTTTTATATAAAACGTTTAATACAGATAGTCGTGCTATTTATCGAATGCAAATTTTCGGTTTTTATTCGTGAGATAAAATTGCGTTTTACCCCCTCTGAGTATATTTGTCGATCATATTCTACGGAGAACCATTTATGCATATTCCGGTATGTAATGGAAATCGATCGATTTAAATCGAATACGATTTGACATAGTAATGATGTTTATTTTTGCAAATAATGGATGTATATTAATTTATTCCTCGTTTTATGCCATTAAATAAAGTATATTTAAAATATTGGTTCCCCAATATTGGGAATTATGTCAATAAAATGCATCAAATCGTATTCGATTTTGACTCGATCGATTTTCATCACATGGCGGATTGTTATACGATTTCATTTGGACACAATCGAGTTTCTTGACATAGGCGCCGTGCAGTATGTATATATCGTCGGTTGATAATTTAAATGTCGTATGTGGATTTTTTGCGGTTTTGAGTTAAGATCGATTCCTTAGCTTTTCCGACCTGATCTTTCATTTGGCGTAATCAGTATTTCGATACCTCATATGGTTTTCGAAATATGGAGTATGTGGCATTTGCTGATGCAATTTTATAAGAGTTCAAACTTCAAACTCAATTTACTCGAAACTATCGGAATCCACATACGACAATTAAATTATCAACCGACGATATGCTAGTAAAATTGTTGTTTTGGTTGACCCCAAAACTCGACATTGTACTCAGTTTGGGAACCAGTCGTCGAACTTATATAGCAATGTATAATGGGTAAGAGGAAATAACAAAACACTATGATTTTACTTCTATCACAATTTTATTAATATTTTCCAATATTTCTACCAACTTCGTTGACAATTTTGACAATACAGAAAATGCGTAGGTTCATGTTAAAAAAGTCTGGGCATAAAGATCGCCTTCTGATGAGTCGGAACGATTTTGAAATTTCCTTACAAATTTAATATTGAAATGTTCGAGCAAATTTCAATACAAATCTTAAAGCGTTTTCTTTTTTCGAAAGCGACGAAGAAATCAGTGGTACATTCATCTTAATATGAAGCCCAATATCAATTAATTTTATAATCTTTGCGACGAACCTTACCACATCTGCTCTAGAAACCTTTTTAAATTCATCTCAAAATTTGGAATACCCTGAAAAACTCCAGGAGCACAAAGGGACAAAATTAATTTTACCCCTATTACTTCAACGCCACTGTTGTTGACAATAAAGACACAACCTCACATCGTAATCATCTCTATATCCAATAGAATTTCTAACACAATTTCGTAAATGTCGCACTTTCAATATTGTCCTACAGTTCCGCAAAACGCGTAACATACAATTCAGTAAACCATCAGCATCTTTCTGCCGACTTAGATGGCCGATAAACGCATTTATTCGTTACATAACATTTATCAATTACACTTAATAATAGTTGTTTTGGTGTCCAAAAGAAAAAGTTGGTTCGTTTAGATGATGATCTCGGTGTCGCCCAATTCTTCGTCGGAGGGCAGAACAATTAGAGCAGGGTCCACATAGTTTGGACTAATCAAGTCGACGCCAGCCTTCTCGCGACGCCTTAGCTCCAAATACCCTTCACGTTGGGCCCAATCGCGCATATGGGTATCGGGTAAATAGGACCAGTAGAATGTACCCCATACCAAACACAATGTGACGGCAGCGAAGAATGTTGATTTCGTGTAGTTGCGATCGTCTGTCTCGCTCTTTGTATCGAACCCATAACTCACCCAATTCTTGGGATTTGGATTTGCAAAATCTTCTTTTGTTACGGGGCCAGCAATTGAGGCGGCCGTTTCATCTTTTTTTGGTGAAGTTTTAATGGCACGGGCAATTATCACCAATTGATTATTGCCCAAAGTGCGAGGTAATGTGGCACGATAAGCTAATCGTAACAGTCCTGACATTTTTGGATACGTCTTCGCGATTCCTACAAGAAATTAAGGAAAATATTTAGCGAAACTGGTCAATAATTATTATATGAAAAACACACTGCGATGACAACAGCCCTGTAACGATACCCCGTCAACTGACAGTTTACGAAAACGTGAGTTGCCAACTAGTTTCTCAGAAAGAAAAAATGTTGGAAAGTGGTAAATAATTGGAAGTATAAAATAGGTCGTTTCATGGTAGAATTATCTATTAGGTAGTTGAATTAGAAATTTCGTGGTTAAGTTTATTGGTTAAGTTAGTTGAATAGTGAAAAACACTACCTACACAAAATGTGAAATGCTCCATAAGATTGTCTTACCCATACAGTAATCTAAGTCTTGAGAGAACCTTTGGCTCATCTGACGTTTCCTTTCACACTCTTCGTGATGCGGTCGGTGAGATAGAGAGATGTTTGACGAAAAGTGACATACACCAGGTGGAATTACAATAACTTCTTGCTTTAATTTTTCATGTCATTTTGGTGAAAAACTGAGAAATTTAAATGTGTTTTATACTTTTTTATTGACTGTTATTGTTAGCATACATTTGTGTTGTATTTAACACAATAATTTTAACACACAAAACGGAATGCCGTTATTGTTATTTTGTTCGTTGTTTTGAACCATTGCCTCTATTTGGTATTAGTAATCAATTCTTTTCAACATCGAACGTAAATATCACACCAGGCCAAATGTCATAAATTTGGTGGGAGAACTATTGGGTTCTACTATAAGTATTAGTCTATGGTATTACCTGATACAAAGTCTACACACATGTAGAACTTCTTTAAACTTCATTAACATACGAAAAGAAACAAAATCAAATTTGACAGCTTACCCACGGAAAAGATGAAAAAAACTACTTGATAGATAATTTTACCATGGGTCGTTTCAAGATCGATGCATAGATGGTGAACGCATAAGCACAGCTGATTTGCATTGTTTACATTGTTGATATACGTATGTGTTGGATTTGACACAACGTAAGTAAGAAGCAAAAACAAAATGTATGTTGTTGTTGGCACCAAGTAATATTTCATGGTAAAGTCGTTGGAACAGCTGATTTAATATTTTTCATGGCATTCGCTTCAGTTGTCAAACACATATGTATTTTGGTTTTGTACTTTATTGTGTTGTTGGTATACATATGTGTAGAGTTTTACAACGAAACGAATGAAACAAAATACCTGCCAACAACTACAACAACGCTTGCTGCTATTACCATGTGTATATTATTGTACCATGTTTCGAACAGCTGATTGTTTGGCACTTTACCCAAACCATTATTATTCTATGGAATTAAGTCTAGATTTAGTGGTAGTTATTGAGTTTGCAAAAATTAAAAGCAGAAATTTTAAGATTGTAAAATAAATTATGGACTGCGTTTTATTGTCTATCTAAGTCATAGAGTAATATACTAAGAGTTTGCAACAGCTGTTTTTCTTGGACCGGAAACCAAGAAAAGTTGGAACACAGAGTTAGATAACCTTGGCAACCCACGCAGAATGAGCAAAATCTTTATTTTAATACATTTGTGTTGCAATTGTAATCTCTGTAAACAGTTCTTCTCTACATTTTGCTTTATTTCACTAGTTATCCCTTTTTTCTTTTTATCACATTTTATCACAAAAATACTCCCAGTTGATGAGCTTTGTACTTTTGGTTCAATGCACAAAGCCAAATGTGAGAAAAACGCACATACTTCCAGCAAAAACGCTTCCAGTCATCTATCGCTATTTCTTTGTTACTTTATCCCATAGAGTAAATCTTAGTAGAGAAAATATTTGGCTCATCTGACTTTACCTTTCCCGCTCTTCATGATGCGGTCGGTGTGATAGAGAGATGTTTGACGAAAAGTGACATATACATACCTTCTTGCTTTAATTTTCCATGTCGTTTTGGTGAAAAACTGTGAAATTTATGCTGGAGTTAATGTCGACGTCGTCGACGGCGTCAAATGTCAAAAAAAAGTTGAATCGTATGAAATTGTATGAGAGCAGTTAATCTCAACGCCGAAAAAGTTCAATAGCGGCATTCATGCAAACGTGAAAGCCGAGAACGTTTGTTGAGCGCAAGTTTCCCTCGCACCGTTGCATGAGGCACCAAATAAAGTTGCTCAGCGTAGTTGTGCTCAAAACCATATCAGCTGACCAAGATGGATACATAAGGTGGTAGCAGTAGCAATTGCATGTATTATGTATGTGTACTTTTTCAACGTTTCTAGTGCTATCACCTTATTTATCCATCCTAGTCAGATGACAACGAAATGTCAAAAGTTTACACGTTTCTCCATCCCACGTTTGCGCAGTAAATTTGCCTCGAAAACTTTCCACTTTTGAGCAAGTCGCTTTGTATGGGAAATTTGTTTGTTTTGATGTTTGCTGTGCAAGTTTACGATGTTTTCGAGTTTACGAGGTTCTTTCGAGCTTTCATGAAGACCATTAATCTGTTTCAACTTTTTCGGCGTCGTTGCTCAGACAAAAACATACTCATGGTAGAAATATAACGGTAGATGCAGTACGACAACAAATACAACAAGCCAAAAACAACAGGCATTTTGTTTTTGCTCAGTGTCTGTGTTGTGTCAAGTCAGCTGATAGAAAAATGATGAAAATGTAAACAAATTTGCAAAAAGTGCCATTTAGAAAATGATTGAGTGTTATTTGATATATTGAAAGTGTTTAAGTGTGAAAATTAAAACGTTTCTATGTAATTTTTGCAGAGAAATATTTCAAAAACAGCAGTTGCTGCCGAGCGGGGGTTGCAGACAGACAAATGTAAACAAACTTTGACATAAGAGAAAAACACTCAGTCCAGAAAAAAGTTCAAATCAGCTGGGCTAGTGCTTCTACCATTTCTTTGTACCATGAACATACTGCTGGAGTTAATGTCGACGTCGTGGACGGTGTCAAAAAAAGTTAAATCGTATGAAATTGTATGAGAGCAGTAAATCTCAACGCCGTAGACTGCAGTAGTACACAGCTGTGTTAACGTCGTCGACGGCGATGACATTAACAGCAAAATGAAACTTTACGCCGAACATCACAATTTCGGCGTTGAGACGCCGTTAACGGCGTCGACATTAACTCCAGCATTAAATGTGTTTTACACTTGTTTATTGACTGTTATTGTTAGAATATATTTGTGTTGTATTTAACACAAAAATTTTAACACAAAACGAAATGCCGTTGTTGTTATTTTGTTCGTTGTTTTGAACCATTGCCTCTAGCTGGTATTAGTAAAGCAATTCTTTTCAACATCAAACGTAAATATCACACCAGGCCAAATGTCATAAATTTGGTGGGAGAACTATTAGATCTACTATAAGTATTAATCAATGCTTTATCCTGCATGTTTCGCCAATTCTAAGGTTGATCAGCTGTGGCATAGAACCCCCCTGATCTAAGTATATTATTAACTGTAATCAACTTCGTTATTGTTTATTTTGTACTAGCTTCAACCAGCGACTTCGTTCGCCTAGTAGGTATCAACATTCTAAATTATTTCAAGAGAACCTTTTAACGGGATACAAATATCCTATCTCCTACCTAGGTTGAGCTCTACACGTGTGCAAAATTTCATCCAAATCCATTTAGTAGTTTTTAGGTGAAAGCGTAACATTCGACAAAACTTTCACATTTTTAATAATATTAGGAAGTGCGTTTACATATCAGCTGTGTTACAAATAATATTTAGTAGTAGCAGGGGGATTCTATGGCACAGCTGATCGAAAAGGTACTAGGCCGATGATAGAGAATGAGAGAGCAAAGAAGGCAGGAACTAATTTTAAATAGTGTTTATTGATGCTAATGACAGCTAAATTATGTTTTATGTTGTTTGTATTAAAATAAAATACGTATTCCCTTTGATTTCTGTCCGTTTTATGTTCAACGAAAGTGTAAAATACCGCAGCAAATAAAACTCTATGAAATGGCCTACTACCTCGTCGTCATGAAGAGGCAACGAAGAGAGTAATGGAAACTCTTAACTCTTTCTCTATGGTAGTAGCTAGCTTTTTGATGTGTTAACATCTATGTATAGGCGCGGGTAGGGACTAAACTCACAAAGTGAACACATTCAAACACAGTTTGTCCGACTGTGATCACAGATTGTTTGGCGTTAAACTCCTCCGAAACGGCTGGACCGATTTGTATGAAATTTTGTGTGCATATCGGGTAGGTCTCAGAATCGGCCAACATCTATTAGATTTGTCCGACTGCGAAACACAGATAGTCAGACTGCGAAAAAAACACAGTGATGTAGCGGTGCACTCTCAGAGCAAAGAGAATAATGACGTGGTTATACGTATATAAAAATAATATTGCAAGAGAGCAACGAAAATTGTGTGAACTTGTGTAGCGTATATACGAACATAACAATTGTTATTAATTAATGTATGTATGTTCATGTGTCTGTTGCTTTGCATTATCTTTGTTTTTTGTGGTAATAAAACAAAAAGTATTAAGCAAGAAAATATTGACACATGTGCTTGCACTGGTCCTTAAACAATTTTAAGTATTAATATTATTTAAATGTAACGTCATCATATGATTGAACGCTGTTTTTTATTTTCCAATGTATCGTGTTAACACATCTCCCGTGAGTTCGAACACTCATTGGATTTTTTTAATATACCCTGTAAAGAGCTGGTGATGACGTATTTTACGTATTTATATTATTTAGTTTAGTTTAACTAGGGCCTCAATTACATTTTTGCTCCGGGACCTTGGTTGCACAGCTACCGTCAACCTTCAAGACTAAGTAGACCTTTAGTCTGAATTTCATCACTACGAATAAAGCACGCGAATAAGGTCAATCGTTTTATGCCTCAAATTTTATTGATCAACATTGGAATATTGCACAGGTTGTCGCTGAGGGAATATTGAGCTTGCAGAATGTCTGGGGTCAGAGTGCGCATACAACCATTAAGTGTGGATAATTAAGACTCCTGGAAACTTGAGGGCGATTCTTATAAATAACGATCTTTGAGGCTACCTCAGTGGAGCGAAGCCAATCCTCCCAACGACACAAGCAGATGAACGTTCAAAATGGCAAGATTTTAACCAGAAGGCTTGTACTGATATCACGTTGTCCGTGACGCCATCGGAGCTGGGGCTGATATGCAAATGTGCAACATCGATAGACATGTGGAACAAATTAGAGTCCACTTTCCGGTCAAAAGGGCCGGCGCGAAAAGCAACACTTTTGAAAAGAGTGGCATTAGCACTGAGGCATTGGCATATGAGGGATGATGACAATGTTCGCGATCACCTTCATGATTTATTTGATGCTGTAGCTAAATTGAAAGAAATAAAGGTTACCGTTGGAGACGACATATTGGCGATATTATTATTATACAGCTTGCCGGGGTCATACGAGACATTTCGCTGTGCTTTGGAAACGAGGGATGAGTTGCCGAGTCCATCAGTGCTCCGAGTAAAAATATCGGAAGAGGACCAAGCAAGAAATGTAGAAGAGGACAGCTGAACAAAATGCAATGTTCGTTAATAATTCAAAGCATGCCACACGCAGTAAGAAAGACGAGAACACCAAAACAATATGCTAACAATAGCTCTGTCTGCGTACACATATTTTGCATCATTTTGTGCAAAATGTTGCAAAGTCTTGCAAAATGTTGTCTGCGTACTCCAAATCTCTTGCAGCGAGAGAGCCAAAAATATAATTTTTTGACAGTTGGAAGTTAGAGAACTTGCAAAATGTTGCTGGAGAAATTTCTGCTTGAAAGATTTTGCAACTAGTTTGAACAGCTGTTTTTATTTACTGTTTGAATGAAATAATTTTTGTGAAATGAAAATAAAAATTGAAATTAACAATGGCAGAGGTAAGAAGTTAGAATTGTGTTAATTTTTAACGTTTATAATAAATTATAATAAACAAAACATTTTACTTCATGCTAGAAACGTGCAAATATACAGTGCGACCGTGCGACACATATGCTAAAATTCGTTTGCTTTGATATTTCAACTGTTTACACACCGATCAGCTGTTTTCTTGCAAGATTTCACTGGATGCTGTCTGCGTACTTTTTGAGATATTTTCAACCGAGAGAGTAAAATTGTTCTTACTCTCCCAAAAAAAGTTACTGAGTATTTGCTACTGGAAAAGTACGCAGACAGACCTAATAACAGTCAATAAAAAAGTTTAAAACACATTTAAATTTCTCAGTTTTTCACCAAAAGCCTCTATTTGGTATTAGTAAAGCAATTCTTTTCAACATCGAACGTAAATATCACACCAGACCAAATGTCATCAATTTGGTGAGAGAACTATTAGATCTACTATAATTATTAGTCTATGGTTTGATCAGTATTTGCAAATGTGTGGTATACGTAGACGATTGAGTACGCGGAACGTAAAATTCGAACCCTTCTTGAGATGGCTGGATGTATGATGAAGCAGGCTGGTACTCCACCAACGTTATGTTATATACGGAACAGATAGCCCGACGAAGTCATTGGATGGAGATGTACCTTACAAAATTTGGCATGGCAAAACACCTACTGTAAAGCATGTACATTAGACTGACTCACAAAAAAAGTGTTTTGGTTCCACCCCCTGAAATGTACCTTGACTTGTTTTTTGATGATTCCAAAAATATTTCGCGTCTAGGATTAAAACCCCGTGAGCTGGACCGTTTTAAAAAAAGGTTTTTTTTGAGTTTTTCAAAGATTTTTGATAGTTAACTAAAGATAATATGTGCAATATTAGTATCATAGGAAAGCATTTTTAAAGATGCATCCAACGGTATGAAAAACATGCCAACAAATGTTCTGCCAAGGCCTTTTTTCAAAGATATTCTGCAAAAAAAGCCTTTAAAATCCTAGACGCGAAATATTTTGCGAATCATAAAAAAACAAGTCAAGGAACATTTCAGGGGGTGGAACAAAAACACTTTTTTTGGCCCCATACAAAATGAGTCGGTTTAATGTACATCCATTTGGTTCCAAGACATACTTTTTGAATAAGAACACTTCTAAAGGCTAATTTGATTCAAGATCAGAAGAATGTGTCTTGGTCGGATATTCAAATGAGGCAAAGGCATACAGGCTGTGGTCACCAAGAAAGAGAAATATCATCGTAAGTTGAGATGTCAAAATCATGCAGAGTATGTACATTGAGGACGAAGATGAAAACATTCAGGAACATCTTGAGGTGTCTGATGCCGAAGTTGGAAAGCTAGAGGTAACTTTGACATTAGTGTGGGTGAGCCCGAATCAGAGTTTCGAAGATTGCAATTTGGCAATTCCTGAAACAACTATTGCCGAGGTTTTAAATCAAGGAGACGCTGATTCGTGGCTCCAAGCAGTTGAAGATGAATATGTGGCGCTGTTATTAAACAACACCTGGGAAATCGTTGAAACGCCTAGTTATCGGACTGTCATAGGCAATCGATTTGTATTTTGCACAAAGGACAACAACAAGAAAGCTCTTTTGGTGGAGAAATTTTACTCCCAACGTCCAGGGGAAGATTTGTATGATACCTACTCTCTCGTGGTTCGATCAACGTCCATACGATCGGTGGCTGCATTATCGGCGAAGAAGAATCCTGAAATCCATCAGTTGGTCGTGGTTACCGCCTACTTGAATGGTGAAATTGCTGAGGGTGTATATATGGCGGTGCCAGGAAAACTGTGTTTCATACTGAAAATATAGTGAAAGGTAATGCAGTAGTAGGATCATCTAGATCAAAATCCCGAAATGCAAAGGAAGTTGCCACAAAATGGATAGACGCTTTAAATGCCTGCAAGGATCCAGTTTGCAAAATCGTGAAAGCTTTATATGGTTTGAAATGGTATGAGAAGCATGGTCCTTGTCTATTTTCCAAAAGGGAAGGCGATAATATTTTATTGGTTACCGTATATGTTGATGATTTGTTAATAGCCTCGAACAATAAATCTTGGATAAGCAGTATAAAAAAATTATTGGCCGCATCGTTCGAAATTAAAGATCTTGGACCTGTTAAAATTAGTTTGAGAATTGAATTTCAACAAAACATACCCAAAAAGAAGGTATTTTTATGTCAACGTGAGTATGCCAAGACATTGTTGGAAAGGTATGGCATGACTGACTGCAAGTCAGCGCAATCCCCTATGCAAAGCAGTTGCAAGCTTGAGAAACCTGAAACACCTAGCGATGACTTAATGAGAAAATATCCGTATCAAAATCTAATCGGTGGCTTGATGTATTTAGCCGTAAATACTCGTCCGGACTTCGCCTTTTCCGTGAATTTTCTTAGTCAATTCAACACCAACTACAACGACGAGCATTGGCAGGAAAGGAACGATAGACAACGGTCTATTGTATCATCATGATGACACTAAACTTTATGGTGTTGTTCAAGGCTGATCTACTTCAGGTTATAGCAAGCGCACAGCTGATTCATATTCTGAACAGCTGATGCCAAGGCGAATTAAGCTCGAATTGTCAAACTTATTAGTTTTGTTTACATTCTTATTGGCAAAGTGAAGTTAATTTAGAAACTTGTGTTTTTTGAAAGTTTCCCTTAAAAGTGAAAAAAAAAAGTATTTAAAGATGGTAAAATGTGCTATTTGCAATAAAAAGTTTGAAAGCGGTACGGGACCGATGTTTCATGTTCCACGCGACGACAACAAACGCTTGTTGTGGGGCAGTCATTGCCGGATGTGTTTGTGCTGTTTCACAACAGAAACGGCACAAGCAAATGAAAAATATGTATGTATATACGTATACGCATGCAATACAAATGTCATATTTTGACATTACGACAAAAGGCGAATTCAAGGCGAATTGCTATTTTTGACAGAACCAGCTCAAAAAGTAAGGCGAATTCTAGTGCTTCCACCTTGTATAAATTCGCCTTGGTGTTGTTGATGCGGATTGGGGAGCGAATATGACAGACAGGAGATCATACTCTGGGTTTTCGTTTATATTGTCTGATAAGTTGGGAAGCTCTTCACCATCACTTTCCAGCACGGAGTCTGAATACCTGGCTCTATCAGAAGCAACAACAGAGGCGCTGTACTTGAAAGAGATAGGTTTCGAATGTGATGCAGTGAAACTTTACAACGACAGCCAAAGTGCTCAGAAACTAGCCACGAATTTTGGGTTTCATTCACGCACCAAACATATTGATGTAAGACATCATTACATACGAGATGGTGAAATCGAATTTGAATATATGCCAACAGAGGATATGCCAGCGGATGTCCTGACGAAGAGTTTGAGTGTCGACAAGCACAACAAATGTATTGGAGCCTTTGGTAGGGCCAAAGCTTATGGCCATTGATGTCATCATTTTTCACTACTTTGAGAGGAGTTGTTGGAATATTCGAAGTATTTAAAATGGCAACACTCTATTTTTGTATTTTCTATTTTGACGTTTCTTTTTTCCTTTTGTAATCGTACTTCATTTGAATTTACATTGTACGTATTCTTACTTAGTCTGACTTTCAACTCTAAGAATAAAGCACTCGTTTATAGAAGTCAATCGTTTTATTCCCCAAATTCTAATACATACATATAGGTATATAATATACATATGTTCTCCAATATAAGAAATGAGGCCAATAAAATTAGTTTAAACTGTCAAATCGAATTCGATTTTGACTCGATCGATTTTAATCATATGCCGGAATAACAATAAGCGTGTTTTTTACCCCCCTAAAATTAATTATAGCTTAATTTGTACGGGACAGCTAAGCGATATTAAGTGGCATTTCAATTTCCCACTTAAATTCCGACTTGAGCAATAACAATGTTGCCACATGTTAAATTTCAAGAAATGACAACAAAAATGTATCTTAGATACATTTTGTTATAATTTTTTGCGAATGAAAATGTTATCAAGAAGAGACTCAAAAGCAGAATTTTGCGAAATAGCTTACACATGGTCAGTTCATTTAAATTATTTTATTTAATGGAAGACTAGTAGTCTTAGACTACGTATAGTACATTTATATCTCTAAATTTGAAGGATAGATTTTTATTTCCGATTGATAACAAAATTGGAATTAAATTGTTCACAACAACGAGCGGTAAATGTTATACGTATTGATCATGGTATAATTATCTATCAGGTATAGTCGTTTAAACATGTGATTAAATTTTTCCCATGTCCTTTTTCGTTTCACTTGTTAAAATCATATGTATTTTGTTTTCACACTTTTGTGTATTCTTGTATTGTTGGTTTAGATTTGTGTAGAGTTTGACAAAAAGTGTGTGTAATGGAATAAAAAAAACAGCCTTAATATTTAATTTCTGGTTAATGTATGAGAAATTCGATTTTGACTAGATCGATTTTCATCACATGCCGGAATAACAATATCTAATTTCTGGTTCATGTATGAGAAATCCATACTACAAGCTTACAAGTCATGAACATTTTTCTAATTGAAAAATGGTTGGTTTTTGTTGGAAATAATAGACAATTCAGTTCAACACACACTCACTGGCGTGACTAGTTTCGAACTCCGTGACAAGTTCATCATCAGATGCCTAACTACTGTGCCTGAATTGATACCTTCGGTTGATCATCAATCGTATATATACAAACTCAATTCTGTAATTCACATGTGCGAATTAGTATCGATCGAAGATCTCTAAGTATCAACATCACTGAAAGGCCTATAATTCCAACAACAAGAACGGACAGAATTTTCCCACCTTCTTATTTTTTAATCTATATCTAATTTCAGTTATTATTGAAGAATATATCGTCGTCACACATGTGCGTTCCACTAAGTCAATTTTTGGATGTTTGTAGTTAAGTCCTCTAATAATGGCCAGTTTTTAAGTGGGTAGATAACTATCGGATTACTTAATCTTAATTCTAAGTTAATTAGAGGTTAACTTTGCATTGGTGAGTTCTGTAAGTCGCCATATTGTCAACTAATATGGCAACCTTTGTATTCTTATTGGAAAAAACGTGTGTTTTGGGATAAATGCCAAAACAACAAAGGGGAACAAACAAAATGGAATTATGTAAAATAAGAAATAGATGCATAAAATCGAAGGCATTTTAACAAAAATGTGTAAAAAACTATATAGGCGCATTAATTTAACGATCTAAACTCAACGTATGTGTACAAATATGCAAATCTGAAACAAGTATTTTATACAATCTTCATTTCTCACTTTGACAGTCAGTAATTTGATTGTCAAAATTATATGGTTCTGACTATAAGTTAACCAACCAACATTGGGTGGTTAAATCATAGTTAAACAATGACTAAAAAACACAATTCGATGTTTAACCACAATTTAACTAAGAAACGAAGATCACCACTGACTTGAAAACTGGCCATAAGCTCTTGTACTCATGGTGTCTACATGCTGGCGCTCAGTAGGGGTGCAGTAAGGGGCCCTGTGGACAAACTTCAGATTTCGTAACTCATTAAATGTCTGTGTACAAAACTAGCAGAAGAACAACAAAATTTAATGCCAGTTTCTCATATTGACTTAGGGGATTTCAGTTGAAAGCCGCCGAAAATATTTGATCGCGAACCAAATAATATTTGGAAAACATTAAAAAAATGCTTCCCATTATATCCCATTAAGGGATTAGGGAGAGCTTCTTACAACCAGTTAGCTGTGTGCTTTCTAGTTTTACACTCACTGATTGGGTTCTACTACAGTTTTACACCGCATCCGAACGGTATCTTGAGAAGCGTTTTCGTGTCTAAATATCCGATGGTGTCGCCGTCACTAAGCGAGGTGACTGCCTCAAGGAGACGCTCTAAGTTAAAGATCGAATAAAAAGAAAAAATTAGGTTTGGAGAGTTGGCCCTAAACTAGATTTGTTCCAAAAATATCTTTGAATTTTTACAACATTGTGCTATTTTTATTAGGTTCCTTTCAAAATGGTTGAAAAATTAAAATAGTTTAGCGTTAAAAAACATTTCTGTTATTTAACTTACCAAAAGTATAGAAAAAAAATATACCAAAAGAAAATACATACATTCATTTCATTTCTTTAAACGGATTACGGCTGTTGTCGAATTTGGAAGAAATTAACATTATCGACAACGACAACCGTGGGAGAATAATATACTACTTAGCAGTTTGTTAATAAGATTTGGTTTAAGAATTAATAATCAAGATCTTATCTATCACATTTCTTTGTCTAGGCTCTAAGGCGACAAATTACAATTGGGGTAAACAAAAATCATTATAACTTACTACATCTTGAATTGTGTTTCAAAACAATCCGCCATGCAAAAAATGTATTACAACCTTATTTATACTGTAAGAAACTTTCGTACAAAGTTTTAAAAGGAGTTTTTAAGTATCTGTCTGGAATTAGTTTTGAACAAATTTATATGACATCTATTTGATGATTTATTCTCATTTGTACCTATTGTAAGGCGAAGTGTTGTGTACCGACAAGAGGCTTGGCTGAGGTCAACGTCGATATTGTTATTTAAATCACTTATAGCCAGTTTTTCAGTCAGTGGTGATCTGTGTTTCTTAGTTAAATTGTGGTTAAACATCGAATTTTGTTTTTCAGTCAATGGTTAACTATGATTTAACCACCCAAAGTTGACTGGCTAACTTGTAGTCAGAACCATATGATTTTTACAATCACATTACTGATTGTCAATATGAGAAATGTTAGATTGTATGAAATATATGCTTCTGTTTTGCGTATTTGTACACATACATACGTTGAGTCTAGATCGTTAAATGTTTGCGCCTATATAGTTTTTTACACATTTTTGGTAAAATGACATGGATTTTATGCATTTGTTTCTCATTTTACATAATTCCATATATTTGTTCCTCTTTGGTATATTGGTATTTAGTCGAAAACAGATGTTTTCTCCAATAAGAATACAAGGGCTGCCATATTCTTTTACAATGTGACAGCTTACCTTAACTTGCCACTGAAAAACAAAATGCAAAGTTAACTTCTAATTATCTTTCAATTACGATTAAGTAATCCGATAGTTAACTACCCACTTAAAAACTGGCCATTACTGGAAAAAAAAATCTCCAGTAAAAACTTGTAAGTTCTCTATCTCTGAACTGTCAAAAAAAAATCTCTGGTCCTATTTTACTGGCTTTTGGAGTAAACAGACAACATCCAGTAATAATTTGTACAAATTATCGAGTAAACAGACAGACCTTATATTTGGCGTATGTTCAGCCTCCGTCATAAATTGGAATGCATCTATACTTTGCATATGTATACCTACATATGTAGCATACATACCATAGATAAAGGAATTAACTAGATATCGCACATGCCGTGGGAAATTTCTTGTTCAATGGGTTATTTTCAAGATGGAGCTGAAAGCAATAATTATAACATTTGATCCCAAATAAAATATAGATGTATGTAGAACAGGTGATATTAGAACAGGTGATGTATTTAGTACAGGTGATAGATGTATTTAGAACAGGTGATAGTAGTAGGTATCTATGATACATACTATACTTATTTTCGAAGTTGTTGCCATAATTTTCAGCATGGGTTCTGTGTATTAACAATCTTTTTGTTTTTATTTTGGCTGGGGAGCCGTTCCACTGAGCCTGTTTTTTATTCCCTGCTAAACTAATTTTTCGACCACTTTGTATGGGGAGCTAAGCGATTTTAAGCGGCACCTCATACAAAGTTGTCGAAAAATTAGTTTAGCAGTAATTAAAAAAACAAGCTTACTGTTACATATATTATTTTTTGATATTAAGCCTGTTTTTTATTCCCTGTTAAATTATTTTTTCGACCACTTTGTATGGGGATCTAAGCGATTTTAAGCGACTCTCCATACAAAGTCGTCGAAAAGTTAGTTTAGCAGGAATTAAAAAACAAGCTTCTTGTTTCCTTTATTTGCAAACTATATTTTATGCTGCTTATAATTTTTAAGTTGAAAATCCTAATTTATAAGAATTTATTGAAATTTTTGTATGTCATACCTATGTAATATAGTAACGTAATTATACGTTTACCCTCGTATTTTTCAAAACGCGCTTCACCAAATAAATTTGAAACCTACAAGATCCAGCAACTCAACGAAGTAAATACATTTGTGTACACAATGAAGCCACTTCATCCACTCTGCTCCAAAACCCACTACGGAAACATCCAGCAAAGTCAGCAACTCAACAAAACACATACATTTTGTGTCTTAATCCACTCTGCTGCAACACAGACATTTGACACCACCGAATGCAAATATCCAACACTATTTTGTACTGTTGTATTTTTTGAAAAAGTTTAGTTTTGTATCTTGAACTCAAATAAAAAAGATCTTATCAAGAAAACGTCGGATCTTTTTATTTTGTTATTATATAGCTTAATTTGCTTTTTATATTACAGTCAAATAAAAAATGAAATGTTCCTTTATGGAAAAATTTTTTCAGCTTATTGCTTTGTTTCTGGCGCAAAAACTGTATCTGACTTTTGCTATATATTTTCCAGCTCCATTGGTTCTGATACTGGCGGGTCAACACGTAATCCTGCTTCTTATTGTGGTGTAGTTGGTTTAAAACCAACCTATGGTTTGGTATCTCGTCATGGTCTTATACCCTTAGTAAACTCCATGGATGTTCCTGGTATATTCACACGATGTGTCAGTGATTGTGCTGATATTCTAAACGCTGTAGCAGGACCAGATGCATTTGATTCTACTACACTTCAGCAACCCTACCGTCCCATAAATTTACTACAACCTGATGAAATAGATCTTAGCATAATACGCATTGGTATACCTAAAGAATACCACAGCGAGCATTTGTCTCCTGAAGTTTTGGAAACATGGAAAAAAATTGCAGATGTTTTGGAAAATGGGGGAGCCCAAGTGAAGCAAGTTTCATTGCCTCACACTGCCTGTAGTATATATGTCTATTCGATATTGAATCAATGCGAAGTGGCCAGTAATATGGCCAGATATGATGGCGTAGAATACGGTCATCGCGCCGACGACGATCGAAGCACTGAAGAATTGTATGCCAAGACCAGAGCTGAGGGATTCAACAGTGTTGTAAAGAATCGTATACTTTCGGGAAATTATTTTTTATTGCGAAAGAACTACGACATGTACTTTGAAAAGGCTTTGCGTGTAAGACGCTTAATAGCAAAAGACTTCCAGGAAGTATTTGTCAATGCTACAGATGATGAGCGTGTCGACTTGTTATTGACGCCAACGACATTAACTGACGCTCCTTTGTACAAAGACTTTGCATCGGTTTCTAATAGAGATCAATGTGCAGTGCAAGACTATTGCACGCAACCAGCGAATATGGCTGGCATTCCAGCTGTATCAATACCTATACGTGTGTCTAGTCAAGGCCTACCTATAAGCCTGCAGCTTATGAGCAATTCGATGAACGAGGAGTTACTATTGACGTTGGCCCGTTGGATAGAGGCTCAAGTGGAATTTGACTGTTTTAGTAATCAACAATTGTACAAAATGCAGGAGTAATAAAACTTGAAATGTATTTAAAGTGATTAATCAATATAATCTTTTGGAAGTTTACCTTAAGAAAGTTAACGTTCAGAAATTACAAATGTACATTATCTTATTGTTTCTTCAATCCACTGATATTTAGTTTATTAACATGAATTTATTACTGTTTTATACTGTTCCTAGTTTTATACAAAAATAACACCTTTTAGATTTATCTGGTAAATGTTCTATTGTCTTAAAGCAGCGGATCTTTTGCATGCATCTTAGTAAAAACCCGAAACATTAGTCTTTAACATTTGTTAATATTTATGAAAGTGGCGGAAAATATTTAGTTGATGACCAAAAAAGTTCAAGGTGATAGATTCAAGGACAACATTTGATGTATCTGCATAATGTTCTGACAACCTCCAAACTGGCAAAAAGACCAAAGGTTACATTGCAGGACAGAATCCAGATTGGTACCGAAATAGCATTGGGCACACCTGTTGGAAAGCTTAGTAAGCCCCGCAGGGGTTGCAAACTGATTTCCTCGCCAAGAACCAGTACAGGATTGTAGCGGTTTTTTATTGATATTACCACCAAAGACAAATAAAGTAAAGCTTTAAATCCGTAGCCAGTTATAAGCTCTGCCGTATAACTTTTAAAATCAGCCGCAGCACGTTCTGTTGTAATTTTATATTGAGCTTCCATTACTTTTTGCTGCGCCCTACTGCATCGTACTGAATGCCCGTAGAAACCGTCTGAAGGGTCTGCCAACAGTTGAGCATGTTCAGCCTCTGCCATCTCCAATTGATCCTGTAGTCCCTGGGAGGGTTTTGAATACGGCCGAACAAATAGCTTAGAAATTCTGAGCTGAATATGGGTGGGAAAATGTTTTCATTTCAGTTTTGTGTATGTTAGGACAATACTTACAAATTTGAGTATATCTTTGACAACGGTGAGTAAAAAACATATTGCAATAATGCTGAGAAATAGCAACATATTTTTCTAAAGAAAAGTAGTGGTTAGAAGACTGATTTTGTAGTTGACAAAATTACTGCAAACGAACTCAACAGCTGATTTAAGTGGAAAGATGGGGGTGGTAGAATCAGGGATGCCAGATTAAATTTATTACTATCATGATAAAACTGAGCCCGTTTTTTTATTCCCTGCTAAACTAATTTTTCGACCACTTTGTATGGGGAGCTAAGCGATTTTAAGTGGCACCCCATACAAAGTCCTCGAAATTTGTTTAGCAGGAATTAAAAACACAAGCTTACTATCTATTTCATGGTAGATGCAGGAGATGTTGTTATAGTTGATGGCAAATTTATGGCAACAACAACATACATTTTAGGCCGTGTTTGTAAAAAGTTGTGACAGGTTTGAGAGACGATTTATCATACAAATAACTTCTCTCTTATAAGGCATCTCCACTGGATGATTACGAGCAATTTTGGCTGAAGTTCAGGACCAGGGACAGGCAAAAAAAAATTAAAAAAAAAAATCAAAATTAAAGAAATATTAAAGAATGTGAGAAAATTGAAAACTAGCCGTCGCACGGACCTATGGGGCCCACAGGGTCCTAAAAACCGTCACACCCAGGGACATTTGGCTATGGATTAGTGTGGGTACTTCAACAAAAGGTATTTGTGTCACGAATTCCGTGGTGTCATTCTTTTTTTCGTGGGATGTCTGTAAGTCCATATAAGTCCACTTTTGTGCGTATAGTAACCATGAGATTGGTTATGGTAACCATCCAGAAAAAAAATTTTTTTGTAAAAAGTACCGAGTGATTTTTCCGATTTTGCCACAAATCGACTTAAGGTACAGAGGCAATTTTAATCCCCCTGTCTGAGCCTTAGTGCAATATAAATTTAACGATTTTTCAAAAGTTCTACCACACGGTACGAGCGAAATAGGTGGCTCAGGTAGAGAAGAAAAACCCCGCAATTTGGCAATCCTAGTAGAAGAGAACCAAAATAGTTGATGCGATTCACTTAAACGCATTTCTTTCCCGAGTCATAACTTGATTATTTCATACTTTTTACATACTTTATGTAATTTTATTTAAATATGGTTGGAATTTATATAGTTAGATAGAATAACATCATCAGAAAACTGCTCGTGTATTGAAATATTCAACGAAGAGAGTAAGAGAGCGAGCAGAGAAACGACACGCTTCTACCGTTTTCTTTGATGTCATTCAACTCCATGAGCAAATTATCTTCTCTAACCCATAGTTGCTTTATGGCAAAAAGGATGTACAGGTAGAGAAGACAAAAAACCCGCAATTTGGCAATCCTAGTAGAAGAGAACCAAAAGAGTTGACGCGATTCACTCAAACGCATTTCTTTCCCGAGTCATAACTTGATTATTCCATACTTTTTACATACTTTATGTAATTTTATTTAAATATGGTTGGAATTTATACAGTTAGATAGAATAAAGCGCCTATTAGACGGTCATACCTGGTATGATACGACGGTATGATGAAAAAAATATGTTTTGCTATTACACTATCATACCAAGCTGACATATATCAGTTTGAAAGAAACACCGAAGTGTGAGGTTGTTTGTTGTAATTGCAGCGCAATGCATTTATTTTTTTTTAACACTATCTATTGTCGCTTCGGCTTCCATTTCTTTTAATTTATTTAAAAGAATTTCGTATGCTTTTTGTTTCTTTTGCTTATTGTGGTATATTTCGCTTTTGACATTCCACAATTCTGGGAAATGCTCATAAAGCGAAATAAACTCACGTAAAAACCCGCGATCTAGCCACGCCATCTGTCCACTTTGAATGCTTAACAACAAATGAAATTTCTTATTGTGATTGACACAAGAGCTATTACACGAGTATGATGGTATGATGGTATTCCAAAATATCAAAAAATTTTGATATTCATCATACTTTGTTGACAAACAAGTATTTTTGCCTATTACACGAGTATGATGGTATGATCGCATACCGCTCTATCATACCAGGTATGACCGTCTAATAGGCGCTTAACATCATCAGGAAACTGTTCGTGTATTGAACTATTCATCGAAGAGAGTAATAACGCATTTACACCGCCGTTTATCGCGGCCAGGTTAGCGATAACCTTGTTCGCTAATCGTTGACGTTTACACCACCCAATTTGAGATTAAATTGACATTTCAGTTGGCAACTCCGTGCTTAGACAAACTCCGCGCTGAGACCAAATTATCGAAGACGGCGGCACAACAGAAAAATGAAGTTGGCGACTAATGGTTTTGCCAGTTTTGTACAAATTTGGGAGGTTTTCGAAATAACTGAAGCTTTAAAATTGGATTGGAGAATCAAATCGGGCCAGTCGATAACATCGGCTCACTGTTTAAAGCAATAAGAGCCAATTCTATCGGCGGCGTGAGCTTCAAAAAAATTTTGGTGGCGGCGACGCGTCGGAAAATTTTCGATCTGCTTCCATCTGTCAAAAAGTTCATATTTTGTGTATGTTATTAGTATGGTTGCATTTTTTTTAGTAAGAAACAGTGTTGCATAAAAATATACATCAGTTTAAAATGAGGTTAAAATTTAAATTTCAGTTTCTACAGATTACAATTGTATGGGTAATCTTCTGGGTTAGCGTGGGTTAACGGAGTTAACCTTCGAAATGCGTTAATCTGGGTCGGTGTAAATGCGGCATAAGAGAGCCAGCAGAGAAACGACACGCTTCCCTCGTTTTCTTTGTTGGCATTCCACTCCATGAGTAAATTTTTTTCTCTATACATTAGTTGCTTTATGCTTTACAGTTCGGAAGTGGCTTGCAATGTAAGCAAAGCAAATCAACTACTTATACGTCCACCATCTATTTCAATTCCATTTACAAAACCAAAAGTGGTTTGTCGTGACCACGTCAGCGATAACCTTGTTCTCTAATCTTTGCCATTTACACCACCCAATTTCAGATTAAATTTACCTTTCACGTGGCAGCTCCGTGCTTAGACAAACTCCGCGCCGAGACAAAATTATCGAAGACGGCGACAGAATAGAAAATTAAGTTGGCGGCTAAAGGTTTTTCTGGTTTTGAACAAATTTGGGATGTTTTTAAAATAACTGAACCTTTAAAATTGGATCAGTAGGACAAATCGGGCTAGTCGATAACATCGGCAAAAAAGTTTTAATGGTGGCGACGCGACAGAAAATTTTTAGTTGTAAGCAGCAGCAACAGACATTTTATTTTCGTTTCAGTTGCCGAACTCTACACAAATACATATACCCACAATACAAGAATACAAACAAGTATAAAAACAAAATACATATGATTTTGACAAGTGAAGCCAAAACTAACACGGAAAAACTTTCATCACCTGTTTAAACGACTATACCTGATAGAAAATTGTACCATGTTCAATATGTATAACATTTACCGCGCGTTGTTGTGAACAATTTATTTCAAATTTTGTTTTCAATCACAAATAAAAATCTATCCTTCAAATTTAGAGATATAAAAGTATACGTAGTCTACCAGTAAATAAAACAATTGTAGTAAATGTGTAAGCCATTTGGCAAATTTAACATTTTCATTCGCCAGAAATGATAACATTTTGTTGTCATTTCTTGAAATTGAACTTGTGGCAACATTGTCATTGCTCAAGTCAGAATTTAAGTGAAGATATTGGTCAAATCTGATGATATACAGCGAAGATTCGTCAGATTATATATCCCTAATTACGAGACCGATGAACTGGCCCAAGGAGCTCTCACGTTACAAAAAAATAGACGAAAAATTCCCGTCAGAAAACCCTAAGTTGTTTAAGTGAAATACCATCACCATAAATAAAATAAATTAATGGTTTCCCATTACATCCCATGAAGGGACCGGGGAGAACTTCTCACAATCACTGAGCTGTGCGCTTTCCAGTTTTCACTCACTGATTGGGACCTACAGTTTTACACCGATTCCGAACGGTATTTTGAGAAGTTTTTCATGGCTATATACTCGATAGTTCCGCCGCCACTATGTGAGGTGGCCGCCGACGAAAGAAATTTGAAGGTGGATAGAGAAGGGTTCGAATCCAGGATATCATGTTCAAGAGCCGCGCACACTTACCATTGCACCACCGAACAATATTTTTACCATAATGCCTGTCTTTTTATTCCCCGCTAAAGTAATTTCCGACGACTTTGTATGGGGAACTAAGCGATTTTAAGCGGCACTCCACACAAAGTTGTCGAAAAATTAGTTTAGCAGGGAATAAAAAAACAGCCTTATTAGTTGTCCAAATTGACATGTTACTGGTCAACTACAATATGTTCCAGAAACAGATCTGTGATTCAATAACCGTGTTTTTTATTTCTCGCTAAACAAATTTTTTGACGACTTTGTGTAAAAAGCCGGTTAATATCGCTTAGCTCTCCATACAAGGTGGACGAAAAATTTGTTTAGCAGGGAATAAAAAACAGGCCGAATGTTTCCCTGGATACGTAAATATTAGCGGCATACATGCAAACGTGAAAGCCGAGAACTTTTGCTCAGCGCAAGTTTCCCTCGCACTGTTGCATGAGGCACCAGGTAAAGTTGCTCAGCGTAGTTGTGCTCAAAACCATATCAGCTGACCAAGATGGATACATAAGGTGGTAGCAATTGCATGTATTATGTATGTGTACTTTTTCTACTGTTCTAGTGATATCACCTTATTTATCCATCCTAGTCAGATGACAACGAAATGTCAAAAATTTACACGTTTCTCCATCCGACGTTTGCGCAGCAAATTTGCCTCGAAAACTTTCCACTTTTGAGCAAGTCGCTTTGTATGGGAAATTTGTTTGTTTTGACGTTTGCTGTGCAAGTTTACGATGTTTTCGAGTTTCTTTCGAGCTTTCATGAAGACCACTATTAAGCGTGTTTTTAATTTCCCGCTAAACAAATTTTTCGACGAATTTGTAGGAGCCGCTTAATAATCTGGCATATTATGACGGCAATATCCAAACGGTTATGGAAATGCAAATTTAGGGTCTTATCACATAACTCTGAGTGAGTGAATCTAACTCAGACGCATACTCAGTCATCGGAGGTGAAAAATGGTATCACATAAATCATTCCGCGTATGAGTTAGAATTTTTTCCACCGCGTACACAATCGGCTGGCTTTGGGATTTTCATAC
Source organism: Phaonia tiefii (assembly GCA_963931995.1). Taxonomy (NCBI): domain Eukaryota; kingdom Metazoa; phylum Arthropoda; class Insecta; order Diptera; family Muscidae; genus Phaonia; species Phaonia tiefii. Next base: position 18,705,161 of record OZ008367.1, read on the forward strand.
TTTTATGCGGCAACATGTGTTGCAGTGTCAATATTTGTAAACAAAACACACACCAAAATACAAATAAATGCACAAAAACACACATGAATACACAAAATCCACATAATCTGTTGTTTGATTCTTCCCTGAGCTTTGAATTGTTGTTGGTATTTATACCCAAATAAAACATAAATTTATAAATATTTGACAACGGTACACTCAAAACAAATTATGTTGAGAAATGCGATAAAATTTTATGCATATTTCTTTCATTATTTATTAATTTTAATAACCATCACTTGTATTTCTAATACATTCGCCTCAAATTTCCCATCGTTGAATTATGACAGTAGATATGACGATTTGGTCACGGCTGCGTTAAATGTGATAAAGTGATCCAACGCGAAGTTAGTTTTTCAACGCAGGTGAACACTTCTACGTTTTATGTGATTAAAAAATTGGAAAATGATGTGAAAGCGAGGTGAATCGTTTTATGTGATAAGACCCTTAATGTTTCATCACCTGACATGTTCTGAAAAGTGAAATTTCGAAAAAATTGCACAAGAAAATCATTATCCAAAAAGTTTCAAATTGTCCCAATTTCTGCAAATTATCCGGAAAGTGGCAACATTGCATTCAACTGTCAAATTTTGTACACAACGATATAAAAAAAATATTTTTGCATTCCTTATGAAGACTCAATCGATATTCAACGGCAAGTTTCGTTTGTTTTCGTTCGGACAGCGGGATTTAAGTCCAGCCCAATTGAGACTCAGTTTAGGAGAATAAATTACGTTTCAATACAGACTTTATAGTGTAAAATATATAAGGAATCATATTTCATGGCACTTGAAAAATTTACAAAAAATCCGAAATAAGTGAAAAATAAGAAAACATGGAAAACGAAACCGGCAAATGAAACGACATGGTCAAAAACGACAACCTAAGGACACATATGCACAGGAAAGTGTGGACACATATGCACAGGAAAGTTCTCACGAACTCCATAGTGTTTTTGATGTGCGACAACTGTGGGCCCAGATAACCGAATTTTTACCATATTATAGCGAGTCTTGAGATTTGGAAAACGCAATACAAAAAAAACGAATATTCTGTAAAAGTGATAAACTAGTGTGTAATTTGATGCAACACTTCTGAGTTCTTAAAAAATGCAGTCCGAATAAAAACCCCAAAAAATTAACTGTCTGACAGACGAAAGCAATTCGAAAATATTACGACGCACCACTTCCACCAACAATTTTCTGAAGCTCACGTCGTCGCCGATATAATTGGCTCTCATTTGTTTACAAATTGAGCCGATTTGACCTATTGGCCCGATTTGATCGTTGATCCGTTAATTCAGAAACATCCCAGTGGTACAAAAGTGACAAAATCAAGATCCCGCCCAATTTGCAATTAAATTAACATTTCAGGTGGCAGCTATGTGTTTAGGCCAATTTTATAATGCATTTACCCCGCCGTTTATCGCGGCCTTGTTCTCTAATCTTTGCCATTTACACCACCCAATTTGAGATTATATTTACATTTCAGGTGGCAACTCCGTGCTTGGACAAACTCTGCGCCGATACCAAATTATCGAAGATGGCGGAACAACAGATAAATTAAGTTGACGGCTATTGGTTTTGCTAGTTTTGTGGAAATTTGGGAAGGTTTTGAAATAAAAATACCTTTAAAATTGGATCAGTGGTAAACTCGGCTAACAGTTTAAACCAATAAGAGCCATTTATATAGACGGCAGTGTGAACTTCAAAAAAGTTTTGGTGGCGGCTTGAGTTCTTGTGTATATTTTAATTGTGGTTGAATTTTTTTTAGTAACTAACAGTGTTTATAACGGACTGTATTTTTAACAAACGAACTGAAAAGACATTACACGATTTAACTTTTCTCTGATATGTCGTTGATTTTTTATTTATTTTATTGAGTAAACAGTAAGGTTTAAAACACATACAAAACCGAGCGCTCTGCTTGAACAACTAACTTATCGAACTCCTGTTGACAGGAAAAGTTGAAACTTACATAGTTGCAAAAATTGGTATTAACTTAATCGGACGGTACTTTTGCACCAAGATTGTCTTAAATATGAGTTATTAAATGCATGAACATGAATGTATGAAATATTAATTGTATGAAATATGAAATGTACGAGATATGAAATTAGTAGAATGTCATTTAGGAAGCGTAAAAGAGAAACGTCATCAGGTCCATGAACAAACAGTGTTGCATCAAAATTTACACCAGTTTAAAATGAGGTTAAAAATTAAACTTAATTTTCGACAGATTAAAATTTTATGACTAATCTTCTGGGTTAGTGCGGGTTAAGGGAGTTAACCTTCGAAATGCGTTAATCCTGTTTGGTGTAAATGCCGTATAAAACTGCAGTTACACCAACCAAGAATATCGCTTTTTCCGGGATTATAAAGCCCCGTATTCAGTTTTTGCGAAGCTTTCGTAAGAAATTTTGTTATTTATCTCTAAACGGAAAATTTTGCTGCGGAGAGTTACCACCTATCATTGATTTACGTTGCAAATATTTAATTTACAATTCCTCTAAAGTATCTTTTACACGGCATGTATTTTACATATGTGTCGCATGTCACTTTTGCAGATGAAAAATGTATGCATGTCGTGTGAACGCTGTCAAGCATGCCATATGAACAATGCATCATGCAATACATATTGCAATTTTTGAAATATGAATTTCAGCTGTTTTTTGATAAACAATAAAGCGTTTGTGGAAGGAGAACAATTTCAAGGAGTGGTAAAATTAAATAATAACGCTACACGCTGTAATTATAGTTGTTCTGCTTAAATCTATTTCACAAAATTTATAAAATTATGTTTTGTGACATGACACATCAGCTATTAACGACAGGAAGAGGTTATGCCATATGGTTTATACGTGAACGTTTAAACACAACAAATTAAGAGCTATGTTATTTTAATAATTTTGACAGGCATACGAAAAACAGACGGATCAAAAAAGTGACATGCGATATGTAAAATACATGTCGTGTAAAGCCACCTTAAGCACTCAGTTTTATTTTCAATATATGCAGGGTTACTTCTGGTTGCTAAAACTATCGAAATGTCAAAATTCCGGTCACAAACAATTCTTTTCGTACGAAATAATTTGGATCATTTCCTTGACCGATAACCAAACTGTCCAAATATGGTAGCCTATTGTCCCTTTCATCTTCGAGCACGAATTGTAGTTGCCCATTAAAAGAATTCAATGCTGTCATCATGTTGGCCACTTCAGTTCCTCTGATAACAACAAATAAATCGTCCACATATTCCGCCAAGACTTTCGGCTTCTCTCCCAATGTGTCGAGTACTGTACCCAATAATACCTCCATGATGATGTCAGATATAATTGGTGATGCTGGGGATCCCATGGGCATGCCCTTCCGCTGTTCGTAGAATCTATCTTCATACTGGAAATAGCGTGTGTCCTTGATGCAGAATGTCAAAATTTCCATAAAAATAGGTGGTATATTCGCGTACTGTCCAATTTCGTCCCAGTTATCCTCTATAGTCCTTAGAGCCAGATCAATTGGCATGCTGGGGTATAGGTTAACCACGTCAAATGAAACTATTATTTCATCTTCATCAATGCTTATGTTCCGAATCCTCGTCTTGAAGTCCACTGCGTCCTTCACGTTGTATCCCGAACTCCTTGTCACGTTCTCAAGTATATCCAGCACAAACTTGCATAGCCCGAACAAATCGGTCTCAAAGGATTACCATCTTCGTGGATCCTAGGTAATTTGTATATTCCGGGTGCAGTGGTAGTCTTCGTGGTCAATTTCCCCCTAGTATGGGCGTCAATAAATTGTCCCCCGTATAGTCCATCCAACAATTCGCCATCACCATCCCGTAGTCCCGTTGTGGGATCTCCCCTCAAGCGTCTGTAGGTGCATATATCGCCCAGTACATTACCCATCTTCCCCTTATAGTCATCCAATTTCACCGCTACCGTTTTGCCGCCTTTGTCCGCATTCCTTATAAGAATAAACATATCCGCGTTCAAATATTTTCCCGTGCGACCCAATGTACCAATGTCTAGTTTCAATTTGTACAAGTGGTCATCTATCAATCTCACGAATTTCGCTCTTGATATCCCTTGTTGCTCTCCGTCGTTAATTGTCCGCACACACTACTCCCCTTCTGTGATGCACTTAAATAAGGGAAATGTGTTCGTCGTAGTCGGTAGTGCGCATCCGGGCCCGAGAGACAGTAACCACTGTGACTCTCTTGGCATTTCCTTGTCCGTTGTATTCACAACCCATTGTGTGCGATGGTCAACGTTAAGTAGTCTGCCCTGTTCCTCTCCTAATTTGTCCAGCTCATCGATGTGTCCCCTCTTATCGACGGTTATATGATAATCACAGAGGGAGTTTACTTTGCAGTAATAGTGTTTTCAGTATGTCTGTGCTCAAATGGACCATTGTGTGTTCGTGTTGTATTTTTTTATTTTTTTTATTCTTATAACCTTAAGTCGAAACAACTGAAAACTAATAAAATGTATTTAATTTAACACCAGCTTCATAGTATTTTTGTGATATAAGGCTTTCTGTGTGGCCGGGCTTAGGGATTTTCTCTTCTGGGATGGGTCCAACACCGGCATCGGCATAGTATTTTGTGGTATTTTTTGACGTAGAATACGTCTTACCTTACGGTATGAGGAGTCATGTCAGGTTTTTATTGTTGTAATCTTTATTTCATTGAATTTGAGGAAACGGCTAGATGAATTTTTTTAAATTTTTGTTTGTAGGTAAATGAAGATGTTATCTTTCGTTTGATATACATTTCATATTGGTTGATATCTTCCTAATATTTAAATTTCTCAAATGAAAATTGTTTAAACACATACACTCAAACATATGTGTGGTGTCTGGTTGAGTGTTTTTGGTTGCTCAACATTGCTTAGGAACATGTATCCAATAAAAAGTGAAACGAACAGCAAGCTAATGTTGCTTGGCAACATTAATTGTAACATTAATGTAACATTAATTGTAACATTAATGTAACATTAATTTTGAATTGTAAAGCGTAAAGCTTTCACACAACGCTCGAATGCTAATGCGAAGACTCGATAAGGTAAACCTTTTTTAATATTAGGGCGGCCCTCTCAACATTCGCAGAACTTATTTTAATAAAAATATTAATTAAAATGCATAAATTAAATTAAGTTTAAAAAAATTGAACATAATATTTTTTTTTTAAACGGACTTGAATCAAATGCCGTTGGTAAATATAAAAATTACAGCAGACAGTTGTCCGAGGCCTTCGGCCAATGATAAATAATAAATAATATAAGCAAATGAATTTATTGTTATATATGTTTTCTGTCTTATCGGATGGCGTATTCTACGTTAAACTTAATGGCCGTGTCTCTGACACAGCCTGCAGGGACAGTCCGTGGCCGAAGGCCTCGGACAACTGTCTGCTGTAATTTTTTAAATAATTTTTTTATAAAATGAATAAAAAATAAATTCAAAAACATCGCGTGATTTTTTCTATTTTTTAGAGTTGTAAATGTTTATCGAAACTTTGAATACCTCCGGTCTGTAAAAGGTTACATGCGAGTATTATACCTTAAAAGAAATGTGAAAGTTTTGCCTATTATCGGAGTCTATCGAAAGAAAAAGTATATAGGGCATTTTTTGGGGAAAAGAAGGGAGCTTATCTATTATAGCCCCACCCTCCCAAAAAGAAAAAGAAAAAAGGGTGGTGTAGAACACATTATTGTAAACAAAAATTGTTTAATAAAAAAATTGGCGGCGAGGCCTATTTTGGGAGTTACGGGCCGTCGAAATTTAGGCATATGGAGTGATTTTGTGATCCCAACTAATTCTAGGAGCCGACCTGGCAGTTGTTTTATGTAAACAGGGTCGAAATAAGTATAAAAGATTAAATTAAAAAAAAATCGATTACTTTCTTAGTTATATACAGGCGTTTTGTTTTTGTTCTATTCGCTTCAGCTTTCAAACTCTACACAAATACATACCAACAACACAAGAATGCAAAAGAGTACAAAAACAAAATACATGGGAGTGTGACAGCCGAAGCGAAGAACCTCATGAAAAAAATGTAAACAGCTGTTCTTACGACTTTACCATAAACATATTATTGTACCATGCGAGTTATGGAAGTTGAAAAATGTTAAAATGCAGACTTCCTACACAGAAAAAAACCTAGTGTAACATTACTCACATTCATGGTCTGATATCAGCCAATGGCACTTGGCAACATAGGGTCAGCTATTTAATTTGACAAAAATCGCGCGATTTCTTCTTAGTCAATATGGCGACCACATACAAAAAAAAATATTTAAAAAAAATTGAACGATTTCTTTGTGAAATTGTAAAACAACATACAACAACAACAACATTTTTAATTTGTTGGCGAAAAATTATTTTAAAAAAATCGCGCGATTTTTTGGCATGTTTATGAAATTTTTGCATGCAGTTTTCGAGAAATCTTTCTAAGCTTTCCAACGATACCTATGTATATTGCCATATCCCACCGGAAAATTTTAAGCATATAAGGGGCATATATATTCAATGTTCGGGGACCCGAAATCCGAGAAATATGGGCGATCGCCAAAAATATATATATATATCTTTTCTCTGAACGACTAGTTCTATGTGTGGAAAAGGTTTATGGCCCATACGAGAGGTGGGACTATTCTAGATATAAGCCAAACAATGTTTTTTGGACTCAGCGCAGAAGCTTTTCTGAACGGTAAAATTTTGGTGTAGATGAGAGAATAATAACTAAAGTGTAGATATATATGCCGACAATTATTTTATAGCTCATTCGCACTACAAATTATTTTCCTGATTTTGTATCAAGTGTATTCCAGGAATAAAAGTAAACAAAAAAGTATAAAAAATATGTTTGAGGAACAATAAATACCTAAGGAATGCGATAAATAAATAAGTCGGGCATTCTAGTGGTACCACCACATCGATGCGCCGTGATTGAAATGGTTTTAAACAAACGTACTATTCGTTCATAGTGTGAGATAAAACAACGTTGCATAAATCAAATCAAGCATTTTTTTCCTGATTCCTAGACAAATAAGAAAAATACCCGATTTGTCGGCTGTCAAAACGTATGTATGGGAAATCAAGCAAATTTTCTTGATTTCTGCTTGAAATCAACAAGTGACAAAATCAAGAAAATCGATGCCAGTGCGAATGCTGTATTAAATACATTCCGTCGATGTGACGAAAGATTCATATTCCCATCACACCACTATTTTTATTAGTTTTATCCATCATCCATCCATCTTATAATTAATTTGTGACAGTGCTTAGTACAACAAGCGCGAAAATGTATTTACAAAATCTGTCATCAGCTGTTTAAATTGCCACACAACTTGAAAGGGAAAAAATGATATTGGTCATGTTTTAGAAATGTGAGTGGGTTAGTAAAAAAATGCGAGTGCGTTGCAACTTGATTGCCAAAAATTGAACGTGTAACACCCAAGTAATACAAAACCCGCAAAATTGCTCAGGCGTCAGAAAAAGCAAGCATGCATGGTAAAATAAGTAAGGTAAACGCACTAGGAATGGTTACAACAAAAACAGGCATTTTGTTTGGTGTCCATAACCTGTCAAATTTTCTACATGTGTATATGAACTGTAAAAGTAAACAAAAAGGTACAAAACAAAATACATGTGAATTTGACATCAGAGAAACACCTAAGCAAGAAAAATTTTATAATCAGCTGTTCTAACGAGTTTAACTTACTTATTTTACCATGCAAGCATGTTACCACCCACACAAAATCCCCACAACTGCAAAACAACGTGCCATATTTTCTACTCGTCTGGCAACGCTTTTATTTACATTACCAATTCTTTTTCCAGTATTGTTTAAACATGCTTTAGGTGGCGTCCGAAAATTTCAGTGAAGTTTTGTAATAAAAATCGTACAAAAACGAATTCGGAAAATGGAAGATAGTGAAGTGAAATGTAACAAATTGAATAAAATTAACATACTCCACCGTGCCTCGTTGCGGGGCCTGAAAAAGTGTCAGTCTTGTGGTGCCATAAGTGGACAGAGAGCATTCATATGTCGTAATGTTAACTGCGATTTGCGAAAACGTATGTTGGCTGCCATTACGCCTTTCGATCCCATTCAACTGATAACTCGAAATGACTTACGACTCTTTTCATTGAAGACCAGAGATAAACTCACAAATGTGAGAAATTTTGTTCGAATCACAACAGAGACGTCAAATGCAGTGGCGGCCTCAAGTACGGCAAAGTGCTATGTGGATAGTTGTAAATATGACCCAAGTGCTATGGCTGCAGCAGGTTGTAGGCATGTCAAGGCCTGTACGGTTGCTAGTGATATTCCCCAAGCTGAGGTGTACCCCTTGGATATGAATGTGCTGTGGAATTTAAATATCACAGAAACGCAAAAACAACACTTATGGGAACTGTATGAGCACGACATGCAAAACGTTCATCCCATACAGAGGCTAGACGCATCAACATTCGTGGTGGTTTGTGACAAAACGCAAAACTTTTCAGCTGGTCGTTTGCACGTTACAGTGGTTGCAAACTCTATTGCGAACAAGAAGGGTTTTTATTCGTGTGTCTGTAAGAAACTGAAGATTGTTGTAGCAGCCGATAATTCGGTTATCATGAAGAAGGAAATATGTGAACATATCTTGCTGGTAGTGGCCGCCATACTTAACAAACCAGATGGCAAGACATTGTACGGTGACTTTTTGGAGTCCGTGCAACACTTGTGGATACCGAACAGTTTGAACTTGCCCGTTGAATCAACTTCGGATATGATGGATTTTGATTTTCCATTGAAAAAATGTGAGCAGATTGAACCAAAGATTGAAGTAAATGATTCTCAAAATACAGAGGATCTCTTTCGGTTCAGCGAGGAACTTTTTACGGAAAATGTGAGTACCAATGAGTAGAAAGAAATCAGTATTGTAATGAGGAAAATTGTCTATTCTTATTGCTATTTGTAGTTTCTGATTAAAATCTCTTAACGGAAACACAACAATTACCATTTCAATACATGAGGTCATGAGAAAAACTCCCATTGATATATAAGATTTTGAAGACGTCGGCGACTAACGCTGTATAGCATGAAGCACCGAAAGCGTCAAAGGTGTAAATTTGTTTTATTTGTTTGTTTGTACATATGTAAATATGTAGCTATGTTTATATTTTCTAAACTAAATTTTCATTAGACTGCCTCTCTGAGAAATTCTAAACAAGATTTGTGTGTTATTTTTTATTATATCACTTGCAAGTTATGCTTTGATCCGAACTGGAATGTAGTACTTTTATAGGAACGGCACTGCTTTGGTGAAGTTAAACGCGACTAAATATTGTTGATAGAGGTGCCAGCAATTGCAGTCAAAACGAAGTGTATTTTTGATATTAGAGTAGCTTTCAAGAATCTGAATTCTCCACACCAAAATCTGTATTGCTTTGGTGGAATGCACTAATGCTGTGTTTTGAAATTTAACTAATTATTTCTACATGTCCTTGTCGGTAATTTAAATCACTCAAGACTACCAGTGTGGCGTATTAAAGGGATTGGAGAGAGCTTCTCACAAACAGCGATCAGTGCGTTTTCCGGTTTTACACTCACTGATGGAGACCTACAGTTTTATACCCGTTCCGAACGGTATTTTGAGGTGACCGTCGTCGAGAGGTGACCGTTTGGGAAATTAGTCATTAGTTGTCAAAGAGAGCGATAGTATTGTTGTCATATTTGTCATTAAGTTAAGTGTATTTTGGGTATAGTTTATTTGGCAATTGAAGATTAAGTTAATGCCGTCGGTGGTGCAATGGTAGTGTGCGCGGCTCTTGTACATGCGAACGCGGGTTCGATACCTCAGTGACATCTCACTGATATCTCAGTGACGGTGATACTATCGAGTTCTCAAATACCGTTCGGAGCATAAAGCAAGAAAGCGCACAGCTCACTGGTAGTGAGAAGGCCCACCCAACAACTTCGTGGAGCGTAAATTGGTACAATTTTTTTTTAAATGGTAGTCGTTTCAGGTCAAATGAATGTTTAAAGGACAGCAATTAAAAGCAATACACCTGTCCGTTACAGCTTTTACAACATGTTCCAGCTTATGCCCTTAAATCCGTTGTGGATCTATCGATTAGTACTGATAATCTGACACATGACAGTCTATCATCCCAAACAGTTCAATTCATTATAAAAATATTTATCGCCACCGATAATCAAAGCAGTGCCATCAGCCGACAATAGCTAATCACATGCATAAATATACTATTCACCAAAGTCACAAGTGCTAACAGTTGTGATACTGATAACTCTGATATCAATCTTAACAATCTTAATAATTATTGTACTTCTACTTCAACTCATGCACCACTTACTGTAATACTATATATTTAGGCACACGTGAGTTGACGGTTGACGTTGAATTGACGGTTTTTATCTTCAGAAGAATTAAGCCCAACGCCATAGGGTCTGCTGCAATAACTATTAGATTTAGTGAATTGTTTCAACATATTTTTTTATTTATTTATGCCGAGACAAAAAGGCCTTTCTAGATTTACAAAATTCTGCATTATAAAGTTATATACATAAAGCACCCTAACTACAAAAGAGCCATAACTCAAAATGTACAAACTGTCAGTAGAGACAAAAAACTGGTTTTGCTAATATACAAAATTTATGAAAATTGTCAATAATAAACATATTAATACGTCATTTTTTGACGCACTCTAGTAGTTAAGGTGCGATATCTACATATGTATATGCAGATGACATACATACATATATCCAGTGTTAGTAACACGAGTGATATTAACACTGGAAACACTAAACGTCTTATTCATAAAAAGTTGTGCGAGAATTGTTGGACGTTTTTTGTGTGGTAAATAGTCTCTCAAACCTCTCATAACATTTTATGAATAAGGCCGTAAATGTATAGCAATTCGGCAATACGATTCTTTCTGTTGTTGTACAAATACTATTACGTTTGCTCTTTCTTTATCATGTCCTAGCTTTATACTATATTTTAAAGTGTAAAGTTCGATCTGGATTGGCTAACAACGTTATTTCATATAATACAATGTAGGCAAAACTTCGAGTTACATGAACATACATTTAATTTCGACGCGTCCCATCTCCTTGCGAGTATATGCTTGTACTTACGTATTTTTTTTTTGTATGTTTAAATTTAAAGTGATGCATATCTTGAGCGTAAGAGAATAACTACCTTCCTTTAAACTCATTGATGATTACTGCAGCAGAATTATCACATTTGGAGATTATGAGCAAATTAACAGTTGATTAGTGTATTGGTTAAACGAAATTTCCAAGTACCACACTTTGACTGCAGTAGGTTCAGGGTTTTAGTTACTAATAATACCTTATAATGATTCCAATTTTATTTTTCTGACGATGTGTGATAGAAATACTAATATAACGAAAAGTTATCCACCGGCTATTACCTGACTAGGGATTTTTAATTAAAAACACCTTCAACTAAACTGGATAACATTGGGAACTAGGGTGACCGCACTGATATGTGGAAAAAAATTCTAGAATTTTGTCAACGGAAACACCACTAGATGATGAGTCTTTGCAGACTTTACGATAGCCAAAGTTTGAGCACGATTGGAGTATGTTAACCCGTGCCGCTGGGAACTCAAGATTTAAAAAAAAAATCGATTTTTGGCTGCCTAGTGATGCTTTTGTGTATCTCTGAAACTTCTCATTATTTTCTCATGATGTATGAGTTAAATCATAGGCAATATTGTTCTATGTAATATATATTCTATACTTTTTTTGTTACTTATACTAGAACAGAGCTATAACAGCCATTTTCATAAAAAGAGACAAGGAAATTATGATATGGATTTTTTTTTAAATATTTGTCAGAGTTAACCTACAGGTCGCACTGGAAAATATTTTTCAATATTTTTCAAAATGGAAAATTGCCATTAACTGTGATAAAAACCAGGCCACATTTCCACAGAAAAGTCCACCTTTTGTCACGTCACGTCACCCTCGTTAATTGCTTATATTTTAAGACCAGTTAGTTAGATGGTTTTTTCATCTGTTGTTAAAAATAGAACTTCTTACATTATGTATTCAGTAAAACTTAATGGCCCCAAAATATAAACAATTTATTGTGGTGACGTGATGCGACATAGGGTGGCACTTTCTGTGGAAATTCACACGTAAACGCCATATTTCACACGTAAACGCAAGAGCTGTTTTATTCCTCATAGTGACTTTATTGTTAACAATACTGAGATCAAATGGGAAACAAATGTCAAATATTTAGGTGTATTTTTGGATACAAAAGTTACATTTAAAGACCACGTACCTACCATATATTGTCAGCAAATGCAATGTACTTATTAGGAATCTTTACCCCTTTATATATAGAAAGAAACTCACAATTAAACATTGATAACAAAAAACTAATATTGAAATCCATATTCCATGCTGTCATGTTTTATGCATCACCTGTCTGGGCAAATAGTGCTAAATGTCACTTGACAAAGCTTCAACTTTTGCAAAATAAATTGTTGAAGTGGTAATTTATGATCTTCCGAGGTTATACTCTACGAAAAGTCTTCACCAAATTGCTGAAACGGATTTTGTGATATCGAAAATAGAAAGTCTATCTGTTAATTTTTACTCCAGTTGTTTTCAATCGGAATACAATCATATTGTCGAGCTGGCCTTACATTAAGTAGTTTTAAGTTTTATTAAATGTTAAAAAAAAAAAAGAAAAAAATCACAAAGGTTTTATTTTGGCAATTTTTACCTGTAAATCTTATATTATTGTTAAAAAATATATATAGAATTAAGAATGTTGATAATCTTAAAGTAGAAAAGGGAAAAATCTCTGAACTCTTTAAATTTATATATTATAAAATATCAAATCTGTAACGCCATGATGAATAAACTGAATTGAATTGAATTCTGATGGAATAAAATGGCAGTGCTATTTTATAACATACACTCCGCTTCACTTAATTAAAGACACTAAAAATTCCATATTCAGCAGCCTGTATCTTTTGCAATTTGTAACCGATTGCAGAATTGTAAAATGGAAATGAAATCTAGACATTTTGAAATTTAAAAAAAATCATGACAATAGTGGTTTCTTAACTAAAAAAAAGTTCAAAAATGTGCTATATTTTTGGTTCACTTGAATAAAGGCACTTTAAATAATTTTAAAGAACAACAGGTTTTCTTGTTTTTTTTTAAAAATTTATTTTACTTTATTTATGAACCATTAGTCATGGGTACAACCCCCTTTGTTTTTAATAACTTCAAATATACGGGTTTTCATTGAGAGATAAAGAGAATTTATGTATTCCAACGAAATTTGATGCCAAGCATCCCTAATGGCCTGAATTAGTGACTGCTTGTCATCAAATTGGCAGCGAGAGAGGCAGCTAAAAGAGTAATGGAAACTCTTAAGTATTTCTCTATGTGCGTACTCAGAACGTTTTGACATACAAGCGCTATTTGTGTTGTTTACAGTAACTTAAAAGATTCATCTCGGCCCAAAAATGGAATTAAATCGTGAACATTTTCTTGCGATTATTTTTTACATCTTTCGACGTGGATTAACTCAGCAACAGTGCATGGATGAACTTAATTCAATTTTTGGCGATGAAGCTCCATCAAGGACCAGTGTTTACGATGGTATGGTGAATTCAATCGTGGTCGTAGTTCACTCCAAGACGAATTTCGTGAAGGTCGTCTAAAATCAGCTGTTGTTCCGAAAACCATTGATACCGTGCGCGAACTCATTTTGCAAGATCGTCATGTAACCTATCGTCATGTAACATGTAACACATTCAATATTGCATAAACATTTGACTGTCAAAAAAATTTGTTCGCGTTGGATCCCAAATAATTTGTCAATCGCTCAAAAAAAGGCTCGTGTCGATTGGTCGAAAGAAATGCTCCAAAAACACGATCGCGGTGCTTCGAAACACGTCTATGACATCGTGACAGGTGATGAATCCTGCATTTACGCGTATGAGCCCGAAAGTAAACACCAGTCAACTGTATGGGTGTTTCAAGATGAGCCAAATCCAACCAAAGCTGTTCGCGCGCGAAGCACTTCCAAGCAAATGGTCGCCTGTTTTTTCGGAAAAATCGGACATGTCGCAACCGTACCCCTAGAACAACGCAGAACAGTGATTTCTGAGTGGTACACAACCATTTGTTTGCCAGTTGTCTTCCAAGAAATCAGGAAAACCAACCGCCGAAGACGGATCACTCTTCACCACGACAAAGCGAGCTATCACACATCGGCTGAAACAACAGCATTTTTGAGCACCCAAACCATGGATTTGATGGGTCATCCGCCGTATAGTGCTGACTTGGCACCGAATGACTTCTTTTTATTCCCCTACGTAAAAAACAAACTGAGAGGTCAGCGTTTTTCGACACCTGAAGAAGCGGTTGCTGCATTCAGAATGCATGTTTTGGAGATACCTCAATCAAAGTGGCAAAAGTGTTTCGACAATTGGTTCAAACGCATGCAAAAGTGTATAAATCTTCATGGGGAATATTTTGAAAAACAATAAAGTGATTTTCGATGATTAATATTTGTTTTTGTTCTCTGATCCCGAAACATAAAATTCAACCGTCGTATAACTGACGATTTGTATTTCTATCAATATGTAGTCCCTGACTGTCATTGTTTATATACTTTATACTAATATATTTCCTTTGTTCCTTTTCAGAGCATACCCGATTTTTCCGACATCATCCTAGATGCGCATTCTGGGACTGTGCCATCAATAAATTCTCAGTTGCAATGCCAAGAGGATAATACTGCGCCGGGTTTACACATCAAAGATCCAAAACTGACTGCCTCACATGATATCAATATTGATGATGATTTCGATTTTAATTTCTCACACATAGAAATACCTGAACCAAGGTCATCTTCTCCCATACAAGTACCTATTAATTTTAATGAAAACAGTTTGAGCGTTATAGAACAATTTCAATTGAATGACAATATCCATGTATCAAATGATAATATAGCTTTAGCCAAAGATATTGAAAGTCTTAATGACTTGGAGTCAGAGGTGTCGCAGTTCACATCAATACCACCACCACAGCCCCTGCCAGTGAAAGTCGAATCTTTGCTGAAACCTGCACAGAAACCCGAACAAATATTAAGCACAAACACAAACTCCTTCAATTCGGTTATTGTAAAACCCACGTGCAAAAGAGTTTTCTTAAACAAATCCGTTATTGTTAAGCAAAGTCCAGTAAAAATTATAAAAATTACCACACCGGGTGTTATACAAAAGTTACCAAAAATCGACAAAAAATATGTACAAATATCAAAAATTGATTCCAGTAAAATTATAGTACTTAATCAAAAGAGTTCCGAGCGACGGCCATTTAGTATTCAGCCAATAAACAGTTTGAGTGTTACGTCTACCGTGCCATCGCCACCCGTGCCGGAGGAATATCAGCAATCACCATCGTTACCTTCACTGTCCTATGAATCGTGGTTAGATCATATAATTGAGATACTAAACGACAGTATTATACTACAAGACTCCAATAATATTAAGCATACATTCCATGTCCATGAGGTGAGTAAAACCAACTTCAATTATGACTTCTTAGTAAAGTAAACTGTCTAAATGTACGGCGCACCTACAGAAACTTGTATTTACATCTGTAATTGAGAAGAGGTCGGACAAATTTCAATAATATATGATTTCTAGTATAACTAATAATGTTTTTTATTTTTTTTTTGGTTTTAGGATATGTTCTCACATTTTAGTAAAACTTTTGGTTTCAATAATAAACGAAGACTACCAAATACAACAACGCTAATTAAGAATGGCAAACATAAAGGTCTCATTAAGTATACCTGGTATTTTAATCAAGCTGCAGCTGTGACACGAATATTCTCAACGAAAAATGTACGATTTTATGCTTCTTATTTTAGAAAAATTGTGTTTATATTTTGTATTTTGTATTTCAGTCCAAACTGGAATTACAACGTTCTTCGGAACCCTTAAAAGACGGAAGCTTTGTGCCTTTCTTTACGAAACTTTCCAATGAAATAACGGTCACACAATTAAGACCCGTCCAGCCCAAAGTACCAGAAAATCGAGTGTTTCTGAAATTTTCTAATGCTCCCGAATCTGCAATGGATAAACATGAGGTTAGTCAACTTTAAACAGCCATTTCATTTTATGCAATATTTAAAAAACATTTTATATATTTTAAAAAAGTGCGATAAAACTGGACTAAAGTTAGAATGGCTACCCTCAGCCTTTCCCAAGAGCCAATTTGGCTTGATGACAATAGAGTTTTGCGTCTATGCATACACAAAAAACGGATGCTTCTAAAATATGATAATAGTACAATAAAGTTCTTTTTATTACTTAATTGCATACAAATATATGTATTTCCCGGAGACTAAGTTGCGGAAGTCAATTCGAATTGGAGAATTGCTAAAAAATGAACCTTTATAAAGTGAATGGTATGGTGGTATATATAATTTTAATTGTTCCGAAACGATCAGATCTTCATCGATGGTGTATCGCAAAAAAACCACCGATCGGGGAGATGGCGCATGCCACATGCCACAGTTTTTTTTCCACCGACAACAACTTGTATAGCTTTGAAACGAATTGCGTAGCTGACAATTCGATTATATCGGCACTAATTTATACATTGAATTAGAAACACAGATTTGAATGCTTTTGTAATGGGAAATGGAATTCAAACTTCTATTCGAATTGACTTCCGCATTATTTTTCTTAATTTTATTTGATATATATTTTAACTACACATTTACACTTGTTACACTTGTTACATTCTACACATTCTACACTTACTTCATTTAATATATTTTACTTTATTCTTACAAAATCATACACATTCTCCTCCTTCATCTTGATGTTTATTCTTATTATTTCTTAGATTATTTTATTTTTTATTAAATGTTTTTGTAAAATGTAATCAAATAATCATATTTCTCCTTAAGTGTCATGCTCTTTATCATTTCTACAAATAACTCAAAGATTTCTTAAATATCATTAATCGCAATCAATCATCATTACTTTCAACGGTACAATTACAAAATTACTTTTACGATAAAGACGAAAAACAGAAAAATAAAAACACTTTTGAACACAATTTAGCTCTTTTGTGTTGGCTGATAATGGCAGTCAATTTTACTTCTCAATAAATTTATGAAAAAATGTAGACAGGTAAATATATTTCTCTATATTAAATAGTAATATTAATATTATTCCTAAGAAAGGGTGACTACGAATGTCACGGTGTTGATAATAATTCTGTGCTTGCAACACAAATCTAAAAATGTTTACTTAGACATAGGTCTTTCTTCAGTGGTAAGTAGGTATGGTTTTGGTTATGGCGTCAAGTAATGGAAAATGGGGATCCTGTACTAACTACAATTTTTCTCAAAGGAATTATATTTCCTTTCGAACAGAACGTGTCAAAAATAAAATGCAAGCCGACGAGCGTAAAAGTCCAAAGAACCTTAGCAAAGTTGGATAAAACAATTGTATATTTTGTAACATCTGTAAAGCACTAAACACATTGTTTATTTTACGTCTGTGTTTTATTATTTGTTTACAACAAGTGAGTAAATGAAATATCGATAACTGAGCGGACTTCTACATAAAGTTATACGTCCATATTCATAAACAGTTGTGAGAGTTTTGAGAGACGCTTTTTTGTATGAAAAATTGTCTCTTAAACCTTTCATAACCTTTTATGAATAAGGCCGATAGACTACAAATCCAACCCAATGTAACTCGATAATCAAGCTAAATATCGAAGAATTTTATTTAATTTTTAAAAAAATCTGAAAATTTCAAAAACTTAGATTTTCTACATCAACTAGTACAGAATTATTACTCTGCTCTCTAGTATATAACTAGTTCAAAAGCGATGCTTTGGAACCGCCTAAACTCCCTCCGAGTTCGTTCTGTTGGACTGGTATACAACTAGTTCAAAAATGAGATTGTAGAGGACAATTTCTCCCAAGCGTATGACATCGCGGTATTAATTTCTATGGTTGTTTGTATGGGGGTGTACTAGTTGTATGGTACCAGAATACTAGCACCACACTGGTACTGAACTACATACATCGTATTTTTCCTATTTGGTAACATGGCAAAACCATCCGCATGGGATACGTTTTTCCCTATCCCTCACTTTTGAGCTACCAACAGAACTAGTTCCTTTTTGAGCTACCAATAGAACTAGTTCCTACTTAAAATTTAGTAAAATATATCAAACTCAAACCGTTTTCTTTTTATTTTATAAATTTTGCTGCCTTTGTGGTCACAGATCGTTCAAAAATCGGGTTTTTATACCTACTCATCGTATTTAATACATTAACATTGGTCTGCTAACCAAACAACTTACTTATCCGGTCTCGGACAAACCCGGGGGGCCAGGGACCTTACAAAACGAAGATAACATATTTCGCCAACCAGTTCGATCGTTTGCTTTATTTCTCCAGTTGGCAATACCAAGGGGATTCGTCAACCTGATCCCTCCAGCGGAGTCTTGGTCTTCCTATTTTTCGTCTTCCTTCGAGTTCGGTTTCGAAAACCCTTCGACATGGCCTAGCCAGCGCAATCGCGTTATTTTGATCCCCTTAACTATGTCAATGTCAGGATAAAGCTCATGATTCATGCGTCGCCGATACTCGCCGTTGTGCACTATATGGCCATAAATTTTTCCGAGTATTTTTCTCTCGAAGACTCCTACAGATGTTTCGTCTGCTTGTGATAAAACCCAGGATTCTGCGCCATAAAGCAAGACAGATTGTATGAAAGTCTGGTATAGTTTGACTTTTGTCACTCGAGAGAGGGCTTTATCTCTAAAGTGCTTGCTTAGCCCAAAATAACATCTATTCGCAAGCACAATTCTCCGCTTGATCTCAAGGCTGACGTTGTTGTTTTTGTTCACGGCAGATCCGAGGTATATAAATTCGTCCACTACCTCGAAGTTATAACGGTTATCAACGTTCACGCTTTGGTCTAATCGCGTGGAGGCCCTGCTCGTTGAAACCATTAATTTTGTCTTGTCCTCATTTACCGTCAGACCCACTTTTGCTGACTCCTTCTCAATTCTCGAAAAAAAACGCAGTAATTTCTCTAATTGTGCGCCCAATGATATCTATATCATCAGCATACGCGAGCAGCATGTGACTTTTGCTGCGGATGGTTTAATTCCCGTTGACTACAGCTTTTCTCATAATGATCTCCATTAAGATGTTAAAGAGATCGCACAATAGGGTGTCGCTTTGTCTGAGGCCTCTCGTAGGTACGAAAGATTCGGTAAGATCCTTACCAACTTTCATTGTGGATTTGGTGTTCGTCATGGTCATCCAGCAAAGGCGTATGAGTTTTGCAGGAATACCAAACTCAGACTTTGCTTCAAAGACTTTCTCCAGTATCGAAGGCCGCCTCATAATCGATAAATAGATGATAGGTGTCGATTCGTCCTCCGCGTGTCCTCTCCAGGATTTGGCATACCGAACAACAGCGTACCGAACCGTACAACAGAATTCTGTAAACGAAGTGGTCTGTGTCTTGGATAGTTAAATTCGGAATTTATCTTCACATACATTCAGCCTTATTACGATTGTCGTTCTCGTATTTCGACTACGACAGTTTTGTAAAGATTAAAGACAAAGTGGGCGTGCTATCTTTAATCTTTTACAAAACTGTCGTAGTCGAAATACGAGAACGACATTCGTAATAAGGCTGATTATAAAATGATGGCTTAAGTGGCGGGAATTGGGCTTAACCAAAGTATATCATTAATAAAATAAAATTATGGCAAAGTAATAGGAAACAGAAAATTAATTTTTTTTGACTGACGGGCCTTTGAACAAATACAAAGTACAAATCGTTATGCAGAAATTTCATGAATTTTCATATTTTTCACCCGACAAAAAATTTGCCTTTTTGGGTTTCATTTGTTTTGCCTATTTTTTTCTTTTGTTTCGCCCGAAATCCAGCAATTCAATTCAATCCATAATTCCAGTTTATGTAAGTACCGTCTCAATAGTTGTAGTAAAGTTCCAACATTTAATGACTAATACTGAACTATATTTATTTTCTATGGTACAGAACTAGTTCAAAACCGATAATTTAGAACCACCAACTAGTACTGTTAAAAAAGCGACACTCGAGAGATAATCAGCCTTATTACGAATGTCGTTCTCGTATTTCGACTACGACAGTTTTGTTAAAGATTAAAGACAAAGTTGGCGTGTTATTTTTAATCTTTTACAAAACTGTCGTAGTCGAAATACGAGAACGACATTCGTAATAAGTCTGAATTTCTTCCAATCCTAGGTCAATCCAATCCATGCTAATTTCCAGATTTGTTTGCATGGGCGAGTAACTATTTCCTGCAACAGTTTTTTATGAGTGTTCAGTGCTAGGTGTATTATTTTATTGGTATTGGGTAAAACTTCCGCCATGAGTATTTTTGTAATAGATTGTGGGTGCACATTTTGTGTGTGTCACCCTGCCACTAAAACAGATCAACTGATAGAAAAAAAATCAAAGTTAAAAAGGTTTTGTTTTGTTTAATAAAAAATTGCTAAGTATGGCATATTTTACATCTTCTGATGGAGAACGTGAATGCCAGGCCGGAGAACTCATAAATTATCGGCTTCAATTATGGTTCCGGTCTAACATGTTTAACCTACCAAGTTCCATGTAAGTTTATTGTGCAATCATCTGAGAATTAAAATGTAAGAGTTCTTCTTCAGACTTATGACCAAATCCGGTACGTGCTAAGAACAATATCACGTTAACTTTCAGAATCGTTGAGGTCAATGCGAGTGAGAAAGACATTACGACTAGCAGCAACAATGCGAATCCTTGCTGAAGGAAGTTATTAAAGGGGTGCTGGGTACGATTTCAATGTAGGCCTGGGTATGATTTCAATGTAGGCCCTCCTCCAAGGGGGGTCAACAGTATTGGGCTTTCGTTTCAGATCGTTCCATTTTTCTTTAGTCTGTGCTCTCCGTGTTTTTATGGTATCCCTTTGCCAATGGCTTTTTTTTGCATCATAAAGTTGACAAGAGTTTCAAATTGTTTGGTGCAGTTTTTTCATCCTTAAATATGTATTAAAATATCCTTAAATATGTATTAAAAATAAATATGTATTAAAATATCATTATATATCTGATATAAAGCTGATAATTGAACTTACATTTTGATAATATCAATTTTTTGTTTTAAAATTTTGCGCTCTTTTCCGATTGTTTTTATATTGTTCGACGTTGTCAGCAGTAAAATTAACTACGACTGTTTTCCTCTAATTTCACAGTCATAAACGACATACACAATACGAAAATTGTAATAGATCTACGACACAGTCGAATTTCGACATCGGTAATGCCGTATTTAAAAAACGACAAACATTCGACGTGACTACGGCACGCATAATAAGGGTGATTGACTATACCAGTCGATGATAATACTCGTCCACCAACACCATCGTTAAAACGGAAGTATCGGGTGCTTATTTTAGCTGCATGAGAACTTAAAATTTTAATACAAGACAGAAATATTCATATCTGGTACATAATTTCTTGACATTTATTTTTTAAATATGATATCCGGCATATGTCCGCCGCGGCTACGAGTTACATGGTCCATTGTATCAGACCAATTTTTGACTACTTTTTATAATAAAACTGGTCGTATGGCGTCAATGGTGGCTTGAATATTGGCTTCCAGTGATTCAAGAGTTGCTGGTTTGTCGGCGTAAACCAATGCCTTAACATAGCCATATAAAAAGTAATCCAGAGGCGTTAAATCACACGAACGAGGTGGTTAGTGAACAGGTCCACTTCTGGAAATGAAGTTTTTACCAAATTGATTTTACAATAAATCGATTGTTAAGCGCGCCGTCTTGTCGTTGGCGTTGATCGAAACAAAAGTCCAGTCAGCATGGCTTGATAGAGCTCGCCATTCACTGCAACGGCAGCTCAAACAGTAAATTTCAATGGATGTAATGGTGTTTCGTTAACGGCTTGAGGATTGTCTTCGCTCCAACCGAATCGAAAACTATCAATAACTGCATGAATTAATTGCTCAATAGATCGATTATGTTGACCGTAAAATGGACGAAGTGCTCTATGAATTTCGCGAACAGATATAGCTTTAAACGATTCATGATGACTTGCCAAACTTTACTGAACAGAAATCTCAACACAGTTTGACATTAACAGCCGTGAAACCAGCTGTGAACACAAATATTCCGTGTGAAATTCTCGATGGCAAATTTGTATTAGAGGGAACAGAAAAATCCGGTAGAACAATTTATACTTCTTTTTGGTTGAAATATGATTACTTAATTGGTTTTGCTGCTTAAAATTTATATTATTTTTTTCATGTTGTTACGATTGTTGTTAAAAAACTGTTAGCAAAATATATATTTTTTTTTGTCTCAATTTATTCTATATATTTAATTTTAAAACAATTTATAAATAGCTCTTTAATATGCATGTGGTGAATTCTTTATTGCAAACTAGTTAGTAGTTGAAACTGTTACCCATAATTCAATTTATATAATGTTATTATTTAAACTTTTTTTTTTATTTTTTCTAATTAATTTAAACAAATTTATCTTAAAAATATAGTGATGAAGGATTTATTATTAGTTTTAAGTTTTTTTATATATGTTTACAGAAATTATTGTAGAAATTTTGTAACCATATAAGGCCTCGAGGCTCGGTTATGTAAATGAAGAAATAAAATAAAATAAAAAATAAAATAAAATCGCAAGTGCAATATCCGCTTTGTTAAATGGATTTCCTGAAGATCGTGCAGAATCCAAATATCAAGCTTTAAGACAAGTCCAAGTCGTTTCAAATGGTCGTGTGCGACACCTTAAGCTTGTGTGCAACTTCTCGAACAGAAACGTACCGGTCAGATTCGATAGCACCTTTGATGTTGTCCTCGTCAACCTTATTTGGCCTACCCGCTGTTGTGGCCATTTTTGATCGTGAAATTTCCAGAACGTTCTGTTAAAGCATCCAAAGCATACACGTCATAAATATCACAATGTAATTCCGCGGCTTTTTGCCTTTTCGGAAATATAAGAACAAAATATGACGAAAATGCTCATCCATATTCACAACATGATTTAATTGAAAGCTGACCAATGAAAATATTGTGGCATATCACAAATTTAAGCTTGAAACTACATATCGTCACCTGAAATGCTCAAAGGCGTAACCCCAAAAAAATAAAAACCTTTTTTTTGATTGAATATAATACTCCATGCTAAAATATATACATATGTGCAAAATTGTAGACTTCCAAGTTTCTAAGGTAAGCTGTGGAATGAACGAGTTTAAAACTGAAATACTTTGGATTTTATAAGGTTTTTTGCTTCTGTACAATTTTGAAAATGAGGGTTACGTCTTTGGGCATTTTAGGTGACGATATATAACAAAGAATTCAAATTCATTTCTGTATGAGTAAACCGAAGTTACTTTCTTGCCAACCCAATATTTTACTCTTTTGAAATAAGTAAAACACATAAAGATTAATTCATTTTGAACATAATTAGGCGACCAAATCAAATAAATTTTTGCATATCTAGCTTAGTTATCGAGATATCGGGAGTTTGAGTTTAGAAATAGTTAGTTACGTTATTTTTAACCCTTTTCCCGTGATCCAATCGAGCTGAAACTTCGCAGGCAAACTAATGGCGACGACAAAAATGAACTATCAAAATATGGGCGAGATTCGACAAAGGGGCGTGGTACCTCCCATACAAATCACAAATTAAAAATCCATTATTTCTGCTCCTGTTAACGGTATTGGGTATGTTGGAGGTGTACATATTCTAAGATCTGCTGAAAATATGGGCGGGATTGGACAAAGGGGTGTGGTCATATATAAAGAACTTATAGTCAAAAACTATTTTTTTTATGGTTCTTTTAATTTTCAAGTTTTCTGATTTTAGTATTACTAAGGAGGTACACCAGAAAAAAATTAAATTGCCTTATGGATTTACAGGAAAAGAAACTAGGAATAAAATTGAATAGTAAATGGTTCATTAATAAAACAGGCAAGGGCATTCCAACGGAGGTGCAATGGATTCTCTCCCGTGGACAGAAACATGCACTGCTGTGAAAAGGGACTAGTTACCAATATTGAATATTATAGCAGAAGGAGAATATTTTGTTCAAACACTACCGGGTAAGGTAGAACAAGAAATAGCTAGAACTAAATTGACGACGATCATAGATAGTCAGATGAATAAAATGAAACTGACGAATATGGATACATTTTTGTTAGACAAAGTAGATAAGGCTGAAAAGTATTTAAAGAATAATAAGGGTGTAATGATAGTTAATGCCGATACGGGAAATGCGACGGTAGCTATAACCAAATGTGATTATATATCACGAATTAACAATATTGTAGGGGACACAGCTAAGTACAAACTGACGGATAAAGATCCTACCAGCAAATTTCAAAAAATTAACAATGATATTGTAGAAAAACTTTATAAAGCGGGAAACATAGATCAAATTGAGAAGAACAAACTTATGAAAAATGTGTCCACAGCACCTAGGTTGTATGGAGTCCCAAAAATACACAAAGAAGATTTTCCGTTGAGACCAATATGTTCTTTTGTTAATTCAGCTTCTTATGAGTTGTGTAGGTACATTACGAATATACTGAAAAGGATTACAGAAGACTCCAAATACAATATAAAAGACTCATTGCAGTTTAAGGATAAAATAAAGAAACTAAGAATACAAAATTGTGAAAAATTAGTTTCATTTGATGTAGTTTCTTTATTTCCGAGTACACCAGTAGACTTAGCACTTCGTATTATCGAGGAAAAATGGGACAGAATATTCGTATAGAAGACAACAGGTATTTCCGCTATGATGACAAGGTATATTTTCAACAAGAAGGACTTCCAATGGGATCTCCAGCTTCCCCGATTGTGGCTGATATTGTTATGGAGAATCTACTTGATTCCTGTATAGAAGAGATGGCCATAAAACCGAAAATCATTACTAAATATGTAGACGATTTATTCTGTATCGTTACGAATAGTGCTATAGATAATATTTTGACAACATTTAATAATTTTCATCCTAATATTAGGTTTACAATTGAAGAAGAGTGTGGATCAAGACTCCCTTACTTGACTACCATGGTAATAAGAAATGGGTAGAATTTATTAGTGGATTGGTACCAAAAACCAACTGCTTCTGGAAGGGTTATCAATTACAACTCCAAACACCCGAAATTAATGGTTGTCAATACGGCAAGAAACCTCATAGAGAGAGTTTTGAAGATAAGCGACGGGAGTTATCACAAAAAGAATAAGGAGAAGATTACAACTATATTAATGGACAACAATTTCCCAATAGGGTTAGTCAATAGATTGATAAGGCAATATGAAAATAAGGGGCAAGATAACCAGAACCCAACGGTGGCACCGAAAAAGTTTAAATCATTATCTTATGTGCCAGGATTTTCTGAGAGATTAGAAAAATCAAAAATATAACAACACACACACTAGGCAGATTGTTTAGTAAAACCAAAGATAGAATAGATAAATTTGATAGATCTAATATAGTATACAAAATACCTTGTTGTGTAGTGAAAGTTGCAATATGGTATATGTAGGTGCAACTAAAAATAAACTTAAGACTAGATTTGCAGGACACAAATCAGATCAAAAATATAGACACATCTCAACACAAAAAACAGCATTATCATCACACTGTGCAAACTTAAATCATTTTCCAAACTTTCAAGATACGTCAGTTTTGAATAGGGAAAATAATTATGAACGTCGTTTTATGTTAGAATTGTTACCGATAATAAGGACTCCAATAGCGAAGAGAATAAACTTTAAAGCAGATACGGATAATGTAGCACAGAATTACAGACATTTAATTAGTAAAATGTAGAACATTTCACCGAAAATTGTTTGATGTATCATTGAATTTGTCACTAGGTAACATTTTTAATATATCCGGATGTAACTTGTTGAATTTACCATTATGTACATATTTTTATCAACCAAATTATTGTTTATTAAATTAGAGAAACTATTTCTACACAAAAATTTTTCTGGCTGTAACTTATAACATTTGTCATATGACAAGAAAAATTTCTTCAATTGTTTAATTGTTTAATTTTTTGTTATTGTTGTTTTTTCAAATGACATGAAAAATTTTGTTTATCAATTGTTTTTCATTTCTAATTAATAATTGTGTATATCTTCCTGACGATGCTATCCAAAGGATAGCGAAATATCGAAGAATATAATTAATTAAAAACACGACCAAACGTTCGAACAATTTAATTTTTGAATACAATACGAAAGGTCGGATAAATCATCACTTATTCATAACACAAAAAAAAATTGTCTATAAATCGATTAGATATCAGCACAAAAATGCAGTAACTTTTTAACGACGGAAATCGGTAGTTAAATTGTCAAAATTCATTAAATTTCAATATAAAATTTCCGAATTTTATCAATTTAGCTACCGATTTTGTATCGTTAAAAAGTTACAGAATTCCGGTGCAGGTAAATCTTTAGAAAATCGAGTTAAATACAGTTAAATCTTAAGTTAAATACAATTTTTCAATATTTAGTTGGATTATCGAGGTACATAGGACTGGATTTTTATACTCTATAACTTTTTTAGAACTCTGCTTAGATGTTGTATATTTTCCCAACGACATCATCAGTGACTAAGAGGTGACATGTCAGAGTTCCTGCTGACTTGCAAATCCACTCACATAAGGAAAACTTCATGAAACCCCTCACATTTTCATACATTTGGTAACATGTCAGCAGGAATCGTCCGCAGTTTGTCAATAGTTGTGATCACCATATGACATGTACACAAGCCGTCTTTAAGTCACTATTCATCAGTGGGTCAGTTGGTCAATACGCCACTAAACGTTGTGCTCAAGTGTAATCTTATAACTACTTACTTTATTTTAATCTTTGGGTATGTATTAGGTCTGCTTGTCCGACAATTAAAGAAAATCTGGGATAGTTTTTAATATCATGAAACATCAGCATACATACATATGAATCCTTCAAAATCAGCATTTTCTTTTCCTCATTCTCAAATATTTTTGAAATAAATTCTAAAAGTTGATGACTTACATTCCATAACTACAAATAAATATAAATTTTTCTGTTTGAAATTATTTTAAAACTTCAAATCCACACAAATGACTTGCAGTTGACAAATGATAAAGACTTTCTCTATAGGCATCCAGCACTGGCTTTAGTAACAGTCAGCGGTGACATAATGTTGACAAATCAGTTGGGCGGTCTTACACAGAATGTCAATCCCTTCACAAATCAAAGTCACCTAAGACAAAACTAATGACATGTCATGAAGATGTCTCCTATAAATTGTCGTTACGCACTGACATTGTTCTGAGCAAATACTACTGAAAATGTCAGCAAGACAACATTTCCAACTGGTTATTCTCTTAACCAATAATAAAAACTGACGTAAAAAACAATGTGTTTAGTGCTTTACGGAGTAACCTTTATATTAATTTTTGAACTAACTTTGCTACATAAGGTTTTTTGGACTTTACGCTCTTTGGTTAGTTTTTTGTTTGACGCCTTCTGCCCAAAAAGTAATATAATTCTTTTGAAAAGATTTATGGGTCGATTATCGATAGCAACCGAACCTCAGTTGCGTTGTCAACTGACAACTCCACTGAAATAAAGATTAGTATTATGTATGGCAACTTTGGCCAGTTGCCTTACCCGTCGATAACAAAGTTTTGACACTTCGCCAACTGTAAATAATGTAAACAAATAATAAATCTTAAGTGTGTGAGAAATAAACGCATAGACGAATATAGTATAGACACATTTATTCTCTCAATAAATTAAACGTCATAGGTATGGTTGCAAGTAAACATTGGATGGTGGAAAACATGAGTTCAATAATACCAGATAGAGGCAATCGTAAACAACGTCCAACAAAGGAACAACAACCAAATTTCGTATTTTTTTGGCAAACTAGTTTGTGTTAAATACAATAGAAATGTATACCAACGATACAAGTCAACAAAAAAGTGCAAAATACATTTAAATTTTTCAGTTCTACACCAAAACGACATGAAAAAGTTAAGTGAACATATTTTGTAACTCCACCTGGTGTCAGTTATTTTTAAATTTAATTTCTCTCATTTCCACAAACCTACGACGAAGAGTGTGAAATGAAACGTCAGATGAGAGAATAAATGTGTCTATACTGTATTCGTCTATGAATAAAACTTTTTAATAATAATGATAAATTCAGTGGAATTATTTTTTGCCGAGGAAGACAAAGTACAAAACGTGGCATCTATTAGAAGACACTTCAGATACAACTCTAATCCTTTAGAACTGCCGGCTACAATCATAGAATAACACATACTATAGAAGAACTTATTCTCTCATCTGACGTTTCATTTCACACTCTCTCGATAGGTCTGTGGAAATGAGAGCAAATTAAATTTAAAATTTACATACACCAGGTGGAGTTACAAAATATGTTCACTTAACTATTTCCTGTCGTTTTGGTGTAGAACTGAAAAATTTAAATGTATTTTGCACTTTTTTGTTGACTTTTAACGTTGGTATTCATTTGTATTGTATTTAACACAACTAGTTTGCCACAAAAACACGAAATTCGGGTGTAGTTCCTTTGTGGATCGCTGTATACTATTGCCATCATCTGGTATTATTGAACCCATATTTTCCACCCTCCACTGTGTAATTTCCATCGTACCTATGACGTTTAATTTATTGAGCGAATAAAACCTTCTACGTATGTGTTATTCTATGGCTACAATGAGTGAATGTTATTGCGGAGAATAATTGTTAATAAACAATTCCGTATTAGGTTCAAGGCATATTTTCGCCTTCCAAAAGAAGGAATAGTTTATTTAGTGGATATTTTGGAAAATGACTTCAAACGAAGTCATCGGGCGACAGCAATACCGCCGCTCTTAAAAGTTTGTGTAGCTTTAATGGTTTTTTGCGGAGGGAAGTTTCCAAAAATGTCCCATGGCAACGACTTCAACCTTGGCATGGTGCATCTAATTGAAATAACATTTGTAAGATGTGGATTATTTCAAAAATGACGGAGGAAGAAAAGACCCAAAATAAAATCCGGCTTCTTTACTAGAAAACGAAGTCGTCGGATGTATAGATGGGATACACGTACGTATCATTGGAGCGACGGAAGAAGTACGCCATTTATACATAAATAGGAAAGGCTAGTTTCATAACAATGATCTAATTGTAGACGTGCGACTACGAAATGCGAATCGGGTATGTTGACGCCAGACATCCTGGTTCTCACTAAATCAACAGGTTGCTGATTTCAGGGCAAACACATGGCTACTAGGGCTAAATTGCCGGAGTTCGGCCGCAGCTCAAAACTTGATAAAGGCCGAAATTAGTGAAAAATATAGAAAACGAAAAATATGATATTTTTTGTCGGACGGACCTATATTCCAGACCTTTTATTTAAGTCTGGAAAATTGTTCTTCAGTGTTTTTAAAATGACTAGCAATGAAGCATATTCATCATTCCCTTTAATTTGAACACCCACACTAAATGTCAAGACATACTATAATGTGGTAAATTTGAGTTCCACAAAAATAAAGGCACCATTAAATTTGGGTTAAAAATATATTTAATTTGAGTACCCACAGTTGCCTGTTCCTAGCAGTCTCTAACTGGACTCGTATTTTGGACCCTGTGGGCCCCATAGGTCTGTCCGAAAACAAAAATATATTTTTCATGTTCTTATATTTTTCTTTAATTTCGGGTTTTCATAAGTTTTGAGCTGCCCGACCTCGGAAAATTTTGCCGCTACTAGGTTCTATATAATATAAATAATATTGTATTTATCATGCACAAATTTTTATAAACATTACAATTTAACAACAAAAAATTAGGATTTTCTTTAGAAACACAGCTTTTGACTCCTTATCGTTCACCTGAGCGATTTGTTTTGTTTTAAAAACTATACAGCAACCAAAAATTCGTGGTTGCCAATATAACCTCTATCAAGCGACTGAAGTTTCTGGCTGTCAGTTGCCAGTTGCCATATGTAATAACCTTTCGGCAACTGGGAACGCAAATAAGGTTCGGTTGCTATCGATAATCGACCCCTTAACATTAGTACAGTTTCCACAAGTACATGTTCTAGTTCTATTTATAACTAGTGACTTTATTACTAGATCGTAAACTAGTAACACTAAAAAAGTGTATTCAAAACCAAAACCGGTTAACCATATGTAGTTTTTTTTTTTTTTAAATTGCTAGTCTCGAAGAACCGGATTCACCGGTTCGCTTTGTACACAACTGATATAACAACACACACACACAGAATTATAACAACACAGAATTATACAAAACTGACTGATTTTCTGAACGAGTTATTTCGCTCGATAGTGTTTTGAAATAAGTTGTCCAAGGCAATGCCAACTCCGATTTAGACGTAAGTTCCGGAACTAATGACATCACAGGTAGTATGTTAGCAGAAATGCATAAAACAATATCTAAACAGTATTCACAATCCAAAAAGAAGTACAGTACAAAACGTCCAAACGAATATTTACACAACGATGCTTTTGTCTAATTGGGGAAATCAAATATTAGAAAGTCTTCGAAATAGAATAATAATAAAGAAAGAATAAAGAAATAGAGTTCCATCAACGCCGTTTGTGGATCAATTTGTGAAGCGAGTTTGTCAATTCGGGTCCTTATTGAACAAAAGAACTCGTCTACGTGCTCGTGCAGTGGAAAATATTGCCGCTATAGCTAAAAGTGTGCTCGAACAGCCATCAACATCAACTCGCCACTGTTCGCAGCAATTGAACATTTCTCTCTCTTATAAAGTCCAAATAGTCCAAGAACCGGAAGCCTAGTAGCCATCCGATGCGAAGATCGCTTCTCTGAAGATGAGCATTTTTATCGAAAAATCATATTTTCCGATGAAGAGCATTTTCACCTCGGGGGCTACATTAACAAACAAAATTGTCGAATTTGAGGTTAAGAAAATGCACACGTCATGGGGGAGAAGCCGATCCATCCACAACGAGTCACTGTTTGGTGCGGTTTTTGTCATGGCGGCATCATAATTCCATTTTTCTTCGAAAATGAGCAAGGGGCCGCTGTTACCGTTAATGGCGAGCGTTACCGTACTATGCTCCAAAAAGTTGAACAGGATGACATGGACAAAGTATGGTTTCAACAAGACGGCGCAGCGTGCCACGCAGCCGACGTTATAATCGATCTTTTGCGCACTGTGTTGGAAAACCCCATAATCAGCCGAAAATCGGAGTCCATTAGCCGCCTCGCAACTGCGATTTGAACCCGTTAGACTATTTCTAGAGCATCGTGAAAGATAACTGTTACATAAACAATTCCGGGTCCATTGAGGCCTTACAACAAATGAGGTTGTTCTATATTATATTTTTAAAGCGAAATTAAATTCCAAATTTTACTTGCCCACACTTTAGTTTCCCATTACATCCCATGAAGTTTTACACCAGCTCCGAGTGATATTTTGACAAGCTCTTTCATGGCTATGTACTCGGTAATAGATCTCAAAATTCAAAAAGACTGACTTAAAAATAAATGATGTTTATAAAAGGCATAGTTAACCATTTTGTCATAAAAACCGAAAGCGGTTATTAACAGGTTTCTACACATCGGTTTAACCGAAAACCGGTTTCGCCAAAATCGGAATGTTTGAAGAAACCAAAAACCAACACTTTTGAAAACTCGGTTTTCGAATACGCTACACTAGATCTAGATCTATATTTCTATAGTCCAAGAACTAGTACTTTTTGGACTAGTTCGTCGGTTTCCTACTGGGTTACTTTAAACAGCAACAGGGTATTGAGACTTTATGAAGAATCTATTATTCCAACAAAAACCAAACCATTTTCACTTAGACAAATTTATCAGACCTATAAACTTCTCATCATGGGACTGTCCGTGGAGGTGGAAAGTTTCTAATAGCCATTCACTTGGGAGTGGGCAGAAATGATTCCTTCATTGGGCAGTCCAACTATTCACTACTTCCACGCAGTATGTCCTGGGAATGGCTTTATCGGAA
Organism: Phaonia tiefii; assembly: GCA_963931995.1. Taxonomy (NCBI): domain Eukaryota; kingdom Metazoa; phylum Arthropoda; class Insecta; order Diptera; family Muscidae; genus Phaonia; species Phaonia tiefii. Next base: position 18,737,367 of record OZ008367.1, read on the forward strand.
ACCTCCGTTAACAGTCTGATTGGTTATGCAATCACTGATATGTCTCAGGTTTAGTAGGTGACTGATGTCACTGAAGCTCATCAAGCTATCGGACATATTCTTTTGTCGGCGGATGAGCCAAACATATGGGCCAACGGCGGATATAAACCAAAAGAAGAAAATCCAGGTTCGACATATTGCATTCTGGTCAACGTCTGATCCGCAATGGGCGGTTGTAATCAAATATCCTGGCAGTAGGCAAAATGCAAAAACCCGGTGGATTGGGTTTGCCTCCCCCCACCGTTCATAATGGCAGTGAAAATACAAGAACGAAAAAGGAAACATAAACGACCCCTATTTGATGACGACCCCCGCAAACGTTATAAGGACCACGATTTGCGGATATGCACCTGGAATGTGAGAACTCTATATAGATCCGGTGCAAGTATCGAATTGGCAGATGTCGTCGAAGGTTATAAGGCTGACATTACCGCAATCCAGGAAATGCGATGGATAGGACATGGCTGCAAACGAAAAAGAAACTGCGACATATACTACAGTTGCCATGAGAAAACACATGAATTTGGTTGCGGATTTGTAGTTGGCAAAAGACTGCGACATCTAGTCTCTAGGTTCAATCCTGTGAGTGAACGTATAGCCACAATCCGCATAAAAGCGAAATATTTTTATATTTCCCTAATTTGTGTGCATGCCCTGACAGAAGAAAAAGATGATGATGCCAGAAACATATTCTTTGAGCTCCTAGAGGAAACGTATGACCGCTGCCCTGGTCATGACATTAAGATTGTACTAGGAGATTTTAATGCCAAAATAGGAAGGGAGAATGTGTTTAATCCAACTATTGGCAATTTCAGTCTACATGCTGACAGTTCCGACAACGGTATGAGACTGATTGACTTTGCCGCAGCAAAAAACATGGTCATTAGTGGTACAATATTCCAGCAAAAAGACATCCACAAGGCTACTTGGGTATCCCCTGATTAAAGAACGAAGAACCAAATTGATCACGTGGTAATTGATGGAAGGCACTCATACAGTATAATGGACGTACGAGTGATTAGAGGAGCTAACATTGATTCTGATCACTACCTGGTAGCAGCAAAGAAGGTTTGCACAAGATTAAGTAGGGCGAAAATCGTACGAAACCAGACGCAGAGGAAGCTGGACATCGGAAAGCTGCAATTACCAGAGGTATCCACAGCCTACTAAAGGAAGCTCTCGCAACTTTTGGCACAGAACCCACCCCCTCTCGATAACGATCCTGAAGGGCAGTCAAAACCCATTTCCGACTCTATAAAAACTGCCGCGACAACCGTACCGCAACAAACCGATGAAGAGTGTTGCATTGCAAATGATGAAAAACCTCTGCACGCATGGCAATGCTTTAGTCAATTGCAACGCGAGTTGTGACTGAGCGGTATAGGGATAAAAGAAAGGAGGAAACCGTCTCTTTCGGCGTAAGAAACGGCAGTGGAGAAAGCGCGAGAGTGAGAAAATACAGAAGGAAGAACGAAGCCCGAAAATTCTACCATAAAGTCAAAAACGGAACTAATAGACATGGTTCAGGGCCCCCCTTCTGTAAAGACAAGGACGGAAATCTCATGGCAGATGTGCAGAGTATGTTGGGAATATGGATAGATAATTTCTCTGCGCTATTGGTACCTGAGATATCCAATGACGAGACAATCGATCTAAATTTGGACGACGACGTCGATTGCCCCCCTCCTAACCAAGACGAGGTCAGAACAGCTATTGCCCGGCTTAAGAACAATAAAGCCGCAGGAGCCGATGGATTACCGGCGGAGCTGTTTAAGGCTCGCGGCGATGAGCTGATCAGGTGCATGCATCAGCTCATTAGCAAAATTTGGTTAGATGAATGCATGCCCAGCGATTGGAGTCTCATTATACTATGTCCCATATTTAAAAAAGGTGATCCGAGTCTGTGCCAACTACCGTGGAATAAGCCTTTTAGCCATAGCATATAAGGTTCTGTCAGGCATAATGTGCGAAAGACTAAAACCGATTATCGCTGACCTTATTGGACCATACCAGTGTGGCTTAAGGGCTGGAAAATCGACAACCGACCAGATTTTAACGCTACACCAAATCCTGGAGAAGACCCACGAAAAACAAATCGACACCTATCATCTATTTGTCGATTATAAGGCGAAGCAATGTCTGAGCTTGGCATTCCTGCAAAACTCATACGCCATTGCAGGATGACCCTGACGAACACCAAATCCGCAGTTAAAGTTGGTAAGGATCTTACCGAACCTTTCGAAACTAAGCGAGGCCTCAGATAAGGTGACACCCTATCGTGCGATCTCATTAACATCTTAATAGACATTATTCTGAGAAAAGCTGCTGTCAACATGAATAAAACCATCAGCAGCAAAAGTCACATGCTGCTCGCGTATGCTGATATCATTGGGTGCACAATGAAAGAAGTTACTGCGGTGTTTTCGAGAATTGAGAAGGAGTCAGAAAAAGTGGGCCTGACGGTAAATGAGGTTAAGACAAAATTAATGGTTTCAACGAGCAGGGCCTCCACGCGATTAGACCAAAGCGTGAACGATGATAACCGTTATAATTTCGAGGTGGTAGACGAATTTATATACCTCGGATCTGTCGTAAACAAAAACAACAACGTCAGCCTTGAAATCAAACGTGCTTGCGAATATATGTTATTTTGGGCTAAGCAAGAACTTTAGAGATAAAGCCCTCTCTCGAGTGACAAAAGTCAAACTATACCAGACTTTCATACAACCTGTCTTGCTTTATGGCGGAGAATCCTGGGTTTTATCACAAGCAGACGAAATATCTGTAGGAGTCTTCGAGAGAAAAATACTCGGAAAAATTTATGGCCCTATAGTCCACAACGGCGAGTATCGGCGACGCATGAACCATGAGATGTATGGAGCTATATCCCGAGATTGACATAGTTAGGCGGATCAAAATAACGCGATTGCACTGGCTAGGCCATGTCAGTAGAATGGATGAAGACGAACCAGCACGAAGGGTTTTCGAAACCGAATAGGAAGACCAAGACTCCGCTGGAAGGATCAGGTTGACGAATCCCTGCGTACACTTGGTATTGCCAACTGGATAGATAAGGCAAAAGATCGAACTGGTTGGCGAAATATGTTATCTTCGATTTGTAAGGTCCCTGACCCCTCAGGGTTGTTCGTGACCGGATAAGTAAGTAAGTAAGTATAAAATTGTTTTAAAAGTCATAAGTGCCAATAAAATCATATTTAAAATTTGTTTTTTCAATTCGCCTATCGCTCGTTCTCTTTAAAATCCTATCCTGTATCAAATTAGCAGCTATAAAAATTTAAACATGTAAAACTGAAAATTTACCGGTTTCACCGGGGGTTTCCATTCTGTGAAACCGAATCCCGGTTTTACGAAAACTGATTTATGGTATTCGAAAATGTCAGTTTTTCTGAACACTCTCTAATATTAATACTATGAATTTCAATACGATTACGGCTATAAGAGCGCACTCCTGTGGTAACAACAATTATAAGAATGAACAAAAAGAGACCCTCGACGGTGAATCAGCAGCGTCGGTGTGATCTAAAATTAAAGACAAATAGCATACACTTGTTAAAAGGATATTGAATAGAAAGCATTTATTATAAATTTCCACTCTTTGTTGCTATACAATCTTAGGATGGTACGTTTTTATTGGTTATCTTTTAAATGTCGTCCTTGGCATTTTGCAGTACCCGAACTTTTAAAAATATAAATGTTTATGTTTATGTACATTAAGACTGCGCGAATATTATAAATATTTTGAATTCTTAAATTCTATATTCATCACAATTACTTACACATTTAATATTTGGAATAGTAAGGGGCGGGAGGAGTGGTGGTGCTTAGGTAGTAAGTAAGGAATTGCTAAAGGTTTGAAGGGGCTTGCGATTCCATATTTTTGGTTTTACTTCTGTTGAATAAAAAATCATGTTTTATGTATTTTTTTTATTTATATTTTTTTCGTAAACATTTCTATATTTATTTTGTTGTTTGTTTTCATTATTATAATTTATAATACTTGGGTGTTTTCTCCTTTTATGTTGTTCTTAATTCTAATTAAAAAAAAGAATTAAGAATTACTTTCACATTCATATTTAGTTTAATGTGATTTTTCTGCTGTTGCTTGATTTTCTTTCTTCAACAAGAACTTAATAAACTAAGAGATGTTCGCTTTTAAAATAAAAAAATGTATTTTTTTAAATTAGTACATAAAATTTACAAAAAAATGTCTTATGAGTTAAAATGTTGTTGTTGTTTATATGTATACGTGTTAAATTTATCCTATGTATAATTTATAAAGTGTATTTACATATTTTGCTTGTTATTATTTAATCACTTGTGCCTTGGTGCCTATTAATAATAATTATAATTAGTTTTATAATTTATACTTATACTTTTGTTTTTATTATTACTTTGTATATTTTTTATTTGTTTTACTTTCTTGTTTTTTTTATAAGGAAAATATGAGCAATTTTTGTTTATTTATAGTTTTTGTTTCTTGTATATCCTTTTCATTGTTTTTATTTTAATATATTACAAAGCTTTCTTTTGTTTTTCTTTTGAAGGGAATTAAATTCTTTTGTAAAACAATTTAAAATTAGGACGGACATTTATACCAATTCTTAAGGAAGATGATTTAGAGTGAGATGTTTGCATTACAAAGATTATACTTGTTCCTGCACTAAATAAACTTAATCAGCTGTTCTTCAAACTAGATACGCGGAAGTCAGCAAAAATATAGTTTAAATGAAATCAAACCTGTCAATCAAAGCTGCCATCTAAATATTCGTACATGTGATGTAGGAATTGCATTTATTTTATTATTGTAATTTTAAAACTTAAATTTTTGTAGCGGAAATTCATTGACGATTAAGGGTGGTAGTATTCTAAAAGTCCCGAACGTGAACGTAAACGCAAAAGGCAACGCGAACGCCAAAGTGAAAAAATTGTAGTTTATTCATCTCTTCCCGCTTGCGTTCGTTTACTGTCACTGTCACTGTCACTGACATTTGTAGTTTATAGAGTTGCCAAACTAAAATAAACACTTATAGATTAGAAACAGTTATCTTGAGTGAAATGCGCAGTATGAAAAAGATTACGAAATGTATCTCTATTTCAATAAATCAACAGATTTTAATACTTTATTTATTTATAATACTGCAAATACCAACAATATTCACATAAAATGTGTAAAAAACCTATGTCATTTTGGGTTGCAATGTCGAATAAATTTTTCAATCTATATTAAATTAGTTGTCTTTTCAAAAACACGTGTCATTTGACGGTATTTAAAAAGTATTGGTTCTTTTGTTTATTAATGTCAACATCAACTGATGTCTATAATTTATGATTATAAATATAATTATAATAGTTTTGCAAAGCATTATTTATTTGAAAGTTCCATTTCCAATTTTATTATTGTAAATAAAAATTTCAGATCGTAAACAGTAGAATTTTTAATTATTTATTAAAAACATTTATCCGTCGATTGCATTTCAACCAAAACTGGCTACTACTTATAAGCAATGAAATGCAAAATATGTACTTCCATCTGCCCATCCTCGATTGACAATTTTCTTTAAATTTGTAATTTCTTCAACTAACGCGAAGGATTGAGGCGTGTTGAATTTGACAGTTCAAGTGATCAAAAATGTTGCGCTGCGTTTTATAAAATACCCATTAAATAACGTAACTCAACGCAGGCAGTCACCGAACAGCTGTAACGTTTTATAAACTACCGAAACGACAAAATTAACGCGAAGTGACTGATTCACGACTTATAGAATACCACCATAAAGCCCAATTTTTGACTAGTCAATCATCTTTGATCAACAATCAAACATAACTCAAAACTCTGAATTAATTTTTTAGGTTAATAGTTGATTGCTGTTTAAACAGCCAGAATTGGGCATTTAAACTATGATCAAGTGACCATGTGTTTTTGACAGAATACACATTGTAACGATTAGCCGATAAATGCATGAATACCGGTTATTTTTTGCAGCATTTTCCACTGTTGCCACGTGGTAGTAAGATTATTTGACAAAGCACTGAACAACTCTTTTCGTATTCAACTGATTCGCTCAAAATCAACTGATTACCAATTTAAATAACCCAGTCAAAAATTGGGCCTAAGTGACATTTGCAAATTTGGTCCAAAAGTAGCACCGTTAGGCGCTTTCTTCTTTTGAAAATAAGTAAAACGTAGATGAAACTGCTGTTATCATAAACTATTTGCTATGTGACAATAAATGTTCACTGCAATTTCTTATGGAAAAATGTTACTTATTGATATACAAAATAATAAACAAATACGCCACTAACTCCGAAGAGACATTCCCAGTGGTAACTCTGGAATGGCACACACTACGCCATCCAAGTAGGTAGTCCCATTTTGCAATTTTACATGTGCATTGTCAGCAAAGGTCCCCATGTCCTAAAGTATTTGGTAGTCGCAGCTTTACCGATCATTTTAAACCCCCCTTTTTGGTTCTGATCGTATATGATGACTATTACAAAATAATACTAATCTTAAACTTTAAGCATCAAATGAATATTCGCCTATATCTCCCAAAGATAAGTTTCTTTAAATCTCCTTTGCATTATATCTCATGAACTATTGTTTCCTAGCGCTTTTGGATTTGTTGCGAGTTTCTACGAATTTCTCCAGGGCTTGCTCTGCATCAGATGCGCATCTGGCATCATTGATGCCAATCAGGTGATCAAGATGCTTTATTGCTGCACATTCTGTTTGCAATAAAGAATGATAGAGTGGAAAATTTCGTGTTTGTTCCAAAAATTAAGTATCTACCAGTTGTTTGATGCAGATAAAATAAAAAACAATAAATAAAATGAAACAAATTAAAAAAAAATAAATTTGAATTTTGTCATTCTGTGGTGCATCATACTTTTTTATGATGCAAATTTGCAGAATGTTATGAATGCATCAGACGATGCATTTTTGCATTTACGAAATGTTGCTAGAGTATGGTACATACGAATTATAGAAGCATTAGCCCAGCTGATTTGAACTTTTTTCTGGAGGGTGTATGAGTAAGTTTTTCTCTTATGTCAAAGTTTGTTTACATTTGTTTGTCTGCAACCTACAACCAGGGGGATTCTATGGCACAGCTGATCAAAAAGGTACTAGGCCGATGATGGAGAATGACCGGATAAGTAAGTAATTTTAAATAGTGTTTATTGTTACCAATGACAGCTAAATTATGTTTTATTTTGTTTGCATTGAACGAAAATACGCATTCCCTTTGATTTCTGTCCGGCGTATGTCCAACGAAATTGTAAAATTGGTAAAATACAGCAGCAAATATCATAGAGTTTTATTTGCTGCTGTATTTGACCAATTTTACACTTTGGTTGGACATAAAACGGACAGAAATCAAAAGAAATGCGTATTTTCGTTCAATGCAAACAAAATAAAACATAATTTAGCAGTCATTAGTATCAATAAACAATATTTAAAATTAATTTCTGTGTTCTTTGCTCTCTCATTCTCCATCATCGATCAGCTGTGACATAGGATCCCCCTGGTATTACTCTATGCTACAACTGCTGTTTTTGAAATGTTTTCTCCAGAGAGTAAATCTTACGAGAAGGAATATTTAACTCATCTGACGTTTCCTTTCACACTCTTCGTGATGCGGTCGGTGTGATAGAGAGATGTTTGACGAAAAGTGACATACACCAGGTGGAATTACAATAACTTCTTGCTTTAATTTTTCATGTCGTTTTGGTGAAAAACTGTGAAATTTAAATGTGTTTTAAACTTTTTTATTGACTATTATTGTTAACATACATTTGTGTTGTATTTAACACAATAATTTTAACACTCAAAACGAAATGCCGTTGTTGTTATTTTGTTGGTTGTTTTGAACCATTGCCTCTATCTGGTATTATTGAAGCAATTATTTTCGACACCCAACGTTCATATTACACCAGGTCAAATGTCATAAATTTGCTGAGAGAACTGTTAATTCTACTATAAGTATTAGTCTATGGTTTTCTCCGTAAAAATCACATACAAACGTTTTAATTTTCACACTTAACCACTTTCAAAATATCAAATAAAACACGCTCATTTTCCAAATAGCACTTTTTCCTATTTTCTTTACATTTTCATTATTTTTCAATCAGCTGAGTTGACACAATACGGGCCATAGAGAAATAATGTATAGAGACGCCATCTCTCTCAGTATTTTGATGACATTTAGTGTGTTGCACTGTTGCTTTAATAATACCAGATAGAGGGAATAGTTCAAACCATCCAACAATAAATCAGCAACGGCATTTTTATTTGTGCGATAAAATTTTTGTGTAAATACAGCACAAACATATACTAACAATAAAATATAACAAACAAGTCCAAAATACGTTTAAATTTCAGTCTTTCATCAAAAAAACATGACAAATTTAAGTCAACAATTTTTGTAATTCCACCTGGTTTAAGTCAATTTACGTCAAATAACTCTCTGTCGCACAGACCGCACCACGAATAGTGTGAAAGGAAATGTCAGATGAGAACAATGGCGTCTCTATACACAATTTCTCTATGATACGGGCACTGAGCAAAAACAAAATGCCTTTTGTTTTTGGCTTGTTGTTGTACTGCATCTACCATTATATTTTTACCATGTGCTAGAATTTACATTTACGAACGAGCTGTGAATCAGATGCAGAGCAGTGATGTTTTTTACGTGTACAAATGTAAAAAGGCGGCCTATTCCCATTAAACAACAAATCTAACAAAAATTTTCGTTACGTTAAGCTGCACAACTTTTGTTTACTCTTCTGAATCCGTACATATGGAATGGAATCTTTAATGCTTTCAAACCATTTACTTCCTCCATAGTATGTATTTCTATTCCAGACTTTAACCCGGCGCCGGGGGGGATGGGTCAAAATTACCCGTCACTTTTCGAATGGATTGTGGTTTTAAAACTGTACTTCTCTTCTCTACGCTCTTCTCAGTAGCTGGTGATATTGAATCTCTCTGAATGTTATAAATTTCAAATCAGTTGCATGACGATTGTACTTCGAGTAACACGTGCTCAAAGTTAAAAAAGGTAAATATGACCCATAAGACTAATAACAAAATAAGTGTTTATTATATTTAAGCTAGAAGAAGCCTCCTTTGTTAACTTTTTTTATATGAAATGTTTTTTGTTTAAAAATAAAAGTAAATATGTTATTTTTTAACAAAGTCATGTTTTATTTCCTTAATAAGGTTAGATTCAATCTAAATTGTATATATTTTTTCGTAAATATAGCAAAAAACCTCGAGTTTAATAAGTGGGTCATTATGACCCAACCCCCATGTCCTTGTAGCTAAAATCCACCCCCCCGGCGCCGGGTTAAAACTATCACTATTGAATATTTGAATATGAATATGAATATTTGAAACCTGATTTCTACGATTTTGTTTAAATGGTTTCCCATTACATCCCATGAAGGAATTTGGGGAGAGATTCTCACAACCAGTGAGCTGTGCGCTTACTAGTTTTATACTCACTGATTGGGACCTACAGCTTTTACACCGATGGCGAACGGTAGTTTGAGAAGCCTTTTCATGGCTAAATATTCGATAATGTCGCCGTTATTAGGCGAGGTGACAGCCGCAGAAAGAAAGGGATCAAACCCAGGATCTCATGTACAAGAGGCGCGCACACTAACCATTGCCAAAAATTGCTCTAAAATTAGAACCAAATCGTAACATCATCTCAAGTTCTATTGGCATAAAGAGGAGATTTGCAAGCGAACAAATAAGATGTGAAACGAGTTATTAAATTTTTATCTAAGGATTCCAACGAAAACTATAAGAACGATCAACGGTTCTATGTACATATCTATGTGTATACAAATTATATAAATCATTTTTCAAAACTATAATTTTGTCCAGAAAACTTACTTGGTTGGTTTCTTTGTTAAATTTAATTAAAAATGTAAAAAAGAAAATATGTTTCTATTTCTATTTTAGTGTTTTTTTTTTAAATATATTTATTGACAATCAATATAAATGTTTCAAGAACAATTGAAATAAATCTTTTGTTTTGTTGTCGATTACTATGTACTTTTTTTATTTTCTTGTCCGGGGCCCCATGCTGAGATCAGGAGATGATATTGTGATTTAGTTTTACACGTGTTTTTGTTTAACTTTTTGAAATTTTAGATTATAACAAATGACTAATGACACATTTTTTGTTTTGTTTCGTTCAACTTAAATTATACAAATACACAGAGACGTCGTATATATAATTCTATATGTGTACCAAACTCAATTTTAATTATAATTTAAATAAATAATTTAATAATATTAAAAAAAAAACGTATTCTATGCATATAGTTATATGTATGTATAATATTTGTTTGTATATAAAAAGTAGAAATTTTGTATCTTAATATAAATAAATCGTTGATTTTTATTAAAATATTTTAATCGTTATTACTTAGAAATAAATTAAGAAATATGTTTAATGATGCTGGGAGTATAGGAAGAAAATGCTATGAGTGATGATGGTTCCACAATATTTTAGAGTTCGATTGCATAGAGGCGGATGTGGGAGTTTGAATTGAGAAGAATAAAGAGAAAATTTGTGCAACATGTGTCTTTATCAAAATCTGCAAGAATATCATGATAATTATCATAAAATAAAACGTTGAACAATATTTATGTAAAACACCATTTTAAAACTCAATGCAAAGACGATCTAGAATTCGACGACCAGAAGATGTGTGCAATTTGGCAACCATGGTAAGAGAGAAACACTCAAATGCATTTATCTCTCGCGTCCTATCTTGATTATTTCATACTTTTTGCATAGTATATGTAATTTTACTTCAACATGGTTGGAATTTGTTTAGTTATATACAATAACACTATCAAAAAGCTGCTCGTGTATTGAAATATTCAATGAAGAGAGAGAGCAGAGAATGGCTAGGGTTTCACTCGTTTTGTTTGTTGGCATTTGAGGGAAGAGAAATTTTGACTGTCTACTTATACATCGTTTATGCTCAATTTTGAAAACATAGACAACAATTTTGAGACAAAGAGCCTGTGCCAAAGCGATAGATTTTCCACCTAGTAGTAAAAATATGACATTTGCGAGGTGAATAAAATTTCACTAGCCCAGGGGGCTAGGTAAATTTTTGGCAACAGGCTGGAAATATTTGACAACCACAATACAAACACCAGGGCCGAAGCAGATTGCATAGCACAGAACCGAATTGCTGCCGTTGTCGATATATTTTGTGCGGCGGGTTGCCGCCGGTATTTTTCAGTTTATGAATTGCATAAAAGTGTCCCAAATGGATTTGAATAAAATAAATTATTAATATTTTCCCTCAGTTACACGCATATTTTTATTTTTAACATCATAATTTTGTGTTAAAAAACTTTATTTCATTGTTAACTTTACCCAACGCAGTTTGAATTTTATGGCCGCCGCCTTCGACAACTTTTTATGTCGGCTTGTAGCTGTGGCCATCAGTCATTTGTAAACAGACATTTGCCGTAAGCCATTTAGAGTCCATTTATATTTTTGTAAATTTGACTTTATTACAATGGCAACAACGGCAAAAAGATGCAAAAAGAATTATAATACATGTAATTATGTACATGTAAATTTGGAGAAGTAACTACAAAGTATTTTCTGAACAAAATGCCATATCTACGATAATATATTTCTACAAATATTCATTATAAAAATGATTACATTTCAGACGCGTCTTTAATTTCCTTCATCTTACGAACTGTCAAATTTTTACTACTGTGGAAAAACTTTCGGTTTGGCACAGCAAAGAGTAAAAATATTCTCACCACAACACAATTTTTTTTCACCATAGGAAACTTTCACGGATTGACACGCACCCAAAGGTGCAAAGACGTACAGAATAATATTTTATTTAAATTTTATTTTGTTCTAAATCATTAACGAGCTTTAGTACTCGAATTTGGAGTTGCAGAATTTTACTAGTTTTCTGTAACAAATAAGAAGTTATCACATTGCAGACGGACCCTTTTGAGAGCATTAACGGGTAAATCCATGGCAAAATAAGTAAGGTAGAAGCAGTAGGAATTGAAGGCATTTTGTTTTTATTTCAGGAGCCGCCGACCTTGTCAAATTCAGTCGATCAAATTGTCAAGATGTACCATTTATTTCAGGATATATCAGGAGGAATTGTTGTAATTTTCGGCAACAACCACAAGGACAAGAAAAAATTTAATCTACTGAATTGGTATAAACAACATCTGACAAGGTCGGAACACAATACCAAGAAAAAATTGAAATCAGCCGTTCTAACGCATCCACCTGTAATAGATACATCTTGGGGCAAATTCAAATTACATGCAGATGCAATTAACAAGAAGAATTAAGTAATTAAAGAATGAATTAATGCAGAATTAATTAACAATTTGGATTGATTGTGCCAACATTTTGAAAATGGGTTACAATTTCGGAACAATATATGTGACAGCGCATAGAGAAAGGGACCTAAGGGTAAAAAAAATAATTTTCACTTTTTTTTTTGATGTGGACAACATCTGAGCATCGAATGAGACTGATCCCATGCCCCAAAAGTGTTCCCTCCCAGAGATATGCGCGTTTTATGAAAGTGAAGTCGCTTTAGTACTCGAATTTGGGGTTGCTGAATTTAACTAGTTTTCTGTAACAAATAAGGAGTTATCACATTACAGACGGACCATTTTGTGATCGTTAACGGGCAAATCCAAATTACATGCAGATGCAATCAACAATGGATTTGGATTGACTGTATTTGCTCAGAATTTGCTAGCCAACAGTTTGAAAATGGAGTACTTATGCCCGTTTTGGGTTTTGGTGTCTGGTAACACTGGCACATGAGTCAAAAGCAAACGCAATATTTAGCATTATTGGCCCAATTCACACGGGAGTAATTTTTAGTCCGAACAACTTTTGTTTTTTCCAAAACACACGAGACTAATTAATCTGTCTAAAATTGTATACGTATACACAGCTTTGTGTGTGTTAGTATTTTTTTTTTATTTATTTGACGTTTGTTTTTATTAGTTTTAATGTTTGTTGGCGCGACCAACCACCTTCTGCTTTCAAATTCATGTTTACACGACGATGGACAAATAAAGACTAAAAATCGCTCCGCAAAAAATAAAACACAGAACCTGTGTTTTCATAAGTGTGCATGTATTAGTTTTGTTCTGCTAATGCGGGGTTGGAGCTGGATGAAAAATTATTCCAACGAAAAACGACTCTCCTCACCGAAAATGCCAACAAGCTGCCATGTTAGACCAGAACAATTAATCCCGTGTGAATTGGGCCATTTGAATTATTGTGAAATTCAACAGAGTAAATACTTTTTGTGCCACCGTTGATAGTTTCATTAGCTGGATACTAAATTTTTCGCAAAAATATTCACTTCGTGACAAAATTAAACCGAATCATTGAAATGACAGAAAAAAACGGTGTTTCAACCCGTAGAATTGCTAAAGAAGTGGGTGTTTGCCATCGAACAGTGGTGTCAGTTAGAACAAGACCTAATGTAGAGCCGCCAGAAGCCAGGAAATCGCGACCCAGATTGGTTACCAATAGATATGCTCGAGCTATGGAACGGGTAATACCGACCAAGCATATGACAACATCTTAATAAGCTGCAGCAGCCATAAAAAAACCCGTTAGTAGGTGGAAAGCACGTAGAACTCTTCGGCGTATTGGGCTGACAACGGCAGAAAATCGGACGAAAACCATCATTATCCGCGAAAAATGTATCGAGGCGTCTTAAGTTTTCCAAGGATCACAAAAACTGGAGCGTTGACCACCGGAAGAGGGTTATATGGTTGGACCAGACCAAAATCAATCGCTTTCAGTCAGATGGTAAGCAATATATCTGGCACCGCCCATATGAAACGCTGAAGAAGCACCAAGTCAAAGACACAATGAAGAATGAAGGAGGTAACTTGATGGTGTGGTGTTGTTTTACTTGGTGGCATTGGTAAAAATCGTCTAACTAGTGAAAAACGAAGATATCTTCGTATTTTGGAACAACATTTACTACATTTTGTGGACAAAAGCGCTTATTCCGAGGATGAAGTTATATTTCAGCAGGATGGAGATCCTAATCATACGGACAAAATTGTCAAGCAATGACTCGCTACAAAGAAAAATATATTGGCCTGAAGATTTCAATTAAAAATATAATTGAATTTTTTCAAAAAATTCAATTAAAAAATAATTGAATCAATTAAAAAATAATTGAATCAATTAAATTTTTAATCATGTTTACAATTTATGTTTTGAGTTTATAACAGAATTAAAAAATTCAATAATTCAATTTTTGATTAACTTGATTACATACTTAATCAATATTTTTGAAAAAATTCAATAAATGTTTTAATCAAATTTACAAATTTTTTAATTGAAGTTTTTGTTGACAAATTTACAAATACCTTTAATTAATATTATTATTTTCGTGATTACACCAAAATCAATTAAAAAATTAATCAAATAAACAAATTTTTTAATTGAAATTCATTTTTATTATTTTCTGCGTAGTCAGAAATGTAACACAATGCAGTGGCCAGCTCAAAGTTCGCATCTTAACCCGATCGCAAATTTATGGGTTTTGTTGAAAAACGACTGGCTACATACGAAAATGCACCACAGAACTTGAACGAGCAATGGTCTCGGGTACATGCGGAGTGCATCAATATTCCAAAGAAACACATCCAGAAACTGGTTAAAAGAATGGTCAAACGAATAAAAAGTGTAATTAAAACCAAAGATTGTTGGACAAAATACTAAACAACGTGATTCAAAAACATTTAATTTTCGAACGATCATAAGCATACGAGCATAAATGTTATTTTTTTTCATTAAATATTGGTGAATCCAGTTATGTTTAATTTTTCTAGAATTAATAAAGAATAGAAATAAAAAAAAAACTTGGTAGAAATTGTTGCCACTGTACATAACTACAGAGAACATCGACTGATTTTGGGTTTGGTTAATAAATAAATGGTTTCCCGTTACATCCCATAAAGGGATTAGGGAGAGCTTCTCACAAACCAGTAAGATGTGCGAAATCTAGTTTTACACTCACTGGTTAGAAGCTAAATTGTTTCAACAGACAGATCGAGCGTCATTTCTAGCTGGTGAATTATAATTCGAACTATTAGTTAGATTCCATTGCAACTAAGATTTATTGCGGTATTTTTCTTTGTTAATTAAGGGAGTTTAGTTAGGACGCGTAACTCAATATTTCCATTGTTCCAGAGAAAACCAAAAGTTGACGGTTTAAGTCGATTGTTGCTTTTGTACCAAAAATGAGTTTAAGAAGTCATAGAATAAATTTTCAAATACAAATTTCCGTGATATCTCTGAATTTCTACAGTAGATAATGGAAAAACGTAATGCATTTTTAAGAATATCATTCTCAGTGCACTCTGAATCGTGTTGCTAGTTTAGGTACATCGCGACCTTAGAACAACAAGCTTCTAACTGACAATTTTTGACAATTTAATCCATATATCTCATCGCAATAAAATGGGCATATCCTTTCGATTACTGCTACCGAAATAATTATATCTCTTGTCGTTGAAGAGATATCTGATAGAAAAAATTATTACTACATATTTTCCTCCAGTAATTTGGTTAACAAAGAGCATTCAATCTGGTTCTTCTTAAAAATTACTTGGTGCACTTAGAACTTTGTTGTTCTAAGGTCGCGACATATGTACATTAGGTTGCCCATCAATAAAAAAAATGTTTTTCTCAAGCTTTATTCGAAAGCTTATAGGGTAAAGTATTTTTGCGATTTTTTTCAGATTTTTCGGAAGAGGTTTAGAGGTCGCACAAGTCGACTTTCTCCCAAAAATCGGGTATACCGAATTTTTTTGAATTTTACTTTAAACTTGGTCAATAACCACGATTTTCTTAGTTTGTAAGTCAACATTTTTACAGCAAACAGTCCAAAATTTTATTCTATTTGCTCAAACCACCAGTGAGGTACCACGTATTAATTTTTTTGTAAATATTGTAAATAACGCTTTATATCTTTTAAAATTCCTATTAAATTGTAAAACACTAATGATGCGCATTAAAAGACGTATAAATTCCAAGTAATTTTGTAAAAAAATATTTGAATTTGCGGTTACTGTTCCAGAGTTATACCATTTTAAAGCCTTTGTATGAAACTAATGATATTATAATATGTTTCCTATTTTTACATCGGATTTGCTTTAAATTTCTATGAAAATTTAAAATTCTCTTGATGCACTTCAAAAGACGGGTAAATTTCAAGCAATTTTTTAAAAAAAAGAATTGATTTTGCAGTTACTGTTCCAGAGTTAGGCCACTTTAACACTCTTTACCCACTGTATGAACATAATAATATTATAAACTGTTTGTCTCTTTCCATCGGATTTGATTTGAACATTGTATTATTGAAAAAATCTACATGCGCTAAGTAACGGCAAAGAATTACACGTAGCAAAAAATGACCCCGGTAACATATTGTAGGAACCATATATATGATTGCTTGCTGGGGCCGTTTTTTTCTGCGTGTAACTCTTTGTCGTTACTTAGCGCATGTAGATTTTTTTCATGAATATAGTGTTTCGAGCAAATCCTATGAAAAATTGGCAAAGAGCTTATAGTATTATTAGTTTCATACAATGGGTAAAGAGTTATAAAATGGCATAACTCTGGAACAGCAACTGGAAATTAAAAAATTTTTTTCTACAAAATTGCTTGGCAGTTATCCGTCTCTTAAAGTGCATCATTAGTGTATTAAATTTTCATAGAAATTTAAGGCAAATCCGATGTAAAAATAGCAAACAGTTTATAATTTTTTAGGTTCATACAATGGGTAAAAGGCTTTAAAATTCTATAACTCTGGAACAGTAATAGGAAATCAAAAATTTCTACAAATTGCTTGGAATTTATACGTCTTTTAAAGTGCATCATTAGTTTTTTAAATTTGCATAGGAATTTTAAAAGTTATAAAGCGTTACTAACAAAATTTATCCAAAATGTACTAAAAAATATAATACGTGGTACCTTATTGCGCAATCTCATTGCCAAAACTGGTGGTTTATGCATATACAATAAAAGTTTGAACGTTTTGCTTTAAAAATGTTGACGTACAAACTAAGAAAATCGTGGCTATTGACCGAGTTTTAATTAAATTTCAAAAAACGTCCGGAAAATCTGAAAAAAAATCTCAAAAATACTTTACCCTATAAGATTTCCAATCAAGCTTGAGCAACCATGAAAATCGAAAAGAAAAATTTTCTGGGACACCCTAATGTACATCATACACAGTTTCATCTGGCTTCAGACGTAATCATATATATAAACAGGATGCTATTATCAAAAGTGTTGATCTATATAGCAGATATATAGTTAAATAATATTATATATTTAATATTTAATTATATCTAACTACAATTACTAAATTTTTCAAGTGTCTTTTATGTCTAAACTCAAACCCCATTTTGGATCGGCGATCGAACTCTAATAGTTGTTATGAGAAAGGATTATGAATTTGTGAGAAGAGAAGGGGACACTTTTACAACTTTGTATATATATTTATCTTTATATATCATATGTTATAAATACATATACATATATATATATATAAATAATATACAAGTAAGTATGTATGTATGCAGTAGGTATGCGATGATGTTTGTATGATAAATTTGCGAAATGTCGGTGCTAAACTACAGTATTTTTTTCACGTTTTACTCCTTGATTTAGTTATGCTTTGTTTTTTGTGAATGTGCATAAGATCTTTCATATTTTGTGGTTGTTGTTGTTGTTGCTTTACATTACAATTTATTATTATTACTAAGTATTTCTATATCTAGAACTATAACTATATATATTTATATGTATGTATATATATATTATATTTGTTAAAGATTAGTCTATTGCATAATTTAACCTACGATATCTAAGCTTTGAGCATCAGTAACTGTAGATGTGAGATTATTTAAACAAGCACCATTATTACCGATTATGGAGGTGGTGGGTGTCAAGGAGGCGGAGGCGGAAGCGGATGCAGATACAGAGGAAGAGGTCATAGAGGGGGGTGGTATAGGTGATGGGTTCGATGAATCCAGAGATGGATTCAATAGGGGTGTTGTAATTTCATTGCCATTGACAATGGTTGATGGTGTCGCCGGAGTAGATGGACAATCCGTGGCGACAACGGCATTATAACCCATGGGATAGTCGGCAATCGAATCGATTGGATTGTGATCGACAATATGTAGGGGAAGGTGTTGGGGCGGTATTGGTGAAGTCATATTATTGGTCGAGGACGATGTGCCGGTATTGAATGCCGCCGGCGGTGGTGGTGGAGTGTATGAGATTATATTATCACAATCAACGTCATTGATGATCACATCATTTTGATTTGCATAATGTTGCACATATTGTTGTTGATTCAACAGGGCCAACATTTGTTGTTGATAGATCGTCAAGGACGACGACGGGGAGGAGTTGCCCACACCAGGCAATGACGGCAGCATTGCGGTTGGTGATGGTGTTGTCGACAGTTGCGTTGGTTGTTGCAGTGGTTGTGGTTGTTGTGGTGGTGGTAAAGCAATAGCAGTAGATGATGAGTTGTTTAGAGTGGCACAAGGTGTTAGATCCCCATCACCAGTGTTAGTAGTGGTTATAGTATTAGAAGAATCATTAAAATTAGAATTAGTTTCATTATTAGCAACGAGATTATTACATAAATTACTATTATTATGTTGTGGTTGTTGTGTATTTGAAGAAGGATTGTTATGATGATGATTATGATTATGAAGGTGGTTATGAAGTTGTTGTTGTTGTTGGTTGTTGTGATTATGGTTATGGTGGTGGTTGTTATGTTCCAATAATGATGTAGATGATGTAGGATTTTGATTAGTTGTTAAGTGATGGTGGCTGTGATTATTTGGAGGGGATACATAATTTTGTGTGGAGGGAGTTGGTGATGATGATGAACGATTTGGAATTTGTTGTTGTGATGCTGTTGTTATTATATCTGTGCCTGACGTTGTTGTAGAATTTGTTGTTGCTGTTGTTGTATTGGTCGCTAGTTGTGATGTTGTTGTGTTGTTATGATTGAAATTTTGACATGGATTCAAGTTCGAATTTTGATTTGGATTCAAATTCGGATTATGGTTTTGAGTCTGATTTTGATTTTGTGAACTGCTATTACGTTTTATGTCATTATTAAGGTGTTTTTGCAAATCATTATTACCATTACTGCAAATTTTACTATATAGATCCGGCGTTGCTGTTGTCACATCTTCGATTTCCGTTTTAATGGCAGTACGTTTCAATAACTGCAAATTACGTGGCAGCAAAGCGAGTATATTATATATTAAGCGTATATCTTCACTAGATGTCCACACCCCGGGACGTTTATTATGATAAAGTTTGGCATATTGATAGATATTTGCCATTTGACAGTATTCCATCTCAATCGCCAGCGAAGAAATGGCACAAAATGTACAGGCTTGAGCTCCGCCATATCTGTGGGGAGGGGGAAATGGAAATAAAATTTAATTAGTATAACGCTTGCATTAACATTGACACTGGCAGCGGCATGTGACCTTAAATTTGGGCCCAGGAATTTTTAAATAAATACGAGTATAAATATCTTCCCATTACATCCCATGAAGGGATAGGGGATAGCTCCTCACAATCACTAAGCTGTGCGCTTTCCAGTTTTCACTCACTGATTGGGACCTACAGTTTTTCACCGCTTCCGAACGGTTTTTTGAGAAGCTATTTCATGGCTTATTACTCGATAGTGTCGCCATCACTAAGCGAGGTGGCCGTCGTTGAAAGAAGTGTTAGGTGGTCAGAGCAGGGGGTCGAACCCACGTTCTCTCGCACAACAGCAGCGCACACTAACCGTTGTACCACCGACGGCCACATATATCAGGTTTTCCAATAGATACTTGACAACTTTGAATTTAGTGTTCGACTTGTCAACGGCTGATGCAGTCCCAGTTTCCCAATGTAAACAACTGTTTACAATTTTTTCGCGACGTTTCGAAGCTTATTTGGCTGGCCTCTTCTTCAGGGCATATTTTATTTATACTACAAATCACAAAGTCACAATGTTGAACAATTTCTGAAATAGTTTGTGCTACTTTTAATCTATTCTTAAATTCTAATATTAGTCTACATGTTTGTTGTATTGCGAATTGTAATTTAACAATTAAACATGTTCGTCCTATAATACAGCTAGTTGGTAGTGATTGTTTATTTTGTCTTTGTCTTCTTTGGCGTTCATCGTTGTGATAAGTTTCTTCTGTATGTGTAGACTTTCCAAAGTGAATCGTCTGTTCATATTGTCATCTCTGTCTAATATATTGACTTTCTCACAATCAGCTGATTGATTGTGTTCTAATAATCGGTTTGTTTCTTTACTTTACCGCGGGAACCCAAACTTACCCAAACGCGTTTCTTTACTCACAAATTGGGCATTTCCAGTTTTTAAGTGGGTAGCTTACTATCGGATTACTTAATCTTAATTCTAAGTTAATTAGAGGTTAACTTTGCATTTTGTTTTTCAGTGGTGAGTTAATGTAAGTCGCCATATTGTCAACTAATATGGCAACCCTTGTATTCTTATTGGAAAAAAAGTGTGTTTTGGGATAAATACCAAAACAACAAAGGGGAACAAACAAAATGGAATTATGTAAAATAAGAAAACATATGTATTATTTGTGAAAAAAAATAACACAAGTGAAAAAAATTATTGAATTTACAATTTTATTAACTTGAAAGTGATTGCTTTGAGAGTGCTTATTTAAAGAAGATGGGAAGTGTGAAAATGAACATGATATGCAAGATTTGTTGTCAAGCATATGTTTTGTGTTTTGACATTTGTTTTCGGGCTAGAAAAGTGGTTTTTTGCGTTTCTTTACTTTGGGTAATATTGAGTATTTGAAAATTTTGCTTTTACTCTCTTTTACCCGAACTTTACCCAAAAAGTAAAGAAACAAAGCTAATATATGTTGTGATAATGCTGTGCTCATTCGTTTGTTTTTTATAACTGCCTTGTGTTCTGTCAGTCTCTTCTCAAGTGATCTCTTTCATAGAATAATAATTCCGTTTCTATTGTAAATTGTAATTTGTTGTGATAACTATTGAGTTGTTCTAGTATGTTGTTCATTTCTTTCCTGTCCATAACGGCAAAAAATATCGTCTACATATTTCACGAGGAATATAATCCCTATATAACGAGGTTGAATTTTATGTTTCGGGATTTGGCAACCCTAGTGCTGCAATCTGGCAACTGACAGCTCTGTCGTAAAGTTGGACATTTTTGAGGTTATGCTTATGTGGTTTGACATACGAGCGCTATTTGTGTTGTTTACAGTAACTTAAAAGATTCATCTCGGCCCAAAAATGGAATTAAATCGTGAACATTTTCGAGCGATTATTTTTTTACAGCTTTCGACGTGGATTAACTCAGCAACAGTGCATGGATGAACTTAATTCAGTTTTTGGCGATGAAGCTCAATCAAGGACCAGTGTTTATCAATGGTATGGTGAATTCAATCGTGGTCGTAGTTCACTTCAAGACGAATTTCGTGAAGGTCGTCCAAAATCAGCTGTTGTTCCGAAAACCATTGATGCTGTGCGCGAACTGATTTTGCAAGATAGTCATGTGACCTATCGTGAGATTGATACAACCTAAGGCATTATTGGGACCAGCATACATTCAATATTGCATAAACATTTGACTGTCAAAAAAATTTGTTCGCGTTGGATCCCACACAATTTGTCAATCGCTCAAAAAAAGGCTCCTGTCGATTGGTCGAAAGAAATGCTCCAATAATACGATCGCGGTGCTTCGAAACACGTCTATGACATCGTGACAGGTGATGAATCCCGGATTTACGCGTATGAGCCCGAAAGTAAACACCAGTCAACTGTATGGGTGTTTCAAGATGAGCCAAATCCAACAAAAGTTAATCGCACCCGAAGCACTTCCAAGTAAATGGTCGCATTTTTTGCGGAAAAACCGGACATGTCGCAACCGTACCACCAGAACAACGCAGAACAGTGAATGCTGAGTGGTACACAACCATTTGTTTGCCAGTTGTCTTCCAAAAAATCACGAAAACGAACCGCCGAAGACGGATCACTCTTCACGACAATGCGAGCTCTCACACATCGGCTGAAACAACTGCATTTTTGAGCACCCAAAACATCGTCCTGACTTGGCACCGAATGGCTTCTTTTTATTCCCCTACGTAAAAAACAAACTGAGAGGTCAACGTTTTTCGACACCTGAAGAAGCCGTTGCTGCATTCAGTATGCATGTTGTGGAGATACCTCAATCAGAGTGGCAAAAGTGTTTCGACAATTGGTTCAAACGCATGCAAAAGTGTATAAATCTTCATGGGGAATATTTTGAAAAACAATAAAGTGATTTTCGATGATTAATATTTGTTTTTGTTCTCTAATCCCGAAACATAAAATTCAACCCTCGTAGTATCCATTGGGTTTCCCGTGTGAATTCAACGTTGGTGTTGTTAATGAACCAGTCTTGATTGAATTTCAAACCGAAAAGGTTGAATTTAATGTTCTTCAAATGTTGCAGTTTGTGTTCCTTAGTTCTACGTACATATATTGTCGAATGTTGTCCTGTATGATATTGATTGTCTCGATGTAAAGTTGTCGAAATCATCCGTGTCTACGGCTTTTAATTTGTGTGTACGAACTATTTCACTCTCAACTCAACCTAAAGTACACGAACGAACGATGTATGCAAATTATAAAAATGTACTACCGAAATTAGGAGTCGGTGATCGCAACTTTAAGAGTGTTACTCCAATTTTCGGTCGTTATTCTCGTCCTAGTAGATAAACAAATTTGAGTCTACATATTCATTGTGTATTGCTGCTGTGGCAGTGAGACAACGGGTTGGTTGAAGTGACGAACATATCGCTGCCGTTCAGGCGTCCGTAGCAAACGATCCAAATCAGTCGATTCCGCGGCGTTCTCAAGAAATGGGCATCGCCAAGACCACTTTATGGCGAATTTTGCGTAAAGATCTTGGTTTACACCCATACAAGATCAAGCTGACTCAAGAATTGAAGCCGATGGACCATTTGACGCGACGTACGCTCTCCGATTGGGCTCTGGAGAAGATGCGCCAAGATGATGAATTTCATCGCAAAATCATCTTCAGTGACGAAGATCATTTTTGCCTCAATGGGTTCGTCAATAAGCAAAATATGCGTTATTGGTTTGGTTAAAATCCACATGTGCCTCATGAATCACCACTTCATCCATAAGAAATAACTATTTGGTGCGGTTTGCATGCCGGCGGCTTCATTGGACCATATTTATTCGTCGACAATAACGATCGTCACGTTACTGTGAATGACGATCGTTATCGCGCCATGATAACCGATTATTTTTGGCCCGAATTGGAAAACATGGACTTGGACGACATGTGATTTCAACATGACGGTGACACAAGCCACACAGCACACGTTACAATCGATTTAAGTTTGGTGAGCGTGTTATCTCAAGAAATGAACCAGACAATTGGCCGCCTCGTTCGTGTGATTTAACGCCTCTAGACTTTTTTCTTTGGGGCTACGTAAAATCATTGGTCTATGCCAACAAGCCGACGACGATGGAAGAACTCAGAGACAACATTGAACGCAATATAGAGGCCGTTACGGCCGAAATGTGTGACCGAGTCATCGAAAATTGGGTCCAACGAATCGATCGCTGCCGACGTGCCCGCGGTGGCCATATGAACGAAGTCGAGTTCCATTCATAAATGTTTTGATTGTATTTCTAGTCGATCATAAAGTTTTGGAAATATCTCAAATGGTTTACGTTTTATTTAAAAAAAAAGTTGTCAAGTCCTAATTGGAAAACCCATAATTTATTCCACCTGATTAACATTTGTTTTCTTACCTATCCACCACAACTATTGGTCCATTACGATAATCATTGCCCCGCTCATGAACATCGACAATGAAATCATAAATGCTGCTGGGATTTGACATTTCCGGCCAGCTGGGGCAGTGTAACATTTTCACACTGAGCTCATAGTCATCCTGTATTGATTGTATAACAAAATCACGACTCACATAGTCTGATTTATTTGTTTTACTCAAGAACTTAACACGATAATAATCACTTTCGATGGGGGCCGTATCATCCGGCCAAAATTGGGCAAAATTCTGCAAGAAAGTAGTAGAAAGTAGCATTAAGTTCCAAAGTTATCGTCTTTAGGAAACACTTACAATTTCATCCAATGATGATAGCAATACAATTGTTTGAGCATTATGATCCCAAACCATTTGCCAAAAGTCTTTGACCGTATGGGCCATGGGATGTTGTGTGACAATAAAGTCACGCAGTCTTCTAAACCCATGCAACCAGGAGGCATTGATATAATCACTGCCCTCCTCGCCCGGTTTGGGCGTTAGGTGAACACGACTACCCTCGATGGGGAATATAGCACCGCGATTCTTAATCGAATTCACTTGTTTCATTGCCGAGGCAATGTGTACATCTTTGGTCTGGAATTGTATAATGTTGCGATATTGCTGTTCCAAGTAGGGTGTACAATTCTTTAATTCCTCTATTTGTTGTGTTGACAGATTCGTCTCACTCGATGCTATGGCTTCAACCAAAGCATCATGTATGAAAATGTATTGTTCCTCAGTTTGTACCAAGAAATTTCGCTGGATGCGTATGTGGCGCAGGAAACCGAAACAATTTACTACTCCCTTTTGATGGATCTGCTTCAGCATAGCATCCAGGACGATGTAGGTGCCGGTGCGACCAACGCCAGCACTACAATGGACCACAATGGGACCAGCATCAGAAGGATTGGCGGCAGCGGATTTCTTAACGAAATTCAAAACCGGCAATGGATGATCGGGCGTTCCATGATCAGGCCAATTGGTGTAATGATATTGATACACAAGTTTCTCGGAATTGCATTGTTTCTTTTTCTTAAGCTGGAAGCAGGCAACGCATTAGATATAAAGTCTATAGGCAATTTAATTATGCAACTCACCTTTAAATGCTTAATTTGGAAAGTTCTCACTGTATACATTGCCATAACTTCCTCTTCGACTAGTTTCACTTGTATGACACCATATGTTTCCACACCCTCCTTCGGCCAATACATATCACATTTGCGTCGTCCCCGTTCAACTAAATTTGTGATCATTACTATAATGGCCACACGTTGCTCCCAAATCATGCGCCAAAAACAATCGAAAGTATCGGGCAATGGTCCTTGAGTTCCTATAAAAGCCCTAGATTTTTGATATCCATCAATGAAATTGGCATTGATGTAATCCAGATTCTTTTTCTGACCGGGCGTGGGATGTAAATGGACGCGACTATGATCATCTGAATGACGAAAGCATGCAAAATCATTAGCCACGCATAAGGTAGATTGGAAAGTTAAATTTACTCACATGCAGTTATATTTAAATATCGGTTCTTCTTTTTGTTTTCCGGGTGTTGAGAATGTTCGCAGGGCAAATCGTCACTAATGCATTCGTTTTGAATTGCTTCATATTCGCGACTGAAACCGATGTCACCATCGGCATGCAGAGATGCTACATGTTTGCAGAACTCATTCACGGGTACAGCGGCACGAATCTCACCACCAATTTCCACGGGCACCTCCCAGTCTACTTGTGGTACATTTGGATGATGTGGAGGATCGTCCAAATAATAGTAGGCAGCATGAAAGCATTTCCTGCTGAAAAAATAAGAGTAAATGAAAAATTAATATATAGTTAAAACAAATAACATAAAACAAGAATAGAGGGTTGAATTTTATGTTTCGGGATTTGGCAACCCTAGTGTTGCAATCTGGCAACTGCCAGCTCTATTGTAAAGTTGGACATTTTTGAGGTTATGCGTACTCAGAACGTTTTGGCATACGAGCGCTATTTGTGTTGTTTACAGTAACTTAAAAGATGCATCTCGGTCCAAAAATGGAATTAAATCGTGAACATTTTCGTCCGATTATTTTTTACAGCTTTCGACGTGGATTAACTCAGCAACAGTGCATGGATGAACTTAATTCAATTTTTGGCGATGAAGCTCAATCAAGGACCAGTGTTTATCGATGGTATGGTGAATTCAATCGTGGTCGTAGTTCACTCCAAGCCGAATTTCGTGAAGGTCGTCCAAAATCAGCTGTTGCTCCGAAAACCATTGATGCTGTGCGCGAACTGATTTTGCAAGGTCGTCATGTGACCTATCGTCAGATTGAGACAACCTTAGGCATAAGTGGGACCAGCATACATTCAATATTGCATAATCATTTGAAAGTCAAAAAAATTTGTTCGCGTTGGATCCCACACAATTTGTCAATCGCTCAAAAAAAGGCTAGGGTCGATTGGTCGAAAGAAATGCTCCAAAAATACGATCGCGGTGCTTCGAAACTCGTCTATGACATCGTGACAGGTGATAAATCCTGGATTTACGCGTATAAGCCCGAAAGTAAACAGCAGTTAACTGTATGGGTGTTTCAAGATGAGCCAAATCCAACAAAAGTTGTTCGCGCCCGAATCACTTCCAAACAAATGGTCGCCTGTTTTTTCGGAAAAGCCGGATATGTCGCAACCGTACCACTAGAACAACGCAGAACAGTGAATTCTGAGTGGTACACAACCATTTGTTTGCCAGTTGTCTTCCAAGAAATCAGGAGAAGCAACCGCCGTAGACGGATCACTCTTCACCACGACAATGCGAGCTCTCACACATCGACTGAAACAACTGCATTTTTGAGCACCCAAAACATCGATTTGATGGGTCATCCGCCGTATAGTGCTGACTTGGCACCGAATGACTTCTTTTTATTCCCCTACGTAAAAGACAAACTGAGACGTCAACGTTTTTCGACACCTGAAGAAGCCCTTGCTGCATTCAGTATGCATGTTGTGGAGATACCTCAATCAGAGTGGCAAAAGTGTTTCGACAATTGGTTCAAACGCATGCAAAAGTGTATAAATCTTCATGGGGAATATTTTGAAAAACAATAAGGTGATTTTCGATGATTAATATTTGTTTTTGTTCTCTAATCCCGAAACATAAAATTCAACCCTCTAAAACAATTCTAAGCATAATTTCAATTCGTTAGTAATACAAATATTTCCTGAGGCCAGAGATTTCGTATGTTTTTCTTCATGATTCCAAGTTATAAATGATTTTGTCGCTCTGTTGGTTTTTATTGCATGCATTTAGATTGCGTTATGCCAGCTCCGAGCTTTTGAAATGAGTGTGCCTGAATCTGCAATCCGCCCGTTTTCGGTTTGCATATTAAGATAGTTTGTTATTCAGTCAAGCTTGCAATCAAAAACTTTGTGCTGTCCACTATTTCTGGTATAGTAAATAAACAAATTCAATAAAATGTTGCATAATTTAAGGATTAGGCTTTTGAAACTGCCTGATTAATGTGTCTGCCTCAAGAATAGTTTAAAAACTTTTTGCAGTCAATTACACATTCTATTAGTGTGAACGTAAGTACTTGAAACGGCCAGCACTTGAAACATTTGTCAAGTGTTTGTTTAAAAGTTACGTGTATTTGTTTTGTCATAGTGTACATTTTTGAAGCAAACTTTTAGGCAAAACTATTTTCAAGTAGACAAATAAAAAAAATCTCTGTCAAAACTTAATTTGTTAACTGATTTAAAGAATTTATTATATTGACATGATTTTAGGCTAGGGTAATTAGTCCCAAAAGTAGTTTTGTATATGCATATTAGGAGCAAGAAGTTGTCATAACCGTTTTGTTGGAAATTTGTCAATTATGCCCTTTTGCTGTATACAAAACAAACCGACTTGTTTAATTTCATTATATATTCGCGATGTAAATCTAGCAAACCTTAAAGTCATGATCTGCTGGACTACCGATCATAGTAAAATGCGGAAAGGTCGACCAAGCTTTATAAGGATTTCTGTTATACAAGGTGTTTCAAAAGAAGCCATCCGATGTTGTTTGGCTCTCATTTCTCATTCTGTTTTTTGATTATGTTTATTTGAACTTTTAGAATTTTATTGGTTAAGTTGAGAAGATGATATTGTTTAAATTCGCGCCGTCACAATTGATTACGTTACGTGCTCGATTTATGGCATTTTTCATCACTTCGGCGAGAACTTCGGGCGACAGATTCTCGCACTCGTGTCGAATGTTGACCTTGAGGGTTTCCAGGGTCTCGGGCTTGTTCACGTAAACACGGGACTTCAAAAAACCCCACAAAAAAAGTCTGGAACGGTTAAATCGGGCGATCTTGCGGGCCAGTGCAAATCGCCAAAACCGGAGATGTGGCGACCCGGGAACGCTGCCTTCAGAAATCGGTTGTGGCTCGCGCAGTGTGTACCGTTGCTCCGTCCTGTTGGAACCACATGTCCTCCAGTCCTAATTCGTCGGATTTTGGCAGAAAATACTCGGTTAACATGGCCCTATAGCGTGCACCGTCCACTGTTGTCGTTTGACCAGCGGCGTTCTCGAAAAAAAAATAGCCCAATGACTCCTCCAGCGTGAACAGCGCACCATGCAGTCACTTTGAGCGGGTGTAATGGCTCCTCGTGCATCACTCGTAGATTTTCGGTGCCCCAGAAGCGATAGTTTTGCTTGTTCACGTACCCGCTGAGGTGGAAATGAGCCTCATTCCTCATTATGATTTTGGTGGAAAAATCGTCCACTTCGTCCACGAGATTGAGGATGGCTTGGGCGTAGGTTACATGCGTTTGGCGGTCGACAGGCAGCAGCTGATGCACGGACTGGACTTTGTATGGGAACATGGGCAGGTCTTTGACCAAAATTCGCCATAAGGACGACCGGCTGATAGCTAATTGCGAGGCACGGCGTCTGGTCGATGTTTCCGGCGACAGCTCGACATCCTCGGCAACAGCGGCGATATTCTCGGCAGAACGGGCGCTCCGGGGCCGGCCACTTCTGGCAACGTCTGGTGTGGTCCCATACTCTTCAAGGTTAGTGGCCAAACGGCGCAGTATTTGCGCAGTCGGTGTCGGACGGCCGGGGAATCGGCGACCGTATTCGCGCTGCGCCATCACCACAGACGAATTGTAGACACGATTATTCCGCGTTCTTGGGGAGTGTATGGCTCCATGGCTTGTTTACTTGTATTCTACATCTGTCTAGTCCACATCTTCCAATAGGGTGGTCACTTTTGAAACACCCTGTACATGTGCAGCCCTTGTTATCATGACTCGCAGTGGACTCATTTCATATGCTTTTCAATTTGTCTCTCAAACATTATTAGAAGCTTAAGAGTTGAAGTAAATTCTATTGCATACTTGTTGTCATCACAACTAAACAGCATTATTACACTTCTGCTACATCTTAATGAAAATACTGAGCCAATAATATTCAACTATCTGCACAAAACTTCAGTTTACCTTTAGCATTTGGAACACTTTTGGCTTAACAAGATTTCAGGTGTCCATGCAAATTAGGATGAAAAGTTTACGCCAACTATCATCAACTACCACCAGCAGCACCTTTCATTAGCGTTTCACGAGTGAAAAACGCCGTAAGTGTTACGACTACAGCTCCATCTTGAATTTTCACACTTTTCTGCTTACGTTAATAACTAATTTATTAGCGAAATTACCTAAGATGCCTAGAGAATCTTTTATGAATAGAATTAAGTAACAGATGCTAGCGCTGCTATTCGAAACAATTTCAAGCTTTTGTACACGAAACGGAAAATTCTTTGGAAAATGCAAAACATAGTTGGATAACAGATAGACGAGGGACCTGGAAATGTGGAAATGGGATGTAGAGGTAGAGGGTGCACTAGAATATGAGTACGGTACAAAGTTTCTGTTTTTTGTTGTATACATTTCTAAGAAATTCTCAAGTGTATTGAAGAATCTTAACAAGATTTTATTTTGTTGGCGTCAAGCAGACTACCAAGGCTGCAGCGGCTGTTGTTGATGTTGATGAGGAGGCCTGATATGATATTTTTTTGCTATGCAAGTTCTCAGGTTGCTGGAGATGATGATGATAAAGACGCTAATATTGTGGTCGAAGAATGAATGGGGTTTAGAAAATAGACACACATTTCAATGTACTTATGAATAGTAAACTTTCTTTTCGTTTACCTTCCTACATATTTTTACCTTTTGAATAGTTAACTTTAAAAATATAGCCAGGCATAACCAATTTTTCATATACATATGTAAATGATATGAATAGAAATAGAATTAGGAAATGTAACAGTGTACTTATCGTGTGCCTACTAAACTAATTTCGTGTGTGTATAAAACGAGAGTGGTATGGTTAGTTGGGGAAATTAAACAAAGTCAGAAATACATATACATAGAGTCTGCCACAGCTGTTTTTCTTGGACCGGAAACCAAGAAAAGTCACTGGAATGATAAACTTATGTTTTAATTGCATTTTGATTTATTTCACTTGTTAACCCTTTTTTCCTCGATTTAATTATCACAAAAATACTCTCAGTTGATGAGTTTTGTACTTTTGGTTCAATGCACAAAGAAAAATGCATTGAGCAACCATACAAACTTCCAGCCATCTATCGCTATTTATCTTTCTTACTTTATGGTGCATTTTTTCCCAATTCTAAGGTTGATCAGCTGTGTCATAGAACCCCCAGTATTTACTAGAGTTCTGCATGAGTATACATTTTCACACATTCAAATACATTCATGTTTTTTGAATGTGTTAATGTTCTCATTCTAGCGAGTAGAGTACGATACATACAACCATTCTTCTCAGCGTGTTGCATCGGGTACGAAACACAATGAAAACGAGAATAGAGACTTCTTGTATGAAGGAGTATTAACTATATTGAGTAAAAGGTCTTTAGAGACAAGCAGAACTATTCGAATAATGAGATGTATTCATGAGACATATTAAAAAAAGCGTAACTAAAGCAAATGCTGTTTTGGTATGATTTGAAGTTCTAATTTCTTTGGAATAAAGAATAGGATTAAAATTAAGTCAATTTTAGAAATGTAGCACTTGTGCTTCACTAGGTTTGATGTCGAAGTTGAATGTTTGTTTGCAGTTATTGCAACTGACATATTTCATTTCTTTGCCGTCTCCATCCACAATTAAGGAAAAAACCTCCCAAACTTTGATGTGGCCTTTTTTCTCCTTCAAAACGAGTTAACCCCTTGAAATTCGCTAAACAATACTATTTTCTTCACCCACAGCAGCCGATTGCGTTGAGGACTACATATTTTTAATGTTTAATAAATTCTTTTTAAAATAATTTACTTCATCAATTTCCATTTGCTAATATATATTTTTGCAGTTAAACTCATAAAAAATTAATATTTCTTTCTTTAGTCTTCACACAACGTTGCTGATCTTTTTATTGACGAGAAAGAAAATGAGACCCATAACCACTCATAATTTACCGTTTTTTCATTCGAATAGTTCTTATGTATTCGAATGGTTTTTACATTCAAGAACGTTTATTGAGTAAAATGTTGTGTTGTCGTAACAGAATTGAGACGAACAGAGTAGTTAACAGAGCAGAGATTCATACAACATTCATTCCAAGAGCACACAGGAACGTATCGTTTCATTTCGTTGTTTACACTATTCGGACCGTTGGTACAGTACAGATACACTGAGATAATGAATGTATTCTAAAAGAGAGTGCATTCATGCAGGGTACTAGTATTTACCAATGCAGGAATGCAGTTCCATTTAAGTTTATATTCGAATTTGTTGTCTTCAATAAGGCGTTAAAATTTATCATAATCCATTGCCTACTTTAAGGCACTAGGAAAGAATATCGAATTTCAAAAACAATATTTGTATTTTCTTCTTTAATAATTTTCCAGTTCAAGATCAATAACTATTACAAAGTAAACTTGAATAGAAAATATTTAAAAAGATTTACTGTGAAATTGATTATTATGGTGGATGGTTGGAAGAATCATGGCTATTTCAATGACCACCAAGCTATAGCATCAGCTCATTATAAGGATATACAAGATTCAACTTAGTGAGAATTATCTCAACTAAAATACTAACAGCCTGTTTCTCTATCTCAAACGAAAGCTTTCGTTCGTGTTCTAGACGAAAGAAAGTTGATTTGGGTTTCACAATCTTGTCGTTTCAAGTCGAATGATAACATAAAATTTTTCAGTACAAATGTTGGTTTCTCAATTTCGAATGTGCTGTCACTTAGGAACAAGCATGACGTCAGGGGAACGAAAATTTCGACTTAGAGAAACCAAATTTGAGTCGAATGGGAGTGACTGATTTTCTTTCGCTTAGCTTTTCTTTCGAGATAGAGAAACAGGCGGTAAATACTTGTGGAAAAAAGCGATGATGATACGCATTGGAGGGCATTGAAATACATAGTTACTTATAAAGGGGTTTTCAATAAGAGCGCTACAAAAGTTTTGTTAAATATAACAAAACCGGTTGTAGATACCAATGAAATTCTTTATTCCTGTGAAAGTACGTTCGATGCCATTATGTATGGAACTCGATTTCTTTTGCATGGCCACCACGGGCACGCTTGCAGAAGTCCAGACGCTGAACCCAATTTTCGACGGTTTTCAAGCATAAATCGGCCGATACTGCTGCAATTTCACGTTCGATATTCGTACGAAGTTCATCAATCGTCGCTGGCTTGTTGGCATAGACCATAGACTTGACGTAGCCCCACAGGAAATAATCTAACGGCGTCAAATCGCACGACCGAGGCGGCCAATCGACTGGGCCATTTCGTGAGATAACACGTTCACCATTCTTGGTTTGCAATAAATTGATTGTGGCATTCGCTGTGTGGCTTGTGGCGCCGTCCTGTTGGAACCACATGTCCTCCAACGATAGCGATTCGCATTCACAGTAATGTGCCGGTCTTGATCATCACGGAAGAAGTAATTTTTTCGGGATGCAATGATGACTCATGGATTACGTGTGGATTGCTGTCTGACCAATAACGCATATTTTGCTTATTGACGAAGCCATTCAGCCAGAAATGAGCCTCATCGCTGAAGATGATTTTCCGATGAAAATCCGAATCATTTTCAAGTTGTTGCTCAGCCCAATTCACGAACATACGACGCTTATGGTGGTCAAGCGGCTTCAGTTCTTGCGTCAATTTGATCTTGTAAGGATGTAGGCCAAGAGCTTTTCCCAAAATTCGCCACAACGACGTCACAGAGATGCCCAACGCTTGAGAACGACGTGTGAGAGACACATTTGGACTTTCTTGAACTGAAGCCTCAGTGGCAGCAATATTCTCGACACTACGGGCACTTCTTTGTCTCACTGGCACGGGAACATTTTGTACTGTGCCTGAGGATTCAAATTTTTCCACTAGACGCTCAATTGTTGATCTGGTAGGACGATTATGACGACTATAAATTGGACGTAGCGCTCTTAAAGTTGAAGCCACTGACTCCAAATTTCGGTAGTAAATTTTAATAATTTGGACTCGCTGTTGGCTCGTATATCTTTCCATGATGAAATGGCAAACCTTATTGAAGAGAAATGTCAAAAGAGCGGGAAAAAATATGGCGTCGTTTGCTGTCCCTATCGATTTACATTTGTAGCGTCTCTGTTGAAAAACCCTTTATATTCAATCAATTCACAGAATATCTTTTTTAAATATTTTCTATTACAATGTACTTTTCATAGAAAAATATAATACATAGAATTGATTTATGGTGGTTTTAAATCCTTATTTTAAAGGGCATTTACATGTACTCGATCTTGCAGATCGACTCGCTAATCGACAAATCGCATATATTTTTGTATCCAAGGTTGAGTACATTTACCTCGATACTAAGCCTCTTTTTTTATTCCCTGCTAAACTAATTTATCGTCCACTTTGTGGTCACTTCAGTGGCTCCCCATACAAAGTCGTCAACAAATTAGGATGGTATTATATAAGTCGTGAATGAGTCACGTTTAACGTTACAGCTGTTCTGTGACGACCTGCGTTGAGTTACGTTATTTAATGGGTAGTTGAAACGTTTTTGGTCACTTCAGCTGTCAAATTCAATACACCATAATTCCTGGCGAATGGGAAGTTCAAATAAATAATGGGTTGTAAAACTTTTATAATTATATTTATAAAAATGTTCGAGCGTTTGGTCGTTTTTCAAATAATTTTATTCTCCAATATTTCACTGCCCTTTGGGTAGCATCGTCAGAAAGATAAACACAATTGTTTGTTGTATCATTGAATTTGTCATTAGGTATCATTTCGAATTTAGCAGGATGTAACTATTTGAATTTACAATTATGTATATACTTTGTGCAACCAAATTATTTTTCTGGCTGTAACTTATAGAAACTATTTCTACAAAAATTTTTTCTGGCTGTAACTTAAAACAGTTCTC
Source organism: Phaonia tiefii (assembly GCA_963931995.1). Classification (NCBI taxonomy): domain Eukaryota; kingdom Metazoa; phylum Arthropoda; class Insecta; order Diptera; family Muscidae; genus Phaonia; species Phaonia tiefii. The sequence goes on from OZ008367.1 coordinate 18,771,797, forward strand.
ATATGACAGAAAATTTCTTTAATTGTTTCACTTTGTTGTTGTTGTTTCTTCAAATGACATCAAGAAAAAATTTTGTTTATTAATTCATTTAATTTTTAATTAATAATTGTGTTTATCTTCCTGATGATGCTTCCCAAAGGTCACCGAAATATTGGAGAACAAAATTATTTGAAAAACGACCAAACGCTCGAACATTTTAATTTTGAATATAATAAGAAAGGTCGCATAAATCATAAATTTTTTATAACTAATTAAATATAGATTGGAAAATTTATTCGGCAAATTTAGGTTTCTTACACACTCTACGTGCATTTCCTTAAACGTTGTTGTTATTTGCAGTATTATAAGCAATAGTATTCTTAAAATCTGTTGAACTACTGAAATAGAGCAAACTTTTTAAATTTTTTCATTGTGTGCAATTCACTCAAGAGAACTTTTTCTAATCCATAAATTTTTATTTTACTTGGGCAACTCTGTAAACCACAAATGTCAGTGGCAGCTTTCGTAAGAGAACGCAAGCGCGTTGGCTCTTGCGTTTACGTTCACTTTCGTAATCTACAGCCGGCGCGCGTTGCCGCCACCCAATAATTGGTTCAGCCGCCACCACCGATAATATCGGATCGGCCCACTCTGATCCGGTGTTTTCCAGCTTAACTTCCTTATTGATAAAAAGTTACGAGAGGTTTGAGAGATGATTTATCCTACAAAAATCGTCTCTAAAACCTCTCACAACTTTTTATGAATAAGGCCGGAAGTTTTTTTTATATACTTGCTATCATTTTATATATCTCCCTCCAACGTAGTTCTTTTACAGAGCTACAGTAGTAGGTCACTACAAACGTCTATTAAGGTGTGACGTTTGTTAATATTTTGTATTGTACATATTTGTTTATGATGTGTGGTGTATATTTCGCCCATAGCCAACTATGTTGTGGTCACAACTAATTGTCAGTGAATACAATAATTTCTTTAAAGCTTTTAAGATTTGAAAAGTATATGGGGCATTCCAAGAAAAACCAATATTTATATAAATATAACATACTGCCAAGAGGTATGGTATTCAGGGATACGTGATCTAAAGCCACGGTTAACAATTTTACAGGTGTATGCGTACTAACCATTGGGCGTTTTTAAAGCCACGTAATAAGTTCTTCCGAAAATTTCGTGAGAAATTTTATCGTTTTACCGGATATCTTTGATTTAACTTGCAAATATTTTGTTTATAATTCATCTACGCACTGCATTTTATTCTTAACGCATGTGGTGTTATTTTTGGTTGCCAAAATTCCTGTCCCAAACAATTATCAAACAATAGTTTCCCTACGAAATAACTTTGGTGTAACAACCCTGTAATTGATTTTGCCTTCGAAATTTTCACAAATAGCTGAGGACATGCACGATACATCACCAATGTCAATCAGAGCGAAATATCAAAATGATTTGATATTTGCTTTGGTTAATGATAATTCTTTTCTTGTACGTGTGCATGCATTCATTATTTCAAACAAGGACTTATTGTCGTCGTCTTTGTGGTATTTTTTGAATTTGAATTTGAACTAAGGGAAAATTTATTGCTGTGTACTTTAAGAAAAGTGTTCTTATCACACCGCCTAGGATCAGACTAGACTAATTTAAGTTGCGAGAAAATTCCTCTAGTAATTCCACTCCTTTTTCTATTTAAGACTTGACACAAATTTTATTTTTTCTTTTCTCGAAATTATAGAATATTGAGAAAGTACAAGTTTGATTTAGAGTGAAATGACACATACGTTTGCAGTCATATTTATTACAGCGTAAATATACATATGTACAAAAGTTTATGTTCATGTACACTGGTGCACATGAGTTGTTTGTGCAAACAAGCGCGAATGATTAGACATCACATCATAGACTAAACATAATACATAGTATGTAATAATAGAGCTACTAATAAAATATATTTTAAATTTGTGTTAATTACATTATAAAGGCCAACGTTTTTTGGTATTTGGGACAAAATAAAAGCGGCAAATATAGAGGGAACACAAACAAAACTTCGTTACGAAAATCGTGGGGAGGGGAGGCAATAAATAACTATTCCGAATTTGGAGAGCCACTCATAACCAGTAGGAATTACTGCGGCGGTTACCCACTTTAATTCAGCTTAAGTCTGCATAATTGCGTTTCAAGTACAACAGTTTCATAGTACCACAGATAACCACAAAAAAACTTAAAGGGCATGCACAGAAATAGAGCAGGACAATTTAGCTATGGACTGTTTAGCTATGTCACAATTTAGCGATGACAATATTGATCCTGCGGCAGAAATAATTGAAAATATTAGTTTTCATTCACCCGAGTTTATATTATTTGATCTTTTATTTATCTTCTGATAAATATTGTAATTAAAATAATCCAATCCAAAAAATCCAATTAGGGATGCGCTAAATATCTAAATGTTCAAAAGTAATAAGACGCACTGCTGCGCACGAGCGGTGTCTTCGTGCTAAAGTTCCATCTTTTTGTAGAAGAGAGCAAGAGATTTTGGTCATTTGTTAAAAGAGCAAAGAATAATTCTTCTTCCTCTGTACCAGCACTTAAGTCCCGTATTCAGTCCTTGCGAAGAAAGAAATTTTGTTTATCTCTAACCGGAATATTTATATTTTTATCATATCTCTGATTTAACTTGCAAATATTTCATTAACAATTCCTATTTGCACTTTTTTATTTTTAACGCGTGTGGTATTACTTTTTTGTAAGTACTAAAATAATCGAAATGTCAAAATTTCTGTCCCAAACAATTGTTTTCGTACGAAATAAGTTTAGCGTAACAACCCTGTATTTGAATTTGCCTACGAAATTTTCGCAAAGAGCTGAGAACCAAGCAACTGAATAGTGAGCGAAATTAACGGTTCATGAAATATTCATTATTTTTTATACGCGTACTTCTTATGGAACCGAAAATTTCATGAAAACTGAATACTGGGCTTAAATAAGAATAAAGATATTAGGGTGTCCGAAAATTTTCCGCTCCATCTGTGCGGTAAAGTATTATTGTTGAAGAAAACAAAAAACAATAACAAACCAGTTATTAAAAATGGTACTCTAAATTGTTGAAAATATTTCAAATGTAATGAAGGATTTTCGAACAAAATCGTCTTCACGAGAGACTCATTTGATGGCATCGCTATACGTCAAAATTGTCGCATTTGGGGTTCAGAAACAAAGTCGAATGAAAACAAAGACGATCAAGAAGTAGACAACCAATAAAAGTGCGGAGTTTGTCAACCCTCGTAAAGGAGAATCAAAAAGTCAACATAATTCACTCAAACGCATTTATCTCCCGCGTCTTATATTATTTCGTAGTTTTTACATACTTTATGTAATCTTACTCAAAAAGGATGTACAAGTAGAGAAGAAAAAAACCCCGCAATTTGGCAACCCTAGTAGAAGAGAACCAAAAAAGTCGACGCGATTCACTCAAACGCATTTCTTTTCCGCGTCATAACTTGATTACTTCATACTTCTTACATACTTTATGAAATTTTATTTAAATATGGTTGGAATTTCTATAGTTAGATAGAATAACATCATCAGAAAACTGCTCGTGTATTGTGATATTCCGCGAAGAGAGTAAGAGAGCGGGCAAAGAAACGACACGCTTCACTCGTTTTCTTTGTTGGCATTCCACTCCATTAGTAAATTTTCTTCTCTATACAATAGTTGCTTTATGTCTTACTTCGGCACGGTTAGAATTTGTATAGATATACAATATCGACCATGATACAAATACAAGGTAGTGGCATTAGCTTTGTTATAATTTTCATACCCAGTTATTGTCAAAATCAGCTGATAAAAATTTACACATACATGTGCAATTGTGAACATAGATAGATGAAATCAAAAGAGAACGCACTCCCACAAACAACTTTGACATTTACTGGGTACGATGAAATGTAAACAAAGGAAACCATATGGGCTGACGCTACTACCTTGTATTTGTATCATGATAACGACCTTATTCATAAAAAGTTGTGAGAGGTTTGAGAGAAAGTTTATCATACAAAAAACGTCTCTCAAGCCTATCACAATTCATCATTATGAACAAAAATGCCATAAACCGAGCCCGTATGGTAATCAATTGTGACGGCGCCCATTTAACCGATATCATCTTCTCAACTTAACCAATAAAATTCTAAAGGTTCAAATAAACAATCAAAAAACAGAATCGAAGTTTTTCATTTAGAAAAAAAATGAGGGCCAAAAAACATCGGATGAGTTGTTTTGAAACACCTTGTAGTAAAGGGTTTTTCAACAGAGACGCTACAAAAGTAAATCGATAGAGACAGCAAACGACGCCATATTTGTTCCCGCTCTTTTGACATTTCTCTTCAGTAAGGTTTGCCATTTCATCAATGAAAGATATACGAGCCAACAACGAATCGAAATTATTAAAATTTACTACCGAAATTTGGAGTCAGTGGCCTCAACTTTAAGAGCGCTACGTCCAATTTATGGTCGTCATCATCATCCCACCAGATCAACAATTGAGCGTCTAGTGGAAAAATTTGAATCCACAGGCACAGTACAAAATGTTCCCGTGCCAGTGAGACAAAGAAGTGCCCGTAGTGTCGAGAATATTGCTGCTGCTGAGGTTTCAGTTCAAGAAAGCCCAAATGTGTCTTTCACACGTCGTTCTCAAGCGTAGGGCATCTCTGTGACGTCGGTGTGGCGAATTTTGCGAAAAGATCTTGGTCTAAATCCTTACAAGATCAAATTGACGCAAGAACTGAAGCCGCTTGACCACCATAAGCGTCGTATGTTCATGAATTGGGCTGAGCAACAACTTGAAAATGATTCGGATTTTCATCGGAAAATCATCTTCAGCGAAGAGGCTCATTTCTGGCTGAATGGCTTCGTCAATAAGCAAAATATGCGTTATTTGTCAGACAGCAATCCACACGTAATCCATGAGTCATCATTGCATCCCGAAAAAATTAGGGTTTGGTGCGGTTTATGGGCCGGCGGCGTCATTGGGCCGTACTTCTTCCGTGATGATCAAGACCGGCACATTACTGTGAATGCGAATCGCTACCGTTCAATGATAACCGAATATTTTTGGCCCCAATTGGATAATATGGACTTGGATGACATGTGGTTCCAACAGGACGGCGCCACAAGCCACACAGCGAATGCCACAATCAATTTATTGGAAACCAAGTTTGGTGAACGTGTTATCTCACGAAATGGCCCAGTCGATTGGCCGCCTCGGTCGTGCGATTTGACGCAGTTAGATTATTTTCTGTGGGGCTACGTCAAGTCTATAGTCTATGCCAACAAGCCAGCGACGATTTATGAACTTCGTACGAATATCGAACATGAAATTGCAGCAGTATCGGCCGATTTATGATTGAAAACCGTCGAAAATTGGGTTCAGCGTCTGGACTTCTGCAAGCGTGCCCGTGGTGGCCATGCAAAAGGAATCGAGTTCCAATGGCATCGAGCGTACTTTCACAGGAATAAAGAATTTCATAGGTATCTAAAACCGGTTTTGTTTTATTTAAAAAAACTTTTATAGCGCTCTTATTGAAAAACCCGTTATATGTATGCACATACAACAGTTCAGCTTTTTAGGAATAGGAACGTTAGCTACGCCTCCTCCGCCAACTGACAATAAATCCGCTGAAACTCACTGTGTGGTGTGGATTGTGGGTCGGGGTACGATAATGGCATTTTTATCACCCTCAACAGATGGCGCGATCTATCGATGATAACCAATTCCTTTTGGTTTGATAATTGAACGATATGGATGTGAATGTCCTGTTGGAACAGGACACCGCTACTTGCCACACAGTTGATGCCACAATAGACATTCTGCACGACCGATTTTAGGGCATGGTTATCTCACGCGAAGGCGACATGAACTGGCCACTGAGATCGTGCGGTATATCCAAGTTCGACTTTCTTGCGGGGTTTCCTTAAGTCACAGTTCTATGCCAACATAACCAGAGTCATCGAAAATTGGGCCTCTAGTATGCACGCTTCCCAGCTAAGCCGAAACCATTCCATTCAGTCTCCGCAAATGAAAATGTACACATATCCAACGATTTCTCTGATAGTCTAACATGACCCATACTTATATTTTAATATTCATGTATTAAATATTGGTTTTTGTTATGAATGACCGTTGACAAAAACCTTCAGAATACCCGAATTTTTAAAATACTACCTGCCCAAACATCGGCTAACACCTAAATCAAAAAGAACAAAAAAAAAAAAAAATTAGGTCAAATATTGCGTCTTGCCATCTAATTTCGCCGATACGCAGACAAGATTGTTAGTTGACAGTTCGCAACACTGTGCCTTTGCAAAGAGTTGCGAAGAATGCGGGAGATTTGAAGAGATCGCTTGTGTGCAAAAGGGAGCGAAGAGTAAATGTTTTTTGTTATCGTTTTTATTTTGGCATTAATTTCTTATCAGAACTATAAGCTAAGACGCAAATACGGGAACAAAAAAAAACAACGAAATTTTGCAGTTTGGCGGAAAAATCGTACCGTACTGAATCGGAGAGAAGAGCAGATTTTTTTTATTTTTTAGATTGAAGCTGATTTAAAATGAAACTTACGTAAACCAATTACCGCGTTTAGTTTTAGCCGGTCTTTCATATGATGGCGGCGTTATGGGGTATTTCTCTGTCATTTTAGTGGAATCGCCTGAAATAACTTGCTCACTCTTTTCAAAGAACGATTTGAATATTTAGCACAAGAGATTCTTTTTTTTTTTGCAAATACATTTATACACTTTTTCTCCTTTTTAACGAAGTCACTTAGTATATATATTTAGTATTCTAGACGCGTTGGGTCCGCAATAATAACAATGGGACGTTTAACCATATTGCGTCATAGGAGGGGAAGAACGTAAATCATCATTCACTGTAAGGCCGTCGTCGTCGTTTATCATTTCCATCCAAAGAAACCATAAATCACATGATATATTTGTATCTATTGCATTGCTAAAAAAAACTGCACTTTTTTTGTAGGCCTTTTTTTATTTTGTTCTACTCTTTTTACTTCTCGAGTGTAAATATCTACTCCCAAATGATCTTCCGGCGGTAGTGGCAGTGGCAGCGGCGGCGTGTGCCGTAAGTAAATAGTACGTGCGTCGTAATGAGTACGCGCTCGCGTGTCTCTTTTAGACTGAGTGCAGACGGACCGACCGATAACCCGTATCTGCCTCAACGGAACAAAAATTGCGTTTAAGTAGTTTTTGGCAAACGTGTTGTCATTTGTCATATCATTATGTTGTTTTTCTTTTTTGCTTTTGTTGCTTCTTTCTCTCCTCAAGTACTTGACAAATTTTTACATGTTTCTGGTTTTCCTTTAACTTTACAATTTTACACTTTTCTTCGCGATAGTTTGTGCTTTCGCATCTGATTGCAAGTTGTGAATACTGGCCGTCGTCGTTGGCGTACTACCGACCCCGTAATAAGCGAAACAACACACAGAGCCGCGTCTCTTCTACCCCGCTCGGCCGTCATTTAGTTTAGTAGTGTGTTTGATTTGTGTTGTTGTACGGTGGTAGATGTCTACTCTCACGATCACCGCCACGCCACGATCGGTTGGCAACTGCGACTGTTTTCATTAGTTTCAAATTCTAGTACGAGTTCTCGCATTCTAGTGGAATACCAACAGCGCGCGCATCGTAGCGCGTTTGTTTTCTTAAGTCCGTTTAGATTGGGTCTTTATTCTATTTTGTGGGTCTATTCTCTGTTCTTTCGCTGCGACGTACAGTGGCTCACATCTTGTTTCATGTGTTACCACGTTTTTAAGCAATAAATGGGTTTACGTGATAATACATACACAAAAAAACTAATATGATTGTTGAATACTATAGAAAATCAGAATTTAAAATTTAAAAAATGTCATTCGCACTAAAAACAACAACAAAATATTACAACAAACAAGAAAATAACGCCAAAGACGCCAATATTTTTGGAGGAAAAAGTAGAGTGACGATACCCATAGGATGGGGGTATCATATATCATTTAATACGGAAAAAATGTAACGCATCGAAGGAGCCACTTTAGGCCCTTAGTATCTTTGGACGAAATTTGTTTTACGACTGTCTTAAACGCCAAGCGTTTACCCTTATATATGTAATGAATTGAAATGAATTGTAATCTAGTGTAAGTGTAGATTTAAGTACTGTACTCGTACCTCATTGTGATTGAGAACAGTTTAGCTTTAGTTTGTGAATTGTTAATTTTCAACCGATTTAGGATCGCGCAGCCTTTCTTCTCTGTAAAGTGCACGAAGCACAAATCAGATGTTCTACTGCACTCAGCCGCTACGGTTTATATCTGTATTTTTCCTCCGTTTTGAATCTGCAATTTTTACATCTACACTTATGTATGTACATCATCTAAAAACCTAAAATCTAATTGGGCTTTGAATTTATATAGAAAATAAACCCCCATACGATTTATAACGTTAACAGCTCTAACCCTTTTCAATTTAAAAGCATCCAGTCGTTAAAGGTAAGAACCGTCTCACGTTGTCCTAACTCTGGGCCACTACTAATGCTTATCTTTACCGTACATCTCACGTCGTTGGTACAATTTATCATATTATGAGAAATTGTATAAACGAACACTAGCTCACCCATATCTTCACCATCTCCAGCGATTGATACGGAGTTGGAACTCCATCATCAATCCCAAGATATAATAAGTCGTGACGCGCTTATTCATGGTCCTTCGAACCGGTCCCTGTCATCAATCCCAAGTTATAATAAGCCGTGAAGTGAAGTGCTTATTCAACGACATTTTAAGACAATTGAGCCATGTCCGTCTGTCTGGCTGGCTGGTCAACACGATAACTGCCGTAAAATTTTGTCAGTGACTACGAGTATTATTTGCCAATACTGAGTTTGGGATTGAAAATGGGCGTTTGGACCACGCCCCTTCTGGCACCTCCCATACAAATCGACACATTTAGCACAAAATCATATTTCTTTCAAACCTTTCTTCTGGTAGATGTTATTAGCTTCAACTCTCATACCGGTTAATAATTTGTAAATGCCTACTTAACTGGAAGAAATGGGCGAGATTGTCACGGCCATTCTGGTACCTCCCACACAAAACAGGGTGTTCGTCCGGGTTATCAATCCGATAAATCGCGTGAAACACTTCCGACCGTAATGAAATTAGGTGTAAGGCTTCACGTTATCAAAGGCCAATCACCGATTAAAACAAGGGTGATTTTGCCACGCCCATTTTGGTACCTCCCATACAAAAGTTGTTTGGCCGTCTGATTGTTCGGCACAAGAAGTCCCGCAAAACCGAACCAATCTTTATGAAAGTTTGTACTAGTCAATATTTAGTCAAATAAATCTCTCCTATAGAAAATGAGCATCTTTGCCACACCCACTCTGGTACCTCCCATATAAAAATTGGACGGATGACCAGTTGATCGGCACAGTAACTCTCGGAAACAACAACCGATCTTAATAAAATTCAGTACTAGGCAATATTTTGCTAAAAGCTACTATGTAATTAATAACTGACTGTTGTGCCACGCCCAGTTTCGTACTTCCCACTCAAAATTTGGGCGTATTTCCGGTTTGCCGACTCGATATCTCCAATAAATCATAAACGATCTTAATAAAATTTGGACAACAGCTTGCCATGCCCATTTTTGTACCTTGCATATAAATATTGGGAGGTAAAAAATTCCCCAAAACCACTTAGGATCGTAACTAATTTGGGCATTCAATAATATTTAGAGCAATATGAATATGGTCGCTTTTGAGTATGGGCGTTATTTAACAGAAGTCCCATGCAATGGATGACTTAGTGAGAGGGTATGATTAAGTCGGTTCACCTCACTGAAATTTATGTACTGGTTTCTATTGCATTCATAAATGAATGGACCTTATCAGTGTGGTTTTAGACCAGTCCAGTCCACGACTGACCAATTATTCACGCTACGTTAAATCCTGGAAAAGACCCATGAAATGCAAATCGATACATACCATATTTTTGTCGATTACAAAGCTGCTTTCGATAGCCCCATACAGGGAAAATTATACGAAGCTATGTCTGAACTTGGGATTCCGGTAAAACTCATCCGCCTCTGTAGAATACCGCTGGCCAACACCAAATCAGCAGTGAAGGTGGGAAAAAACCTCACCGAACCATTCTGCACCAAGCGAGGATTGAGACAAGGCGACACACTTTCGTGCAACCTCTTCAAGATCTTAATGGAGATAATAATGAGAAAAGCTGCAGTAAATACGAACAAGACCATCAACACGAAAAGCCATATGTTGGCGACATAGACATCATTGGGCTTAATTTGCGAGAGCTTACCGCGGTATTTTCAAGAATCTAAAAAAAATCAGCGAAGGTGGGTCTTGCTGTTAATGAGGGCAAGACAAAATTGATGGTGTCAACGACTAGAGAAACCTCTGGGCTTGGTCCGCAGTTGAACGTCGACAACCGATTAAATTTTGAAGTGGTAGATGAATTTGTCTACTACCATGGATCCGCCGTGAACAAGGACAACGTCAGCCTGGAGATAGATAGGAGAATTGTGCTTGCAAATATATGTTATTTTTGGCTCAGCAAGCAGTTTAGGAACAAAGCCGTCTCTCGACGGACAAAGTCCAGCTATTCCAGACTCTCATTTTACCTATCTTGATATATGGCTCCGAAACTTGGGTCATATCGCAAGTGGATTAAAAACACCTGCGAGTATTCCACAGCAAAATTCTCCGTAAAATATATGCTTCTGTTAAAGAAAACGGCGAGTACCGACGTCGTTGGAACCAAGAGCTATATCATTTGTATTCTGACGTGGGCATAGCTAGGCGAATAAAATTAGGCCAATTGCGTTGGCTAGGCCATGTTATCAGAATGGATGAAGATGAGCCAGCGCGAAAGGTTTTCGATAACGTACCCGATGGAAGCAGGAAAAGAGGACGACCAAGACCTCGCTGGAAATACCAGGCCGAAGAATCCCTCCGTGTCCTTGGTGTTGCCAACTGGCGAGTAAAGACGAAGGATAGAACCAGTTGGGAGAAATATGTTACAATTTGTTTGTTTAATTAATATGCGACCTCATGAGGTTGTAAAATAGTCAATAAAAGTAAAGATTTCATAAATGTTTTGTAGAAGATTGGATATAATTTAGTTATGGTTTTGAGGTAAACTGGTCGAAATGGCAAGTTCGCTCTCTTTAAATTGCAATCGATATCAAAAAAATAATTATCAGTTAAAAAACGAAGTTACAGCGAAATATCAATGCAAACTGACTAAGATCCACAATCAAAACATACAACAATACCAAAACGTCCAAAATTGCTCCAGGTAGTGGGCGAAAAAACTTCTAACGGATCGGTATGAGCGCATAATGGAAAGAATGGTGAAGGTTGATCCCAAGATTGGTGCTACGACACTTGCAGTAAACTTGGCACAAGGTGGCGGACCCACAGGAAACCCCCAAACTATTTGAAAATGTTTAAAGTACAATGGTTGCTTGCTGCAAATACTGAACGTGGCAACAGTTCCGTTGGAGCATAGTAGGACGGCCAATATTGAATGGTACACAACCATTTGTGTGCCAGAAGTTTTTGGTGAACTAAGGAAAACGAACCTCCAAGAAGAATTATTCTCCATCCCAACAATGCTAGCTATCACAGATCACTGTAAAAACATTGATTTGATAGGTCCTCCGCCCTACATCTCCGACTTGTCATCTAATGATTTCTTTCTTGGCTGCCCAGATTTTGGTGGTTGAACCGGTCTCTTAAATTTTTTGGAAGCAGTTTCGAATGAGAGGGATCCTTGGCATCATTCAAGTGACGAATACATCGAATACTGCAGAATTTTCTATGCGCTACAGTCGCTGCATCACCATTATCATAAAAAGCGCATCGCGCCGTCCGCTTCCCCGGAACGGTCTATAGTGACTCAATTCCCAAGAGCCAAGCTACCTGCCTGCATATCCCGCTAAACAAATGTAAACTTTCTTTTGAGACACCCTGTACTTGTTGGGAATGCTTCTCTTTTGAATGACTACGTTTTGTCGGAAGTTCATTGATAATACCAATTTTTTCATATATTTGTGTGATATGTTATCCCATTCCGATAGTAGAGCGGATTCTAACGTTTCAGCAGTAGAAATTTCATACTTTCGAATCTCCTTCTTCAGTTTGTGCATATATTTTCTATGACAGTCATAACTGGTGACTGGACCATAGTTTGTACAATGTGACTTGTACAACATTTTACACCTCCAAGTGAAATTTGAGGATAAACTATCAACATTTATTGGAATTTATAGAATTTTTAATTCGAAATTAATTTTCAAGATACATTATATAAACGTTAGTCAGAAGTGTGGAAAATTACAGGTGATATTTATAAAAACCTGTCTGGAAAAATGGGGCTTAAATAGTTTGAATAAAAAGTGGACCCAAAGAATTTGTCATGATTCAAATCATGTGATTAATTGAATATGCGTATCTAATCTTTACACACGAAACGTCCTTTAGACGTTTCCCAATCCTTCTACCACTAGCTCCATCTATTTCTCGATTAGTCCAGAAAGTTCATCATACGTTTGTTCAATTAACATTCATGCTGCCTGTAGATGGCGTTATGATTCAAATGCTAGTTAAGCAAAAAGAAAAAGTCAATAAATTATGTCAGTTTTTCAAAACAAAATATAATACTCATAGTACACCAAATAAGGTGTGAGCCACTGTCCACATGCGCGTATTGTGTTTATGAAAGAGATGTATGGGTTTGTGGGTCCATGGAATTCTCGTTTTTATTTAAGGGTGTGCGAGAGCACAGAGGAGATAAGGAACTGGTATTTTTGTGCTTGATGTCTAGTGTTGCCATTTCTGGATGAAGGTAAAAGTGCTTGATCGTAGGAGAGGGGGAAAAATAATTAAATATCGCGTAAAAAAACTAGAATCTTATTTTCTCGCAAATCAAAGCATTTACAATTTGCGTCCACGTGTTTCTAATGACTGACTCTACACTCGTATCGAAATCTATTCCATTTCTAAATCAAATTGTAAAATGCCAAATTTAATTCAAAAATCATTAATGATATTCAAAGGGTTTGTTTAAAGCGAACCAAAGACTTGTCATTCATGAGCATGAACATCAGCTATCGTTGATGTTTATTGTCGGTTTACCGCCCTCCTTGATACTATGTGAATATGAATGTCATCGAAGTTTTTCGCTTCACTATCATGTTCACAAATTTTTTTTTGCAATTTTTTTTCAAATTCATCAGTCAGAGAAAAAGTTATCGACCACGCTCATGTTCATGAATGACAGGTCTGTGGTTTGCTTAGCGCCTAAACAGTAGCTGGAAAACAAAATATATCGATAGCTCGCTTAGTTGTCGATATATGGGAAGATTATAAGTTTTAAGTTTAGCTAAGTAAACGTTTGCCCATGCACAGATTATCGGTTTTCTAATTGTAACTTTCGATAATTCTATAACTGAGTTCCATATTTTATATTTCAACTTTGTTTATTTAATTTTCTTTACATATTGTTTTGTTTATCCATAGGAAAATCGAAATTTTTTAAATTTATAATTATAATTAAAATTATTGGTATTGGTATTACTAGTTTTATCTTATTTGAAATATATCAACTGTAATTGCGAATTTCTTTTTGATATGTTAATACAACAATATAAATTCAAAGGACAAAAATTGATACGAATTAATAGGTCTTTTACATGCACTCGATCTTGCAGATCGACTCGATAATCGAAAAACCACTCTATTATTATGTGATTTCTCTTGAATTTTTGTACCCAAGATCGAGTAAATTTAGTCGGTAAATAAAAAGAAATGTACTTCACTGAACATGGACGTTAATGACAACACATAAAGGGTTTTTCAACAGAGACGCTACAAAAGTAAATCGATAGGAACAGCAAACGACGCCATTCTTTTCCCGCTCTTTTGACATTTCTCTTCAGTAAGGTTTGCCATTTCATTATGGAAAGATATACGAGCCAATAACGAGTCGAAATTATTAAAATTTACTACCGAAATATGGAGTCAGTGGCCTCAGCTTTAAGAGCGCTACGTCCAATTTATTGTCGTCATAATCGTCCTACCAGATCAACAATTGAGCGTCTAGTACAAAATGTTCCCGTGCCAGTGAGATAAAGAAGTGCCCGTAGTGTCGAGAATATTGCTGCCGCTGAGGCTTCAGTTCAAGAAAGCCCAAATGTGTCTCTCACACGTCGTTCTTAAGCGTTGGGCATCTCTGTGACGTCGTTGTGGCGAATTTTGCGAAAAGATCTTTGCCTACATCCTTACAAGATCAAACTGACGCAAGAACTGAAGCCGCTTGACCACCATAAGCGTCGTATGTTCGTGAATTGGGCTGAGCAACAACTTGAAAATGATTCGGATTTTCATCGGAAAATCATCTTCAGCGATGAGGCGCATTTCTGGCTGAATGGCTTCGTCAATAAGCAAAATATGCGTTATTGGTCAGACAGCAGTCCACACGTAATCCATGAGTCATCATTGCATCCCGAAAAAATTACGGTTTGGTGCGGTTTATGGGCCGGCGGCGTCATTGGGCCGTACTTCTTCCGTGATGATCAAGACCGGCACATTACTGTGAATGCGAATCGCTACCGAATATTTTTCACACCAATTGGATAATATGGACTTGGAGGACATGTGGTTCCAACAGGACGGCGCAACAAGCCACACAGCGAATGCCACAATCAATTTATTGCAAACCAAGGATGGTGAACATGTTATCTCACGAAATGGCCCAGTCGATTGGCCGCCTCGGTCGTGCGATTTGACGTCGTTAGATTATTTCCTGTGGGGCTACGTCAAGTCTATGGTCTATGCCAACAAGCCAGCGGCGATTGATGAACTTCGTACGAATATCGAACATGAAATTGCAGCAGTATCGGCCGATTTATGCTTGAAAGCCGTCGAAAATTGTGTTCAGCGTCTGGACTTCTGCAAGCGTGCCCGTGGTGGCCATGCAAAAGAAATCGAGTTCCATACATAATGGCAACGAACGTACTTTCACAGGAATAAAGAATTTCATTGGTATCTAAAACCGGGTTTGTTTTACTTAAATAAACTTTTGTAGCGCTCTTATTGAAAAACCTGTTATAACCATGATTAATATAAAAGGTAGTGTTACAAGGACGGCTGACATTGCTTTCTTTCTTTTTTTGTTTTCTAAATACTAACAAAATTTCAATAAATTCTAAATAAATTCCACATAAAATTTTCTTTAATTACATAAAAAGTTATTTCCACAAATACAGTAATAGAAAAAAATGACTGACTGACAGAATTGTATGATACTAAAACATACAAATCCTACTGCCATCACCTGGTATAATTCAATAATGTCAAAACTGAATCGAGTAACAATGCAGGTAAACACCTTTTTGCCGTAGATAATCACGACATTATCATGATAAAAGAGTGCATGTCAACGCGCTATAAGAAACATCAATTGAAATTTAAAAGACATTTATTGAATCGTAAAACTTCAATTGAATTAATGATATAATTCAACTACAGAATGGAAACTAAAAAATCATTGTTGAACTCAAGTTAGGAAGTTTTTCCATAATTTAAACTTGAAATTTCATGAAACCAGAAACCAGAATACAAAATAACTTTGCCATAACAACCCTATAAATAATTTTGTTCCTGACATTTTCGCGGAGTTGAATACCTAGCAAATGAATAGTGAACAAAATTTTCGTTATTTAAATTTGTTATAGAATTTAAATTGCACAGCATAGAAACAGCGGTTAACCGATTCGTCTAAAATTTCGTCTTAAGTCAACGGTAAATTTTTATTAGCGGTGTCTGGTAGCGGTACACAATCGTTTATAATTTTTAGTATGGGAAATGAAGAAATTTTTAATTTCAACAGCTAGAATTTGATAGTCATTCGCATTAAGTTTAGACTAGCTTTATTTGTTTACTTTTCCAGTAAAAATTTGCAAGAATCTAATTTTGAAAGAGAAAGAACGATTTCACTCTCTTTATGAAAAATTGCACAAAAGATACGCGAACAACTTCCAGTAAAAATTTTCAAAGAAACAGCTGATGTAGTTTTATCCTTTGCTACATAAATTTTGGCTTGCAGTTAACATTACATATCTACTGTCACAGTGGTCTAATTATGACGTCATCGGTTCACCAGAAATTGCTGAATGCCACTGCACATGATTGCTTTTAATTTTCGTTCTAAATTTCAGTCATATATTAAATAAAATATTAAAAAACTAATTTGTACTTATTTCTACCGTTGTTAATTTATTTTTCACTTTGATTTGTTTACATAAAACAGCTGATTTCCAACAGCTGTTCTGTCGTGCAAATTTTTGTTGGCTAAAATTTCTTCAACCAAAATTTGCAAGATCTCTAACATTGAAGTGTCAAAATTTTTGCTCTCTGGCTCTCATTTTTTAGATTTTTGGAGTAAACGAAGTAAATTTTCAAGTAATCGAACTGAGCTACTATTCCATTTTCTTTCCACATACGTACATTTTGACAGATAGAAACTAATATGGAGCGGTCTCATATGGACTTTAAAGATGTTTTCCATCTTATGGCCAGTTCTTAAGTGGGTGGTTAACTATCGAATTACTTAATCGGATTATTTAATTAGAGGTTAACTTTGTATTTTCTTTTTTAGTGACGAGTTAATGTCAGCCGTCGTATTATTAACGTTTTTGGCAACCCTTGTATTTTTATTGGGAAAAACATCTGTTTTGAGCTAAATACCAAAACAACAAAGAGGAACAACCACATGGAATTATGTAAAAGAAGAAATAAATGCATAAAATCTAAGTAATTTTAACAAAACTATATAACAACGATCTAGGCTCGAAGTATGTGTACAAATACTCAAAACAGAAACATGTATTTTAGACAATCATACATTTATCATTTTGACAATCAGTAATATGATTGTCAAAATCATATGGCTCTGACTACAGGTTAATCAAGCAACATAGGGCGGTTAAATTTGTGTTAATCATTGACTGAAAAACACAATTCGATGTTTAACCACAATTTAACTAATAATCGAAGATGACCACTGACTGGAAAACTGACCATTATTTGAACTCGTGACAAGATCTTTACCATGATACAAATCATTTGAACAGCTGATTTAATTTTTGGTCTCAGTTGTCAAATTCATGTGTATTTTGTTTTTATACTCTTTTGTGTATATACGTTTGCATTTATTTTGACAACTGAAACGAATGAAACAAAAGCAAAATGCTTGTTGTTGTTGTCTACTATTACAAAAACACTGCTACTAAATTGCACAGGGTGGGCCAAAAGTCAACATAGGGTCTAAAAATTTAATAACTTTTCTTTTTAATAACACTCTGTAGTTATTGTATCAAGCTTTTTACAAAATCATATTTATCTAAGAAATCTCTCTGGAAAGATGGAAGATGCACTAATTATTGAACCATTTTTAAATCGAAATAATGTTTGATGATTTTAAAGCAAATGTCGAAATAGTTTTGGAATAGGTTCAATACAGTTTTAAAGTGCATATTATGCCAATTCATTAAATATTAAAATTAGATTTGAAATAAATTATTTACGAAATAAAATTAACATTGTTCAGCATTGTCCACCGCATTCTCTAGATTTGTCCCTTTTCAATTTTTTCCCATTACCGTATAAAACCAATGTGACCCGTTTCTAGCCCTTCGGCTTTTATTAATCTTTTGAATCCCAAATTTAAAACATTACGAAAACTGTTACAATATTGTCAATCCACCACCCACCCACCAACCAACCGCTCCTGGATGGGTTGGGTGCTCTCTCATTGTCCACGTTTGGAAAAATAACCCAAAGTATTCATTTCGAGTTCTTGTTCAACAAACCTTATGAAAAGTTTTTCAAGAATGCTGTGCCATGATGAGGATGAGCTGAAAATCTTCACTTAATTGCATTAAAATAAAAATTAACTCTTTTCGTGTCCTACCTCCCTTACCCGCCCGCCCACACTGCTTTAGATATACCCATAAACTGGTGAATATGCCAAAGGGATTAAGTACAAAGTAAACAGTGATGATGGGAAAAGCTTAACTCTGCCCGAATGGAACAGAAAGAACACACTTTCTTTTCATTACAAAACAAAAGCATAAATGACAATTTACATCTTTACAAATTAAATGGAAACGAAGTGAAAATTGGCTGAGTAGATGGCGGGTGAGTGGAGCTGCGATGGTTGCTCCTCCATCCAGAATCCTCGACACAGATTGCTTGATGCAGGAAGAATATGTACTCGCAGCAGAGAGACAGTGATGGGCGCTTTTGTTTGAAAAGTACTGACTTTAAAATGTAGGGAATACTTTATATTCACATTTTTGGCTTAACTGCATAAGGTTTCCTTTGTTCAAATCAAAACAAACAAAAAATAGATTGAATAGAATAGAGTAACAACTTGAAGAGCACCTAAACAAAAAGCGTGGACTAATAAACGATACCAATTTTCAGAGTATAAGGAAAAAGATGTAAACATAATAAAAACTTAATTAAATTCTCAACAATCATACAAAAAAAATCCAAGCGAGTAGAGAATATATTTTCCATAAAAAAAAATAAAGTTTCAAATGCTCTAAAACACAAATATTTAAAACTTTTATTTTTATATTAACATTTTTAAGCAAACGTCTGAAAAAATTAAGAAATCATAAAAGAATAATTTAAAATTGAACTTAAGGGATTAATAATGTATAGACATCTATTAGACTTTGGATGGCAAAAACATTAGAACGATAAAAATTGTGTAAATAGCACCTAAAAATCGATAACTGACTTAGTTATCGATGTATCAGAAGATTAGGCCGACACCTGTTTTGCCACCGGTTTCGTAAAGTAAAGCTTTATTCTGGGGTCGATCTTTGGCTGGGCATGAAAAATGCTAACTAAATGTTCAAAATTGTATAGATTTTTCAAACTTTAACATTTGATACCTTAAAAACTAAGCCAGATATCGAATAAGTTTATTTATTTTTATATAATTCAGACGTGTATAAAAAAGTGGTCAGCTCCTGGTACTTAGGACAACCTAACAAAGGCGGCGGGAAAACTCCTTAAAATTTGTTTTTGGTTTTTAGAACTTTTAAGAAACCGGGTTCCTGCAAGCCGACGTGGTACAACAGGGTTTTTTCCCGCAAAATCCAATCCAATCCAAAAGACAAATGCGATTTCAACACATTTATTGGTATTAGTTTGCAATATTGATGTTTATTTATATCTTTTAAATTTGTTGACAAGCAATTTGACGCTCTTTTACGTCATGAAATTTTTTCCCAAATAAAGCCCGGTAGTCAGTTTAAAGAAGTTTTCGTTGCTATAAAAAGTATATGTATACAAAATAACGAAAATTTCGCTCACTTTTCATTTGCGTGGTACACGGGGGGTTTCTATGGCACAGTTTATCGAAAAGGTACTAGGGAAATGATGTAGAATGAGCGACCAAAGAAGACATACATATTATAGACCATGCAGCAAACTAAGTTTAAAAGTGTTTGCTTGATACTAATGACAGCTAAATTATGTTTAATGCTGTTTGCATCGAACGAAAATACGCATTCCTTTCTATTTCTGTCCGTATCATGCCAACCAAAGAGTAAAATACCAAAGCAACTTGAAGTCGATGAAATGGCCTACTACCTCGTCGTCATTAAGACTAGACGAAGAGAGGCATATAGACTCTTTTCTATTGCTCTGTGGTAAAATACAAAATAAACTCGAACTCGATGAAAGGGCCTACTACCTAGTGGCCTTCGAGGGAACGTAAATAGAGGGATAGAAACTGTGGTTTTAACCTCAGAGAAATAGACAAGAGCCGCAAATAACATAAACATAATTTAGCTGTCATTAGTATCAATTAGACACTATTTCAACTTAGTCTGGGGTCAGACACGGCAATTTTACTTGCTCAAGTTTTTGGCAATTCTCTTTCGAACTTGCTTTCATGTTCACACAGTGAAAGTTTACTTGAACAATTTTTGCTTTCTTTAGCTTCCACGTTCTTGCTTTTTTCACATTCCATTTTATTTCAATTATAAAAAATTGAAGTGAAAGAAAATAATAAATAATAACGACATTAATTGATTGTATAGGAGAAGCTTTTTTTACTACTAACGTCAAACAAACCACTTTTGCTTTTTTTTATTACCCACAATTTTATGAACAACGAAACAAAAAATGAAAAGGAATGTCAAATTTTTATCTGCAGCCAACTTCGTTTAAAAAATTGCGAATGGGAAAACAAAACGAAATAAGAGTACGGGCAAGTCTGTACCCCTTTCCATTCCCTTTCCCTCTCTCTCCTATAAACTCAAGAATTGTGCAAGTAAAATTGCCGTTTCTGACCCCACACTTAGTTTCCTGCATGCTCTATAATCTCTATGTTTTCTTTGGTTTCTCATTCTACATCATTTCCCTAGTACCCTTTCGATCCCCCATAGAAACCCCCTGGTTCTAACACAGAACCTTTATGTTGTCTCGATGACGACGATTTTCATCGAGTTCGAGTTGCTGGCTATTTCATCGAGTTGCTGTTGTTTTTACTCTTTACTTGGACAATCAAATTTACTCTTTAGTTTCAATTTACATCAAAGGACCCTAAGTACCAACTCACACTGAAAGGTCCATAATTCCAACACAAGAACAGAAGGCTTTTTTCTTCCATGTTCTTTAACTTGCACACTCGCATTGTTGCAGTGCTTTGAGGTGAGTTGTACCATATCACACAGTTGCTTATTTTGTTTTTATTAACGAGAGAACAATAAATTGATGTAGTTAACTATTTTATTTTGTTTTGAATCAAATATTTACAATATACAAATTTATTTCCAAACAGTGTCAACAGTATTACAATTTTGCTCGTCACTATATGTATGGTGACTCTGCCAATCTCCCAGAAGCCCTGGGAACTCATTTTTTTACTGAAAACCGACAAGGCGTTTTTGACATATAACCGCTTAATCTATTCGTACCGGTTAATCGTACTCCCTAGTATTGAGCAAAGCCCCGTATTCGGTTCTTGGACATTTTCGCAAACATTTTTGTCATTTATCTAAACGAAAATTGTTGTTGCAAAGTAGTTACCACTCCATTTTGATTTTAATGCCTGACGTGTTACTTTTGTCTATCAAAATAATCAAATTGTACAATTTCTGTCGTAAATAATAATGCCCGGCATTCAGTTTTTGTGAAAATTTCGTTGCCATAAGAAGTACATACGTGTATAAAAAATAACGAAAATGTCATCCACCGAAAATTTCGCTCACTTTCCATTTGCTTGGTACCCTTTGCGAAAATTTCATAGGCAAAATCTATTACAGGGTTGTTACGCCGAAGATATTTCGCAGGAAAATAATTGTTTGGTAATTGTTTGGGACCGGAATTTTGACAATTTGATAATTTTAACAACCGAAAGCAACACGACATGCGATAAAAATAAAATGGAGCGCATAGAGGTATTATAACTCTCCGCAACAAAATTTTCCGTTTCGAGATAAATGACAAAATTTCTTAGGAAAAATTCGCAATAACTGAATAATCAATTAATCAAACAATTGTTTTTGTACGAATAACTTTGACATAACAACCCTACAATTGATTTTATTCACGAAATTTTCCAATAGTGCTGATCACGGCTGAACTAGTGGAGGTTGACGCAGTAGCATTTGCTGTAATTGTTTGTTGTTTTTTTCATGACTCTAACTCTCAAATTCAACACAAATCCATACGAAAAAAAAACAAAGTTAACAAAAGAGTATAATCACAAAATACACTGAATTTGACAGATAGAATCATAAGGAAGCAAAATCAGCTGTTCTAATGCGTCAACGTCTACTAGTTCAGCCATGGTGCTGACTATGAGACCGTAGAGAGAAAAGCTGCAGATAACACGAATAAAACTATCAGAAGCAAAAGTCACTGGCTGCTCGCGTATGCTGAAGATTTATATATTTTTCAGGATTGATAAGGAATCAGAAAAGTAGGTTTGGTAGTAACCGAGGACAAGACAAAATTAATGGTTTCCGCAGGCAGAACATACACCCGATTGAAAGAAAGGGTGAACTTGGATGACAGTTATAATATCGAGGTAGTGGACGCATGCGTTTACCTCGGATCTGTCGTAAACAGAAGCAACAACGTCAGCTTGGAAATCAAACAGAGAATTATGCATGTGCTTATTTCGATCTAAGCAAGCACTTCAGAGATAAGACACTTTCTCGAGAAACGAAGATCCAACTATATCAGACTCTCATGCCACGCTACCACTTTTGCTTCATGGCGCAGAATCCTGCGTCATATCGCATGTTGATGAAACACCACTGTGAGTCTCTGAGAGAAAAATGATCCGAAAAATGTCGACGACGGATGAATCACGAGCGCGGATGAACAAATACTCGTAGCGTGTTTATGCTGGCTAGGCCATGTCAGTAGAATGGATCAGAATGAAGCGGTGAGAAAGGTAATCGAAGACGTGCTCGAGGGATGTCGAAAAAAAATAGAACGACCAAGATTTCGCTGGAAAGACCAAGTGGAATATTGCCTGCGAGAGCTTGGTGTTACTAACTGGAGGAGAAAAGTTGAAGACCGAGTCGGTTGGAGAAACATGTTATCCTCATTTTGTAAGTCCCTTGACCCCTATAGGTTTTTTGAGGCCACCTAAGTAAGTATGTTGATTTTTGTGTTTCGGGATTACAAATCGTTTACACATCAGTTATTAGTTCATTGTGCGATCTCTTTAAAATCTTAACATACCCTAAGAAAAGTATAGCAGAATTTTGAAATAATTAGCAATATGAACTTGACAGTGGTATTTATAATATAAAAAATTAATAAATTTTAAATTAAACTAACAAAATGGTTCACTTTCTTATGGCCACCTTGCATAATAAGTATTTTCCAAGACCTACATACTACTTATACATAAATACGCACATATGTACATATATACATTTTTATTTCATACCACATTATCTTCACACATTCTGTGATTTCATTTAACAACATTTTCATAGTTTCCACACAATTGACGGAGTAAAGTCACAAAAAAACTGAACTTTGAACCAAAAAAGAGCCACATTTACGCATTTATTTCCCGTTACCTTCCATGACAACCCTTGTCCTATGCCTAAATTATGCGGCATTATGTTGCAACAGAAATCCACAGCATCATTACACATGCAACATCGGTCCATCATGTTGCTTATGTCGATGAAGTTGCTAATATATTTTGCATTAACTGGCTGCTCTCTTTTTTTTATCAATTGAGCTACTCAGATGCCAATTGATCTAACTCCACATTTTAACAATTTTGAGATTTTAATGATATTGAACCAAAACATGATATTGCCCTATTTAATACGGGATTTACACCGACCAAGTTCAACGCATTTCGAAGATTAACTACGTTAACCCAAAATATTACTCAATTTAATCTGTAAAATCTTAAGTTTCATTTCTAACCTCATTTTAAACTGGTGTACATTTCGATGCAACACTGTTAGTTACGAAGAAAATGCAACCATAATAAAAATATACACAAAAAATCAACTGTTTGATAGATAGAAGCCGATCCAAAATTTTTCGCCACGTCGCCGCCACCATCAGTTTTTTGAAGCACAAGCCGCCGCCGATATAATTTCTATTATTGGCTTAAAATGTGAACCGATTTTATCGACTGTCCAGAGTTGACCGACTGATCCAAGTTTAAAGGTTCAGTTATTTCAAAAATATCCCATATTTGTACAAAACTGGCAAAATTAATAGCCGCCAATTAATTTTTTTTGTTGTGCCGATGCGGTGTTGGCCTAAGCACGGGGTTGCCAACTGAAATGCCAATTGGGCGGTGTAAACGGAATAGATTAGAGAACAAGGTTATCGTTAACCAGGCCACGATAAACTTCAGTCTAATTGTGACCTTCATTATCATCCTATTATCATCCCCTTGAAGGAGTAATCAATATGTATTTTTGGACTTCACATTAGTTTTATATTAGAGTACGCAAAAGTCCCACAACTCTTTTCCAATTTTCTTTAGTTTGTGATTTGTGTAGTTAGTTCAACTTTCCTCTGAGTACCTCATATGTATATTTCATTCTTGTCGCCCTCCTGATCCTTCTGAATGCATTTCATTTGTTTAGTTGGCGTTTTCTTTTTCACTTCTTTTTATTCTTATGGTTTACTAGTTATCTGTGTAAAGTTTATATTTAGTTTTGCGAGTTTTTTGCCGATTTGGTTACAATTTTAGAATTGAAAAAAAAGTTTGAAAGAGGTCCAGGGAAAATCTTTTGGCTGCAAGCAGGCACTGATCGACTAAACGATTGGGCGACGTGAGTCATTAAATGTAGAAATATCAATGTTCAGAGCAGTTCGTTATATATAATTTTTTTTTATATCCTTTATATTTTCATAATTTTTGTGTGTCTGTCCTGTATTAAAACTGGGCGTCTCTAAACAGCTGACTACACGCTGAAAAACACGACCCTGGCAACATATTGCAGGAACAATGTATATGTTTGCGGCATTGTTTTCATGAATTAGAGATCTTCTGCTTTTTAGTTTATTTGTTGTTTGTTACGTTTTTGCTTTCAGCAGTCTTCATCAAACAAAGCCACATTTGGGTGACAAGAACATATATTATAACCTACGAATCATTGTGTCTCAAACACGTAATAGTGAATAGCAAACACAATGTTCTTGGACACAAGTATACTATATTTGCGACAACCTACAAACAACCAAACAACAAAAAATACATACTTTTTTACCGTGTATCTATCGATGTTCGAGGATGAAGTGGAAAATTAGATCAAAATTGGATGCAAAGCGACGTCGCTCTGCCGTTCACAAAATACTCCCAGCCATTTCATAGCCCCAGCGACGCAATTTCATATGTCGCTGCTTAGTGCGCGGACGCAATCTATGCTTGGTGTAGGACACAGTTGGGATCGGGAGCGAGTCTACGGGAGATTACTAAACGCTGCATCAACTTGTCGCCTGAATAGATTTTATTCTAAAGAGTTTTTCAACAGAGACGCTGCAAAAGTAATTCGATAGGGACAGCAAACGACGCCAAATTTTTTCCCGCTCTTTTGACATTTCTCTCCAGTAAGGTTTGCCATTTTATCATAGAAAGATATTCGAGCCAACAACGAGTCGAAATTATTAAAATTTACTACCGAAATTTGGAGTCAGTGGCCTCAACTTTAAAAGCGCTACGTCCAATTTATGGTCGTCATAATCGTCCTACCAGATCAACAATTGAGTGTCTAGTGGAAAAATTTGAATCCACAGGCACAGTACAAAATGTTCTCGTGCCAGTGAGACAAAGAAGTGCCCGTAGTGTCGAGAATATTGCTGCAGCTGAGGCTGCAGTTCAAGAAAGCCCATATGTGTCTCTCACACGTCGTTCTCAAGCGTTGGGCATCTCTGTGACGTCGTTGTGGCGAATTTTGCGAAAAGATCTTGGCCTACATCCTTACAAGATCAAATTGACGCATGAACTGAAGCCGCTTGACCACCATAAGCGTCGTATGTTCGTGAATTGGGCTGAGCAACAACTTGAAAATGATTCGGATTTTCATCGGAAAATCATCTTCAACGATGAGGCAGCGATCTGGCTGAACGGCTTCGTCAATAAGCAAAATATGCGTTATTGGTCAGACAGCAATCCACACGTAATCCATGAGTCATCATTGCATCCCGAAAAAATTAGGGTTTGGTGCGGTTTATGGGCCGGCGGCGTCATTGGGCCGTACTTCTTCCGTGATGATCAAGACCGGCACATTACTGTGAATGCGAATCGCTACCGTTCAATGATAACCGAATATTTTTTGCCCCAACTGGATGATATGGACTTGGAGGACATGTGGTTCCAACAGGATGGCGCCACAAGCCACACAGCGAATGCCACAATCAATTTATTGGAAACCAAGTTTGGTGAACGTGTTATCTCACGAAATTTCCCAGTTGATTGGCCGTCTCGGTTGTGCGATTTGACGCAGTTAGATTATTTCCTGTGGGGCTACGTCAAGTCTATGGTCTATGCCAATAAGCCAGCGACGATTGATGAACTTCGTACGAATATCGAACGTGAAATTGCAGCAGTATCGGCCGATTTATGCTTGAAAGCTGTCGAAAATTGGGTTCAGGGTCTGGACTTGTGCAAGCGTGCCCGTGGTGGCCATGCAAAAGAAATCGAGTTCCATACATAATGGCATCGAACGTACTTTCACAGGAATAAAGAATTTCATTAGTATTTAAAACCGGGTTTGTTTTATTTAAAAACAACCTTTGTAGCGGTCTTATTGAAAAACCCGTTATTTCCCTGGCGACGCTCTCAGATTTCATGTTTTTGGCCTTCAATTATTACCACATTTTGTAAAAATGTGAAGTGTTACCAACCATTTAACCACAATCCGTGATAATTTTCAGAAACTTCAGATTTTTTCAAAAAAAAAAAAAATTATATAAAGTACAATAGAATAAAATTCACTTGCCAAACTAACCCTTTGATGACCACAGGCAAGTATGTTTGCCCTAGGGGTTTTGACACATATAATTGTACATTTAGGGGAATGTATCCATGGGTGATTTGTAGTTTTTGTGATCAGAATTGGCTAACTATATCATTCGATTTAACGCCGTTTGACGTATTTCTTTCAGTTTTTTTGAAGCGTAAGGTTTATGCCCGCAAGCTCACGACCATCCACGCCTTGAAAGATAAAATTGAGCGCTCTATCAACGAAATTCAGTAGCATTTATGAAACACAGTCACGGAAAAAATCGACAATAAAAGCGCAGTTGACAAGTTTTATCGCTCGTCGCTCCCTCTCTCTCTCAATTATGTTCGCTAGTGATTTTTGGAGTCGCATTCGCTTGGGATGCTAATTGTGTTTCGACACTTATGTAGCATTTAGACCGCAGTTAACCTTGTTCTCTAATCTTTGCCGTTTACACCACCAAATTTTTAGATTAAATCGGCATTAGAGGTGGCAACACCGTGCTTAGACCAACTCCGCGCCGAGACAAAATTAAAGCAGACGGCGGCACAACACAAAAATTTAATTGGCGGCTATTGAATTTGCCAATTTGGGATGTTTTTGAAATAACTGAGCCTTTTAAATTGGATCCGGCGGTCAAATCGGGTCAGTCGATCAAATCGGGTCACATTTTAAACCAATAAGAGCCAATTATACCGGCGGCGGCGTGAGCTTCAAAATATTTTTGGTGGCGGCGACGCGTCGTAAAGTTTTTGAACGGCTTCCGTCTCATAGACGACCAGAAGATGTGCGCAACTTGGCAACCCTGGTAAAAGAGAACCTAAAAGTGCTAGGAGTTCACTCAAACGCATTTCTCTCTCGCGTCATATCTTGCTTATTTCATACTTTTTGCATAGTTTGTATAATTTTACTTCAACATGGTTGGAATTTGTATAGTTATATACAATAACACTATCAAAAAGCTGCTCGTGTATTGAAATATTCAATGAAGAGAGTAAGAGAGAGAGTAGAGAAGTACTAGGGTTTCACTCGTTTTGTTTGTTGGCATTTGAGTGAAGAGAAATTTTGACTGTCTAGTCAAACAGTTGATTGTTGTTTGTATTATGGTAGTAATTAAAAGTGTTGCATCAAAATGTACAGCAGTTTAAAATTAAGTTACAAATTAAACTTCAGAGTTTACAGAATAACCGCCTTATTCATAAAAAGTTGTGGTTTGGGAGACGTTTTTTTGTATGATAAAGTTTATCAGATAAACTGTCTCTCAAACCTCTCACAACTTTTTATGAATAAGGCTGTAAAATTGTATGAGTAATCTTTTGGGTTAGCGCGGGTTAACAGAGTTAACCTTTGAAATCCGTTAATCTTGGTCGGTATAAATGCCGTATTACGCGGCTAATGTGACTTATGATTTGAGGTACTCAGAGGTCAATTGACGTAAGTGAAGAGAACTTGACAAGAACTAATGCTATGCATGAAAATACTTCATAATTAATCCTTTATTTTAAATAAGACAAGACAATATTAAGATGTTTTAGTTCTAATCATAGATTAAACCAACTCGCCCTTGCTTTTTTGACTGAAGGGAATAGAACGTCTGGAAGTGGCAAGTTTAAACGTCAAGAAAAGAATTCCGTAGCTGAGGTTTGATAAACGCAGCCAAAATTGTTATTGTGATTGTGCAAAATATGTAACTATGTATATGAACATCGTGAATGCACAAAATAAAAAAAGGAGGTTTTTGGTGGATGTTGAAGCTAAACAGCTTATAGACGTTCGATTCTTCTCGGAAGTAGCATAATGTAAAACGTCGGCTGAGAGAGTTGGAGTATCTCGTACATGTTAATTGCATTAAAATCTCAAAATTTTTAAAATGTGGATTTAAAACAATTGTGCCATGTTGATGTTAAACCATTTCCTATTAATATTCAATACAAAAATTGGAATTTAAATTCAACAAATATAATTTGAAATCCAAAAGAAAAATAAGATTACAGTCTTCTGAATTGCAATTGATATCTTCTATTGCACGCTGTTTTAATGAAGTGGAAGACTTCCTTTTAGGAGGCGTGGTTGAAGGCCTTCTAGGAAGAGAAATTACATATAAAACGTTTTCATTTATCAAATCTTTCGCAGATTAGTTTGATGCTGAACATGATGAGTAGTATTTTTCATGCATTATATTTTAGATGTGAAGAGGTATTGGGTAAAATGCTACTCTTCTAAAAATTGTTCCCTCCTCAGAGTGCGTACATATTAAGGCATAAACGTCCCGTACATGGAAATACCCAGAGGAGTTGTAATTTGAATGTTGTTGTGTTTTATGCCAGAAAGTGGGTGAATTTTTTCGTTCATACTTCGGAACACTAGTTTTCAAATTTCTTCAACTTAAAGCGAACCACAGACTTGTCATTCATGAACATTAGCTAACTTGATAACTCGATAACTTGTGATCTGTCTGATGAAATTGAAAAAATATTAACAAAATATTTTGTGAACATGATAGTGATGCGAACAACTTCGATTACATTCTGTTTTGGTATCTAGAAGGGCGGTAAACCGACAATAAATTTCAGCGATAGCTGATATTCATGCTCAAGTCTGTTTGTCGCTTAAGAATACCCAGTGTCTGGGTGATGCGCCATCGCTCTCTGGTTAATGTTGAGAAGAAATCTTAGAGAATATTCGAGTATGATTTTTTCCATGAGATCTAAAAATCGAATGATTTTTGCTAACAGTTTTTCACAACAAAAAGTCAAAATTGAGGATCCCTCAAAAATGATAAAGTTAGGACATCCTTTTGTAAAAATCAACTCGCTGGACTTTTCTTTAATCTTTGTATGAAATTCAACCACTGTGCATAGGACTTCTGGCCGATTTTGTTACCCTGACACATCCAATACATAGTTACATACAAGATGTGTTAGAAATAAGAAACTGAACAAAAAAGTAAATATGTGTATATGTATCTATTTACATGCATACATACTTGCACATATAAAATACTACTCTATGGCTGCCATGATAAAGTTTTGTGGATTCTTTTCTATTATTTTTTTTTTCGTTGACTTGGGAAAAACTTTGTTGCCAAACGAAAATTTTCCTGATTTCTGACTTCATCAGTTAGTTGGATGGTTTGGGCTATGAAAATGTTTTTGGCAGACTTTATTTTTTTTTTGTGGGATCAGAGGAAATGTTCTGGCGTAACAGCAACAACAAGACCAACAAATTGAAGTTGACGTGTTTTGAAAATAATCGAAATTTTGTTTGAAAAGTTATAATGTGAGTTGGAGATTTGAAAATTAAGGGTGGATATTATTTTTACGTAATAGTGTATGTACAGAAAAGCAAAAGAAATCCTCAAAAATTTGAATATTTCATGTTTAACTGGCGAACAGGCAAACAATTTAGATTTTGTAAGATTTTGAATAATCATGACATTTGTTAAATCATAACTTTTAGTTGTCTTAAAGCTGTGCTTTAAAGTGTGTATTTTGTGAATATTTAAACTATCCTCGAAAGTATTTGAAAAATATCAGTTGAATATTCTCTTCAGTTAAGTTTTAATTAAGGATACAATAAATACACTAGTCTATGAAGGAACATAGCTGATAGGTTTACAAAATTTTATAGCATACTATTAGGAGTCTGTCATAAAAACTGATAAAAATAGTAATTGAACATTAATTTGCTATAGTATAGGAAAAATATTGATAAAAATGGGACAGGGTTGATTTTGAATATACCAGAAGATTTACTGTTTCTGTATACTTTATTAACGGAATATCCGCTAAAATAGAGTGTTAGATTCCAACATGGACAGATTTAGGTTACTTTTATTATGTTGCAATGGTTAGTCGGCCGTCGGTGGTTCAATGGTTAGTGTACGCGGCTCTTGCACATGAGATCATGGGTTCGATCCCTGCTCTGATCACCTTCAATTTCTTTCGACGGCGGTCACCTCGCTTAGTGACGGCTACACTATCGAGTACTTAGCTATGAAAAGGCTTCTCAAAATACCGTTCGGAACTGGTGTAAAACTGTAGGTCACAATCAGTGTGCGTAAAACTAGAACACGCACAGCTCACTGGTTTGTGAGAAGCTCTCCGTAATCCCTTCAAGGGATGTAACGGGAAACCATTTATTTATTTTTATTATGTTACCACCTAGTCTCAAACAATGACTATCAAATCAGTGACCTGTAGACAGGCAATACTGAAAGAGTTCCAATATCTATCG
Source organism: Phaonia tiefii (assembly GCA_963931995.1). Lineage (NCBI taxonomy): Eukaryota > Metazoa > Arthropoda > Insecta > Diptera > Muscidae > Phaonia > Phaonia tiefii. The sequence goes on from OZ008367.1 coordinate 18,802,613, forward strand.
CTATACATTAAGGTATGGCTTCGCTTTTATTTACAGGTGTCGCAATCATTGGGTACACTTCTCTGTTGCAAAGAAATCCTTAATTTAGTTTTAAAGCATTTTCTAAATTTTCAGCATATTTTCATCATTCATATTCTTTTCCTACTTTTCTACCCTTTTAAAGGTAAAATTTTTTCCTTCTCGTTTTGAACATAACGCGTCACTTCCGGTTTCTGGAGGATGGGCTAGCAAAACGTCACTTCCGACAGATTATAAGGGTAGAGGAAAAAGCCATAAAGTATCTTAAATCTTCTTATTTGTGAAACAAGAAATGTAATTTATGGATTTTCACAGTAATTAATGGTGCAAAATGGGAGGAGAGAATAAAAAGGATGCGTCATTTTTTGTTGGACTAAATTTTAAAGAGTGGAAAGTATATAAGTAATAATATTAAAGGAATCAATAAATATTTATTTCAAAAATTAATTAAAGTTTTGGGGTACAATACATGTTAACGAAAATTACTCTATAGAATTCAAACTACAACTCAGAATTTATTATTATTAGTTCTATTTAAACACACATATTGGAAGCAATCTCCAAAAGTTTCGAAGTGACTAAGATTAGTGATGGGCACGAGTCACGTTAATGCCGTGAGCCATGTGAATCACACGTGAATATAAGTAGGATCACAATTTGATCACGAGAGAGTGCGTGAACGTGAGTAGTGGAAAAATCTTCGTTCATGAGTGATCATCTCTAAATCAAATCAAAAATTCGAAGAACTCCCAATGTATACCGAATAATATATTTATTAGTGCAATCTGTGGGCTAAAGGCTTCCTCGGGCAATACAGTTAAAAACAAAAAAACAATGCCTAAATTTCACTGTCACTAGAATCAGGTGCAAGATCTAATGAACGAATTCGTGGGATTAACCTACAAGACAGTTAGGTGCAACACCATGAAATTGATAGTGAAACAGTCGACCAACTGAAGGTAGAGTAAGGCGAGAACAACGTCGTTTTTTTCTGAAACAGACATGTGAACTGGCCTACTAATTTAGGTGACATAAAGCCTTTGGACTGGTTTTAGTGGGAGAATTTGAAGTCATTGATCTATATCACATGGTGTATGCCAGCGTTAAGATCTATCATTTAACAAGATATTCATATAGTTTGTACCAAAAAATGATCGAGAACGTTGCTGTGATGCTCCAAAATTATTGCTTAATGAAAGAATATGATCTGCCTACGCCATTAAAAAAAAATCGAATAATTTTCCACAAAACTTAAAGTTCAGGAATTGTATTTGAAATATTCAATTGTTATTTAAAGTCCTTCAATGGAAATTAAAAAAATACTACTCATATCATATTGGGTAATTCTTTGAATTCCAATTGATCTTTTTTTAAATTCAATTGTAGAGTTTTGAATTTAAATTGCGGTCGCTTGAATTTCAGTTTATGTCTTTTGAATTTCAATAGATACAACTGAAATTGAATTGGTTGTGAATGACGCTCCACTTGATATATTTAAAATTCCTATTGATAAAATTTGAATATGAATTGATTTTGTTTAAATTCGAGTTGATTTATTGTAAATATGAATTGATTTATTTTAAATTTGAATTAATTCTCATTAAAAAAAAATGGTTTCCCATTACATCCCAGGGAGGGATTGGGGAGCGCTTCTCACAACCAGTGAGCTGTTCGGTTTCTAGTTTTATACTCACTTATTGGGACCTACAGTTTTACACCGGTTCCGAACGGTTTTTTGAGAAGCTTTTTGCATGGCTAAGTACTCGATAGTGTCGCCGTCACTAAGCGAAGTGACCGCCGTATAAAGAAATATTAGGTGGTCTAAGTAGGGATCGAACCCACGTACTCATGTACAAGAGTCGCGCACACTACCATTGCATCACCGATGGCCACACGTTAGAGCATTCCTAAAAAGTTAAATACGGAATCTTGTTACTGGTAACTGTTACTCGTTACTATTACTGGAAAATATTCTTACAATCACTGGGATGTGCACTTTCTAGTTTTCACCCACTGAGTGGGAGCTCCAGTTTTACACGGGTGCCGAATTGTTTTTGATAACTATTTTTATGGATAAATCCTTGATAGTGTCGCCTTCACTAAGCGAGGTGACCGTCGTCAAATGAAATGTAAGGGATCGAGTCCATGTTCTTGTGGTCAAGAGTTGCGTTCACAGATGAAATTATAGTTTCTATTACCATTGTCCTTGTTTTGGTCCGGTTTCATTTCAAATGCAACCCTGATCGCATAACTTCTTTAAGCAAAAATCAAAACTTGATAAAAATCTAACAGTTTTTGCAGCGCCCATCGATTTACTCAGAGGCGTGGCATAAAGTGCGGGCCAGTTCTTTTTTAAAGATCGAGAAAAAATCGGAAAATATTGTAACAAGGGAACTTTTTTTTGAGATAAAAAGCTCTTAAATAAATGATTGATTGCACATGAAATAAACTGGTTCAAAAAATATGTATGGATTTCCTTTCACTATGACGGGTGTAATCTATCCATACAGAAGTAGATAGATAGAATAGATCCATCTTTTTACGTTCTCTCGATGAGGTAGTGGGTCATTTCATCGAGTCGATGGGCGAGAGAACGATAAGCAATCAAAAGCAAACCATGCAGCAAGCTAAGTTTAAATAGCGTTTGATTGGTATTAATGAAAGCTAAAATGGCAGCGGGAGCAGAGTGAGAGAACCGAAATGTGCAGGATGAATGGTGAATCCCGAAAGTTTTTCCAGAGGGTAAGAAGATCGGCCAACGGGCCTAATAATGGGCTGCCCCCCCTGCAAGAACCAGAATGGGAATCTGGTGACTGAGAAGCAGTGTGTGCTCAAAGTGTGGAGAGACCACTTTTCAGCACTACTCCACTCAGATTCTTCCACTGAAGGTCAGGAGGTAATGATAGTGGAAGATAGTATAGATTGTACCCCCCCCCCCCCCCAACCAAGACGAGATTGGAACGGCGATCTCCCGCCTGGAGAATAATAAAGCCGCTGGTGCGGATGGCCTACCCGCTGAACTTTTTAAGGCAGGTGGCGAAGGACTGATAGCCCACATGCATCAACTGATATGCGGTATATGGCTGGGGGAATCTATGCCCGACGATGGGAGTCTCAGTGTATTATGTCCTGTATTCAAAAAGGGTGATCCGTGTGTCTGTTCCAACTATCGCGGTATCAGTCTTTTATCCATCGCGTATAAGGTCTTGTCGAGCGTATTATGTGAAAGACTAAAGCCAGTTATTGAAAACCTGATTGGACCTTATCAGTGTGGTTTTAGACCACACAAGTCCAATATTCACTCTACGCCAAATCCTGTAAAAGACCCACGAAAAGCAAATCGATACATACCACCTTTTTGTCGATTACAAAGCTGCTTTCGATAGCCCCATACGGGGATAACTGTACGAAGCTATGTGTGAACTTGGTATTACGGCAAAACTGATCCACCTCTGTAGAATGACGCTGACCAACACCAAATCAGGAGTGAAAGTAGGGAAACCATTCTGTACCAAGCGAGGACTTAGACAAGGCGACACACTTTCGTGCAATCTCTTCAACATCTTAATGGAGATAATAATGAGAAAGGCTGCAGTAAATACCAACAAGACCATTAACACGAAATGCCATATGTTGCTCGCGTATGCTGACGACATAGACATCATTGGGCGAAATTTGCGAGAGGTTACTGCAGTATTTTCAAGTATCGAAAAAGAATCAGCGAAGGTGGGTCTTGCTGTTAATGAGGGCAAGACAAAATTGATGGCGTCAACGACTAGAGAAACCTCTCGACTTGGTCCGCACTTGATCGTTGACAACCGATTTAATTTTGAAGTGGTAGATGAATTTGTCTACCTTGGATCCGCCGTGAACAAGGACAACAACGTCAGCCTGGAGATAGATAGGAGAATTGTGCTTGCAAATAGATGTTGTTTTGGGCTCAGCAAGCAGTTTAGGAACAAAGCCCTCTCTCGACGGACAAAAGTCCAGCTATATCAGTTTCTCATTTCTCTCTCTCAAGCGGATGAAAAACACCTGGGAGTTTTCGAGACAAAAATTCTCCGTAAAATATATGGTCCTGTTAGGAATAACGGCGAGTATCGACATCGCTGGAACGCAGAGCTATATAATCTGAATTCTGACGTGGACATAGCTAGACGAATCAAAGTGGGCCAATTGCGTTGGATAGGCCATGTTATCAGAATGGATGAAGATGAGCCAGCGCGAAAGATTTTTGATAACGTACCCGATAGAAGCAGGAAAAGAGGACGACCAAGACTCCGCTGGGAAGACCAGGCAGAAGAATCCCTCCGTATCCTTGGTGTTATCAACTGGCGAGAAAAGGCGAAGGATAGAGCCAGTTGGAAGAATATGTTGAAATTTGTTTAATTTGTTTGTTTAATTAATATACGTAGGACGTCTGACCTCATGAGGTTCTAATATAGTCAATAAAAGTAAGTAAAGTAAATTATGTTTTATGTTGGTTGCAGCGACGTAAATAGGCGGCATTCCCTTATATTTCCGCCCATTTTATGTCCAGGAAACGAGATAAATACAACAGCAACTCGAACTCGATGAAAGAGAGGGATAGAGACTCTTGTCTATTGCTCTACAAAGCTTCAAAATTATTTACAAGACGCTTAATGGTTGACTTGCCCGGCACTAGAGTGTCCAAAACCGAAACCGAAAAACCGGTTAACCGGTTGTTTTTATATTAAACATGTGCCGGTTTTTTAAAAATCGTAATTTTCGAACAAACCGGAAACCGGTTATTTGTCGTCGGTTACCCGGTTAATCGGTTTTTTCTCAATTTGTGTTAATATCCTTAACAGAATTAATAATAATACATATAATTTTCGAATTTTGATGAAATTTTGGAATTAAGAAACTTGATTTCAATTCTCAAATATGATTTTATGCTGCACTAAGTTGTAAATGATATTTCCACACATACTTTTATTCAAATTTCAAAATGATTTTATGACGAATAATAATTAATTAAGAGTTAATTAAGCTTTTCAAATGTGTCAAACTTAACAAGATTTTCATACATGAACTTTTTTTCAAATTTGAATCAGATTTTCGAATTGAAATCAGTTTGACGTGAATTTGAATAAAACTTTTAAATTTTATATTAAACACACATTCCAAATTGGAATCTAATCAAAAAATGTATTTAGAATTTAAACATAATTGTCATATTTTAATAGAGTTGTGAAATGTTGAGTTTTAAATACGAATAAGTAAAGGGTTTTTCAACAGAGACGCTACAAAAGTAAATCGATACCCTGCAAACCACGTCTACCAAAAAGTATGCGAAAGCACCAACACACTAAAACAATTTTTCTTCGCTACTAACACATGCTAACCGCATTTCTGGCACAATATTTGGAAGATCTACCAGAAACTCTACCAGTAACAGAGAAAGCGCTATGGAATCTAGTATGCGTGAAAACAAGATGAACAATCACATGTATTCACATGTACACAATTTTAATTGGGTAGAATTGTCACGAGCATGTGTATTTTTCAAATAAGACTTCCTGGTAGAATACCAGATATATAACACGGTAGATTTCTGGTAGTTGGTTTGCAGGGTAGGGACAGCAAACGACGCTATATTTTTTCCCGCTCTTTTGACATTTCTCTACAGTAAGGTTTGCCATTTCATCATGGAAAAATATACGTGCCAACAACGAGTCGAAATTATTAAAATTTACTACCGAAATTTGGAGTCAGTGGAGTCAACTTTAAGAGGCCTCAACAATTAGCGATGAGGCTCATTTCTGGCTGAATGGCTTCGTCAATAAGCAAAATATGCGTTATTGGTCAGACAGAAATCCACACGTAATCCATGAGTCATCATTGCATCTCGAAAAAATTACAGTTTGGTGCGGTTTATGGGCTGGCGGCGTCATTGGGCCGTACTTCTTCCCTGATGATCAAGACCGGCACATTACTGTGAATGCGAATCGCTACCGTTCGATGATAACCGAATATTTTTGGCCCCAATTGGATAATATGGACTTGGAGGACATGTGGTTCCAACAGGACGGCGCCACAAGCCACACAGCGAATACCACAATCAATTTATTGGAAACCAAGTTTGGTGATCGTGTTATCTCACGAAATGGCCCAGTCGATTGGCCGCCTCGGTCGTGCGATTTGACGCCGTTAGATTATTTCCTGTGGGGCTATGTCAAGTCTATGGTCTATGCCAACAAGCCAGCGACGATTGATGAACTTCGTACGAATATCGAACATGAAATTGCAGCAGTATCGGCCGATTTATGCTTGAAAACTGTCGAAAATTGGGTTCAGCGTGCCCGTGGTGGCCATGCAAAAGAAATCGAGTTCCATACATAATGGCAACGAACGTACTTTCACAGGAATAAAGAATTTCATTGGTATCTAAAACCGGTTTTGTTTTATTTAAAAAAACTTGTAGCGCTCTTATTGAAAAACCCTTTATTAAACACACATTCCAAATTGGAATCTAATAAAAAGAGTTATTTAAAATTTAAACATAATTGTTAATAGAGTTGTGAAATTTGGAGTTTTAAATACAAATAAGTATGTGAAATGGTCGGTAAACAAATGTATTGTAAGTGCTACACGTGTAATTTAATTCAAAGCAAAAAAACGAAAAAACCGGTCCCGCCGGTTTTTGCCAAAATTAAAAACCGATAGTCGCTTTCTTGAAAAATTGATTTCCCGAACAACCCGAAAACCGGTTTCTTGAAAAATTAATTTTTCGAACAAACCGAAAACCGATTTTTAAAAATTGCCGGGTTTTTGGACACTGCTCGGCACATTATTTATTTATTTATTTATTTTATTTATTTATTCACACTTGTAATTTGAAGCCTTTCGGCCAATTCAAATAAATTACAAAAGAACTACTCCATTTATAACACGCATTATATGTTTTCATTAAATAAGAATTTACATAACAATTATATCATTTAATTAAATAGCAAGATCAAAAAACTAGTTGATAACAAAGTTAAATTAGAGATTATATAATTCATGACTAATAATAATTCAGAGTTCCCAAAGGTGTTTTCAAATAGAAATTCAAATAGAAAACTACACAAGCAATAGAAAAATACAAAAAAATTCTTCGCGTTTTTGCAATTGAACAATTATTTAGATAAAATAACTTTTAATAACTTCAACACGTTGTTGGTGGGTTAGATGCTCCATCATAAATTGTTATCGATTGCTCTGGACAAATGTAAATGGCGGTCAAAAACATTGGCCTGGAACATAAAAAACATCCTGTAATAAAACAACTCATTCATATAATTTTAGAATCTTTTAAAGGTATCTCAAATCCTCAACCGCCTTACCAAAAAACCCTTTGCTAAGTAACATTATCCTGTTAAATTTGTTTGCTTTGTTTAACTTTTAACTAAAGTCCCTTTTGATTTCCGCGGGCTGTCTAATAATATTACGATGATTATAATAATAGCAAAGGAAATATTTACTCGACAGGATTCGGGGCATAAATAGCATATTGCCTTCCACAAAATGGGGCCTACTCATTTTCCACAAGCTAGCTATATCAAAATTTTAAAAACAAAATTAATTTTACACCAACCTTCTTTACTTCCTACAAAAACATGTAGATGATTTAACCCTTTTCGGCTGAAATATATGAATGGTTGACCTATGACCCTCATCAGCATTTACCGCACAATGGCAAAATGTTAAGCATATTTGGGAATGTCCAAAGTTTTGCGGTGGGGGTGGGGGGCGGCAACAAATATTGTCATAAATAAATTCATTAACACAGACTAAGTAATTTGTCTAAAGTTTGTCGTAGCAAAAAAAAGAAAAAAAAAAACGAAAAAAAGACAGCAATAATGATAATGAAACAGTCATAAATTTGAAATATTCATAAATTTTTTTCGACCATCATATCCTTCTTACGACGAAGAAGTACACAGCAAAAATATAAAAAAAACACTCATTAAAATTTGATAAAAGTACTTGCAAGGAGTAGAAAGTAGAACCCAATTCTTGCTACTTCCTCCCCTTGGAGGACCACTTGATGCTTTTGCTTTTAATTAGTATTAACTTATTGTCGTTACGTTCTGTGGAACACCACTTACCTCCATAAAAAGAAAGCCATTACAATCAGGACGATGCCGAAGCAGCTGAAAATGATGCCAACCAAAACCGCCAAATTGTAATCATTGTGGGATTGACGCAACAGCGGTTGGATCTTTTCACAATTGGGCTGAAGACCAATCTGAAAGTAATAAAAACAAAATACAATGTTATAAATGTTATAAATGGACAAAAGTAAACAAATTAAGTTATTAATGTTTCCAACAACAGGACCTTTGGATTAATTAAAAAAGTACAAGTTTTAAATGCAGCCATTTATTTTGCTCTCTATAAAGACATTTTAAATATTTAAAATTGGGTTTTTATTATGAAAACAAAAAAAAAAAAGAAAACAAAAACCCAACTCTTCCCCTACCACCTATTCATCACAGGGGCATGTGAAAAAATTGACCGTCATAAATTTCTTGCATTTATAAATAGGCAAAACCGCTCTTCTAAAGCTGTTCATTGTTTTTCAAGACGGTTTCTTGTTGTTTTTCTATGCTAGGAAACGGAAATTATAAACTTGTATACAAACGGAAAACGGAAACTAAATACACTCACACACATAGAAAATGCAAATGCGAAAAAAGAAGTGAAAAGAAACCGAATGCGCAACGAAATGGAAAATATAATTTATATGAAAAGAAAATACAAGCTTAACGCTTAACAAAACACGGCGCACAAACAAACAAGGCGCAGCGTTGCACCTGGTTTGCAACAATATGCTTTATGTTTGATGGCTGCGTCGCGACGCGTCGTGTCCTGGAATTGCATTCGTTGCACTATTTCCGTTTGGTTCCTAGGAAACCTCCACTTTTATTGTGTCACCGAACACAAATGCACGTAGAGCCTTAATGGTTATGGAGGTAATTAATCTTAATACGAACTTCTATCTCAATTCACTTTAATGTTAAAGGATTATATTTTTTTCACCAAGGCTTAAGATACCTAATTAAATGTGTATTTTTTTGTTGTTTGGGTGCAAATATAGTGTGTTTGTACCTTGTAACAAATATATTATGCTTGTGCCCAAACATATTGTGTTTGATATTCAACGTAACATGTTTGGGCCACAATGATTAATAGGTTATAAGATATGTATTTGTGATCAAAATGTGGGGTTGTTTGTTGAAAACTACTGAAAACAAAAACATGACTGGAACTAAAGAAAAACGGCAGCAGATCTTCAATTCACGAAAAGAATGCTTGCAAACATGTACATGGTTCCTGCAATATGTTGCTGGGGCCGTTATTTTTCAGCGTGTACAGACACAAAACTAATTGTTTGATAAACGGTTGCAGCAAACGTAAATTCGGCTGTTGCCACCGAATTGCAGTCGGTTGTGGCGACTGAATTTGATTCTACACAACTGAAATACGGTCGATGCAACCTCTAATATATTGTGACAGTTTGTAATGCGGTTGTGGCAACCTTTATAGCTTTTGTAGCAGCTTCGAATTCGGATGTGATGACATCTAATGTGGTTGTGATTATTTTTTCTGTGGTTGTGACAGAGTGCGCAAAACCGAAACCGAGATACCAGTTTTCCGTTTTTAGTCAATAACCATGTGACGGTTTTAAAAAAAAAACTAATTTTCGAACAAACCGAAAACCGGGTATTTGATGTCGTTTAACCGGTTTTTGGAACAAAGTTTCTTTAAATAAACAATTTTTGTTTTAACGCTATTATGCTACATCCCACTATTATCAACTATTTTGTTTACTTTTGCTTTGGGTTGTATCTAGAATAACGGCTTGGATCATAGAGAAATAAATTAACTAGATGTCTCGCATAAGTTGGGAAATTTCTTGTTTAACGGGAAGTTTTAACCGCTTCGCAACAAACCATGGTACGATGAAGAGTGTCGCATTGGAAATTATGAAAAGAACGCTACACGCATGGCAATGCTTCAGTCAATTGCAACGCGAGCTGCGACTGAGCGGTGTAGGGAGCAAAGAAAGTCTCTTTAGGCGTAAGAAACGGCAGTGGAGAAAGCGCGAGAGTGAGAAAATTGAGGCATATAGAAGGAAGAACGAAGCCTGAAAATTCTACCAAAAAGTCAAAAACGGAACAAATAGACATGGTTCAGGGCCCCCTTCAGTAAAGACAAGGACGGAAATCTCATCGCAGATGTGCAGAGTATGTAGGGAATATGGAGAGATCATTTCTCCGCGCTACTGGTACCTGAGATATCCAATGACGATGGGACAATCGATCACAATATGGACGACGACGCGATTGCCCCCCTCCTAACCAAGACGAGGTCAGAACAGCTATTGCCCGGCTTATGAACAATAAAGCCGCAGGAGCCGATGGATTACCGTCGGAGCTGTTTCAGGCTGGCGGCGATGAGCTGATCAGGTGCATGCATCAGGTCATTACCAAAATTTGGTTAGATGAATGCATGCCCGGCGATTGGAGTCTCAGTGTACTATGTCCCATATTTAAAACAGGTGACCCGAGTCTATATATAAGGTTCTATCAAGCATAATGTGCGAAAGACTAAAACCAATTATCGCTGACCTGATTGGAGCATACCAGTATGGCTTTAGGCCTGGAAAATCGACAACCGACCAGACCTATCATCTATTTGTCGATTATAAGGCGGCCCGATACGGGGGAAACTTTACCAGGCAATGTCTGAGCTTGGTATTCCTGCAAAACTCATACGCCTTTGCAGGATGACCCTGACGAACACCAAATCCGCAGTGAAAGTAGGTAAGGATCGTACCGAACCTTTAGAAACTAAGCGAGGCCTCAGACAAGGTGACGCCCTATCGTGCGATCTCTTTAACATCCTAATAGAGATTATTCTGAGAAAAGCTGCTGTCAACATGAATAAAACCATCAGCAGCAAAAGTCACATGCTGCTCGCGTATGCTGATGATATAGATATCATAGGGCGTACAATTAGAGAAGTTACTGTGGTTTTTTCGAGAATTGAGAAGGAGTCAGCAAAAGTGGGTCTGACGGTAAATTACGACAAGACAAAATTAATTGTTTCAATGAATAGGGCCTCCAAGTAATTAGACCAAAGCTTGGACGTTGATGACCGTTATAACTTCGAGGTAGTGGACGAATTTATGTACCTCGGATCTGCCGTAAACAGCCTTGAGATCAAGCGGAGAATTGTGCTTGGGAATAGAAGTTATTTTGGGCTAAGCAAGCACTTTAGAGATAAAGCTCTCTCTCGAGTAACAAAAGTCCAACTATACCAGACTCTCATACAACCTGTCTTGCTTTATGGCGCAGAATCCTGGGTCTTATCGCAAGCAGACGAAACATCTGTAGGAGTCTTCGAGAGAAAAATACTCCGAAAAATTTATGGCCCTATAGTGCAAAATTTTCATACATGCAAACCTCTTTCAAATCTGAATATGATTTTCGAATTTAAATCAGTCTAATTTGAATTTGAATGCAACTTTTAAATTTTATAATAAACACGCATTCTAAATTGGAACTTAGTTTATCGTTATATTATTTAATTGTTTTCACTATACAACAAAAGTTTATCGGATCGTGACGCTCTTCTCGAAACGTCGATTTCAGAGCCTATTTAAAATTTTCTTTATTATCGATTTATCGAAAATTGAATATTTAGTTCTGCGGTCTAATTTAGCCATTTTGAGGCAACCGATTCATATCCAAAATTATAATCGTCATATAAAATAGTAATCGATAAGTTTTGTTAGGGGTTTGCCTAAATAAATGTAATGTAGAAAGCGTAATAGTGCAAAACTGCCGCCTGAGCCGAGAAACCGGTGTTGAACATACCGCAAAAATTCCCATATCTCGATAACTAATCGAGATACCGTTATTTTATGTAATTGTTTTCACTTCTGTTTAAGGTGGTATGCAACAAAAGTTTATCTGATCGTGTCTGGCTTTGGCGAAACTTCGATAAACTGGTGTCAGATTATCGATTTACCGAAAATTAGGTTATCGATTTATCGAAAATTAGATTATCGATTTATCGAAAATCGTTTATTTAGTTTTTCTGTCTAATTTTGTTATTTGGAGACTACCGATTCATATTAAAAATTATAAACAAAGGCGTCCTATGATTCTAGTGAAAAAAAAGTAATGCAAAAACTGTAACTATGAAAAACTGTTTTCTAAGCCGATAAACCGGTGTTGAACATACCACAAACTTCCCATATCTCGATAACTAAGCGAGATATCATGATTTTATTTCATTGTTTTCACTTCTATGTATTTGAAGTTTATCTGATCGATTACAAAAGTTTATCTGGCTGGCTTTGCCGAAAACCTCGATAAATTGGTGCTAGAAGTCGTTACAAAAGACAACCAGTTTATCCATTTAACGAAAATCGATTGTTCAGTTTTGCATTCTAATTTAGTAATTTTGAGACAACAGATTAACATCCAAAATTATAATCAAAGGCGTCCTAAAGCGACCACAGATTTCCATTAATAAGCATGAGCTTGGTCGATAACTTTTAATGTGACTGATGAATCTGAAAAAATATTACAGACACATTTTGTGAACATGTTAGTGATGCGAACAACTTCGAATTACATTCCTATTTGGTATCAAGAAGGGTGGTAAACCTACAATAAGCATTAACCATAGCTGATGTTCATGCAAATGAATGACAAGTCTGTAGTTCGTTTAAGACCCGATTGAAAAAACTCGATATATTCATTAATAATCGATAAGTATTGATCAGGTTTTCCCTAAGTAAATGGAATTCAAAAAACTTAACTATGAAAAACTGCTGCCTGAGCCGAAAACCGGTGTTGAACATACCAAAAACTTCCCGTATTTCGATAATTAAGCGAGATATGGTTATTTTAATTCATTGTTTTCACTTCTATTTGAGGTGATATGCAACAAATGCAACAAAAGTTTATCTGATCGTGGCTGGCGTTGCCGAAACCTCGATAAATTGGCGCACGAAGTCGTTACAAAAAACAACTAGTTTATCGATTTATGGAAAATCGATTATTTAGTTTTGCAGTCTAATCTAGTTATTTCGAGACTACCGATTCATATCCAAAATTATAATCAAAGGCGTCCTAAGACTCAAATGAAATAAATCGATATATAAAATAAAAATCGATAAATTTTGATAAATTTCCTCTAAATAAATATATTGTAAAAAGCGTAGCTATGCAAAGCATACCACAAAGTTATCGTGATTTTATCTAAAGCGAACCACAGAATTGTCATTCATGAGCAAGAGCTTGGTAGATAACTTTTTATCTGACTGATGAATTTGAAAAAGTATTACCAAAAAATTTATGGAACGTAATGGTGATGGGAACGACTTCGATTGCCTTCTTACTTGGTATCAAAAAGGGCAGTAAACCGATAATAAACATCAACGATAGCTGATGTTCATGCTCATGAATGACAAGTCTGTGGTAAGCTTAATTATATTCAGTTCTTTTTGAGGTGGTGTAGAACACATGTTTATCGAGTCGTGTTGGCCTTTTCCGAAACCACTATAAATTGGTTTCTGAAGCCGTTAAAAAACAAGTTTATCGATTTATAGAAAAACAAAATATTTTCTGATTTATCGGAAATCGATTTTTTTAAATTCTAACAAGAACTCAGGGTAAATGGGATGCATTGTGTGGGCGGGCATTGTATTGACGGAAAGTTCGGTAAAACGATCGAAAATTTTGCGCCTTTGGTAGCCAGGGACTCGGGTGTACCTCGGCATCTTGGGTTATGAAAGGCCAGACGAATTGGTTCGGATGGGATCGAACTGGAGAACTTTGAATATGGAAAACGTTACACCTTTCGACGCCTTAAAGACTGAACTAAGATTATGTAACGCATTAATAGAACAGGAAAGATCCTATGGAGCGACCCGGATGAAAACAAGATCAGATGGTTGCTAAACCTGGATGAAATTCGAAATGAGCCGACTTATGGGTGTTATAACTGGAGGCATCTACTCTGCGGCCACATATGCATACAATTGAGTGAGACGATGTAAATGTATGTAGTGCGTGCGAGGATGACATCGAAGCGATGGAATACTTTATTTGTCCCGCATTCGCAGGATTAAAACTCCAACACCGCTCTTGCGAGACATTACCTAGTTTGGAAACTCTAAGGGGAACGGGTTTGCAGAATGCTGAGGAAATTTTTACGCAGGGCATCGAACTATTAACCCGAATCCGTTCACCACCGCCTACTTTAGGGCGCTTTAAGTAGTTGGAAAACTCCTGCAGAAATTATCGATATATAAGGAATTGTGTGTATACTGAAGAGTCTCAGTGTTAGGCCTTTTATTCATATTTGTCACAATATCATTTGCAGCTTTGAAAAAACTTCATTTAGACATTTCAAAACCACAAATCCTAAAAGGATACAAAAAAGCACTGGAGCAAATGTGTTCGAACTATTTTTCACATATGTTTGAAACACTTGAATTGAAGATGAAACCGGAAAAAATAACACAAAAAGTTTCAATCCTTATGGCGGAAGTTAGTAAATCCTTTGCTTGCAATGGACGGAATATGTTGAGGAGATCTCTCATGTTACGTACATATGTCTCGTGACAGGATACGAGAGTAGATAACGGGCAATGCCAGTAAAAGTTAACTGTGCCAAAACAATTATTTTTTGAAATCTTTATTTTAACTCAAAACCTTACGATGCCAGCAAACTGAATGACAAATATGCGGATATTTCTTGATTCGAATTCAAATTGTAGCCAATTGACTTTAAAGCATTCATTTTGATATGAAATGTCACATTTGTTGCTGTTTACTGCAAGGAGAATAGTATAGTCATAGAATAACACATACGTAGATAAACTTATTCTCTCATCTGACGTTTCATTTCACACTCTTCATCGTAGGTTTGTGGAAATGAGAGCAATTAAATTTAAAATTATCTTACACCAGGTGGAGTTACAAAATATGTTCACTTAACTTTTTCCTGTCGTTTTGGTGTAGAACTGAAAAACTTAAATATATTTTGCACTTTTTTGTTAACTTTTATCGTTGGTATACATTTGTATTGTATTTAACACAACTAGTTTGTCACAAAAACACGAAATTCGGTTATTGTACCTTTGTGGATCGCTGTATACTATTGCCACCATCTGGTATTATTGAACCCATATTTTCTACCATCCAATGTTTACTTTCCATCGTACCTATGACGTTTAATTTATTGAGCGAATAAAATCTTCTATGGTATGTATCGGGTGTTTTTTTTAGAGGTTTGTTTTTCGAATAGAGATAAAACTGGCATTTTGTGGTCAAATCTGGCAACTCTAATGTCATTTATGTTCAGTTTGGTTTGCCATTTCATCATGAACAGGTTGACAAAAGAACAACGCTTGCAAATCGTGCAAATTTATTTCGAAAATAATGGCTCAGTTCGCGAAGTTTACCGCAAGCTCCGTCCATTTTCATCGCAAAATTTTGTTCAGTGATGAGGCTCATTTTTGGTTGAATGGCTACGTCAACAAGCAAAATTGCCGCATTTGGAGTGAAGAGAATCCACATGAGACCCTTGAGACGCCATTACATCCACAAAAACTGACTGTTTGGTGTGCTCTATGGGCTGGTGGAGTCATTGGGCCATACTTCTTCCGAAATAATGCTGGAGAGGCAGTTACCGTTAATGGAGACCGGTATAGAGCCATGATAACCGACTATTTTGTTCCCGAATTGGATGGCATGAATGTGGATGAGCTGTGGTTCCAACAAGACGGCGCTACATGCCACACAGCGCACGTCACAATCGATTTATTGAAGGAAACATTCGATGAGCGCATAATTTCGCGGAATGGACCTGTCAATTGGCCACCAAGATCGTGTGATTTGACACCATTGGATTATTTTCTTTGGGGATATGTGAAGTCGCTCGTCTACGCCAACAAACCAGAAACGTTAGGGGAATTGGAAGCCAACATTCGTGGCGTTATTGCCGACATACGGCCCCATATGCTCGAAAAAGTGGTTGAAAATTGGACCTGTAGAATTGGCTTTATTCGAGCCAGCCGCGGCGGCCACATGCCTGAAATCATATTTAAACATTAATGGCATAAAATTATCCTTCCAATAAAGCCAAATTGATGAACATTAAAACGATTTTCTTGTGTTTTATTTCAATTCGAAGTTCTATACCCCTAAAAAAAACACCCGATATTATTCTATGAGTATAGTTATTTGGAAACGGAGTGTTGGGTTACAAGTTTTTTTTTTTTGGATTTTTGATATTTTTCGAATACGTGTCATTTAGAAACATTTTTAAACTTCAGAAATCTATTTAAGTGTCAAAGGCAGCATAATTGTAATAAACACAGTTTTAACTACACTCGGGAAATGCCCACCTAAGCTGTTCATTATTAGCTCCCTTCCTCCACATGTATTTGGACATATTGTTACACCTTATAAAGGCGAACTCAACTCATAATGAGAGTTGTTTCAAGTGATTCCTATAATGTTTTCAATTGAAATTTAAAAAATAATCAATTGAAATTTAAAAATTGAACTTGAAATTGAAAAGACATCAACTGACATTTCAAAAATCCAATTGAAATTTTAAATACATCAATTGAAGTTTAAAATACATCAATTGAAATTTAATGTACATCAATTGAAATTTAAAAACTCAACTCGAAATTTTAAAGACATCAATTGAAATTTAAAAGACTTCAATTGAATATTGAAATACATCAATTGTTTTTGAAAACAACACACGTTAATTGAAATTGAAAAGACATTAATTGAAATTTCAAAAACATCAATTGAATTTCGAAATACATCAATTGATTTTTCAAATCATCAGCTGAAATTTAAAACACGTTAATTGCAATTTAAAACACGTCAATTGAAATTTAAAAGACATCAATTGAAATTTAAAAGACATCAATTGAATTTAAAAAAATTAAAATTCAAAATCCTAATATGTGATAGGGAAAATTAAAAGGGACCTCTTTGGTCCGAAAATAAGTTTTGGAGAAAAACGTCTGTGAAGTTAGCAAGTTGATTTTGATGCGCCTGAACGCTTTTATGGCTTGAACCTCGTTACGCGGGAGTTTCGGGGTCGCTGATTACGAATCTGGTATGTATTAGATTTGGAAATTTCAAAATAGCGGATTCAATATGGCGGACTATATTTTTTTTTGTAATATTGTGCAAATGTAGAATTGTGAAATCCAGAATTTGGAGTAGGAATTTTGAAATAACAAATTTTTATGTCCCCCAGAATCCAGGAGTTTTGGGGTCGTTGATTATGAATCTGAAATCAAAATATAAAAATTATCAATGTCTGATCCAATATGCAGATGAATTTTGAAAAAATTAAATCAATTTTCCTATAAATTAATATCTATAGGTTATTAGGATCGATGATTACGAAGTAGATGCATTCCTGGATATTTAATTTAGGGTTTCAAGTTATTGAGTTTTTTACTCTAAAGTAAATTTTTAAAATAAATAGTGAGGTTATAATTCTGCTGTTCCCTGAGTGATGAGTTTTAAGCAGATTGGATCAATTGCAGAAAAGTTTGTCATACCGGATTCTTTTTTACTTTTTTTTTATATAAAAAGTGTAAATTTTGAAGCTAATTTATGAAAAAGCTAATGCAGCTAGACAAGTTGCCTTAGAAAGATCGTGTTGTCTACAACACATTGAAAAATAACCGCCCAGTAAAAAATATTGCAGGAACCACGCACATGTTTGCAAGCATTGTTTTCGTGAATTGATGATCTGCTGCCCCAGAACAATATTGCAGGAACCATGCACATGTTTGCAAGTACTGTTTTCTTGAATTGAAGATCTGCTGCATTTTGTTTCTTTATTGTATGTCACGTTTTTGTTTTCAGCACTTTTCAACAAACAAATGCTCATTTGGGTCACAAATACATATATTACAACCTATTAATCATTCTGTCCCAAACATGTTATATTGAATAGCAAACACAATGTGTTTGGACACAAGTGCATTACATTTGTGACAAGTTACAACCATATTATATTTGCGTCCAAACAATAAAAAAAGACAAATTTTTCAGCGTGCATAATAATCACTAAAAAAAATAAAAATCGTTTGTTTTCGACCCCGTATGCCACTTTTAACTTTCCCTGTCACATATATAAAATCGGTTAATGATTTTTGAATTTCAATTAATGAATTTTAAATTTCAATTGACGTCTTTGAAATTGCAATTGATCTCTTTTAAACAGTTCTATAAAGTCGGAGTCTGGAATAATTGCCTGGAATCGAAATTGGAGTTGAAGTCGAAAAAATTTGGACAACTCCGACTACAATTCAAGGATTTCTTTAAAATCAGAAGTTTTCGACCACAATTATATTTTTAACCCGTTTTTATAATTTCTCATTTCCTTTTTTAAACAGTAACCGGCGTTTCGATTGTCGTGATTCAAATAAATGATTTTTTGTTTATCCCGCGATGACCATAACTTGGCACGTCGTTACTGACATCAATTTTTTCACAAATTAAAGACATCGAAACGTTGGAGTCGAAGTGGAGTCATGCCTTTTCATAGTGCTGGAGTCGTCTATTCTCACAGTGCTGGCATTGGAGTCTTCCATTTTTGGTTAGACTGCTTTTAAATTTCAACTGAGATCTTTTAAATGTCAATTTATGTCTTTTAAAATTCAATTGATATCTTTCAAATTTCAATTGATATTTATTAAATTTCAATTGATGTCTTTTAAATTTCAATTAACGTCTTTTAAATTTCTAGTAGAATTATAAATTTCAATTGATGAATTCCAAACTTCAAATCTTTATAAGTGTATATAATTCTACTGCACGTGTGTTTGTGACTGAACTCCTCCTAAACTTCTATACCGATTTGAAAAAATTTTTTTGTATGCGTTTGGGTGGCGCCCTGGTTGGTTTAGATTTACTATTCGGCCCAATTGGACAAAGGGGCGTGGTACCTTCCATACAAACCACAAATTAAAAATCCATTATTTCTGCTCCTGCAAGCGGTATTTGAACAAAATTTGCAGGACAACGTCTGCCGGGTCAGCTAGTAGAATTTTAAAATTTTAGTTCATATTTTTCAAAATTAGATTGATATTTTTTGAATTTCAATTGATATCTTTTCAATTTCAATTAACGTCTTTTAAATTTCTAGTGGAATTATAAATTTAAATTTTTGGGTTTCAAACTTGAAATAGAAGTTTAAAATTTTAGTTCATATTTTTCAAAATTAAATTGATAATTTTTGACTTTCAATTGATATCTTTTAAATATCAATTAACGTCTTTTAAATTTCTAGTGGAATTTTAAATTTCAATTGTTGACTTTTAAATTTTAAATAAAATTTTGAAATTGTAGTTTATATTTTAAAAATTTAATTGATATTGTTTGAATTTCAATTGGAAATGGTGTAGTGGTATTTTCGTAAAGTACTGTAAGCATGTTTGCGCAATATTTTGGCAAAGTATTGTACGGGCGTTTTTACACTAGACCATAACTAATTGCGATTTCAAAAAAATCAATTGTTATTTAAAAATCCTATTTCAAATTCAAAATAAATCAATTGAAATTTAAAAAACATGAATTGGAATATAAAAGACTTCTATTAATATTTATAAATAAATAAATGGTTTCCCGTTACATCCCATGAAGGGATTAGGGAAGGCTTCTCACAACCAGTGAGCTGTGCGCGTTCTAGTTTTACTCTCACTGATAGGGACTTACAGTTTTACACCGGTTCCAAGCGGTATTTTGAGAAGCTTTTTCATGGATAAATACTCGAGGTGACCACCGTCGAAAGAAATTTAAGGTGGTCAGAGTAGGGATCGAATCCATGTTCTCATGCACAATAGCCGCGCACACTACCATTGCACCACCGACGGCCCATACAAGATAAAAAAGAATGGGTTTACCATTACATCCCATGAAGGGACTGGGGAGAGCTTCCCAAAACAAATGAACTGTGAGCTTTATAGTTTTACACTCACTCATTGGGAACGGGTTTCCACCGGTTTCGAACGGTATTTTGAGAAGCTTTTTCAAGGCTAAGTACTCGATAGTGCCATTATCACTAAGCGAGGTGACCGTAGTCGAAAGAAATGTAAGGTATCGAACCCACGTTCTCATGTACAAGAGGAGTGTTCACTAACCACTCATGGCCACTATTTACAAGATATCAACTGAAGTTTAAAACACATCAGTAGAAAATTAAAACACATGAATTGAAATTTAAAACACCTGAATTGAAATTTAAACGACATCAATTTAAAAATTTCAAAATTTAATATAATATATAATATCGGCTAAGAATTTTGAAATTTCAACTGACGAATTTTAAATTTCAATTGATGTCTTTCAAATTTCAATTGAAGTGCTTTAAATTTCAATTGATGTGTTTCAAATTTGGAAATTCAATTGATGTCTTAAAATTAAATTGATGTCTTCTAAATTTTAAATGAAGTTTTTTAAATTTCAATTGACGTATATTAAATTTCAATTCATTCCTTCAAAATTTCAAATAAAATTTTTAATTTCAAGTTATGTATTTTCAATTTCAAATATAACTTTCAAATTTCGATTGATATTTTTCAAAATTAAATTAATATTTTTTGAATACTTATATTTGGTTGGATATGGTGTAGTGATACTTTGAAACAATTTCGACAAAAACGACTAAATTTTACTGGGAAAGTCTCATCAACACACTTACCTTTTTGCCTTCCGAAAATTTTCCCAATACAATTTTCTTGGGATTTATAAGACTGTAGGTGGCGGCAGCAACTTTAACTTCATACAACTGATACATGGTGAGATTTTGAATGATCATCTGAAATGAAAAAAAAAATAATTCAAAGTTAAATAAATTTCAACATACAAACGCAATTTCTAGTAGATTCATGTTACGATATATTTCAATAAAATATTTAAAAATTGTATTACTTTAAATCAAATTTTTAATATTATATATATGTTTATTTTATTTGAAATACCTGTAATTGTATGCACATTTTATTCGCGCTAATGATTTTGTTGCTTCAATGGATACATTTAATCTCACTGCTTTTTAAAATGTTTTTATCACAAAACTATATAGATACGTACAGGGTACAAAAGTCGTATTCATACAACAACTTCCGAACATGAGAAACAAATATCTAGTTGGAAATTTACTAACGGCAAAAAGTGATATGTCAGAGACCCTGCTGGGTTGTCAATCTGCTCCCATACAAAAAACTTACTAAAACCCCCTAACACTTTCATAAATTTAGTTAAAAGTCAGCAAGAATCGTCGGTAGTTTATCAATAGCAAATAGTTTGTGAATTGTCATGTGCCAGTTTGTCAATTGTCAAATGGCAGTTTGTCGATTGTCAAATGTCAAACTGCGAACATATATATGACCTGTCTGTGGCAAATACTCAACCCGTGTTTAAATGTGGTGATGATGTGTCATCTTCGAATACAGGACTATTCTTCGGCAAATAAGTTGATCTAGTAAGCGAACAATACACGCTGAAAAAAACGGTCTCTGTAGCATACTCTCCCATGCATATTCTGCAGGAACACAATCCAAACATTCATATGTTTGCAAGTCCCAAATACACTTGTATTTAAATGCAAATAGTAGCATGTTTACTGGTAAACATATATGATTTTACGTGGAAACTTGTGTGTGTTTCATCCCAAACATCCATATACTTACGTGGAAGCATTCGCGTGTTTCCTCCCAAACCTGCATATAAAGGGGTTTTCAACAGAGACGCTACAAAAGTAAATCGATAGGGCCAGCAAACGACGCCATATTTTTTCCCGCTCTTTTGACATTTCACTTCAGTAAGGTTTGCCATTTCATCATGGAAAGATATACGAGCCAACAACGAGTCGAAATTATTAAAATTTACTACCGAAATTTGGAGTCAGTGGCCTCAACTTTAAGAGAGCTACGATTCGAATTTTCATCGGAAAATCATCTTCAGCGATGGGGCTCATTTCTGACTGAATGGCTTCGTCAATAAGCAAAATATGCGTTATTGGTTAGACAGCAATCCACACGTAATCCATGAGTCATCATTGCATCCCGAAAAAAAATTGGTGCGGTTTATGGGCCGGCGGCGTCATTGGGCTGTACTTCTTCCGTGATGATCAAGACCGGCACATTACTGTGAATGCGAATCGTTACCGTTCAATGATAACCGAATATTTTTGGCCCCAATTGGATAATATGGACTAGGAGGATATGTGGTTCCAACAGGACGGCGCCACAAGCCACACAGCGAATGCCACAATCAATTTATTTGAAACCAAGTTTGGTGAACGTGTTATCTCACGAAATGGCCCAGTCGATTGGCCGCCTCGGTCGTGCGATTTGACGGTACGTCAAGTCTATGGTCTATGCCAACAAGCCAGCGACGATTTATGAACTTCGTACGAATATCGAACGTGAAATTGTAGCAGTATCGGCCGATTTATGCTTGGAAACCGTCGAAAATTGGGTTCAGCGTCTGGACTTCTGCCAGCGTGCCCGTGGTGGCCATGCAAAAGAAATCGAGTTCCATACATAATGGCATCGAATGTACTTTCACAGGAATAAAGAATTTCATTGGTATCCAAAACCGGTTTTGTTTTATTTAAACAAACTTTTGTAGCGCTCTTATTGAAAAACCCGATAGTTACTTGGAAACATATGCGTTTTTTTGATTTCAATATGTAAAGGGTGTCTCAGTAAGAATGCAGTTTTTAATTTTAAAATAAAATCACGTATTTTTTTGAGATAGTTGTGAATTTTTTATTGGATTGAAAAGAAGACATGTTCCGATTAAGTATAAAATAATATATCCGTCAAATGGGCCCCACGGCTCAGGTGACAGGCCATTACTCTTTTCATCAAATTTTCCATGACTTTTCGACAGATATGTGTGACGCATTGGATCTCGGAGTTGACCTCAGTGCGTGTTTCTGGTTTATTCGCATAAAGCCGAGATTGGGCAAAAGGCCAAAGAAAGAAATCACACGGCGTTAAATCGCATGATCTTGGTGGCCAGTTGACATCAGAATTTCTTAAGATAATTTGCTCGGGAAATCGTTGCTGCAATACGAGGGTTGAATTTTATGTTTCGAGATTAGAGAACAAAAACAAATATTAATCATCGAAAATCACCTTATTGTTTTTCAAAATATACCCCATGAAGATTTATACACTTTTGCATGCGTTTGAACCAATTGTCAGAACACTTTTGCCACTCTGATTGAGGCATCTCCACAACATGCATTCTGAATGAAGCAACCGCTTCTTCAGGTGTCGAAAAACGTTGACCTCTCAGTTTGTTTTTTACGTACGGGTATAAAAAGAAGTCATTCGGTGCCAAGTCAGGACTATACGGCGGATGACCCATCAAATCCATGGTTTGGGTGCTCAAAAATGCAGTTGTTTCAGCCGATGTGTGAGAGCTCGCATGGTCGTGGTGAAGAGTGATCCGTCTACGGCGGTTGTTTTTCTTGATTTCTTGGAAGACAACTGGCAAACAAATGGTTGTGTACCACTCAGAATTCACTGTTCTGCGTTGTTATAGTGGTACGGTTGCGACATGTCCGGTTTTTCCGAAAAAACAGGCGACCATTTGCTTGGAAGTGCTTCGGGCGCGAACAACTTTTGTTGTTTTTGGCTCATCTTGAAACACCCATACAGTTGACTGCAGTTTACTTTCGGGCTCATACGCGTAAATCCAGGATTTATTACCTGTCACGATATCATAGACGTGTTTCGAAGCACCGCGATCGTATTTTTGGAGCATTTCTTTCGACCAATCGACACGAGCCTTTTTTTGAGTGATTGCCAAATTGTGTGGGATCCAACGCGAACAAATTTGTTTGTCAGTCAAATGTTTATGCAATATTGAATGTATGCTGGTCCCACTTATGCCTAAGGTTGTCTCAATCTCACGATAGGTCACATGACGATCGTGCAAAATCAGTTCGCGCACAGCATCAATGGTTTTCGGAACAACAGCTGATTTTGGACGACCTTCACGAAATTCGTCTGGGAGTGAACTACGACCACGATTGAATTCACCATACCATCGATAAACACTGGTCCTTGATGGAGCTTCATCGTCAAAAATTGAATTAAGTTCATCCATGCACTGTTGCTGAGTTAATCCACGTCGAAAGCTGTAAAAAATAATCGCACGAAAATGTTCACGATTTAATTCCATTTTTGGGCCGAGATGCATCTTCTAAGTTACTGTAAACAACACAAATAGCGCTCGTATGTCAAAATGTTCTGAGTACGCATAACCTCAAAAATTTCCAACTTTACGATAGAGCTGTCAGTTGCCAGATTGCAACACTAGGGTTGCCAAATCCCGAAACATAAAATGCAACCCTCGAAAATCGATTGTTTCATGCGCGGTGTGGAAGGTGGCGCCGTCTTGCTGAAGCCATATGTCGTCCAGAACCATGCCGTCCACTGGAGGATAACAGATCTCCGTTATCATGTTCCTGTAACGAATAATCACAGCAATTTGGCCTCATCTTCAAAAAAGTAAGGCCCAATCACGCCGCCTGACCAATATCCGCACCAGACAGTTGGTCGTTGTGAGTGCATTTGTTTCTCTTGAATTGCATGAGGGTTTTCTGAGCCCCAAAATTCGAAAATTTTTTGTATTCATGAAGCCATTCAGATGGAAGTGCGGTTCATCGGAGAAGATGATTTTTTTTTTAAAATTGGCATTGACTTCACTCTGCTCCATTACCCATTGAACGTATGTTTGACCCCTTTCACACTCGGCAAGTTACTTGCGCAAGTCAGTTTTTCAACTTTCCGAGTACAAGCAAGTCTGTACCTCAAATTTATTCCCCTAACCCGACCTTACCTCTGTCATCAACAAACCAAGACTTGGGCAAGAGACTTGTGCAAGTAACTTGCCGAGTGTGAAAGGGGTCTTTGTAATAAGTTTTCACCATTATAACGCGTTGTTCCTTCGTAAAGTGCTCCATTTTTAATAATCGGAATAAACATATGTGACAGCTGCCAAGTTTCAGAGTTGCCACTTGACCAAAAAAAAAATAACTCTAAATTTAAAAAGTGCAATCTTACTGAGACACACTTTGTATATTATTTATTATAAATAATTTTACCAATATAAATCTATATTTGTAACCAATATACTTATATGTATAAAAAGCTTATTCGTGTTTATTCAATTCCACAAATAGTACGCCGCTCCGATTTTCGCAGTAAAGACTCGTGCAGGCAAAAAAAGTGTCTCACGTGGTTGCTCTTTTCAGTTTTTTTTTTCTCAAAATCGATTATCACTTTGGTAGCAGATATACGAAAGCCGTACACTGAAACCAAAGCAACATCACAAACCGTTTAACCGAACGAGCGTTTATAGGCGACGACCTTGCGCATTTGATATCCTCTATCCGATGAACCATTGACGACTGAATGCATGAGACTAAAACGCAATACATCAGCCAAAATAAGAAACACTCACTGCATGTCTAATTTGCACACACATTCGAGATATTTATGAATCACTTACTGAAAGAATAATGCAAAAACACAGGTACACACGTAGAAGTAGGATTGTGAATAATCTCTGTTTGTCTCTTTTTTATTCTCTTGCTCTCGAGAGAGCATA
The DNA here is from genome assembly GCA_963931995.1 of Phaonia tiefii. NCBI lineage: Eukaryota > Metazoa > Arthropoda > Insecta > Diptera > Muscidae > Phaonia > Phaonia tiefii. The sequence continues at coordinate 18,828,343 of OZ008367.1, forward strand.
AACAGTGCAGCAAACACAGCTGTATTTGTATCATAAACATAGATATATTTGGATTACAAACGCATATATTATAAAATTATAATCTTTTGTCTTTAATATGCAATATTGATTAGCAAACACCAAAACACAAAAACCAAACAACAAAAAGTATAGACTTTTTAGCGTGTAATATACATTTGTTCCACCGCCTGCTTACTTAATCAACCAAGTGCATTTGCTACCATCTGCCCGATTGGCGACTGAATACATGAAACTAAAACGCAGCAGATGTAAGAAATACTCACTTCATCTGCAATTTGCACACGCAATCAGGAATTTTTATGAGTCACTAACTGAAAGAATAAGGCAAAAATACAGTTATACACATACAACTTTCAGTGTGTACAATCTCTCCCTGAACCTCTTTTATTCTCTTGCTCTCAATAGAGAATAAATAGGGCAACAAACACAGTTGTATTTGTATCCCAAACACAGCTATACTTGGGCTCCAACAACATGTATTACAACATATTAATCATTGTGTCTCCAATAATATTTGAATATTGAATAGGAAACACTATGTGTTTCGACACAAGTATACTATATTTGCGAAAAGCGCGAAACACACGTTATATTTGCCTCCAAACAACAAACAAAAATACGTGCATCAAAATTTGCAGCGTGTAGGACATGCCAGTTGGAAATCTTCCAGACGTCTTTAAATATGTTGATGATGTGCCATCATCAATAGAACGGTCTTACATATATTTGTAACCCCTTCATAATTTGTGTCAGCTAAGTCAAAAATAGTGAAATGTCAAGAAGTTCTATAAATTGTTATCAAATACTAACGTGGTCTTAAGGAAATACTACTGACAATTTCTTGCAGACTCAATTTTCTACCAGCTTCGTTTTACTAGCAGAATATCAAACCCAAATTAAAATTAAATTTTGCTTTAAAACAATTTTATATATTTTTGTTGTTGTTTTAAAACAAATATGATTATGGCCACATGAAGATGGTCTTTAAAAACTCCCTTAAATGATACCACAATAATCTTGATCGCCGTTTTATTATATCACGACTAATTTTGATTCCTGAATATTGGTTTCTGTATTCTCAATAACAAATTGAAATTGAACAATTGAATTGTTAGAGGGTTTGTACGAATATGACTTATGTACACTGTACACTTTATATTCATAATATATGAATATTTCCATATATTTCGCTTTGACTGAAGTTGGTGGTGTTGTTTTATTACAAAATATCTTTTTTTTTGGAAAAACAAATATTAAAAGGGTTTCTATTTTAGAGTAAACGAAGTTTTACAATAAATTATTAGAAATGGAAACCAGGTTTGAAAGCAAAGTGAAATCCGACTACTGGGTTCTGTAGTCCTGCAGGTGTCCCCGTCCATAGCTTTAAAAAAAGGCACAACTTTTGCATTGTCAAACACGCCACGAATCTATGGGACAGCTCTTACTTACGTACCCAATTGATCTAGTGAAAGACTGAGCATTAGGGTGTACCGAAAACTTTTTTTTTGAAAGACAGGGTTCCTATTTAAGAGGTAATTACGGGAATGCCAAACTATTTTTCTGCGTGGATACTTTTGCGCCCAACCGGCGGCTAAAGTTCAAACATCTACACCACTTTCAAGTAAAATTTAAAAGAAATAACAAAAAAATGGTTTTCCATTAAATTCCAAGAAGGGATTGCGGAGAGCTTCTCACAACCAGTGAGCTGTGCGCTTTACAGTTTTACACTCACTGGCCGTCAACTCAAAAAAACATATCAACAAAAAAATTAAATTTTTTGTTTTCTTGCAAATCGAAAAAAACGAAAAGTAGTCCACTTTGGAAAATTCGAATTTTAAAGTTCAATTTACGTCTTTAAAATTTCAATTGATGTTTAAACTACTATTGTTGACGTTTCTGAGAAATTTCAATTGAGTTTTTTAGACTTTCAATGTCGAATTTTAAATTTCAATTTGCGTCTTTAAAATTTCAATTGATATCAAAATTTTGAAAATAGTGTTTACATTATAAACTCGTCATGATACTTCGTTTGAATCTAATTTTGGTAAAATAACCAGAAGTGTGAACTTCAACTGGCGATAGCGGGCCAAAAGAAACCTTGCTCAGAAAATGTTTGACAGTTCCGTAATTATTTTTTCAGTACGCATCCATTACGCCCCCTCCATCGTAACGTGAATTTCCAAAAAAAAAAAAAATTTTTAAAATTGTTTATGTAATGTAACATCCCTTCCCAAGTACTTGAAATATTAGATTGCTCGCTCGATTTTATTCTGTTTGTTTTTTCCAAATTTGTTTGCTTTCAATCGCTGCCAAATACAGAATTAAACAAAATATCGCTGGATGTTTGTGGAAAAAGTCGTTAAGAAAAATATTTAACTGTTTTGAATATTAGCGTATCCTTCTCTATTCGACCTTTTTTATTATACGTATCATGCAACCCTTATGTTACAGGGAAAATATATCATAGCCTTTTAAAGCGAAAATAGAAATCATTTTTCCTTTTAAAGAAAATAACCTGTCTTGCTTACAAAAAACATCCTTTCCTTTATAGCCCTCAAAAACAAACACATACATATGTATAAATAAAAAAATACATAAATTTTATTTTATTACAAAATTTTCTCTGTGATTTCATATTTGTTTTCACCAAATTTCCAATAAATTCTAATGTTGATGCTGAAGTTTATTTCTTTTTAGCGATTGGGGAATCAACTCTCTAACCACATTTCACACATTTTGGGTCTGGGTTAGAACAGTCACAAACAAAACAATAGCATCACAAGAGTAGTTTAATTTATTATGAAAAGCATTTGAGAAATATTTGTATTTTCTGTTAAGGATATTAGTCACGGATAAATTGGATATGAATTTATATTATTTCTAGGCTGGTAATATAGAAAAGAATCTAGAGAACACAAATTGTAAGGACATTTCACTATATTACTATCAGATTTAGCTTTTGGATCTGTCAAGACTATTTATTACATTCCACACACACACTGATTTGGACAGATACAACGCAAATCGTTGGATTTCATAGAACAGTCTGTCAACACCTTCACGTGGAGTGGACCAAAGTTTGTACCCTTTACGGGAAATTCAAAAACATTATCAATTCATTGGCGCAGCTGTCATAACTGACATATGGTACACCATTCATCAGAATATTCACCACAACTATTCGGAAAGAAGTGGTGTAAATGTTATTGCTACATTCATGAATTTTACTATTTACTGTTGTCATATGTCACATCTACTTCAAAGTTTATCGCTTTTCATTACAATTTCAGTTGCTCATTAACATTAAGGAACTTGTAGGTTTACCGAGTGCGTCTCTTCTGGCTAATAACATAACGTTTGACTCCCTATATATTTTTTGTGAAACTTTTCTTTAAATTAAAAATTTTTATATTTTGTTTGAGTAAATAAAGGACACGTACGGCAATTGTTATTCATATGAATGTCTGAATATCGACACACTGCTGCATTGAATGTATTGAACATAAGATGTTTTTTAAACTATAGAACATACACGCTGAAAAACCTGTCGTTTTTTGTTGTTTTGATGCAAATATAACATGTGTTTGGAGCTTGTCGCAAATATAAAATACTTGTGCCCAAACGCAGTGTTTGCTATTCAATATTACATGTTTGAGACACAATGATTAATATGTTATAACATATGTGTTTGCGACCCAAATATATCTGTGTTTGTGATACAAATTCAGCCGAGTTTGTTGCTCTATTTATGCTCTCTCGAGAGCACGAGAATAAAAGAGGGACAACGAGTGTGTATATCTTGTAAGTGTGTATCTGTATTTTTGCATTATTCTCTCAGTGAGTGATTCATAAATATTCCTGAATCTGTGTGTAAATTGCAGATGCAGTCAGTGTTTCTTATTTTGGCTGATGTATTGCGTTTTAGTTTCATGTATTCGGTCATCAATGCTTCATTGGATAGAGAATATCAAAAGCGCTTGATCAGTGAAAAAAGAATAACCAAACGCTCGGACGGTTAAATGGTTTGTGATATTACTTTGGTTTTTGTGTATGTGTTTCGTATATAGGTATGTGTGCTACCAAAGTGACAAACGATTTTGAGGAAAGAAACTGGAGAGGGCAACAACGTGAATCCCTTTTTCTTCCCGAGCCTCTACTGAATGGAGGTCAATTTTTGAAATATAATAAAAAAGCACAAGTAATTAATACACGCTTGTCTTGCATGAACTAGATTTGTATATAAGTATATTGTTCTGCATAGTGATAACCAACGCATTGCTGAAACCTTCTGAAAAGGAAAACGTGAGAGACAACACAGAAAGGAGAACCAAAAGAGCAGCAGATTGTCATTTCATAAAAAAAAATAATGCATTCAATGCAAGTAAATTGTAAATATTTATATTTATTATTATATTGATAAAATTAATTATAACAAATAAAGAAAGAAAGAATAATTCGTTTCTAAATATTATTATGTTTGGGAGAAAATACGCACATGTTGCCACCTAAGTATATGGAGGTTTCGAGCAAACACGTGAATGCTTCCACGTAACTATATGGATGTTTGGGATGAAGCACGCATACGCATATGTGTTCCAAACATATACATGGTTTGTTTGCATTTAAATACCCCTGAGTTTGGGACTTGCAAACATATGAATGTTTGAAGTGTGTTCCAAACATATATATACATGGTTCCTGCACAATATGTTTTGGGAGAATATGTTACAGAGGCCGTATTTTTCCAGTATGTACTCGAAATTGACAGCTCTTGGGACAAATCCAAATATTTTTCTTCCAATTTTTCTACTCTAAATCTCCTCATATTTTTCTTATAAAGTTTAGAAATATCTGTCAGTATTTTAACAGAAAAAAAATCCGTAACATTTTCTATATCACCGTTAGTTTACAAGATATTGCAGAATACATTTAAAAACTTTTCTATGTAAATGGTACTATTATTATGATCACCGCTGTCTACATGCAGCAGTTTAAGTGAATATTCGCATAGAAATGTTGATAACGAAGAAAACAACATCATCATCACATCCAAAATGAGTGGAATGGAAAAAGAGTTACTCCCCTATCTATTCGCTTATCATCATCCAACAACAATTGACACACACACACATACTTTTACATCTACACCCATACAAACTTTGGTACTAAACAAAAATTGACATTTGAAATTTATAAACTAATACAATGTGTGTAGGCGACTAAGGTTTGCGCACGATAAAATTAGTACAAATAAATTAACAGCCTTTTTTCATTAAACGAATTGCAAAACTCGATTTAATAACTCGAATATATTAAATCAAATGAGACATTTATTTAGGAAATTTATTCTTCCTTTAATAAATTTCTAAATTACTTGCCTTATTTGACCCATGATATCCAATTTATTTACATTTTAGTTTTGGACGATTCGTTCGTTAGGTCAAATTAATTTTATGAAAACAGACCGTAAATACTAAATTTAGTTTCACTAATATCGAAGAGGATTAAAAAAAAATACTTTAAAAAAAATTACAGCAGACAGTTGTCCGAGGCCTTCGGCCACGGACTGTCCCTACAGGCTGTGTCAGAGACACGGCCATTAAGTTTAACGTAGAATACGCCATCCGATAAGACAGAAAACATATATAACAATAAATGATAACATAACAACCACTCGTTGCTTTCTTGTATTTCGTGTAGGTGCCATTTTGATTAGTTGTTTTTATTTTAATTTACTAAACGTCAACTGTCAGCTGCTGTCAAACAGCATCAAGCAGCATTGTTATTTTGCTTACTTGGCAGCACTTTCATTTAACATAAAAATGTATGAATTAATTTTTTCATATATTTTTTATAATTATATATCCATGTTAAATTCAAATTCACATTTTGTTTCACTTAAATACATAAGTAAATATACGAAATTTCAATATTTCATCAATCAAAACAACAGCCAAAGGTTTGTGTCCACACTGAAACAGCAGCATAGTTTGTGTTCACGCTACAAACTCAAACACTCAACCAAACACCACACATATGTTTGAGTGTATGTGTTTAAACAATTTTCATTTGAGAAATTTAAATATTAGGAAGATATCAACCAATATGAAATGTATATCAAACGAAAGATAACATCTTCATTTACCTACAAAAAAATTTTTAAAAAAAGTTATCTCGCCGTTTCCTCATAATCAATGAAATAAAGATTACAACAATAACAATCTGACATGACTCCCTATACCGTAAGGTAAGACGTATTCTACGCCAAAACTGCGGGTTTTAATTCCAAAAGAACGTTTGGCGATGTTATGAGCAACAATGAACCTGCAGTTAGATGGGTGCTGCGATTGCTCACACTTGACTCTAATTCAGTATATGTGCTGAACTGTCCTTCTAAGGGTGACCGGTCATAACGCCCAACGGTCATAAGGCCCAAAATATTTTTTGGGTCTTATGTCCGCCCTTAGGGTGGCCATAACGCCTAATTTGGTTTTGGGCCATACGGCCATCCGAAATGCGGTCATAAGGCCCCAAACAAAAATTGGGCGTTATGACCGTTTGTACAAGGCCCATGTAACAAGTGCTGTAGGAGAAGTCCAAGAACTTTGGGCTTTGTGTCTTTTCATCTGTTGGGCGTTATGACCACCCTCGGAGCGGTCATAAGGCCCAAAACCAATTTGGGTGTTATGCCCGCCCTCCGAACAGTCATAAGGCCCAAAAAAAAATTTGGGCCTTATGACCCTTGGGCGTTATGACCGGTCACCCCTTCTAAGCCTTGTCCAGTCCCAGTGTAAATATATAGGGAAATGTGTCATATACCCTGAAAATAAAAAGTGAGCTAACGTACAAATTCATCGCCACAATGTAAATAATAATCGCAGAGTACGGTTTCTCCTCTGACGCCAATGCTCTGAAGACAGCTGTTGCTGAAGTTTAAACTGATTTATGGGCAGAAGTTATAGATAGTGGTATATGCAAGGAAAATATACAATTGGTGGTAAGAGACATGTTTTCCACTGAGGTCAAGTTCATCCTTGTTCGAAGTCACTATGGCTAGTTAGTCAATCAGCAGATAAACAATAAACTGTGTTTTTCAGTCCATGGTTAACAATGATTTAACCACTCAATGTAGGTTGGTTAACTTGTACTCAGAACAAAATGATTTTGACAATAACATTATTGATTGTGAAAATGACAATTGTTTGATTGTATAAAATCCATGTTTCAGTTTTGTTTATTTGTACACATGTTTTAAGCTTAGATAGTTAAATTGATACTCCTCCTACACAGTTTTAAAATATTTTATTAAAATTATTTCGATTCTTTGCATTTATTTCATATTTCACATAATTCCATTTGGTTGTTTCTCTTTGTTGTTTTGGAATATTGCTCAAAACGGATGTTTTTTCCAAGAAGATTGTAAGGGTTGCCACAATGGGTAACAATATGACGGGTTATATTAACTCGTTACTGAAAAACAAATTACAAAGATAATCTCTAATTAACTTTCAATTACATCACTTGAAATTTGAAACACATCAATTGAATTTCAGAAAACATAATTTGAAATTTCAACGACATCTATTAAAATTTAAAAGATGCCAATTGAAACATAAAAGCCATCAATTGATATTCGAAAGACATCAATTGAGAGTTAAAGCTAAAGCTAAAGCTATTGAATTTCCAAAGAGATCAATTGAAATTTAAAAGACATCGAATGAAGTTTAAAAAATCAATTGAGTTTTAAAAGAGATAATTGAGAATTAAATGTCATCAATTGACATTTAAATGCATCAATTGAAATTTAAAAGACATCTGACATCTTAAACGACAATTGCAATTTAAAATATATCAATTGAAATTTAAAAGACATCAACTAAAATGTCAAAGACGTCAATTGAAACTTAAAATACGTTAATTGAATTTTAAAAGACGTCAATTGAAATTTAAAATACATCAATTGCAATTTAAAAGATGTTAATCGAATTTTAAAAGACACCAATTGAAATTTCCGTCATCAATTGAAATTTAAAAGACGTTAATTGAATTTTAAAAGTCATCAATTGCAATTTAAAAGAAATGAATTGAGTTTTAAAACACATCAATTAAGATTTGAATGTCATCAATTGAATTTTAAAAGTCATCACTTGACATTTAAAATGCATCAATTGAAATTTAGGACAATTGAAAATTAAGACACCAATTACAATTTTAGACCTCAAAGGCATTTGCAAGACATCAATTGCAATTTAAAATTGAAATTGAAATTTAAAAGACGTTAATTGAATTTTAAAAACGTCAGATGAAATTTAAAGGATATTAATTGAAATTTAAAATACATCAATTGAAATTGAAAAGACGTTAATTGATTTTTAAAAAACATCAATTGAAATTTAAAACACATCTATGGAAATTTATAAGCCATCACTTGAAATTTAAAAGACATCTATTCAAATATAAAATATATCAATTGAAATTCGAAAGACATCAATTGAATTTTAAAAGACACCAATGGAAGTTTAAAAGACATCAATTTAAATATAAAAGACATTTAAAAATTTGAAAGACAACAATTTAATTTTAAAAGACGTTAATTGAATCTTAAAAGTCAATAAATGAATTTTAAAAGACATCAATTGAAATTTAAAACACGTCACTTGATTTTCAAAAGACAGCATTTGAAATTTAAAATACATCAATTGAAATCCATAAGATATCATTTGAAATTTCAGAGACATCTATTGAAATTTAAAATATGTCAAGTGAAATTTAAAAATCATCAATTGAAATTCAAAAGACACCAAGTGACATTTAAAGCCATCTATTGAAATTTCAAGGATATCAAATGAAATTTAAAACACATCAATTGAATTTGAAAAGACATCAATTCAAATTTAAAACATCAAATGAAATTTAAAAATAGATAATTGAAGTTTAAAAATATTCAATTGAAATTTTTAGACATCAATTCAAACTTAAAAGACGTCAATTGAAATTTATATCATATCAATTGAAATTTAAAAGACATCAATAGCATTTTAGAAGACATCCATTTCAATATAAAAGATATTAATTGAAATTAAAACAAAATTAATTTTCTTTAATAATTTTTCCGGTTCAAGATCAATTTCTATGAAAAAGTACTTTTATAACAAAAAGTACATTTTCATAGAATGTATTATTAAAGAAATAATGTGAAATTGTTTATTATGCTGGATCTTGAACCGGAAAATTTATTAAAGAAAATAACATCTTAAAGATCTTTTGAATTTCAATTTGAATTTCAAAAACTAAAATGGAAAAAAAATTAATTGCATTTTAAAATACATCAACTGAAATTTAAAATACTTCAGCTGACGCTTAAATGACATGAATTTAAATTTAAAAGATCAATTAACATTTAAAAGACATCAATTGTAATTTATAAACCTAATTTATAAAATAGGTTACTGGTTTTTGAATTTCAATTGACAAGTTTTAAAATTCAATTGATATCTTCAATTACAAATTATAAAAAAGACAATTATCGTGTTTTAAATTTTAATTTATGTATCTAAATTTTAATTGTTGTCTTTGAAAATTTAAATTATGTTTTTTTTTTAAATTTCAATTGATGTATTTTAAATCTCAAATAGAATTTTCAAAGTTCCTTGATAGTTTTCAAAAATAAATTGATATTCATCAGGGATGATATTTATTTATTCGGCCTTTTCATTGGTACTTTTTAATTTTATTAGTCAAGCTCGAGGCCATTCTATATCTCTATTAATAGAAATATAGTTTTCAAAAAGAAGTTTTTCAAATGTATTCCTATGATTCCTGGCAAACCGTATAGCTATTTCAGATCTAGCCACAGATCTTCATCAGCGGTTGTTTGGAATGGTGCTATTGAAAAATTCATCAAACTAAATGCAAATGAAAATTCACTTCAATTGAGAATTTCCAACTAGTATGCAAGTTGTCGAAAAATATCGCAAGCAAAACACACAAGAAAACATTTGAAAAAACTTAGACATGTTTTTTGTTGTTGCCTAGAAGACAACACAATTTTGAACAAGCAATTGCATGCAGTTTCGTTGTGCTCCACGTTATTCAAATTCATCAGGGATGATATTTATTTATTCGGCCTTTCCATTGGTACTTTTTAATTTTTTTAATTAAGGAATTATTATTATTAGTTAAGTTATTATTATTATTAGTTAAGGAAAACATTTGAAAAACTCCTTTTTGAAAACTATATTTCTCTTAATAGAGATATAGAATGGCCTCGAGCTTAACTAGGGAGCTGATATTTCTTTTTTAATATTTCTATTAAAATGTACCTTTTCATAGACAAAGTACTTTTTAATAGTTATTGATCTTGAACCGAAGAATTATTAAAAACATAACAACTAAAAGATCGTATAATATAAACTCAAACGAAAATAAAATTAAAAAGTAAATTGATATTTTTTGAATTTCAATTGGAAATGTCGTAGGTTAATGGTAGCGGTGAAATGCTTGGTCGTCAACACAATATATGAGTTGTTCTTCGGGTAATATAAAATTCCGCAATGGGTCTCCCGAGACACAGTAGGGTAGGTTACTGCATTTCTAAAAAATAAATGTTATCAATTCTTGTTGTCTTTGATCCGAGTTATAATTTTTTTTGTATCTGAAGCAAAAATTACCAACGTCAATCTCGCTGCGTTATAAATAGTATCAATAAGGAATTCATAGGACTATTATATTTTTTCAAAAAACTAAATCCAAACGGATCTTGAAATTTACCGTGAATCATTCTTGGTTTAGGATCTCTTATGATTTTCCTTACATTACAGAGGGATGTAATCGATTTTCCTCTTTACGAATTGTTGGATTTTATCTGATCATGTAACTTTCGTTTAAACTATGATGAATACAAATTTCACTAACTATTTCATTCATTATTATTGTGTTCACTTTAAATAGGACACAAAGGATTTCTTTTACATTTTTGTAGCAGTTTAAAGTTCGAAAAGAGTTTTTAATTTTTAAACAATTCCATAAGCTGAATATTCTGATGATTTTGACTATTTTGACTATTAGTGGAGTTTTCTTTTCGTGACGCTTTGAAGACAATTTGAACTATTTGTGGTGCATAAAATCGGACGCATACACGCAACAATTACGCATACAATTTCGTTCGAAAATAGTTCGTAACGAACAAAAATATACTCAGGTTTTCAGTAAAACGCCTTAAGGACGATGTACAGAAAACTGAAAATTTTCTCAAACAACAAGTAATTTCTATAACCAATATTATCATAATTTTTTGGCAACAAACTAAAATTGTTTATTTACCTCAAAACCTTTCTGCACTTTTGTAGACGTATAACCCAAGTTTTTTGTCCGCAAACCCTTTTTTTTTGATTTAACCAACTGAGTACAGGTGTGTCATCCGTTTCGCTGTATGGACTATATGAAAAAAAGGACAACAACAAATTGGTTGTTTTTATTTGAAAAGCTTTTTTTCTTCTCGTTTCTAAATTATTTTCTATATTTGATTTTTGTAACTAAAAACTTTTGTGTTGAAAAAACAAGAGAAACAAGAGACGAAAACAGTTTTGAAACAAAATTCCTATATCCAAATATAAACAAAGTTTCCCATTTCAGTTATAGCTACACACATACAGTCACAAACATACATAAACACTTTTGCGTGTATGCATGTGTTTGTTCTATGTATGAATAATACTTGCAGTTGGATTTATAAAAAAAAATATAAAAAAATATTAAAAAAATAATATAAAATCCCATTCCAAATCCGAGATTTTCGCTTAATTTTTGATCAATCTTTAGATGACGAATTTTCGGCGCTTTAAAGGAATTCGAATAAATTAAAACAACTTTTGCTGCACAGTGTTAAAAGTTTTCCTGGAATTCGGGTTTGGATGGCATTTTTAGAACTTTATAGTTTTTACACATAAATGATGAATGCCTTTGCAGAGTTTTTCCCGGATACAATTCATAATACTTAGTGGCGGTTCATCCCCTAAGGCAACGCGAGTGCTTAAGTGTTCGATGAAGGACATTTTGAGTGGATTCTGTTTTCCCGTTGAAATCAATTGCAGTTTTTTTTTATCTATTAGAATACGAGTCACTGTGTTATTTAATTCGAATGTCACATCTCATATCCATTTCGCGAACTTTTGGAAAGTGCTATCAAAAGTTTTGTTCGGTTAATGAATAGTTGATCGTTGCAGTTTATGCTTTTAGCGTTAACGGTGGGCAATGAAAATTTAAATAAAAATAAAAATTAAGTCTTTTGTGTTTGGGACCAAGTAAGATGAATCATCAGTACTTGTCTTCAGACCTAACATTAGTCTCTCTTTATGTAAGTATTATTCAGGATACCCCATATAAGCGAGTCCTTACTCTATGATTGTTAAATCATGACACACTGTTTTCTTACAAGGATATGTTCTAAGTACTCGTAGTACAATCATTTTAAAAGTCTAGCAGACATTGAAATTAAATTTAAAACTTGAATCAATTTGCTGAAGATGAAACGATTTTAGTGGAATAATAATTCAGAGTAATCGCTTAGGCTAAAATGATTTAAAGAATATTCAGATAGTGTAAGATGAAACAATATTCATTAGTGAGATTTATAAAATTAATGGTCCAAACACAGGTATTTTTTAAATCATGTGTTATTTTGACACTGATAAATTTTTTTTCGAACGCTTGAACAACGCTTGGAAATATTGCAAACTCAAATCTGATATTGAATTTGTCCGAAAAATCATCTTGTCTGACGAGTCTCATTATCATCTCGGCATCTACATACATATGTCAACACATTAAATTGCCGCATCTGGGTATCGGAAAACCCCCACGTCATTGTTGAGAAGCCAATGCATCCAAAGAGACATTTGGACAGAGGTACAGTTTGGTGTGGGTGGCATTATTGGTAAATTTTTCGAAAATGCTGCTGGAAACGCCATTTCAGTCCTTTACGCCGCCGAGCCACTCTGCCGCCGTTTTTTAAGTTTGATGCCGCGCAGCCGCCTGACTACGTAGAAATGGGGGCAGCGGCGGCGGCGGCATGTATATAACGGCGGTGTATAACTTTTTGTTCAATGGAAGATATGAATTTGGATTATTTTTGCTTTCATCGGTCGATCTTTTGCGCACCAACTTGGGTAATCGTGTTATCAGCCTTCTTGGCGATGTCAGTCGGCCTCCTCGGAGCTGCGATAGACATTTTTTTGTGGGGTGGCCATTAAAGGCAGATAAAAATAAGGAACTTCGTTGCAAAAAAATGTGTTAACACCTTTTTGTTACACGGTACCTGTTCGATTTCTATGAACACATTAATAAATGTTACATTGGAAAATGAAAAACAGCGTTCAATCATAGGATGACGTTACAGTTAAATAATATTAATACATAAAATTATTTAAAGACCAGTGCAAACACATGTGTCATTATTTTATTGCTTAATATTTTTTATTTTATACCCACAAAAAACAAAGAGAATGCAAATCAACAGCCACATGTACATACATACCCGTACATTGTTATGTTCGTACATACGCTACACCAGTTCACACAATTTTCGTTGCTCTCTTGCTATCTCTGTTTTATATACGTATAACCACGTCATTATTCTCTTTGCTCTGAGAGTGCTCCGCTCCCTATTCTCTGCCGCTACATCAGTGTGTGTTTTTTTTTCGCAGTTTGACAATCTGTGTTTCGCAGTCGGACAAATCTGTTTTCTATATTGGGGTCATTTGAAAAATATGAAAAATAGATGTTGGCCGATTCTGCACACAAAATTTCATACAAATCGGTTCAGCCGTTTCGGAAGAGTTTAACGCCAAACAATCTGTGTATCGAGTATCTAGCCATGAAAAATCTTCTCAAATTACCGTTCGGAATCGGTGTAAAACTGTAGGTCCCAATCAGTGAGTGAAAACTGGAAAGCGCACAGCTCAGTGATTGTGAGAAGTTCTCCCCAGTCCCGTCATGGGATGTAATGGGAAACCATTTATTTATTTTAATCTGTGTGATCGCAGTCGGACAAACTGAGAGAATATGATCTCTTAGCCTAAAGGAAATTACAACTTTAAAGATAACGAGGATCTAAGACTACTTAATTTGTGTTTGGATGTGTTCACTTTGTGAGTTTAGTCCCTACCCGCGCCTATAGATGCCACACTTCAACATTAACATGTTTGCAAGTCCCAAACTCACTTGTGTTTAAATGTAAACAGCATCATGTTTACTGTCAAACATGCCCTTTCCAGTTTCTTTCCTTAAAAACTTTTCTCACTTTGGTAGCACACATACATATATACAAAACACATACATAAAAACCAAAGTAACATCAAAAACCATTTAAGCGTCCGAGCCTTCGTTTATTCTATTTTCACTGATCAAGCACTTTTGTTATCATCTGTCCGATGACGCATTAACGACTGAATACATACGTGAAACTAAAACGCAATACAATAAACGCCAAAATAAGAAACACTGACTTCATCTGCAATTTGGACTCACATTCAGGAATATTTTCGACTCACTGACTGAGAGAATGATGGAAAAAAACAGATACACACACTTAGACTTAGATAGACTCTCTCGTTGTTTCTATTCCTCTCGCGAAAGCATAGACAGTGCAACAAACATAGCTGTATTTGTATCATAAATATAAATATATGTGGGTCGCAAACACATATATTCTAACATATTAATCATTGTGTCTTAAACATGTAATATTGAATAGCAAACACAATATGTTTGGACACAAGTATATTATACTTGCGACAAGCTCCAAACACACTTTATATTTGCATCCAAACAACAACAAAAGGACATATATGTAGACGGCAACCCTGGTCCCGTTCGCTCTCAAGGCAGTAATGTTGACGAGGATAAGGAATGAACAAGCAGTCGAAGAGAGTCGCTAAACGTTGTAAGTTGAAAAGTGCTATGCTCTGTCGCGTGTAATCTAATCCGTTTGTTTTTGCAGTTTTGCCTAGTCGCAATCGGCCTAAGTTTGGAAATATTCTTTGTTTATTATATTCACCCTTCTTTTAAATAAAACCAAAATTTAATTCTCAATACTTTTAAGCTAAAAATTAAAGTGAACTCTTACATATATACCAAAAGAAATTAAGTTTAGTCCATTTTATTTAATTTTGAAAAACTCATTGGTATTTGAACCACCCTGTATAGCCACTAAAAAGATGCAGTAAAAGTATTTTACGAATTTGCGGAAAAGCCCACTTTAGTGGAGTTTTCCTAAAATAATGAAAACTCCTACTTCAACTCCGCAATGTTAAACTCCTGAACTCCGACTCCTACTGCAACTAGAACTCCTCAAATAAATCAGACGTATTTAAGTGTTTCTGTTTTTGTTTAATGGTACCAATTATGAAGACCGACGTGATTGGTGCAATGGTTAGTGTGCGCGGCTCTTGTACATGAGAACGTGGATTCGATTCCTGCTCAGACTACCTTTCTTACATTTCTTTCGATGACGGTCACCTCACTTAGTGATGGCGACACTATCGGGTACTTAGCCACGAAAAAGCTTCTCAAAATACCGTTCGGAACCGGTGTAAAACTGTAGATCCCACTCAGTGAGTGTGAAAACTAGAAAGCGTGAGAAGCTCTCCCCTTCATGGAATGTTATGGGAAACCATTTTTTTTCTAACGTGATTATAATAACACAGTGCAACACGAAAAAATATAACCATATACGGATACCACTACGTGATAAAAGACAAAAAAAAAAACCCATTACTCCCAGTTTTGCCCAAAGTCATGCACTTTTTTCTTTATGGGCCCCCAAAGATTTGGGGCCTAGGTGTCATTTTTGCAAAAAAGTGATCATTTTGTCAGGCTCTTGTCATAAGGAATAGAAATTGTCAACATATAAACTCAAAAAAAACTACATCTTCCAGGTAAAAATCGCAAAAACCTTTAAAAAATTCGATTTTTTTAAAATCTTTTTTCCCCTGTTCAGGTCCATAAGTAGCAAACCGTTCAAGATTCAAGGAAACAATCAACTACAAAAATGTACCTAAGATGTCAATAAACAACTTTATAGAACATATGAACTTCCTGGGAATGGTTCTTAACACCGTTTAGGTTGCGCTTTGGTAGGCGCAAAAGTGACAAATTTCCCGAATTTTTTTTAATTTCACTGTGTGTAATTTTTTAAGTCATGGAAATATAACCATATGTGGACACCACTACGTGATAAAATACCATTCCTAGGAAGTTAATATGTTATAGAAAGTTGTTTATTGAGATCTTAGGTACATTCTTGTAGTTGATTGTTTCCTTGAATCTTGAACGATTTGCTACCTATGAACCTGAACAGGAGAAAAAAGTTTAAAAAAAATTTTGACCTTGAAGATGTACTTATATTGATTTTATATCTTGACAATTTT
Source organism: Phaonia tiefii (assembly GCA_963931995.1). NCBI lineage: Eukaryota > Metazoa > Arthropoda > Insecta > Diptera > Muscidae > Phaonia > Phaonia tiefii. Next base: position 18,844,791 of record OZ008367.1, read on the forward strand.
TATTCTTTATGATAACAGTTTCAACTTTCCCTCAGAGAGTAAATCAAAATTCCGAACGAACTGCAAGATATGAACCTGACAAAATGGTCACTTTTTTACAAAAATTACACCGAGACCCCAAATCTTTGGGAGCAACGGGTCTTTTTCTTTTTGGTCTTTCCATGACTTAAAAAATAATTGATAGCAGTACCGACGGGTTTTTAAACTTCACTGTAATAAGATCGAATATCTGGTGATTTGAAAGTCAATATTCTACTTCGCACGATGATAAATGGTGCATATGTAAGATCATTATAGAAAAATTAGTAAAATTAGTTCATTACACTGTGAAACACAAAAAATTTTACCAAAGTTCTGGCAACGGATTCTGGTAGAGGGGGTAAAAGAAAAATATACGCGTATCGGCGTTTTGAATGTTTACGTCTGCATTTTTTTAAATGGGGGTGGTGATATTTTCCCTTTTGTACATTCTTATGATGAATCGGCATAGGACACCATTTTATCCGTAGATTTTCACCAATTTTATGTCAAAATTTACGAGAAACATTATTGTGCAATATTGTAACCCTCTACCGCCTCAATACATGGGTGTTTTTTGTTCTTTTTGTGGAAATGGGTAAAAAAAACCCGTAAAACAGGGATGTAACGGGTTAAAATTTACTACAAAAGTATTCCTCGTAAAATTTTACTAGAAGTTTTTTAACCCACCAAAGCTGAAAACTCAACTTGAATACCAAAAATAAGTCAAAAATGAAAATCCATTTAAGGGTTAAAATGTCTCACAAAACTGCATTTTAGGGGGGTTGGTGTGTATTGGAAAAAGTATTCTACGAAAATTTCACTATAAGTCACTGAACAGAAGAAAGCTTTAGAAAGATAACATGGCTTCCTATGCCAATTCATCATAAGAATGTGCAAAATGGGGAAATTTTCACCTCCCCTTAAAAAAAAAATTCCAACGCATACTTTCAAAACGACACGTAATCCGTAATCCGTTGTCAGAACCTTGTTATTTTCGAAAAAGTTTCATTTTGTTCCACAGTGTAGTCTAATACGGCCTTAAGAGTTATTCCATTACTAAGTTTAGTTGCCCCGGTTTCCACGAAGAGATTTTCATTGTTGCATTTCTGCAATTACATACCTGCCACAAAAGGATTAGATAGAGATTTCAACAATCAGTGAACTGTGCGCTCTCATGTGGTAGATTCATTGATCAGGGCCTTTGTTTCACCACAGAAACCAAACGGTTATGTTTTGAGAAACTTCTTGTTTCTCTGGTAAAAGTAACAACTCGTCCCCCGTAGGATTTGCAAATTCTCCCTACTTTAAGCTTTGGATGTTTGGCTGCATGGGGATTACCAAAATACTCCTAACTAACAGTAATTTTTTTTGTCGATACCACTATAAATATATGGCTGATTGTCTTTATACTTAATGCCAATATTTTTAATCTCTATTCTAATGAACTTACCGCTGTTTCCAATTCCTTTGCCGAGGCATTTATCCTAATATCACGATGTGTATCCTGGCCCATTATCTTAGTCTTTATGATATAGAAATCGATGTTATTGTAAAATTCCAATGGACGTTTCCAGCGTATTGTTAGAGAATCCTGTGAGTGGCAAGTTAAATTCACAACAATGGGAGCACTTGGTACACCGACATCGGTGCGTTGTATGATAATATCGGAGGATTCACCTTCGTTTTTGGTGGTGAAGGCGTTGACTTTAATGCGATACTCGGTGAAGGGCTCTGAAAATTAAAAACATAAAGAGATACAAATTGGTTAAAAAGAGGACAAGAAGAAAAGGAAAATGTTAACAAATTAATTGAAATTAAATATTGGAAAGGACCTTATATTTGTGAGAACCCAATGTGCGAGTCCGTTAAAACATAACAAGACTATTCAGTGAAATTGCGATTTGGCGGATCCGTTTCGAACCCGTTACGAGTCCGTAAAAAACATAAAAAAGAAATCAGTGAAATTGCGATTTGGCGAATCCGATTCGAAAAACATTGTGAATATTTAAAAATGTTAGGATTAGGTTTTTGTTTTGCATTAAGGTACATTCCAAAGGAAATATAAGGACCAGCGAATTCAAATAGTGGAGAACGGAGCTACGCAAATTTTCCACAACAACATATTGCAGGAAATATGTATATATTTGCAAGCATTTTCATAAATTCTGCTGCGTTTTCAACAAACAAAATCACATTTGAGTCGCAAAATCATATATCATAACATATTAATCAGGGTAATATTGAATAGCACACACAATGTGGTTGAGCACGAGTATACAATATTTGCGAGAAGCTACAAATACGTTATAAGGGTTTTTCAACAGAGACGCTACAAAAGTAAATCGATAGGGACAGCAACCGACGCCATATTTTTTCCCGCTCTTTTGACATTTCTCTTCGGTAAGGTTTGCCATTTCAACATGGAAAGATATACGAGCCAACAACGAGTCGAAATTATTAAAATTTACTACCGAAATTTGGAGTCAGTGGCCTCAACTTTAAAAGCGCTACGTCCAATTTATGGTCGTCATAATCGTCCTACCAGATCAACAATTGAGCGTCTAATGGAAAAATTTGAATCCACAGGCACAGTACAAAATGTTCCCGTGCCAGTGAGACAAAGAAGTGCCGCCCGTAGTGTCGAGAATATTGCTGCCGCTGGGCATCTCTGTGACGTCGTTGTGGCGAATTTTGCGAAAAGACCTTAGCCTACATCCTTACAAGATCAAATTGACGCAAGAACTGAAGCCGCTTGAACACCATAAGCGTCGCATGTTCGTGAAAATGATTCGGATTTTCATCGGAAAATCATCTTCAGCGATGAGGCTCATTTCTGGCTGAATGGCTTCGTCAATAAGCAAAATATGCGTTATTGGTCAGACAGCAATCCACACGTAATCCATGAGTCATCATTGCATCCCGAAAAAATTACGGTTTGGTGCGGTTTATGGGCCGGCGGCGTCATTGGGCCGTACTTCTTCCGTGATGATCAAGACCGGCACATTACTGTGAATGCGAATCGCTACCGTTCAATGATGACCGAATATTTTTGGCCCCAATTGGATAATATGGACTTGGAGGACATGTGGTTCCAACAGGACGGCGCCACAAGCCACACAGCGAATGCCACAATCAATTTATTGGAAACCAAGTTTGGTGAACGTGTTATCTCACGAAATGGCCCAGTCGATTGGCCGCCTCGGTCGTGCGATTTGACGCCGTTAGATTATTTCTTGTGGGGCTACGTCAAGTCTATGGTCTATTCCAACAAGCCAGCGACGATTGATAAACTTCGTACGAATATCGAACGTGAAATTGCAGCAGTATCGGCCGATTTATGCTTGAAAACCGTCGAAAATTGGGTTCAGCGTCTGGACTTCTTTCTGCAAGCGTGCCCGTGGTGGCCATGCAAAAGAAATCGAGTTCCATACATAATGGCTTTCATTGGTATCTAAAACCGGTTTTGTTTTATTTAAAAAAAATTTTTTTAGCGCTCTTATTGAAATACCCGTTATTTGCTTCGAAACAACAAATAAAAAAAAATGGTTTCCCATTACATCCCATGAAGGGACTGGGGGGAACTTCTCACAATCACTGAGCTGTGCGCTTTCAAGTTTTCACTCACTGATTGGGACCTACAGTTTTACACCGATTCCGAACGGTATTTTGAGAAGCTTTTTCATGGCTAGATACTCGATAGTGTCGCCGTCACTATGCGAGGTGACCGCCGCCGAAAGAAAACTTGAAGGTGGTCAGAGCCGGGTTCGAACCCAGGATCTCATGTACAAGAGCCGCGCACACTAACCATTGCACCACCGACGGCCACGAAACAACAAAAGCAGACAAATTTTTCAGCATGAGCAGGATCGTATTTGTAAAAAAATCAAATATACAAAATAAATTATATTTAAAATTCATGTAATTGTTCAGATCTGGCAACGCTATTATCTATTGTGGTCAGTTTGGTATGACATTTCATCATGAGAAACTTTATTTCGAAAATCATGGTTCAGTTCGGGAATGTTATCGTGCGCCATGTCCAGTTCACGGTCGGCATAAAATTTGAAAATTGCCCGAGACGGAGAGAAGTGAATCAACGTCAGATTTACAAGGCACCGTTACATTCACAAAAAACGCATTGTTTGATGTGCTCTATGAGCCGGTGGAGTCTTTGGTCCGTACTTCTTTCAAAATGAGAACGGCGTACCCCAATTGAATGGAATGTTGACTGAAAATACGTTTTTCCAAAAGGACAGCACCTCATGCCATACAACGGGGCAATCAATCAACTTATTGAAGAAAACATTCGGTGAACGCTTTATTTCTCGAAGTGGGTCAGTCAATTGGCCACCGAGTTTATGCGATTTAACGCCTCTAGACTGTTTCCGCCTCCACGGAAAGTTTCTGATAGCCATTCACTTGAGAGTGAGTAGAAATTATTCTTTCATTCGGCAGTCCAATCAGCTCACTACTTCCACGCAGTATGTCCTGGGCAATGGCTTTATCGGAAACCTCTCTTAGCCAGCTAGAGTGAGAAGGCGAAACGAATGAGTAGCCTGATTGGTTATGTGATCTCTGACACGCCTCAGGCTTAATATGTGACCCTGTCACTGAAGCTCATCCAGATATCGTTTATATTCGTTTGTCCTTAGAAGGCGGATGAGCCAACATATGGGCCAACGGCGGATAGAAACCAAAAGAAGAAAAACCTGGTTAGACATATAAATATCCTGGTAGTACGAAAAATGGACTGCATTTGCTTCCCGCCATCGTTCATACTGGCAGTAAATATACGAAAATGAACGAGACGACCACCGCAAATTTTATTAGGATTTTAGATAAGATACGATTTGTATATTTCCCTAACTTGTGTGAATATTTCGATAGAAGAGAAAGATGATGATGCCAAAGACACATTCTATGAGCTCCTAGAGGAAACGTATGACTGCTGCCCTGGCCATGGCATTAAGATTGTGCTAGGAGATTTTAATGCCAAAGTAGGAAGGGAGAATGTGTTTCATCCAACCCTCGGCAATTTCAGTCTGCATGCTGACAGTTCTGACAACAGTATGAGACTGATTGACTTTGCCGCGGCAAAAAACATGGTCATTAGTGGTACAAGATTCAAGCATAAAGACATCCACAAGGGTATCCCCTGATCAAAGAACAAAGAACCAAATTGATCACGTGGTAATTTATGGAAGGCGCTCATCCAATGTAATGTACGTACGAGTGATCAGAGGAGCTAACATAGATTCTGATTACTACGTGGTAGCAGAAAAGGCTCACACAAAATTAAAAAAAATAAATGGTTTCCCATTACATCCCATGAAGGAATCGGATAGAGCTTCTCACAACAAGTGAGCTGTGCGCTTTCTAGTTTTATACTCACTGATTGGTACTTACAGTTTTACACCGGTTCCGAATGGTATTTTTGAGAAGCATTTTCATTGCTAAATACTCGATAGTATCGCCGTCAATATGCGAGGTGACCGCCGTCGAAAGAAATTTTAAGGTGGTCAGAGCGCGCACACTACCCATTGCACAAGATTAAGTACAGCGAAATTCGTGCGAAACCAGACGCATAGAAGCTCTCAAGGAAGCTTCGCAACTTTTGGAACTGAACCTACCACCTCCCGATGACGATCCTGAAGCGCAGTGGAAATCAATTTCCGACTCTATAAAATCTGCCGCAACAACCGTACTTGGTTTTGAAAAACCGCTTCGGAGCAAACCACGGAACGATGAAGAGTGTCGCATAGCAAATGATGAAAAGAACGCTGCACGTATGGCAATGCTTCAGTCAATTACAACCCGAGCCTCGACTGGGCGGGGTATAGGGAAAAGGGAAAGGAGGTAAACCTTCTCTTTAGGCCTATAAAACGGCAGTGGAGAAAGCGTCAGAGTGAGAAAATTGAGATATACAGACGAAAGAATGAAGGGCGAAAATTCTACCAGAAAGTCAAAAGCAGAAATAATGGGCATGGTTCAGGTCCCCCTTCTGTAAAGACAAGGTCGAAAATGTCATCGCAGATGTGCAGAACCTGTTGGGAATATGGAGAAATCATTTCACCGCGCTACTGGTAGCTGAGATATCGAAAGACAATGAGACAATCGATCACAATTTGGACGGCGACGTCGATTGGCAGCCTCCAAACCAAGACGAAGTGAGAACAGCTATTGCGCGGTTTAAGAACAACAAAGCCGCAGGAGCCGATGGATTAACGGCGTAGCTTTAGGTGCATGCATCAGCTCATTAGCAAAATTTGGTTAGATGAAGGCACGCCCGGCGATTGGAGTTTCAGTGTACTATACGCCCCATATTTAGAAAAGGTGACACGAGTCTATGTGCCAACTGCCATGGAATAAGCCTTTTATTAGCATATAAGGTTCTATCAAGTATAATTTGCGAAAGACTAAAACCAATTATCGCTAATTTGCTTAGACCATACAAGTACGGATTTATGCCTGGAAAATCGAGAACTGACTATATTTTCACGCTTCGCCAAAATCCTGGAGAAGACCCACGAAAAACAAATCGTCACTTATCATTTATTTGTCGATTATAAGGCGACCTCCGATAGCCCGATACGGAATAAACTTTGCGAAGCAAAGTCTGAGCTTGATATTCCTGCACAACTCATACAACTTTGCAGGATGATCTTGACGAACACCGAATCCACAGTGAAAGTTGGTACACGCTGAAAAATAATAGCCCCAGAAACATATTGCGGGAAACATGTACATGTTTGCAAGCATTGTTTGAATTGAAGATTTGCTGCCTTGTTGTCCCTTTGTTATCTGCCTCGTTTCTGTTTAAACAAAAAAAATCCACATTCGGGTCTCAAAAACCTAAATTATAGTGTATTAAAAGTTGTGTCGCAAACATGTTATATTGAATAGCAAACATAATGTGGTTGAGCACAAGTATAGTATATTTGGGACAAGCTACAAACATTTTATATTCGCATCCAAACAACAAAAACAATCAATGAGTGTTGGAACTCACGGATGATGTGTTAACACCTTTTTGCTACACGGTACCTGCTCGATTTCTATGAACACATTAGTAAATGTTACATTGGAAAATAAAAAAAATAATAGTTTATTGAATTAAATTACTTGTTTTGTATACACCGGGCAATGCTGAACATCAAATGACTCGCTTTGTTTGGCCATAGCAACAACAACGAAACCACCAAACACACAACATCACACATACTTTGTCCGAAGTAGCTGATGTATACGTGTGTCACATAACCACATGTTTGCCATATCAACAGCAACCAAACAGCCAAACACACAACCTCACACATACTTTGTACGAAGTAGCTGACGTATTAGTGTGTCACCATACTGTCGGCAGCGCAAGCCGTCGACAGGGCTTGCAAATGAAATTTTGCGTGGCTATGCTTTATATCTCCGTTCAACAACAGCAACAGACACATGTACATACATATATTATTATGTTAATACATACGCTATAGACACAATTTCGTTTGCCTCACCCCTGCCACACCACTCTTTCATTGCTCTCTTGCTCGCTCATTTTTGTTTAACACGTCATTATTCTCTTTCGCAGTCGCAGAAAATCTGGTTTTAGCAGCAGCATAAAATCTGGTTTTAGCAGCAGCAGAAAACCTGTCTGTGTGTTGTTTGCATGTGTTGACTTTGATAGATTTAGTCCATATACGCCGCTATAGATGTTAACACATCAAAAATACCGATTTTCAGGGTGTAAGAATCTTACCGAATCTTTTGAAACTAAGCAAGGCATCAGGTAAGGCGGCACCCTATCGTGCGATCTCTTTAACATCTTAATAGAGATTATTCTGAGAAAAGCTGCTGTCAGCATGAATAACACTATCAGCAGCAAAAGTCACATACTGCTCGCGTATGCTGATGATATAGAGATTATTGGGCGCACAATGACAGATGTTACTGCGGTGTTTTCGAGAATTGAGAAGGGGTCAGCAAAAGTGGATCTGCTAGTAAACGAGGACTAGACAAAATTAATGATTTCAACGAGCACGGCCTCCATGCGATTAGACCAAAGCGTGAACGTTGATAACCGTTATAGTTTCGAGGTGGTGGACGAATTTATATACCTCGGATCTGCCGTAAACGAAAACAACAACGTCAGCCTTGAGATCAAGCGGAGAATTGTGCTTGCGAATAGATGTTATTTTGGGCTAAGTAAGCACTTTAGAGATAAAGCCCTCTCTCGGCGGACAAAAGTCAAACTATACCAGACTTTCATACAACCTGTCTTGCTTTATGGCGCAGAATCCTGGGTTTTATCGGAAACCAGATGATACATCTTTAGGAGCCTGCGAGATAAAAAATCTTCGAAAAATTTATGGCTCTATAGTGCACAACGGCTAGTATCGACAACGCATGAACTAGGAGCTGTATCAGCTTTATCCCGACATTGACATAGTAAAGCCGATCAAAATAACGCGAATGGGCTGGCTAGGCCATGTCAGTACGTCAGACGAACCAGTACGAAGGGTTTTCGAAACCGAACTCGAAGGAAGACGAAAAATAGGAAGACAAAGACTCCGCTGGAGGGATCAGATTGACGAATCCCTGCGTACACTTGGTATTGCCAACTGGAGAGATATGGCAAAAGATCGAACGGGTTGGCGAAATATGTTGTCTTCGTTTTGTAAGGTCCCTGACCCGCGGGGTTGTTGAGTCTCTCTAGAATTCGAAACGGATTCATTTGGCACACTGGGAAAGTTGTGTTTAAAGATCCTTAAAAAATATACAATGTGTTAGTGTGTGTTGGAAATGGTTATTCTCAAATTTAAAAAAAATTTAACTGTCATTTCGTATATTTGTTTTTAAAAATTGCTTGGAAATTGCATGTCCTTTCAAATGATTGGTATTGCTCGGCCTTATTAACATGATAATCAGTTAATAGCCTTATTAAACATGTGACTTTCATATTTAATAAAAATCTCGCCAAAAGCAACAAAATTAAAAATGTTCCGCTTAACATTGTTGTAAATAGTGTCCTTAACAAGGATAACAATCAATGTTCTGTCACCGCTACATCTGATGCTTTTTAAACAGAAGCGAATTTAAAATTACAAAACCATTTCAATATCATTAAATAAACAGAAGCGTTGGCGGTTGCAGAAAACAATGATATCACACTTATCCCTTGCATCATGGCAAGGATACATGCTAGGATCTGCGACGTCATTATTAACAGCATCATTGGATACATTCAAAGGACTTTGTTTCTCTTTTACTCTCTCTCTCTCCCTGATGTTGTTGTATATTATTAAGTATTTCTGTGGGCATAAATTGCTATTGTTTTTTTTTGTTTGTTTGTTTAATATTGCACTTTTCCTTTTTGACAACAATTGGCCACAATGGCCAGTGACAGCAAAAATGCTTTTGGTCAGAATTAATAACAGTTAATGTGAATGTTATGAAATGTGAAAAGGATAACATGAAGGACACAATAATGCAAGTAGGTGTTGCTGGTGGGTTAATAAGATTGTGGTGAGATGTATGTATGTACGGATAAGGGTGCCCTCACTTTTAGGTAGATAATTTAAATATTTGAAAAGTCTTTATTGGGGAATAATGCATCGCACATAAAAACATGAACGCAGCACAGCTGGTGAAGCTGCCTTCAGTCGCAGCGTGTACAGCTGTAGAACAGTTTGAGAGTAAAGTCGAACTGGATAAAAGGTGTGACTTCATGTGGGTTTAGACTTTATAAACTAGAAATCACGATTTCTACAAAACCAAATTTGTCTCATATTCCTGCACCGCAGTTCTGTCACTTTTTAACGATAGAATTCGGTAGTTAATTTATCAAAATTCATATAATTTCAATACAAAATTTCAGAATTTTGTTAATTATACAACAACGGTTTTTATCGTTCAAAAGTTACAGAGTTCCGATGCTGATTTATTTCAAATATTTCTTTTGTGTTAAATTTCTACGTTTTAAATATTAACTTCTCTTCTGCGCCGCCTGGTCACCTTAATTTTCATTTACATTTATGAAAATCCGCTCTGCGCTGGGTTGTCTTGTCATATTATAAATATATGAGATTATTATGACAATAAACGTCCGTTAAGCCCCCACTAAGGGGCCCTTCACATGGCACCGAGCGCAACGCGACACATTAATACTGGTTGAAAATGTCAGTTTTATTAACTCCCTAGTATTATCGTATGGACGTTAATAACATGCACATATAGAGCAACAATAACAACACTGTAATACTGAGTAATTATGTTAATTAAATCATAAAGTCGAACAGAAAACAATTGACAAAAGTGTTCATATATTAAAGCTTGAAATATGTATGTGAGATGCTCAGATGCCAATCAATCTAACTCCAAATTTAAACAATTTTGAGATTTTAATGCTATTAGAATCAAAACATGTTAATCTTGCGATATTTGAAACACCCTTTTCTATTATCTTCGCAATGAAGGAGTAATCAAGATATATTTTTGGACCACGTATTAGTTTTGTAGTTGAAGACACAGAAGTCCCGAACTTTTTTTTCCAATTTTTTTCACTTTTGTTTTGTGGAGTTTGATCAACTAGCGTTTGAGTAGTTTATACGTTAGAAAAGCCCTGCAGTTTGAAAAGTAGCTTGTGGCTCTATGTAGTCAGTTATTTCATTAGCGAAAAGCCTGACTAGCTACTTGAGTGGCTACAGGTAATGCTATAGTTCGGCTTTTGATTATTATAAGTATGAAAACAAGGAAAAAACATTGTACTGAACCGTTATCCCGTTGATTTGTTGGTTGCTTGGATATTTTTGAGTGTTGGCGTCAGTTGTTATTAAACGTTAGTAGAAGTATCATCGTGACAGCCTACGTGGGTTGGGTTAGAAGTATAAAAAAGTGAATTTTAGTATTTAGAACGGTAAAATGACAAGCAAAAGATAAATGAATCGTTTAATAAAGAAAGAAAATGAACAAATTGTGCAAAAGTTTGAAAATGTAGAAAAATAATGTGGTGAAGATAATGAAAAAGATTTATTCATAATATTAATTCATTACGGTCCGGCGAATTCATCAAGTGGATTGTACTAGTCAAGTAGTTAGAACAATGTTGTTAGATATTTCGTCAATTCCATGTAACTAGCGATCTGCATGGTACATTGTAGTGCAGAGGGTAGCCACTGACTACCGTCAATGACATCCCCATGTTAAATTCGTCAGTGTAAAGCATTGCTGGTAGTCTGGCGGGTAGTTAATGGTAATTATTGGTAGTTAGGGAACTAACTAAAAATTCGTTAGCTACGTCGACTGCAGGGAGGTATGCCTTATAAAAATAGTATACATGGGTGCCATGCCTCTCAGTTCAGCTGTTATATTTTATTACAAAAGCTTTTAACCTATTGAGAGCAATATTTCAATATTAATCCTTTTGAAATGCTAGATTTTGTGACTGAAAGCAACTAACTCCAGAAACGACCGAAATAAAGGTAGACAGATTTACAAGAATTTTAGCTTCATGTTTCAGCATCATGTGAAATATTACGCTTTACATGTTACGGAAGAGATTCTCACAATCATTGAGCTGTGCCCTTATTAATTTGTAGACTCAATCATCAGGCCACATAGTTTTACACCTAATCGAAACGATTATGCTTTGAGAAACTTTTTCACTTAATCACTAATCTTTTCTGTGCCAAAAACTCACCTCGTTTAACTTTGTGCATACGAAATAAATGGTGCATACTTTTAGGCTTAAAACTTTTTGTATCCAATGCATTTAGATCAGTGATGCCCAAATTTTGAATTTCCCTAAAAGTGTCCATACACGATAATTCTCAATCGAGAATCATTATGCATGGGTAAGTGAAAATATGAATGTATGTGTCACACCGACATGATGCATGTATGAATCGCGAAAATCACTGCTAATTTGTGTGGAAAAATGAAAGTGTAAACATGTCCGCGGAAGAAACCAAAAATATTCCTTAGGAATTTATTGATGTATATCGTTCGGTGACTGCTTTGTGGGATGTAAAAAGCCGGTTTTTGCTTTTGTTTTCTTTTCTTTATTTTGTTTTTCTTTAATTACAATGGTCATAGCAACTAAAACATCTTTTGAGAAAATACATCGCACACAGTACAACAACCTTGGGACTCGGAAGCTGAACGAAAATGAGTGATCATACGGAAATGAATCACCGTGTGTAGCAAAGTATGCATCAACATATACACGTTTAAATCGCGATTCAGAATAATCGTCTATGAACACCATAACACGCGTGGTGGACGGCAAAATGCTGTTCTTGCGCTACCGACACACGTATAGTATAAGCTTCTTCATGGGATGTCGGTCGTGGGCGGTCGGGTCTTGCTTTGTTTATGTGTTTCGATGCAAATCAAAGCAGTTGCTGGTCAACATTTGTTAGAAGAAGGTCACGCCGCGTAATTGTTTACAAATATATCAAATTGAACTTTGTTTTATTCTGCTTCACACCCAAGCGCCATATGTTATATGTTGACATTTTGACATCTGTCAGTGCTTTATTTTTTTTTTCAAATGGAGAGCCAACAAAAAGTTCGCGAAAAGATAATTAAAATTTTCAACGAAAATGAAAGACGTCCATATAAAACAATTGCTAGGATAGATGGCAGGGGTATCCTGTAATGCAGTTTCTAGAGTTATAACAAAATATAAGGAACTCATGTCGATCGATAGAAAATCTGGGTGTTGCAGAAAAAAGAGCTTTTCAGACGTCGGGAAGGCAAAGAAAATATTGGGACATTCTTAAGAAAAATCCAAACGTATCAGGAGAAAAGTTGCTCAGAAGACCGATTGCTCGGAGTCTTTGGTCAGAAAAGTGAAAAAAGAGGAAAGTCCCAAAACTTGCAAAGTGAAAAAAGAGGAAGGTCTCAAAACTTACAAAGTTCAAAAAGTGCCCGATAGAAATTCCAATAAAAAATCGGAAGGAATTGCGCGAGCTAAAAATTTTCAAGGAAATTTAAGAAAGCTTCGGAGTGTGGTTTTGGCGGATTTGGACTTTAATATGGCGTCTAAAATTCGTCTCTCCAAAATGTACTTTGGTTACAAAAATTTTTTCCAAAAAAAAAATCAGTTTTGAAAAAAAAATTTCACTTGGGACCAGTATAACTTTTGTGCGTTAGAAGCAGTCATGAAATTTCATACATAATTGCAAGGGCTAGAGTGGTTGGCATTTTATGAGGGTAACTTTTGCCCGCCCGAAATTTCGTCTTCATAAGGTAACATCAGTTTGGTGAAAAAAGCATTGTTTTGTTTTAAAATGTAAATAATTATTGTTTTTCTCATTAGCTTAAAAAAAGTAGGTATGCAGCTGGAAAGGTGAGGAAATTCTCTTACTCTTGTAGTATATGTTATACCAAATGGAGGTCATTTGCCATTGTTATACCAAAACATCACTCATAACACACCCTTTAGCAGATAAATGGAACTACTATGGGTGAATTGCATTCAGATGGTACTGAAATGCATCAATGGACAAAATATACTTTAATCTTTTTATACCTGAATATCAATAAAATTAACCAGAATAACACGTGGGGAAGAATTTTATGGTCACTCACGTGACCAAATAATAATCGCCCACTGCGATTTTCAATTATGATATATCACAATAATCCTTGACTTCTAACCTACAATCGGGTTCTTTTACAGAACCTAAAAATGGGCAAAATTCCCGAATACCAAGCGGGTCTAATAAAACTGAAATTAGAGTTGAATAAAAAAAAAATGGTTTTCCATACATGTGAGAAGAAGAGCTTCTCATAACCAGTGAGCTGTGCGCTTTATAGTTGTATACTCACTGAATGGGATCTACAGTTTTACACCGGTTCCGAACGTATTTTGAGAAGCTTTTTCATGGCTAAGTGTCGTCGTCACGGTGACCGCCCCCGAAAGAAATTTTTGAGGTGGTCTGAGCAAGAATCGAACCCAGGATCTCACGTACAAGAGGCGCGAACATTAACCATTGCACCACAAACCTAAAAAAAAAATTACATGAGGTGTCAGGGGACACCCGGTTGGAACGAAGTTCCTTTCGCTATATATTATGTACTAGTTAGTTCCAATACGCCTAAGGCGCCTTTTGAAAAATACTGTAATTTAAATGGATCTTTAAAAAAAGATACTTTTTGTAAAATGATAAACTTTTTGCAAGAAATTTTTTATTTATTGAATGTATTTAAAAAAAAAATTTATTTTTAGGTCCCTTTTGTAAGAATATGTATTATATTTTTCAGATAAGGTCCTTTCTTTGATGAGAGGTACTTCTTTTCTTAAAAGCTAATGCTTTTATGTAAGAAAAAGCCTAAGAGTATGCATTTTTTTTTTACAAAGAAGCACGTTCTTTAAGAACAGGTACTTTTTACAGAAGTGGTACTCTTTTTAGGATAAGGTTATTTTTTTAAGAGAATTTACTTCTTTTCGGGAAGGCTACTTATCTCAAGAAAAGAAAAGAAAAGGTATTATTTTATTTTTAAGAAAGGATACTTTTAAGAAAAGGAATTTTTGTAAGATAAGGTTTTTTTGTTTTGAAGCAAATCTCTTTTAGGAAAGAACAGGCAAAATTTTAAGAGTAGGTATTTATCTCAAGAAAAGTTATTTTGATTTACAAAAAAGCTATTCTTTAAAGAAAAGCTAGTTTTTTAAGAAAAATCAATTAAGAAATTTTTTAAGAAAAAGCAATCTTACAACAGATAATGTACTTTTTTAAGAAAATTAACTTATTTAAAAAATAATTTTTTTTAAGAAAATGTACTTTGTGTTAGAAAATTTACTTTTTTAATAGGTATTTTTTTGAGAAAATTTACTTTTTTTAAGAAAACGCACTTATTTAAGAAAATGTTATTTTTTTAAATTTCTTTCACTTTGGCTTTTCTAAATTTACCGTTTTTTCGGGTCAAACTACAATATGCAATAAACAGGCTCCACCTAGAAAATTTCCCATGAAACAAGAAATATCCCCCCGTATGTTATATGTTAGTCTAGACACAAACCAAGCCAAAAGTACGAGTGTAAGACTAAGTGTGCTGCCAAATGTAGTTCCATGCTCAGGGTTGTGCTTCATGGATTTGCCAGTCTTGTACTTTGGCTTTTCTAAATTTACTTTTTATTGGGTTCAAAACTACAATATGTAATAAAGAGGCTCCACCTATAAACTTCCCTTTTAACCAAACCAAACAAAAAAGTACCCAATATAGTTGATAATAATGGGTTGTAATAAAGTAGTTAAAAAAAAGTTGTTTAAAATTTTTTCATTTAGCCCCCATCCCCCAACGAGCGATAAGGAACTTCGTTCCAAAAAATTGTTTCCCATTACATCCCATGAAGGGACAGGGGAGAGCTTCTCACAATCACTGAGCAGTGCGCTTTCCAGTTTTCACTCACTGATTGGGACCTACAGTCTTACACCGATTCCGAACGGTATTTTGAGAATCTTTTTCACGGCTAAATACTCGATAGTGTCATCGTCACTATGCGAGGTGACCGCCGCCGAAAGAAATTTTAAGGTGGTCTGAGCAGGAATCGAACCCAGGATCTCATGTACAAGAGGCGCGCACACTACCCTTGCACCACCGACGGCCACGCCACAAACATAACAACAAAAATTAAAAAAAAAACTTTTGTCGGAGGGTCCAAACACAGGTCTCGTGGGCGATTTTTAAAAGTTTTCACCATTGTTTGTATCTGGTATACTGGCAACAAGGTGACAACGAAAAATTCACCTCGTAACAAATAATTCACCTCACAATAACAGGTTGTCAAAAACAAGGAAAACAAAACAAAAACATATGGTCTTCTGTACAAAATGAAAGCGGCAAAAAAGGAACAGTAAGAATTTAATATATTTATGTTTTATTGAATTAAAATTAATACATTAGTACTTAGGAAATTTGAGCGCACCGCAAAGGCACAGCTGGAATGCTTTATTGCCTTCCTCAAGGAACATCCACAGATACAAACCGGAAAGAATAGACCTGCGCATCCGCGGCACATGGAAGGAGATATTTACTTTACCACCAATTGTCTGATCTACAGCAAAATTGAATTTCCCCCCGAGCTCGATCCAACTTCGGTCCAACTTCTTGAGATATAGGCCTTTAAAGCCTTTAAATCGTTCGTATCTTAGGTATTTATAATCCGATCTGGTTGAAATTGGGTATCATTAGAAAGGTCTTTCTAAATTCTATAATTCAGTGCATAAAATATTTATTTTTATCAACCCATTTGGGAGGTAATTAAAAAAAAGCTAATTAAAAAAAACTCACTTTTCTGATAAATTTTTTTTTTTGAAAACAAAATTCTCTCTTATACCTATTAACCTTTTTTGATTATTTTGTTACCAAAAAATTTGTCAGAATACCGATTTGTGACAATTGCCACATTGCTGTCAAATAGTAACCGCGGTGACTTTTGTAACCCTGCCAGAATAGGGCTGTAGATCATAAATTATAGACTTTGGCACAATGAAAATCGATACTGAACCACTGTGTGGCGTTGAAAAGGTTAAATAGTCATGTTGTATACAAAATGAAAGCTCTATGCTTTAGGTAATACTGTAGGTCGAACAATTGAAACGAATCTATAACTTTTATATTACATGAAGGGTTTTCAAAAACGTTTTAATCGATAAGCACTTTGGTAAGTTATTCAAATATATCTCCGCTAAAAACATTCAGGTGTGCTAAATTAAAAACCATCACTGTACATTAATGCATACACTAGATACTCACTTAATTTTGGCAACTCAAATCTTATGGCCGAGTCGGCTGCACTCCTTTTAACGATTTCCACGCCCGTTTGATTCTCATGTATGTGATAGACATGATAACCGGCAATTGCGCCATTTTGATTTTTAGGCGGATGCCAAGACATGGTTATGCTGGTTGCCGTAACATCTAGAACGGTGAGATTTTGTGGTTTACTTGGCACTAAAAATAGACAAGAATAAGAAAAAAAAATATTATAATAAAAATACTGCAGACGTATTACATTTTTAATTCAAGTTACTAAAAACTGTAAAAATTCTTAAAGAACTAAATATAAAATTCAATAAAAGCAAAACTCATATTTTCCCTTCACACATTTCTAAGGATTCCTAAACTTGGGAAATCCTAAGACAAACACACCAACAAACTCTACATCTCTAAAGTCAAAGGATATGAGCATTCGGCAAGAAAATACAACAAGGAAGTCAAAAGAACAGAAATTGCAGCGTGTAACTTGCAGCACATGTCTGTTGCAATGATGACACAAAAATGTTGGAAATGCAAAAATCGAAACAAGTTTAAATCCTACAAAAAAAAAAGAGTGTTTCCATACAACTGCTTTACGATTATAAAGAAATAGGGGGAAAAGATATTAAGAAAAAAGTTCAAAGGTTTCTTGCCTCAAAGAAGAGTAAAAGCGGTAAACCATACGAGTACATGCATGGCTGGTGGCTTGTACTTATCCTTGTTACAAAGATATTGTTTTTACAAAACCAATAATACTTTAAACCTCCATGGGTTAGGGGTTTTGGAGATAAAGAAACCTCTCAAGTAACATTTGTAATCGATGTGTGTATTAATCCTTTCGATGCTCCTTTCAACCTTTGTACTGTCTGTGTTTCCTTTACTGTGTATTGTTTTTCTATATTTGGCTTTTGTTATCCTTAGCATCTTCTTAACACTATGAAACCAACTATTTGTTGTGCTCGTCCTTGGTCATTGTCTAGGGCTGTTGGTATTTACGAGAATAAAACAAAAATCATACTTAAGTTACTGACCCGACCTTCAACGCTACTATTGATTCATGATACAATCTATTCTATATATTTCTATTGTATTTTGCTCTGATATTATACGTCGTACAGGATATTGAGTACGTAGTTTTGAAATTGAATTTGTGCCTGTATTGAGAAGATGTTTGGAAATTCCCCTCTATAGATTTTTAGCCTCACATAGAGATGTCGCAGTTCAACTATTTTTTTGTGTGCAACTACCCTAAAATTTACCAGCAGATCCGTCATATAGTTAAGTTTCGATAGACCTTAGAAATGAAATACTTGTGTATTGCTAGAAGAAAGGAAAACAATTTGATTGAAAACAATACATATTGAAAACAATCATATTGAAGAGCCCGATCAGAAAACAAAGAACACCCACCGCCTCAACCACTTGTAGCCAGCAAGAAATTGAGGGACTTTGAATGCCTTCTAGCAGGCCTTCAAAGAAAATCAGAAGGCCCAACCTATAAATGCAATTCTCCATTCAAATTATGATAGGGCGCCATAAGAAGCGGAAGCATATAAAGGGTGTTTTTTTTTGCTTAAGCCCGGTATTCAGTTCTTGCGAAATTTTCATAAGAAATTTTGAGATTTATTTCTAAACGGAAAATTTTATTACAAAGAGTTAACTAAAATCATCAAAATATCAAAATTTCGGTCCCAAACAATTACCAAACAATTGTTTTCGTACGAAATAAGTTTGGCGTAACAACCCTGTACTTGATTTTGCCTACGAAATTTTCGCAGAGCTGAGTACCAACCAAATGAAAAGTGAGCGGAATTTTCGGTTCATGAAATTTTCGTTATTTTTTATACACGTACTTCTTATGGCAACGAAAATTTCATAAAAACTGAATACCGGGCTTAAGATACAACTTACGAAAGGGTTAGCTGTCAAACGAACTGTCATACTGCGTTGACTTTTCGAGATTTATGATCAGTATACCTTGGCAAATTAACGTGATTAGATAGATTCACGCTTGAACAACGATACGAAATTGCCCAAATTTACATTGAAAAGCAGTCATCGATTCGCGCAACTTGTAGACGACTTCGTGATTTTATAGCTTTTTTTAAACGTCCATCGGAGCAAGCCGTTCGTCGAACTGTGGATAGATTTCATACCACATACACAGCCTTTACACGATGCAATTTTTTAACCATGCAATTTGCGTTTGTAGATAATGGGTGTAGAGAAGCAAGAATGGAGGAAAAAATGGCACGAAGCGCCACCGCACTGGGTTTCATGCAATTTTATTGCAATTCTCTTTGTACTCTTTCCACATTTGTCATTCATTTTGACAGTTGATGTTATTGTTTCTTTCATTCTAGTTTTTCGTGTGTTGTGTTACATTGTTAGAGGTTTCGTGAAATAATTTAGCAGAAGTTAAAAAAAAAAAAAGAAACATAAAAATTAATTAAAAATACACATATTTTGTTTTAAAAAAAAATATTAGAATTATGTAGAACAAAATTTGACCGCTTACAAAACACACACTAAAGAGAAATGTCAGAAAAAATGGCAAGCACTAGTATCATGAGATGGCAACGTGTAAAGGCACGAAGATTTACGCTGCAATTTCAAGAGAGAATTGATAAAAATGGCATCGTGTAAAGATGGTGATAGTCTCAAAATTATGCACCAACACGTCGAAGGAAAGTGCGCACAATAGAGAAATACATGTATAGAGAAAATATCTCGCTCAGCAAATTTCTGACATTTGGCGTGGTGTGATATGAATGTTGCCTGTTGGAAAAAATTGTTTTAATAATGCCAGATAGAGGCAATGGTTCAACCCAACCAACAAGAGAACAACCACGGCATTTCGTTTTAGGTGTTAAAATTATTGTGTTAAATACAATTACAAATGTATACGAACAATAAGAGATAACAAAAAAAATTACATGAGGTGTCAGGGGACACCCGGTTGGAACGAAGTTCCTTTCGCTATATATTATGTACTAGTTAGTTCCAACACGCCTAAGGCACCCGTTGAAAAATACGACAATTTAAATGGATCTTTAAGAAAGATACCTTTTGTAAAATGATAAACTTTTTTTAAGAAACATTTTTTTTATAGAATGTATTTTTTGTTTAACAAAAAGTATATTTTTACATCCTTTTTGTAATCCCGAAAGGTAATTTTTTTAAGAGAGGTACTTCTTTTATTAAAAGCTAATATTTTTTTCAAGAAAAGGTACTATTTTTAAGAAGAACTACTTTCTGTAAGAAAACACCATAAGAGTATGATTTTTTTTTTACAAAGAAGACACTTTTTTAAGAACAGGTACTTTTTAAAGAAGTGGTACTCTTATTAGGAAAAGGTTATTTTTTTAAGAAAATGTACTAATCTCAAGAAAAGAAATTAAAACGTTTTATTTTTTAGAAAAGGTACTTTTAAGAAAAGGAATTTTTGTAAGAAAAGGTGTTTTTTTTAAGAGAAGCTATTTTTTTTTTGAAGAAAAGGTCTTGTTTAAGAAATGGGAATTTTTTTAGAATTGCTCCTTTTTTCAAGAATAGGTACATTTTTAAGAGTAGGTGCTTATCTCAAGAAAAGTTATTTTGTTTCAAAAAAAGGTACTCTTTAAAGAAATTGTTGTAAGAAAATGTAGTTTCGTTTTAAGAAAAGTTACTTTATTTTAAGAAAAGTTACTTTTTGTAAGAAAAGGTACAATTTGTAAGAAGAAGTACTTTCTGGAAGAAAAAGCGGTAAGAGTATGATTTTTTCAAAGAAGTACTTTTTAAAGAACACTTTTTAGTAAAAGATTATTTTTTAAAGAAAATTTACTTATTTTCAGAAAGTCTATTTATCTCAAGAAAAGAAAAGAAAATGTATTATTTTATTTATAAGAAAATGCACTTTTAAGAAAAGGAATTTTTGTAATAAGTGGTATTTTTTAAGAGACGGAATTTTAATTGGAAGAAAATGGGTTTTTTTAAGAAATGGTAATTTTTTTTAGAATTGGTCCTTTTTTCAAGAATAGGTACATTTTAAGAGTAGGTACTTATCTCAAGAGAAGTTATTTTGTTTCACAAAATCGGTACTCTTTAAAGAATAGGTAGTTTTTTAAGAAAAGTTAATTTGTTGTAAGAAAAGGTACTTTTTTAAGAAAAGGTACTTATTTACAAAAAATAAACTTTTTTTTAAGAAAAGGTACTTTCTGTATGAAAATCTACATTTTTTAAGCAAAGGTTCTTCTTTAAGATAAGGTGTTTTTTTTAAGAAAAGGTCCTTTGGTTAGGAAGGATTTTTTTTTGAGAAAATTTACTTTTTTTAAGAAAAGGCACTTATTTAAGAAATTGTTCTTTTTTTAAACTTCTTTCGCTTTGGCTTTTCTAAATTTACTTCTTATTGGGTTTAAAACTATAATATTATATACTAAATATTGGTTGCAGACTCCTCCTAGAAAACTTTCCCATTTAAACCAGAAATTTTCCAACATATGTTAGTCTAGACACAAACCAAAGCAAAAGTACCCAATATAATTGATACTACTGGGTTGTAGCATAATAGTGTTACAAAAAAGTTGTTTAATTTTTTTCATTTAGCCCCCATCCCGCAACGTGCGATAAGGAACTTCGTTCCAAAAGTCCAAAATATGTTTAAATTGCACGATTCTCAACCAAAACGCCATGACAAATTTAAGTCAACAGTTCTTGTAACTCCACCTGGTGTAAGTCGACCAGCTCGTATCACACCGACCGCACCACGGAGAGTGTGAAAGGAAACAACAGATGAGACAAATTTTCTCTCTTTAACGAATTACTCTGTGGTGCGCACTCTGGAGAATATCGGCGCTGTAAACAAAAGTGTGGTAGAAGATCCAAATTTATCGATTCGTCGTCGGTCGCAGAAAGTGGGGCTCTGTTCGGCCACTACGTGTGTAATTTTGTGCAAAAATCTTGGCCTACACCCAAAATCTTGGCCTCATATGGGTTGTTCTTTCGTCGATTGGGCGATGTTTTATCGCAAAATTGTTTTCAACGATGATGCTCATTTTTGGCTTAACGTGTTTGTTAATAAACAAAATTGCCGCATATGGAGTGAAACCAATCCACAACAGACCCTACCGGCACCCCTTACATCCAGAAAACTGCACCGTTTGTTGCTGTTTGCACGCTGGTGGCATCACCGGACTCTTTTTATTCAAAAATGAAGCAGGAGCTCGCTTTAAGGTCATTGGAGATCGTTACCGCCTCATGGTCACTGATTTTTTGTTTGAAAATATGGATGACATTGACCCGGGCGAGATGTGGTTTCAACAGAATGACGCTACGTTAATATGGTTTCCCGGTACATCTCATGAAGGGATTAAGGCGAGCTTCTCACAAACCAGTGAGCTGTGCGCGTTCTAGTTTTATTCTCACTGATTGGGACCTACAATTTTACACCGGTTCCTAACGGTATTTTGAGAAGCTTTTTCATGGCTAAATACTCGATAGTGTCGCCATCACTAAGCGAGGTGAGCGCCGTCGAAAGAAGTTTAATGTGGTCAGAGCAGGGATCGGTCCTACGTTCTAATGCACAAGAGCCGCGCACACAACCATTGCACCACCGCCGGCCACAGAGTTTTAATATGTATATTTAAATTTTCATTAAAATAATCACAATAGTTAATATTTTTCTTATGAAGAATTGAATTGAATTAAATTAAATTAAATTGAATTGAACTGTATTGAATTGAATTGAATCGAATTGAATTAAATTGAAGTGAATTGAATTGAATTGAATTGAATTAAATTAAGTTAAATTAAATTGAATTGACTTAAACTGAACTGAAATGAATTGAGTTGAATTGATTTGAATTGAATTGATTTGAATTGAATTGATTTGAATTGAATTGAATTGAATTGAATTGAATTGATTTGAATTGAATTGAAATAAATGAAATTAAATTGAATTGCACTGTATTGAATTGAATCGAATTGAATTGAATTGAATTGAATTGAATTGAATTGAAGTGAATTGAATTGAATTAAATTAAGTTAAATTAAATTGAATTGACTTAAACTGAACTGAAATGAATTGAGTTGAATTGATTTGAATTGAATTGATTTGAATTGAATTGATTTGAATTGAATTGAATTGAATTGAATTGAATTGAATTAAATTAAATTAAATTAATTGAATTGAACTGTATTGAATTGAATTGAATCAAAATTAATTAAATTGAAGTGGATTGAATTGAATTAAATTAAGTTAAATTAAATTGAATTGACTTAAACTGAACTGAATTGAATTGAATTGAAGAGAATTGAATTAAATTGTATTTAAATTTAGTAAACACGTTTAATTTGTAAATTAAAATGTAAAGGTTATTCTAGTTTGGAATGCATGTTTAATATAAAATTTATAATATATAAGTTTGATTCAAATTCAATTTAAATGCATTTAAATTTGAAAATTACATTCGAATGTGAACACTCATTTTCATGTATTCAAATCTTATAAAGTGTACAAAATTAATTTACAAACTAATTTAAAATATTTAGTTGTTATTCAAATTAGAAGTTAATTTTGAAATTAAAAAAAAAATTAAAATAAAAAAATCTTATGTAAAATTTATTCAAACTATGAAATTATATTTGAAAATAGATTCGTGTTTTTTAATTCGAAAAATTCATTAATATTTGAAAGTCATATCTCTGTTTGTTTAATTTTTATATTTTTGTAAGCATTTGTAACATACATTGAGTAAAAACCGGTTAACCGAAGTCAAATATCCGGGTTTCGGTTTATTCGAAAATTATGTTTTTTAAAAAACTGAATCTGGGTTAATATGAAAAAACGGTTAACCTGTTCCTCCGTGTTGGGTTTTGAACACTCTGCTAACTAGTAGAGTAACCATTCATTTAATCATTATTCGGTTAATCGATTAATCGTGTTATAAAATTAACCGAACATTTTAATAAATAATTTTTCGATTAACGATTAACTCGAACAAATCAGTGCTATTAATCGATTAATAAAATATGAGTACGTATTTATGGCAAGCAGTTCGTCTTGAAACACTCCTACAATGTGGCAACTCATATGACAACGATCTGCGAACAAATTTCATAACTTTACGCACATTTCGAACAGATTTGAAAGTTTGTTTAGAGAAAGCGTCGTACAGTGCTTGGGCTCAAAAATGGTTCTTTGAAATGGGTGTAATAGTTTGATGCAATTTCAAGACCCACTGGCCACTTTGCATCGGGTGTACCGAAAAGCCTGTTCCGATTCAGCGCAAACTATGTACAATAAGGATAATAGTCAGAAAATTACGTTTTGCGAAATTTGGTAAAAATTAATCAAGCCAATAGGATGTTTTAGTGTGATACAGTTTCAGTGCCGTTTGTATGGGAGGTACCCGAAGGCGTGGCACTTTTGGGTCCAAACTTTGAGATTTTTTTAATTTAGGCTTGGTAACAAAAGTCACTAATTTTCATGTTGTTGCAACTATGATTTGTGAATTGTACCTATATATATTTTATTTAATGCAGTTGATTTTGTTACGTTTTGTTTTGTTTTAATAAATGTGCCTAGTCAGGGGGTTTCTCAAAAACGTTGTACAGGTAGAGAGGAAAAAACCAGCGCAATTTGGCTAGCAGAAGAGAACCAACAAATTCGACGCGATTCACTCAAACGCATTTCTTTCCCGCGTCATAACTTGATTATTTTATACTTTATGTAATTTTATTTAAATATGGTTGGAATTTCAATAGTTAGATACAATAACATAATCAGAAAACTGCTCGTGTATTGAAATATTCAACGAAGAGAGTATGAGAGAGAGCAGAGAAACGACGCGCTTCACTCGTTTTCTTTGTTGGCATTCCACTCCATGAGTAAATTTTGTTCTCTATACCACAGTTGCTTTATGGGTTTCTCAAAAAGGATGTACAAGTAGAGAGGAAAAACCCAGCGCAATTTGGCTAGTAGAAGAGAACCAAAAAATTCGACGCGATTCACTCAAACGTATTTCTTTCCCGCGTCATAACTTGATTATTTTATACTTTATGTAATTTTATTTAAATATGGTTGGAATTTCTATAGTTAGATACAATAACATAATCAGAAAACTGCTCGTGTATTGAAATATTCAACGAAGAGAGTATGAGAGAGAGCAGAGAAACGACGCGCTTCACTCGTTTTCTTTGTTGGCATTCCACTCCATGAGTAAATTTTGTTCTCTATACCATAGTTGCTTTATGGGTTTCTCACAAAGGATGTACAAGTAGAGAGGAAAAACCCAGCGCAATTTGGCAACCCTAGTAGAAGAGAACCAAAAAATTCGACGCGATTCACTCAAACGTATTTCTTTCCCGCGTCATAACTTGATTATTTCATACTTTTTACATACTTCATGTAATTTTTTTTAAATATGGGTGGAATTTCTATAGTTCGATACAATAACATCATCAGAAAACTGCTCGTGTATTGAAATAATCAACGAAGAGAGTAAGAGAGAGAGAGAGAGCAGAGAGCAGAGAAATGACACGCTTCACTCGTTTTCTTTGTTGGCGTAAATTTTGTTCTCTATACCATAGTTGCTTTATGGGTTTCTATGGCACAGCTGATCGAAAAGGTACTAGGGAAATGATGTAGAATGAGAGTGCAAAGAAGACATACAGATTATAGACCTCGCAGCAAACTAAGTTTAAAAGTCTTTGATTGATACTAAAGATAGTTAAATTATGCTTCATGTTGTTTGCAACCAAAGAGTAAATTACAAAAGCAACTCGAACCCGATGAAATGGCTTGCTACCTCGTCGTCATCAAGAGAACACGACGCGAGGCATATCATAGCGGCTCTCTTCTATTTCTCTATGGCCTAGTACAATGTTTTAACACTGTTTTCTTTTAATTGATTAATTTTATTGTGTTTTGTTCGGTTAATTGTTAGATTGAAATTTACCATTAACGATTAACCTATTAATCAAAAAACCCGAAACGCATTCTTTTCCACCTACCCTGTGGGTAATGGGTAAACGGTCGTTACCCATTTACCACACCGAAGTTGTGGGTTACACATGGGTGGGCAAAGTGAACTCTGTTTAGTCACAATTCATTAGTAGCGAAGAAGCAATCAAAGCCATCGACTTTTAATGGGAAATTATAACCCAAACTGCCAAAGGCGGTCCAACACAAATTTTCCTTAGTCTTCTTCTGCTTGGTATTATTTTAAAGTTTATTTCAGTGACAAACTCTACATGTGCACCGACAAAATGTTTTATGCTTAATGGTACCCGGAAACCACAGTGTTTCCTCCCACTCATTCGACTACAAAAGGTATGAATATCACAATATTGACACTACGGCACACGCAGAAGAAAGGATTAAAATCACTTAACAAGAGAACGAAGGAAATAACCAAGGTTACAACCCTAAGGGCATCTCACATAACGCAAAAACAATGGAAAATGCTTGGGTGTCTCCCTACCAATAAGATTCCTTTCCTTCATGATCGAACACAAAACAAAGAGAACTTTAAACAATCAACTAAAATAAACCTTTTGTAAATTTTCCTAAATATTGATTGTCCTTGCGATTGTTTTTGTTTGTCCTTTTTCAATATACTTGTCATTAAAACAACAGCAAACAGTCTTCAAAAATAGAAAGTAGTCGAGTTCGTTTTTTGGGTCAATAAGAAGGACTATGAGAAGAATGAATCAAATATCTCTGGTCCCACCACTCGACAGAATAATTTCACAAATCAAATAAAATTGTATTGTTATACTTTTTGGGGGAAAGTTTGCTTTGCTATGTTGAACATTTAACCATTTATTTCAAATGAGCTTTTCCTTCTCTTCAAAATTCTTTAAAGTTTTGGCCAGCGAATTCCCATTTTTAGGAAATTGCATTTTTGTCGGTTTTTGAATAAACATTTGCATAAAAAGAAAATATCTATTTTAGTTTTGCAGCAGGAGGTTAAGGGTGCTGATAGCAACAAAAAGAGGTCAATCAATTGAACCACCTACCAACTTGTGGTTGGGCGAAGAAGCACATACAAAAAGGAACATCAACATTATCCTGTGAAGGCGGCAGTAGGCAAATCATACCGCTCAAATACAAGTTGATCCTTTGACTTTTGCCAAAAGGAAATGATGATTCCTTCCGTCAGACATTCTTTTCTCAATGAGCAATAAACATTTTAAAGAAAATTAAATGTCTATTGTTGAGTGGGAGATGAATGGAATTGAATTGAATGGAATTGGAATGGCATGAATAAAAACGTTATCAACATTTCTGTCGAGGCCTTAGATAAGATTTCATTCTATCCTTAACTGTGTTGGCGGCAGCATAAAATCTAATGGTGTTGCCTTCTCTTTGTGTAGCCAAGATGCCAGAGGATTTAAGTGGAATAATCGTTGATTTGAGCGGAGATTTTTTTTCTCATTTTTCGTTTTTTTTTTTTGCACTCCACGTTTTTTGTTGTCTGATGGGGAAAATTGTTTGAATTGCTTTGGAAATGAATTTGGGAATTAAATTAAGTGTGCAAATAAAAATAAATTTCTAAGAAGGATATTCATTTAAAACGTTCCAAAAACACCAAACAATTCTTCTATGCATTAATCGAAATTTAGGCATTTTCGTGCAATTTAACTTCAAATTAAGTAGGTGGAACACAGTATTCAAAACTTTTTTATTTATTTATTTTTATCGCCTTTAGAGGGTTAATAGTTGTTTCAAAGTCTTTTTCTATTATAGGCTAAAAGGTCAAAGGAGGGATTTTTGACATTTGGCTACAATTTAAATTCAAAAGAAGAGGAATTCTAGAGGAACCCATATGAAGATATTATGATAATTTGTTGTGGATGTTTTCGCACAAGTAGGAGAGTTGAGACAATTCTCGCTAAGTTGAGTTTTGTTAATCCCTATAATGTAATCCCTATGTTAATCCCTATACCCAAATACTTGTGGAAAAGGAAGCTGATGAGATGACTTGTTGGGCATTGAAATTAACTATATTCCCAACAATCCAACATAATAATCAATTTCACATATTTCCAATTTGATATTTTCTATTAAAATTTAATTTTTTCATAGAAAAAGTACTTTTCAATAGTTATTGATCTTGAACCGAACAATTATTAAAGAACATAATTATTTGTACACGCTGAAAAATTTGTCTGCTTTTATTGTTTGGATGCAAGTATAACGTGTTTGTAGTTTGTTGCAAATATAGTATACTTGTGTCCAAACACATTATGTTTGCTATTCAATATTTTGTTTGGGACACAATGATTTATAGTTTATAATATGTGTACACATAATTGTGAGCCAAATGTGGATGTGTTTGTTGAATACGGCTGCAAACACTGGTGTATGTCCCAAGAAAGAAACAAAAAGCAACAGATCATCAATTCAAGAACACAATGCTTGCAAATATGTACATGGTTCCTGCAATATGTTGCTGGGGCCGTTATTTTTCAGCGTGAAATGTTGATTTTTCAATTAAAAATTTTTTTTTTTTTTAAATTTAAAAACTTCTTTTTTGAAACCCTAGAATTTCCAGACTAAAGGTTTTATAATGCAACGAATTTTCTCGTGCATTCGAATATAAATAAATTACAAATAAATAGTATCCCATTATATCCCTTAAACAGACTGGGATGCCCAAACGTGAATAACAATTTTTTCTACACAACTTTAAAAAAGAATATGGAAAAGTTAGT
The DNA here is from genome assembly GCA_963931995.1 of Phaonia tiefii. NCBI lineage: Eukaryota > Metazoa > Arthropoda > Insecta > Diptera > Muscidae > Phaonia > Phaonia tiefii. Next base: position 18,873,261 of record OZ008367.1, read on the forward strand.
ACGCATAATTGAATATTTTATACAAATAGGAGTCCATTTGCCGGCGTTATGCCCAAAAATTCCTCATAACACACCTTTTAGCAGATAAATACAGGTAGTAATGAAATTCATGAAATGTCAAACCTTGACATTATTATCATGTTGTCATACCTGAATATCAATAAAATTCACCCCAGTAACCATAAAATACACCCATGGGTGTTATTGAGCAGAGCTGTTTTGATATTCAAGTATATCAACATTATAATAATTTCAATGTTGTATCTTTAATGAATTTCACTACTACCTGTATACAATTCACCCACAGTAATTCAATTTATCTGCTAAATGTTGATGAGGTATTTTTGGGCCTAAAATCCGGCAGATGGACTTCTATTGAATAAAAATACCATTTGGGGAAAGACAATTTAGTCACATTTACAATTGCACGCTGAAAAATAACGGCCTCTCTAACATATTCTGCAGGAACCATGTATAAATTTGCAACACACTTCAAACATTCATATGTTTGCAAGTCCCAAACTCACTCACAAGTCCCGAACTCACGCTAACAGTAGTACGTTTACTGGCAAACATGTATGCTTTTACGTGGAAACATATGCATTCTTCATCCCAAACATCTATATACATACGTGGAAGCATTCGCGTGTTTCCCCCAAACTTGCATATACTTATGTGGAATACGATAGTGTCGCCGTCGCTATACGAGGTGACCGTCGTCGAAAGAAATTTTAAGATGGTCGGAGCAGGAATCGAACCCAGGATCTCCTGTACAAGAGGCGCGAACACTAACCATTGCACCACCGACGGCCACATTATCTCAAGAAATTCTGATTTATACTGGCAACCAAGATCATGCGATTTAACACCGTGCGATTTATTTTTTTGGGGTTTTGTGTAATCTCGGGTGTATGCCAATAAACCAGAAACAATTCCTGAGCTCAAATTCGAGATCCAACGCTTCATCGGTGAGATACAATCGCATCTCTGTGAAAAAGTCATGGAAAATTTCATGAAAAGTGTAATGGCCTGTCATAAGAGACGTGCGGGCCGTTTGACGTATATTTTTTTCCATACTTAATCGGAACATGTCGTCTTTACAATCTAATAAAAAAATCACAAAAATTCACAATCACAAAAATATATGTTTTTATTTTAAAATAAAAAAGTGCATTCTTACTGAGACACCCTTTTCAAAAACAAAATACATGTGAATTTGTCATTTCGAAAGCGGTTTCAAATGTAAACAATGCAAATCAGCTGAGCTTATGCGATCACGATCTATGAATACATCTTGAGTTAAACAATGCTCGGTGCAAGGGTAATAACTCACGTTGTCATGTACAAGAGAAGACTCTGTCCATTTCAATTTAAACTTCAATCTCAAAAGGAAAGGGTTTGACATTTTATTTTATTGTACGATTCGTAAAAAATATACGAAGAATTTCTAGAGTTTGAATAGAAAACTTTTATTCTCAGAATATTAAAACATTTATATTAAACATGATTTAAATAAAACATAAATTATTTCTCTGAAAAGTTCAAGAATATTTACAAAGAAACCTTCATTAGTTTCCTGTGACTACACGCTGAAAAATAATGGCCGCAGCAGCATATTGCAGGTAGCATGTACATGTTTGCAAGCATTGGTTTCGTGAATAGAAGATTTGCTACTTTTTGTTTCAATATTGTCTGTCACGTTTTTGTTTTCAGCAGTTTTTAACAAAAAAAAGCCACATCTGGGTCACAAATACATATATTATAACCTATTAATCGTTGTGTCCCAAACATGTTATACTGAATAGCAAACACAATGTGGTTGCACACAAGTGTACTATATTTGCGGCAATCTACAAACACGTTATATTTGCATCCAAACAAGAAAAAAAGACAACATTTTTCAGCGTGTATGATGTATGATTGTTACTGAGTAAATGTTTCATCCTTTCCAAAGTTATATGTTAATGGTTTATTTAGGTTTCGGAATATACGACAGCCGTTTCCCTGTCGCTTGAATGCTGTCTAAATGCGGAACTGCATTCTATTACTTCTACGAACTTAAGTTTTTAATGAATAAATAAGCAAAAAATGTTTGGAAACAATAAAAATTTCACAGAGCCAAAGATTGCAACACATCAGGATGAGATGACAAAGTGAATACTGACATTATGTTTTTGACATGAATTTGTTGTTGTTTCAAATGACAAGACAGTATTAAATATGACATAACGTTAAACAATAATACTCGTACTAACAGCAACAAAAAGTTGAAGAACAATTTTTCATACCGACAGGATGCCTGTCGGAAAGACAGGAGGGGGGGGGGGGGCTCATAAAAGGACCAACAGTCATGGTTGAGTAAATGGTTGAAATTAATGCATAACTGCTTCAATGGATGGATGGATGGTGGTGGAAATGTCTAAGGGAATGTCTAAATTGTTGACTTGTTATTTATATCCTATTCACTTAGCAAATTCGCATGTGTTTGTTTTTTTCCTTCTCAGGAAGTTTCTTTGTCCTTCTCCGAGAAACGACAAGATTGCAAACGCTTTGAAAGAAAATGCACAATTATTATGATATGAACAAAAAGGGGTTAAACAAATGGTTCTGTCAAGCGTGAGCCTTGTGCACGGTATCCTGCTGTTGTAAATTGCGCAAGATAAAGGATTTTATTCCAGTCACTGCCTAGTACCAGACTGTGTCCTTTAATAGTTCGAGTGTGAACGGTTTTTATGGCAGCATTTAAAGGAATTTATAATCTACGTTTCTAATTTATTTTTTTTTGCAAGCAAATGCTATAGCTGGCATGAAGCGTAATGGCACCATATAGGTATCATATCATCATATGTATATCCTGCTAGAAATCCTGTATCTCATGTAGGTGTTTCCTTATGAAACGGCAAAGGTATAAGCAATAGGTAAATGCTCATTTGTCTTATCGCGTTTTTACAATACCATTAGTGTTTTCTTCGTTCGCTATTGTTATCGTTGGTTAAAGTGTCTTTCCTTGAGCTTTTCCATTTTAAAATTTAATTAATTTTCTTATATTTTGTTTTCGATTTAATTTGTTTTCCGTCGCTTATCAGTTGCATAAATAGCATGGAATTCTGTACTAGTAATGACGCAGACATCCAGGACTTCCCAGCACGACTTTTGTACTTATGTGGTGAAATGGGGAAAAATTGTGTATAATTGTTTGTATAAGATACAGTGCTTGCTTTTTAACGACGACTGTGGACGGTGTTCGCTACAGAGCCGTGATTATCGATTTTTTTTTCTCCCTCAATTGGATGAATTGGGAGTGGAGAACATGTGGTTGCAACAGAACGGTGCAACGACGCACACTGCTCGTGCCACAACCTATGTTTTGAAGGAAGTATTTCCGGGTCGCTTAATCTCTCGTTTTGGTGATTTGCACTGGCCGGCCATTTCACCCGATTTAACCGTTTCATACTTCTTTTTATGGGGGTTTGAAGTACCGGATTTTCGTCAACAAGCCTCAGAATAAGGAGAATATTCGCCAAGAATACGAGAACTTGTCGCCCGAAGTTCTGGCAAGAGTGATGGAAAATTCCATAAATTAAGACCGTATGGTCATCAAATCTGGCGGCGGCCATTTGGCCCATATCATTTTCTCAACTTGATGGAATATCTTTCTAATGAATTGAATAAACAAATTTCACACCAAAGTTTTTCCTTTAACAAAAATTCCAGCAAAAGAACGTTGAGTGATTACTTTTGCCCCACCTTGTATATTATACGTCACTTAACACGTCACATTTAGGCGGGAATCACAATGCAAGCAACATTTTCAATAGGCTTTCGGAATGTACGCAACAATTTACTTCGAATGCCCCATACAGTGTTGTAGTTTGAATATTAATAAAATATTAAAATACATTAAATATTTACAAAAAACACATTCTACAGATAAAATTATGTTGAAACATACAGTTTTTGAAACAAATGGTTTACAATTTCATTGATATTTCTTAGTTTTGAAATGAAATACAAATGAAATTCCAGATGAAGCGCCATCTAGGTGTCAATTATGTAGCTTGAATCGAACAAAATTGTTACTGTAGTAGAAGTAGATCAATTTCTGTGCCAAAGTTCGACTACATTTTTGGAAAGAAAGGGAAAGGTTTATATATATATTTCGGTGAGTGCGTACAAGAGGGCATGAATTACAAAATTGTTGCTGGCTATGTGAATGCGGCTTATGGCCAGTTTTTCAGTCGGTGGTGATCTTCGTTTCTTAGTTAAATTGTGGTTAAACATCGAATTGTGTTTTTTAGTCATTGTTTAACTATGATTTAACCACCCAATGTTGGTTGGTTAACTTATAGTCAGAACCATATTATTTTGACAATCAAATTACTGACTGTCAAAGTGAGAAATGAAGATTGTATAAAATACATGTTTCAGATTTGCGTATTTGTACACATACGTTGAGTCTAGATCGTTAAATTGTCGCTCCTATATATTTTTTTCCACATTTTTGTTAAAATGACTTCGATTTTATGCATCTATTTCTTATTGCACATAATTCCATTTTGTTTGTTCCCCTTTGTTGTTTTGGCATTTATCCCAAAACACACGTTTTTTCCAATATGAATACAAGGGTTGCCATATTAGTTGACAACATGGCGACTTACATTAACTCACCACTGAAAAACAAAATGCAAAGTTAACCTCTAATTAACTTAGAATTAAGATTAAGTAATCCGATAGTTAACTACCCACTTAAAAACTGGGTATTAGAGCCGCTTTAAGCTACATAATTGACACCTAGATGACGCTTCATCTGGATTTCATTTGTATTTCATTTCAAAACTAAGAAATATCAATGAAAATATAAACCATTTGTTTCAAAAACTGCATATTTCAACATAATTTTATCTGTAGAAGGTGTTTATTGTAAATATTTAATTTATTTGAATATTTTATAAATATTCAAAATTCAACACTGTATGTGGCAGTCGAAGTAAATTGTTGCTTACATTGCTAACGCCTGTTGAAAATGTTGCTTGCATTGTGATTTCTGCTTTAAAGCCGTGTTAGACTGTTACAGAAATCGTTGGATATATAAAAATTGTCATTTGATTCATTTTGGACAACGATTTGTGGACAACATTTTGACTGGTCTGTTAGATTTCTGTAATTTTTTGATTCGTCTCAAAAAATGACACGATCAGGTTTTCATTTCGGATGAAACGAACAAAAACAAAGAAATCGACAATAAAGATTTTAGTTCGTCACTTTTTGCAATTGCTTAGTCTTTGTTCACAATTTGCTGTTTTGTGTATTCTATTTATATGTTATAACTGTTGCAGACAGATGTTTTTGGATACTTCAAAACTGATAGTGTAAATCGCAAGCATAATGATAGATCGGTTTCTATCAAATGGAAAAGAGTTTCATTCCATTTCTCTCTTTTCGCGAATCCTTCCATTCAAACCAAACCTATTATTTGTTATTTTATTTTATTTATTATATTTATTATTAAACTAAGTACAAACACTTGCACCACTACGTCGACAGTATCTACAGTTCGTGGATTCAACTCAGACGCAGCAGATTATCTCAAACCATCCACAATAGTCTAGTATTTTTAGAGTTTTTGTGCAATTAGTAAAGTCCTTAACCCATTATTTCTAACTTGATATCTGTTACAGCCTAAGAGTATGCTAACTTATTTTAACAACTCATTAATAGCAGCAGCAAAGACGGAAGGAAGTAAAGTAATTTCACAACGCTGTTAGCGATTAAGTTATATCTGTGCTGAAAAGAAAAAACGACTTAAGAGCTTTTAGGAAAAAAACCACTGAAAACACTACGAAGACCACTGTGGTCACAATTACCGCCAGATGCAGTTTTTATATCTCAACCGATAGTTGAGGAACGTATGTATGTTCCAGAGATTTTTGACTTCACTGATTAACTGTTAGAACTTCACATGGAAAATTCCTGTTAAAGATCATCACCTAAAAAAATTGGAAATGCACGTAAGTCGTTTTTCCTTTTCAGCACAGATATATTATCTTATATTTTGTCAAATAAATAAATAAATATTTCCCATTTCATCTTATGATGGCGCAGGGAAAAGCTTCTCACAATCAGTGAGCTGGGCGCTTTCTAGTTTTACACTCACTGAGTCGACCTTCAGTTTTATACCGGTTCCGTAGGGATTTCTGAAAATCTTTATCATGATTAATTAATCGATAGTACCGCCGTTATTAAGCGAGGTCAGCGTTGCTGAAAGAAATGTAAGGAGATCATAGCAGGCATCGCACCCACGTTCTTATGTGAAAGTTCACCACCGACAGCTCCCCCTAAATCTAACGGATTTTTCTAATAATATGTTTATACTGAGTCTATGGAACTAATGGAAAAGTATTTCTCTCGGAATTACTTCCATCATTTTTGTGGGATGCCAGTGTATACATTTTTAAGGGGCATAGCCATCTTAGTTCATACACAAAGTCGTAAGGAGCCCCCCATAATCCGCAGAGCAACGATTATACAAACTATCAACGATAGCCAACTCTTCCTCTTCTGGCCAATTATTGCTGTTGTACTGCAGAATTGGGCAATCACAGGAGACGCCCGTTGGTTTGACAGTGGAATACCAAAATGAAGGAAGGCATACCAAAATGAGTAGACCTGTGTAGGATTTATTCAGTTATAGTAGCGATTGCGTCCGGTTATAAGCCAACACCGGCTATACTTCCCTATACGCTGGAAGTGTATTCTTTGTTTGTTGTTTGGATGCAAATATAATGTGTTTGTAGTTTGTCGCAAATATAGTATACTTGTGTCCAAACACATTGTGTTTGCTATTCAATATAACATGTTTGGGACACAACGATTAATAGGTTATAATATATGTATTTGTGACCCAAATGTGGCTTTTTTTTTGTTGTTGAAAACTGCTGAAAACAAAAACGTGACAGACAATAAACAAACACAAAACCGCAGCAGACCTTCAATTCACGAAAACAATGTTTGCAAACATGCACATAGTTCCTGCAATATATTGCCGGGGCCGTAATTTTTCAGCGTGTAGTTTGGGTAGGGTTTATCCACTTGTCGGTGCGTCGGCCATCGGTGGTGCAATAGCTAGTGCGCGCGGCTCTTGTGCCTGAAAACGTGGGTTCGGTCACTGCTCTGACCACCTCACATTTCCTTCGACGACGGCCACCTCGATTAGTGATGGCGACACTATCGAGTACTTAGCGATGAAAAAGCTTCTCAGAATACCATTTGGAACCGGTGTAAAACTGTAGGTCCCAATCAGTGAGTGAAAATTAAGAAAGCGCACAGCTCACTGGTTGCGAGAAGCTCTCGCCAATCCCTTCATGGGATGTAATGGGAAACGGATTTATCCACTGGTAATGGGTGATATTTTTGCTATTTGGTTTTTCAGTGTTAAATTGTTGCCTGCTCACGCGTGATCCGTGACATGTGTCGAAGTCAAAAATGTTCAGTTTGCTTGAGCATTTCATCATGAATAGACCTACAAACGAACAACGCTTGCAAACGCTTTCCCTCAGCGATGAGGCCTATTTTTGGGTCAATCTGTACGTCAATAAACACAATTGCCGAACTTGTTACGGAGAGCAGCCAGAGGCTGTTCAAGATCTGTCAATTTACTCGGAAAAATTTACTGACTGGTGCGGTTTATGGTCCGCCGGCATCAGTGGATCGTTCTTCTTCAAACACGATGATGGCCGCAACGTTACGGTCAAAGGTGCGAGGTACCGTTCGACGATCACGGACTTTTTGGTGGTTTCAACAGGTCGGTGCCACATGCCACATGCCACACTGCACGCGATACCATGAACCTATGGAGAGGCGAGTTTGGTGAAGCTTTTTTTGGTGCTCATGGCCTCCAATACAAATGGTTAGGTTAACAAGAATAATCCATAAATGTTTCCCTACGAATTTCCACTCGCACATCCATCAAAAATTGCAAGTCAATTCGATTACTTGTGTATACGAATCTTTTACCTGTCTATTCGATGGACGTTGTAGGAAATGGTGTATGCCTAACAATACCAGTGATTGTAAGGTGAATAATTGTATGCCGTACCGGTGGTATGTTGAGTGTGAGCCCTATTATCTTTCTTATCATTGCGTGGAGGTGTGTGTGTGTTGGTATGGTGTGATATGTGCGTGCGTGCATATCCGTTTCCTTTACATAACATTTATCTTAGATCAGTGTTACGTGCATGATACTCGTTAATGCCAGTGTGAATACCTGGTGTCGACGTAGTCGTCGTCATCGTCATCGTCAGCACTGTTGTGTGTGTATGTGTGTTTAATTAAGCGTGTGTGTAAGAGAAGTCATTCCCAGCCACACACACACATCTTTCTCGTGACATCGTTTGCTTGTTGTAGCTGTAAAGAAGTGTTGAAATATTGTGTACTGAACCTGCAAAAAGCACAATTTTGCGAGAACAATTTTTTTTCTTTTCTTCTGGATTTCTTTGCCTTAATCATCACCTTTATCACACCTTTAAATAACGAAAGGTATAAATTTAAAATTTGTAACGTCTTTTTTTTTTGCTACAAAAAGATGAACAGTGGGACGAAATTGTTTGACGGAATTAAAAACTAAATAATATCAACATTTGGCGACATATGTGTGTATAAAATGAAATATCGACTCCTTGGGACAATGGACGAGGGCGGTCCCAAAACTATCATAGCTGACATACAGATGGTGCCAGTAGTTTAAAAAATATTTTGGTGAAAAGTGGCAACCTTATGAAACATGTTTTAAGTTTCAAGTTGCCACGTTGTTTAGTATTTTTATTTGCGCCAACAAAAGTCAACGATCTCAGTGAATTTGTAAACATGGAAAAAATTTGTCACCGTTATGTAATTCAATATTTCCATTAGAAAGGTCTCAGTCAAAGCAATATTAAAGCCGACTTAATCATACCCTCACCATACCGTACCTCATCCATTGCGTGGGAGTTCTGTTAAAAAACGCCCATACTCAAAAGTGACCATATTCAATAGCAGATTGACATTGCGCTAAATATTATTGAATACCCAAATTAGTTTCCCTCCCAATATTTATAGGCGAGGTACAAAAGTGGGCATGGCAAGATGTTGCCAAAATTTTGATCACTTCCAAATTTTATTAAGATCGGTTATGATTTATTGGAGATATCGAGTCGGCAAACCCCAAACACGCCCAACTTTTGTATGGGATGTACGAAACTGGGCGTGGCACAATAGTCAGTTATTAGTTACACAGTAGCTTTTAGCAAAATATTGCCTAGTACCGAATTTTATTAAGATCGGTTGTTGTTGATGAGAGTTATAGTGTGGATCAACCGGTCATTCGCCTAACTTTTATATGGGAGGTACCAGAATGGGTGTGGCAAAACAGCTCATTTTCTATAGGAGAGCTTTATTTGGCTAAATACTGACTAGTACAAACTTTCATAAAGATTGGTTTGGTTTTGCGGACGCCCAAACAACTTTTGTATGGGAGGTACCACAATGGGCGTGTCAAAATCACCCTTGTTTTAATCGGTGATTAGCTGTTGATAACATGAAGCCTTATACCTAATTTCATTAAGGTCGGAAGTATTTCACGCGATTTATCGGATTGACAATCCGGTCGAACACCCTGTTTTGTATGGGAGGTACCAGAATGGGCGTGACAAGCTCGCCCATTTTCTCCAGTTAAGTAGGCATTTACAGATTATTAACCGGTGTGAGAGTTGAAGCTAATCACATCTACCAGAAGAAAGGTTTGAAAGAAATATGTTTTTGTGCTAAATGTGTCGATTTGTGTGGGAGGTACCAGAAGGGGCGTGGTCAAAACGCCCATTTTTCATCCCAAACTCAATATGGGTAAATAATAGTCACTGACAAAGTTTCATTGTCATCTGTAAAGATTTACGGTAGTTATCGTGTTGACCAGCCAGCCAGCCAGACAGACAGACAGACAGACGGACATGGCTCAAACGTCTTAAAAAGTCCTAAAACGAATTTCGTCCAAAGATACTAAGGGTCTAATTTTGGAGTCTGCAGATGATGGCCATTTTAAGGAGTTTGACACTTTGACAGTATAAACAGGGTATCGAAGGTATTGGATAAAAAAAAAACGTTTCCCATTACATCTGATTCTCACAAGCAGTGAGCTATGCGCTTTCGAATGTTATACTCACTGATTGGGACCTACAGTTTTACACCGGTTCCGAATGGTGTTTTGAAAAGATTTTTCATGGCTAAATACTCGATAGTGTCCCCGTCACTATGCGGGGTGACCGCCGCCGAAAGAAATGTTAAGGTGGTCAGAGCAGGGATCGAACTCAGGATGTCATGTCCAAGAGGCGCGCACACTTACCATTGCACCATCGACGGCCACGAGCTATTGAATATCATTGGAAAAAGTGTATCGAGCTAAAAGGAGATTATGTTGAAAATAAAAACAATTTTCCCGCCCTTTTTGTGTCTTTTTTGTTAGGTCAGCTTGTATTGGGACCGCCCTCGTATATTCATGACTTTAGTGTCAATCGAAAGATGATTCAATATGCTTTCAGATGAAAGTAACCAAAGAAATGTGACCCCAATGGTCATCGAGATATTTCCAGCTAAAATTTATTTTTTAAGGCTCGATATCTGCACGCTACAAAATCTGTCATTTTGTTGTTTATATGTAAATATAACGTGCTTCTCGCAAATAAGGTATACTTGTATCCAAACATATTGTGTTTGCTATTGAATACTACATGTTGGAGACACAGTGATTAATATGTTATAATATATGTGTGTGTGGCCCAAATGTTGGTTTGTTTGTTGACAACTAATAACAAAAACAAAATTCAAGAAACCACTGCTTGCCCTTAAGTATATGGATGCTCCAAACATATACATGGTTCCTGCATAATGTTACAGGGGCCTTTTTTCAGCATTCTATGCAGTAGACATTTGTACAAGACGTCTTGAATGCCCATTGAATGCCCATTGAAGACATTTGCTTTTTTTTTCAAGACATGTATTGTAGCGGAGTTGCTGAAACTCAATACTACAAGAACTTCGACTCGCCTCTCACCAACTCGGCATTTCACGCATCAGCATGAGAGGAGAATTTTTCACAAAGATCTAATTTGCTTACAACATCCAATTCACTCGGCAATTGAAGGTAAAAGTCCTTTCACTTCGTTAAGGCTTCTCAGTTTGGGCGTTACATAAGCTCCAATCGGACATCGAATTTAGCCGAAAAACCATATTCTTGACGAGGCGCGTTTTCATCTCGAAATTTGATTTTCATCCCCAAATTGCCGCATCTGGGGAACGAAAAACCTGCACGTCATTGCCGAGAATCCAATGGTTGATGTGGATTTTGAAGTAACGGCATCATTGGCCCAATTTTTTTTAGAAAAATATAATGGAAACGCCATTTCAGTAAACGGCGAGCGCTAAAGAGCCATGATTGCGCACATTTTATGGCCTGAAATGGAAGATGTGAACTTGGATAGTATTTGGTTTTAGCAGGATAGCGAACCAAGTCACACAGCTTCGTGTTATCCGTTATTTTCTTGATTTTATTTAATTTTTGAAGGAAATACTTGATTCGATATCTTATTTTTGGAGAACATGCCAAAATAAGCAGAAAATGTATCGGCATATCTGGGGTTGAAGTTTTAAAAAATCGATAACTTTTTTTTTACCACTTTGTTTGACCAACACATTTTGTCTATCACTTCCCATAATAAGCAGAAGTTAAATTTTGAAAATTCAATTACTTTTTTCTTTTTTAAACCACAGACTTGTCATTCATGAGCATGAACTTGGTCGATAACTTTTTATCGGCTGATCAATTTGAAAAATATTACCAACAAATTTTCTGCACATGGTAGTGATGCGAACAACTTCGATTACGTTCTTGTTTGGCATCAAGAAGGGCGGTAAATTGACAATAAACATCAACGATAACTGATGTTCATGCTCATGATTGACAAGTGTGTGGTTCGGCGGAATGAAGACGGGCCCCAGGCAAAAACACCCCAATTGAAAAATGAAAATGGGCCCCAAACCATTACACAGGTTACAACATCACGAAATTTTTGGGGTGTTATTTCGTACATTTGGGGTACATTTTCGGTTACACTTGGGGCGTTTTTTCATTATGAATGTAGGCCCCAATGAAAGTGGACCCCAGGTATTTTTTGGGGATCATTTTCGTGTTACTTGGGGTCCGTCTTCATGTTTTGGGGGTGTTATTTCATAACTAAATTGGGGTGTAATTTCTCGTGGTGCTATTTCGTATGGCTACTATATAACTTAATGAAAGAACACCCCATAATAACAAATGAAATTAGGCCCCAAATATTACTTAAAAGTAAATTTAAATGTGCATACTATATTTTACTGTTTTAGAAAGAAATGACAAAAATTTTTCCAAAAAAAAATCGCCCCTCAACACACGATCAACAACAATTTTATTAAACTACTAGCTGACCCGGCAGACGTTGGCCTGCAAATTTTGTTCAAATACCGTTAGCAGGAACAGAAATAATGGATTTTTAATTTGTGGTTTGTATGGGACGCATACAAAAAAATTTATTTAAATCGGTCCAGAAGTTTAGGAGGAGTTCAGTCACAAACACACGTGCAGTAGAATTATATACAGGGTGTCCCCTAAACCTTTGTCTAAACTTAAACACGTGATAGCTGAGAACAAAAGCTACAATGTTTGTTCTTACGCCAATTGCCTAGGTGGCTTCGTTTTCGAGATATTCGTGTTTAAAATAATTGCATTTTGATTAATTAATTTATGTTTTCGTTTGAAATGAAAACGAATTTTTTTTTAAAATGTTTTCAATTAACGAAAATTTTCAAAATGAGAGCCTTGTTGCGTTATGCACTTAGATAAGCGGTCTCTCATTTCAGTTGTAGTTGTATTAATAGTCATTTCCTGTCGCATTTGATTTAAAATCAATTTTGAAGCAATTTTCAATGATATTTCTTTTTCATTTAAAAAGTAGATTATGCATTTATTGAAAATGCATTCAAAAATGCAATTATTTTAAACACGAATATCTCGAAAACGAAGCCACCTAGGCAATTGGCGTAAGAACAAACATTGTAGCTTTTGTTCTCAGCTATCACGTGTTTAAGTTTAGACAAAAGTTTAGGGGACACCCTGTATATAAAGATATTTTGCTGTTTTGGAAAAAAATAAAAAAAAATTTTTCAAAAATTTTTTGCAAATGTTTGCGTTCAACAAACATTTTAATAAACTATATTTTACTTTTTTAGAAAGAAATTAAAAAAATGTTTACAAAAAAAATCGTCAAAAAAGGGGAGACAATTATTTGGAATAAATATTCTATTCTATCTTATTTTGTTTAATGTTTCGTGGAATATGTTTATGTGTGTATTGTATATTCATTCTGAAATTAATCAAATCGACGGATAAAACAAAACCAATGTTTTCCTATTGGGGCCGATTTTCCTGGAGTGCAATTTCCATTCTTTAAAATTAAATTTTTGAAATGAAATCTGGCCCCAAATTTTATCAGCATACAACAAATAATTATTTTGGAGTCCTCTGGCGCTTATTGGGGCCTTATTTTTAAACGGTTTAAACCCAAATAATGAAAGCCGGCCTCACTAAAATATATGGGGTCGTGCTTCACAATTTTTTGGGGCCCTTCATCATTTCTTGGGAGGCTATTTCATTCTGAAATTTGGGGCCCACCATCATAATGAAAACAAACCCTAAATTTGGGGCCCATTTTCATTTTGCAATTGGGGTCTTATTTCCTGGGGCCCGTCTCCCGGCCGCCGTGTGGTTCCCTTAATGCAATATGTCTTTAAGCACCGGAAATATTAGACCGGATTGGGCTTAGGGATCTGTTCTTCTGTTGTCTTTAATACCGACTTCGGCATAGTTTATTCGTATTTTTAAGATCTCCAATGTTGTAGAAAATTGATTTTTGAAAGTGAAAATTCAACTCCCGATATCTCCATAGTTAAGCAGGTTATCGAAAAATGTATTTTATTTTTCCGTAATATTTTGAGGTGTGCATTATCGGGTCGAGAGGCCTCTGACTGCGTACTCTCGCCAAGACAGCCGGCAACATTAAAACTCTGTCGCCTACCATTAATGGGTTCAGCCGTCGTCAATAATATCGGGCCGGTTCCACTCTAGGTCGAAGATCACAAAAATATATACATAATTTTCTTGAGAAAAACTATGTTTTCGTTGCTGTAAGGAAAACAGAAGTAGTTTGCTTAGCAACTCAGATAAAATAGACCTCCATTGAGGGCGGATGGAACTTGATTTATTTGTACGACTTTTACGGATGGTTAAACTCATCGCCACAACGTAAATGTTCATTGAAGTAACGACAGAGTCGTTGAATGCACGAAACTGTTCGTTACTGTAATGAATATATAAAGGGTTGTTCAACAGAGGCGCTACAAAAGTAAATCGATAGGGACAGCAAACGACGCCATATTTTTTCCCGCCCTTTTGACATTTCGCTTCAGTAAGGTTTGCCATTTCATCATGGAAAGATATACGAGCCAACAACTAGTCGAAATTATTAAAATTTACTACCGAAATTTGTAGTCAGTGGCCTCAACTTTAAAGAGCGCTACGATTCGGATTTTCATCGGAAAATCATCTTCAGCGATTAGGCTCATTTCTGGCTGAATGGCTTCGTCAATAAGCAAAATATGCGTTATTGGTCAGACAGCAATCCACACGTAATCCATGAGTCATCATTGCATCCCGAAAAAATTACGGTTTGGTGCGGTTTATGGGCCGGCGGCGTCATTGGGCCGTACTTCTTCCGTGATGATCAAGACCGGTACATTACTGTGAATGCAAATCGCTACCGTTCAATGATAACCGAATATTTTTGGCCCCAATTGGATAATATGGACTTGGAGGACATGTGGTTCCAACAGGACGGCGCCACAAGCCACACAGCGAATGCCACAATCAATTTATTGCTAACTAAGAATGGTGAACGTGTTATCTCACGAAATGGCCCAGTCGATTGGCCGCCTCGGTCGTGCGATTTGACGACGTTAGATTATTTCCTGTCGGGCTACGTCAAGTCTATGGTCAATGCCAACAAGCCAGCGACGATTGATGAACTTCGTACGAATATCGAACGTGAAATAGCAGCAGTATCGGCCGATTTATGCTTGAAACCGTCGAAAATTGGGTTCAGCGTCTGGACTTCTGCAAGCGTGCCCGTGGTGGCCATGCAAAAGATATCGAGTTCCACACATAATGGCATCGAACGTACTTTCACAGGAATAAAAAATTTCATTGGTATCTAAAACCGGGTTTGTTTTATTTAAAAAAACTTTTGTAGCGCTCTTATTGAAAAACCCGATACATAGGAGCGATGAATTTTGGGCGTAAGCTCACTTTTGATGAAATTATTAATAGATAAAATAAATGATTTCCCATTACATGTCATGAAGGAATTGGGGAGAGCTTCTCACAACCTATGAGCTTTATACTCACTGATTGGGATCTACAGTGTTTACACCGATTCCGATCGGTATTTTCAGAATCTTTTTCATGGCTAAATACTTGATAGTGTTGCCGCCAGTATGCGAGGTGACCGCCGCGCAAAGAAATTTTAGGTGGTCAGAGCAGGGATTGAACCCTGAATCTCATTTACAATTTTCGCGTGCGCACTAACCGTTGCACGACCGACGGCCACTATTAGTCATAGAGGCGACGGCTATTTTTCACTGTGACATAGAATCAGAAATTGTAAATTATCATGCCAAATATGACAAAGCAGCTGGTAACTTTTCCTCAATGTCGGTTCATCAAAACTATCCCACTGAAGTTTTTGGATTTTTTTTGGAGCTCCTCTCCATATCAAATAAGCATTGAGATTTTATATCATCCCCTCTCTATTGTTTTGCGTTACACCAGAGAAAAAATACTTCTCCTTCGCAACACCCAGCAGAAGAGTTATATTGCTATCATATATCACGAAAACGCAAAGATCCACTAAAACTCATGCACAGAGCTTAAGTTGAAAGCAAGTCAAGTACTCAATATCCTGTTGTACTGTTTTATGCCTGTGCTGCTGCTGCGGCTGCTGTTATTGAAACTGATACTGATAGTACTTGTAGTGGTGGCACATGTCCTTAACCAGTAGTTCCTACTTCGCCTTGATGCTACAGCCTATACATCAAGATGGGAAACTTTAATTTAACTTGAAAGCATTGACTGAGTGACGACGTCTGGCTGGTTGCTTGGCAGGCACAAGTTGCATAATTCTTGTTGTCTCCCGTGCCCCAAAGGATTGTGGCAAATCAGGAGACTCACACGTGGTGGCTGCAGTGTGATGATGCAGCAGGTAACGTCGTTATTGTCATAGTTAGTACTTTTAACAGTCACAGATACTTGAGCTTGTGTTTGCTATGCAATCGCACTCATCAACGTATTAATACAAAATTGTTTCAATGTCACGTTTCCGGAAGTGCACTTCATCATAATCATCAGCTTCATTCCCGTACAGTGTCTGGATCACTCTGCGCTTGTCACCCATCCTCTTGCCACTACCCACCAAACATTGTAGCGAGTAGGTGTCTGGATATCCTTTTATTTTTTTTATTAAACTCTTGTCACATCCTCAACCCATGGACTTTTGTTTCGCATTTGTTATCCTTGGGAGTGTAGTAAGTTCATCCATTTGTGCATGGAATACAGAACAAACAATTCTAAGAAAATCCTTTTTTTTTTGCAAGTGTGGATGAAGATTTCCTTGTTCACATGTCGCTAAGTAAATACAATACAAGCAAAAAAAATGTGTTGAAGGATAATGCCAAACAAAGTAGTAACACGTCATGTTCGGGGAATAGTAACAACAGGACCTTTTTTCATGTTATATTTAAATTACTTTTTTCGCTGGCTTAGGCGATAATGTTTTGGCGCTTTTGAAAGTTCATTCACAGTAGATGGCTTTTATTTAAAAATATGGGGTTAAATTTTTAAAGGAATTTTTTGTAAAATACTTTTAACAAAACGTTGCAACAAACCCAGGTGATCTACTCCTTCATCCTTTGGTTGAAAAATCGTGTGGCATTTATGCATAAGTATCTGTGCCCATTAACTAATTTCTTGGGTATATTGAACCTCAAAGCATTATGGCTTCTTACTTTTTGTGTGCTAATCTTATTATCCTGCCACAAAGATTTAATAGACTTTGCCATTTACCCCCCCAAAAAAAAGTAATCCTTTGACAGCAGAATACTCCTTGAAGTACAGAATATACGTGCCCATTAACTAATCATCAGAAATTAATAACTGATGATTGAAAATGCCATCACTCTATTCTTCTGCTTTACTCCTTTATGTTGATGGCCTTATATCCTTATTGGCAAAACTTTTATCAAACTCCTTTGTTTCCCATGTAAAAATCCTTTCTCGTAAGGAAAGGAAAACTTATCCTTTTTTCACCAGGGATTTGTATAATGAACACAGGTGGACCACAAAATGCACAGTTGATGTACTCGTCTAAACAGAACAAACATTTGGATATGCTAACAAAGAAAAAAAAACCAGGATTCCACAATCCTTGCGCAAAAATCTAAAAACTTTAAAGCTGCTTGGTAAACATCAGATAATTGTAAACAGGTGGCAAAAGAAACTTTACTCACACTCTAGCATATCCTTCAAAGCTTACATATGATAGAGAATTGCCGATAAGGTGAGTGGAGTTGCATCGAAACTTCATTAATATTCCAATCAATTTGAAAGGGTTTCAGGTTTTTTATTATCTCGGAATCCTATTGGTTTTGTGTAGTCGTTTGGCCACAATTCATCATCATTCAGCTTCCTAAGAAGTATCAATGACATACTGGTGTTTTTCTTAACATACCGAGACTCCCGAGACTCTCCCACCTGTCCATTACAGTTTTAATGAAAATGGTTGATCCATTTGAATGATGATGCAGTATTTCCTTCGCCAAACGTAGGAACACAAATATCCAGTTAAAAGAAGTAAAAACATCAAATCGTTGATTAGTTTACATTACAACACCCAAAACTATTAACCCTACCACTTGCCCTTTGCGAGTGACTCATGATCCTTGTGCTGTTTTTGTGCTCCTGGCTGGGACAGGACATAATGATAATGAACGTTTTCCATGTGTGATTGTAAAGTAGTCTTCTGCAACTTGTTTTTAATAGAGTTTTACATATTTTAAATTATTCTAAACCAACGGTCCGGTCCATCGGTGTATGAAAGGAACCCAGCAGGAGGAGCAGCTACAACATTGTAGTTTAGTTCATTAATGATGGTTGACTGGGTTTAGAAATGAATGCATCAATGAATGGTCGGTTGTATAAATGAATGAATGCTATTTCTAGGATAGATAGATGGTTGAAGATGGTTGATTGGATGCATAGATGCTAGCTGAGGGGTTCGATTTGATTCGTTGTTTCACATTAAATAATATTAAACTGATGTTTGTTTTACTCTTTCAAACTCATTCTTTAATATCCTTTTTGTGTTGTTTTCTCGCTTATTTGATGTGTGTTTTCATTGTCATTGTAACAATGTTTGTTTTTTAATTGATTTTTATTCAATTTTACATATTACTTTTGTCGCTATGTATTTCCTTAGGAGACACCCTACATGCCATAAGATCGAACAATCTTCATTCTGGTACTGCAGAATGTCCTGGTAAATACAGACGACAATATCTACAAATATTAAGCGACTGTAGAAGCAGCATGTACATTTTCATACCGATTGTAATTTAGTGAACACTATTCTACAATTCCCTACTAGCTTAAGATGTTACAGAGATCGCGCAATTACGCTCTCCATAAATATTTTGTAATATATAAAGGTATCACTTTTCATTTCACTGCATTGCCATTCTTATCTAGTTTAATATGGTAAAGAGATCGCACCACATATTCTTAAAAAATATTTCCAATATAGAGGTGTAACTTTTCATACTGATTGTCATTTGCCATTCTCATCTAGCTTCAGGTGTTAAACAGATCGCACCATATATTTTTTATAAATATTTAGAATAAAAAGGTGTAACTTTTCCTACTGATTGTCATTTTGTGAACACTGCTTTACCATTCTCATCTAGCTTAAGATGTTAAAGAGATCGCACCATATATTCTTTATAAATCTTTCCATTATAAAGGTGTAACTTTTCCTACTGATTGTCATTTTGTGAACACTACTTTGCCATTCTCATCTAGCTTAAGATGTCATGCACCTCTAGCTTAAGATGTTAAAGAGATCGCATCATGCAGTCTTCATAAATATTTCAAATATAAAGGGGTACCTTTTCATACTGATTGTAACTTTGTGAACACTGCTTTACCATTCTCATCTAGCTTAAGATGTTAAAGAGATCGCACCATACATTCTTTATAAATCTTTCCAATATAAAGGTGTAACTTTTCATACTGATTGCCATTTTGTGAACACTGCTTTGTCATGCACCTCTAGCTTAAGATGTAAAAGAGATCGCATCATGCAGTCTTCATAAATATTTCCAATATCAAGGTTAAAATTTTCATACTGATTGTCATTTTGTGAACACTGCTTTGCCATTGTCATCTGTCTTAAGATGTTAAAGAGATCGCATCACGCCCTCTCCATAAATATTTGTAATATAAAGGTGAGATTAACAGCAGGAGTAGTATCTCAGAGAGAATTCTAAGAATTTCGCTCGATTAAGCAATAACTAAACTTTTAAAGAGAGATACACTCAGAGATCATTTTATTTTTGACCTATTGGCCGTCGGTGATGCAACGGTTAGTGTGCGCGGCTGTTGAGCGAGAGAACGTAGGTTCGATCCATTTTACACTTCTTTCGACGACGACCACTTCGCTTAGTGACGGCGACACTATCGAGTAACAAGCCGTGAAATAACTTCCCAAAAAAACCGTTCGGAACCGGTATAAATCTATAGGTCCCAATCAGTGATAACTGGTGATAACTGGAAAGCGCACAGCTCAGTGATTGTGAGAAGCTCTTCCCTATCCCTCCATGGGATGTAAAGGGAAAATATTAAAATAGTATTTTTTTTTTAATGGGATAACCGGCCGTGTTCTGTAAACAGAATCCAGACAAATATAAATCGTTTCAGAATATTTGGGTTTCTGTAAAACTATTCAGAAGAAAAATATCAGTTTTGAATTAGAATACAAATGCCTGATGATTTTTAAAACAAACAATTCAGAACAAAAATATTTCATGTTTTATCTATGATTTCATGTTATTTTTCAATCAAAATTTTAGACTTTTTCTATTCTGTTTCAAAATGATTCTGAACATTTAGGTTTGTAATACTTTTGCCTTTCATTTATAGTTTTCTCTCTCTCAAAATTCCATTTTGTTTTCAGACACATCAAAAATCATTCAAAAATCTTTTCGTCCTAGAATGTTATTACATTATCGCAAATATATTTAGTAGATCATTCTTCAGGTCGCTGTTAACTTCCTTTGCACTACATCATAGGATTGATGAGAGTTTCTTTTTTTGAAATTATTTTTCCATCACTTCATGAGACTTGAGTTATCCTTTTTCCTAACCCAACTACATTCAATAAATTTATCCTTAAACGAACTACAAAAAACGATTTATTATTATTGAAAACTAACGAAACGACGACGACGACGTTTCTAGTTATTCGCTTGCATTAGTCCATGTATAGATTCACGGAGTATAATTCCTATTGTGATCTCGTTTCCTGTTGCTGATGCTATAAATTTGCATTTCCGCTTGAAATAAGACAAATGCATATATGTTGGTTTGAATAGTGTGTGTTTGGCAGCGGGTTTACCTAGCCAAGTCTTCCGTTTATAGAACACAGAAAATATATTCCATGATTATGCCAGTGTTTCTTAACCTTTGGTTGTTACAATTAGCGATATTGTTTGGTACTTGCACAAAAATTTGCTCTCTAGCCCATCATGGCGGACCACCATCGGTAGCACCTCATTTTATTTTATCATTTGCCTTTAACCTTTCGCAGGAAACTAAAATAGTGATAAGAGTTACAAATGATTTTATCGAAGAATAAAATTTGAAGAGTTTGGCGAAATCCCTTCTTTAGACCTTCACCAATTAATTATCAACGGTTTAAGGAAATCGAATATGGTTTTTTTCGCCGACGGCCACCACCATTGATTGTGAGAAGCTCTCCTTTATCCCTTCATGTGGTGTAATGGGGACTAATTTTTTTATAATATCAACAATAAATTTACATAATGTCACTTGGAGCTGGCATTTTTCATCTGACGTTTCATTTCACACCCTCGTGGTGCGGTCGGTGCGATAGAGAGTTATTTATCGTAAATTGATTTACATCAGGTGGAATTACAAAAATTGTTGACTTAAAATGTTCATGTCGTTTTAAAGAAAAACTGTGAAATTTAAACGTATTTTGGACTATTTTGTTCTATTTTATTGATATAGAATATTTGTGATGTACCCCCGGAGAACTAATCGATTGAAAACAGGTTGTAGCAACCGTATATTCGGCTGTTACCACTGAATTGCGGTTGCTACAACCGAATTGAGGTTGTCTCGACCGAATTTAGTCGTCACAATTGAAATTCGGTTGAAGCAACTTCGTTTCATTATTGATTCGGTTGTGACAACTGAATCTTGAATTATATTCGTTTTGTCAACCAAATTTTCTAAAATTTCGGTTGTAACAACCGACTTTAGAATTAATTCGGATGCAGCAATCGAAATTGGTACCAAATTCGGTTGGAGTAACCGAATTTCGTATCAATTCAATTGCCACTACTGCATTTGGTATCAATTCGGTTGTAACTACCGAATTGTGTATGAATTCGGTTGTGACTACCGAATTCGGCATTAATTCGATTGCTGTAACTGAATTTCTCATGAATTCTGTAGGAACAACCGAATTTCATTTCTAATTTTGTTACCACAACATAATTCTGTGTATTTAAAATTTGACGTTTAAAATTATAAAAAAAATATTATATTAAAAGAAGTTAAAGAATGTATAAGTGTTAAATCGTCTTATTTTGTAGAGAATCTCTAAGCCGATATCAAGAGTCTTGAAGCTTTCCAAGTTCGGTCGTTTGAGATATGCTGCAATCAATAATCTATGTAGAAACGGTTTAGGGCCTAAATCAACAGCTAAAACACGCTAGAATTGGTGCGGTGACTCATGACATGTAAAATAAATGTGTTATTCGAAAGATTACCCTATATAAATAACTTTATTTTATCGTTCTCTAATATTTTTTATAAGAATACTGGACAATAAATCATTAGATAATAATAAAAAAATCAAAATTCATTTCTGAAAGTATCTAAATTCGGTTGTGACAACCTCTAATGAGGTTGTGTTAACCTATAATGAAGTTGCGACAACCTATAATGAGGTTGTGTCAAAATCTAATGAGGTTGTGACAACCTCTAAATTCAGTTACGGCTAATTCGGTTGTCTCCACCGAATTTTTCTGTGAGCGTATTTACAGCAACGAAATGCCGTTGCTGTTTTCTTATTGGTTGGTTTGAGCCATATCTGGTATTATTAAAGCAATGCTTTCCAACATGCAACTTCCAAATGCAACCACACCAAACTTCGTAAATTTACTGAGACAAATCGCTACTCTAGATGTCATTTCTCTATGGTATAGTATGTATTTGTATATTTTCCAAAAATTATTTGAAAATTGAATAAAGTTATTCAAAAATGTTTAATCAATATTCAAATTAATTGATTATTCCTAGTTTTGATTAATCAGAATAATTGGTTATTCGATTAAATGATTAATCAAGATATCGATTAATGGAAATTTTGATTAATCGATTAATCGCCCATTTATACCATCAATACATATATATAATACTGTTGCTCTTAAAATTATTCGAAGTATGGAAAGGTTAATTCTTTTTTCACGAATTCTAGTGGATTTAAGGTAGACATTTATCTAGCAGGAACATTTTGTCCATAAAGCATTGAGCTGGCATTGCCGCTGTACTTTATCTGAAAACTTCTCTTTAGGCTATTGGAGCACCATCGGCAGCACATTTTTTGATTACATAACTATTTCTATAACTTTGTATGGTTCACAAATTTACAATAAATTGATACTATGTACTGATCTCATAGCTTAACATTCGGCAAGGTAATGTCAGAAACAAGCGTTTCAAAACACCGACTGCAGCACATCATATGCATATAACGGGTCCGCCAAATAACTTTTTTTTTTTTTTGAAAATGCTATAAAAAAAACTACTGAATATTTTCTCAAATTTATTTTTTTATTTGAAAGTACAATCCTTCCGGTTAATAATGGAAAATAATTTCATTCAAATGGCTGCCTCGACTGGCCATACAGTAGCCTACACGATCGGTCCAATTTTTAAGCACATTATCGATTGTGTGCAGCTGTATTTCACCAATGGCTTCACGAATATTGTCCTTTCTGGCTTGTCGGCGTAACACTTATCTTTGAGGGCACCTCACAAATAATAGTCCAACGGTGTCAAATCGCATCTCCGAGGTGGCCAAACGACATCAGCTCTGCGGCTGATAATGCGATCTTCAAAAACAGGGCGCAAAACATCGAGTGTACGCAATTTTCGCACACATTCTGAAACATTACCATGATTTTCAAAGTGATGTCGCAATATTTCCCGGCGTTGTTCAAGCGTTTACACAATCATATTCGTTCAGCGGAAGGATAAAACTAATTATCTGTCAAATCAGACATGAGCTAAGTGTTACCATACACGAAATAAGCACTAGTTGAAATAAAAACGTTAGATGGCGGACCCTTTATAATAATTTTCTATAACCTTTTTTTTTTAATTTCAAACAAGTTTGGCGTTGTAAGAATTTTTTGGAGATTTCTAGGATTTACGGCATTACCGAAATTGCAACATCGATAGAACATTAGCGCTAGTAATGCTTTATATTAACTAAACAAAAGCCTC
This sequence comes from Phaonia tiefii, assembly GCA_963931995.1. Classification (NCBI taxonomy): domain Eukaryota; kingdom Metazoa; phylum Arthropoda; class Insecta; order Diptera; family Muscidae; genus Phaonia; species Phaonia tiefii. Next base: position 18,897,241 of record OZ008367.1, read on the forward strand.
CCTTCTATATTTTCACCTCAGGGCACTATCGTAAGCACATCATTGTATTTTCTCTTTAACCTTTTCAGTAAACTGAAATATTGTTATACAAAATTTTAACAATGTTTGGCGGTGTTAACATTTTTGGTTATTTCTTCTAGAGCATTGAAGGGGCAAATTTGCCGCATTTAAACTTTTATTTTCCAAATTTCATTTGTCTAGGTTTTCACCACAGGGTGCCATCAACAGCACATGATTTTCTGAGTTGACTTTGAGACACTATCTACAAATACTCTTTTTTTTAAACCAAAAAACATTCTTAATACATTTCAATACATTAGCACATTTACATTTCTTTCTACTATACGCCGTCACCCCAGAGCACCATCGGCAGCACATCAGTTGCAAGTCCTGGAATTTTCTTTAGCAGATTTTTAGAAGCAATATGGCTACATTGAGAGCTAGCGGAGAATACATGAATCGCCAAATTCGAGAAGAGCTCATGTCGCTTTTTATCGAAAAAGGCTCAACTGGGCAAACTGTAACAGCTGTTTTTTTCAGCACTCTTATATTGAAAAATACATTTCAGTATTTTATGAAGCAGTTCAATTGTTAGCTGTTCCAAAAATATTTGCGCTCTCAAATTCCATATAGGCTGAGAGAAATTTAATGTTTTGTGTCTCCTGAAAAATTTTCAAAAAACCGAATTTCGTGATTAACATACATTTTTGGCTCTGAACCATTTAAAAAAAATATACTAGTGTTATCATTTTTGTTTTGCTGGTCAGCATAAGTTTCAACAACAATTATAATGTAAGCCTATGGGGTAGAAAGACATTTTCGTTTATAAACTTTGAGATATTCTTTTCACGTTTTTAGCTCTTCACCGTAAATCACCATCGGCAGCACATACTTTCTGAATAAATCTTTGACAAACTATCCGTAAATCTATAATACTATTTTTCAACTCCAAAATCACCCATAATATATTTTTACTAGTACCGCCATATTTTGAAAATTGAAATCTTCATTTGCAGTTACTGGTTGTTTTTAGCAGGTTTTTGGAAGCATTTAGGCTGCATGCAGCTGCCGGGGAATTGTTTATCTTTAAACAAATTGTTTACCCTGAAAAAATTGATATAAAAAAATTAATGAATATTCGAACTCAAGGGCGATGTGTTAACACCTTTTTGTTACACGATACCTGTTCGATTTCTATGAACACATTAGTAAATGTTACATTGAAAAATAAAAAAAGGATAGTTTTTTTTTTTGCTGAAGGCTCTTGTGCGATTGTACTTTCTTTTTTCTTCCATCTGCTTTAACATAAAATAAATAAAGCAATATTTAGCTCACTGAAATAATTGTTTTTGTTTTGTCGTACACAGAGCGACGACGACCTGCTTGTTTGAATGCTGGCATACAACTGAATAAAAATCAATATTTAGCTCACTGATATAATTGTTTTTGTTTTCTCATGAACAGAGCAACGAAAAAAAGTATTCAATAGTATAGAGAACTTATTGCACTCTTTTTCCGCTCTCATGCAGAGAGTCTGAGTAAAAGAGCTTACACGAGTCTTATTCTCTTTATAAAATATTTCAATATAAATTCACCATTTCGACAATGTTATTACATTAAACAATACAAAAAGGATAAATGTTTCAAAAGGCATCAATATTTCACATCACAACGTTTTGCATCATTCGTCAGATATCGCCAGAGCTTTTGAGTCATACAATTCGTTGCATGAGTTCTCTATACTATTCAATACTCTTTGGAGACGACGACCTGGTTGTTTGTTCGCTGCCGCTACGTCAATACCATCATACTTATTTTCAGGCATAGACCATTGTTGTACAACAACCACGTATGTGATGCTAACTCTGTGTGTTGTTTGCATGTGTTCACTTTGATAGATTGCCCTACCCGTGCCTATAGATGTTAACACATCAAAAATTCACTAGTGTTATACATTTGTTTGCTAGTCAGCATATGTTTCAACAAGTGTTGTAGTGTAAGCCAGTGTGACAGATAGATATGTGTGAATTGTTTGCAAGCTCTAACATGTTCGTCTATAAACTTTAAAATTATTCTGTTCCCATTTCTAGCACTTATCCGTAGTGCACCATCGGCAGCACATACTTTCTTGATATAACTTTGACAGACTATCAATTAATCTATAAACTATTTTTCAAATCCAAAATCACCGATAATACATTTCATCTAGTACCGCCATATTTTGTAAATTGAAATCTTCTATGTACGCCAACACCCTAGAGTACCATCGGCAGCACATCATTACCGGTATATTTTGCAAATTGATATCGTCTATGTACGTCATCACCCTAGAGTACCATCGGCAACAGCTCCTTTGCAATTTCCGGTTGTTTTTAGCAGATTTTTGGAAGCAATTAGGCTGCATAGAGATGGCGGGGAGTTCTTTATCTTTCAACATATTTCCTACCCGGAATATAAAAAATGCACAAGTGTTATCAATTTTCATTTCCTAGTAAGCATATATATAATCCTATGAGGTAAAAGGACATGTGAGAACTATTACTAACAACCTTTAAGATGTTCGCTTATAAACACTGAAATTGTTCCTGCTTGTAGGTCGGGTGCTCCAAGCTTTAAAGGCCTTTACTATCAGACTTATGTACATAAAGTAACTGCAAATAGACGGAATTTCATTCTTTTTGTCACAGCTTGCACCCTAGAGAACCGCTCCAGCAACATATTGCAAGGAAACATGTATATGTTTGCAAGCATTGATTCAATGAATAGAAGATCTGCTGCTTTTTGGTTTCTTTGTTGCCTGTCACGCTTTTGTTTTCAGCAGTTTTAACCAACAAAGCAACATTTGGGTCACAACGAAATACATTATAACCTATATATCATTGTGACTCAAACATGTTATATTGAATAGCAAACAGAATGTGTTTGGACCCAAGTATATTATATTTGCGACAGGATATAAATACTGCACTAGTGTTATCAATTTTTTTTGCTAGTCAGCATATACATATATAATCCTGTAAGGTACAAGGACATGTGGGAACTATTACTAACAATCTTTGAGATTTTCGCTTATAACCACTGAAATTGTTCCTCCTTGCAGGTCGGGTGCTCCACATTCAGAAACCCCTCCATGTAGTTTCGCTACGAATATAATTTTTAGATTTTATAGACGATAGATTCATTGAATACAATTGAATATATAGAATATCTATATATGTATATATCGTACATAAATATCGCAATGCATCGCGTACATACATGGACGATATGTTATCTCTGACTATTACCAATACAACTGCATTACAATGTTGTCGTAATAACATTTATTGTACTTGCCATTGTTGTTGCAATAAGGACTCCTTCTCCCGTCCTTTCCCTCTACCTTTCTCAATAGTACCTGGTTACAAAATACTCTAAATGTTAAGTCAAGTGGATGTTCCATTCTTTTATGCTGTTTGTAATGTAAACTAAATTGATGTGGACAGACATGCAGTCGGCAAACGCTAGATTTTGTAACAGACAGCAACAATAAAGTCCTGCATAGTCCTTTTGTGTATTGGAAGACAAAACTAAAGTGTTTGTACTACTAGGACATATTTGCTGTTGTGAGAAATCAAAGGGCGACCTCGTTTGACTTTTGGCACTTAACTTTTGATCGGTAATTGTTTTTTCCTCCGTTTGGGGGTTTTTTCTTTGTATTTCCTCAATTGAATTTGAAATTGATGTATTTTGTAAAAGGATAACAAAGAATCGGATAAAAATGTTGATAGTCAAAGATAATTTAAAATATTCAAAACACAATTCCTTGATACAATGGCTGACATCTCTTCGTGATTGTCATCATCAATTGTTTGGAATTAATTGAATTTATTTTAGTTTCTTTTATTCATACAACAAACTTATTTCCTATTCCTAACCGCCAAAATGGGAGGAGACATATCCTTCCTTTTCAAAAAATAGCATTGTAATACCTACTTCTGTTTCAATAAAGGGGCCAGGGAAGTAGCCAATAAATCATCATCCATATCACCAACAATCATAAGAATCCTTTACAAGGACAGGCCTTTATTTCGAAACCACAAGTATAAAACCACACAAACTCCTTTACACTTTACAAAAATCATCTGTTAAGACAGTGACGGTGATGATGTTGTTGGTGATGTTGATGATGATGTTGATGATGATGGTGGCCATGAGGTTGGGGGTGATGATGCCCCACTTGAGACATTCATTCCTTACGCTTGCTTGTGAAAACCACAAAACTTAAACTCTATGGTTGGCCACAACTGCAAATGACGCACGTTAAAATTCAAATCTATCCACAGATAGGAGGTCCAAATGTTTGATAGGGAATGAAATTAGTAGAATCATTTCTGGGAAAAATTTAAAATTGTCACAATATGACAGGATTTTGCGTGACAAAAGCTTAATGGAAATCATTATGCAAAAGCTTTAAAGGCCTTTACTATCATATACATAAAGTAACTACAAATAGGGGTATTTTGTTATTTTTGTCACAGCGTGCACGCTGAAAAATAAACCGCTCCAGCAACATATTGCAGGTAACATGTATATGTTTGCAATCATTGATACCATGAATAGAAGAAGGTTTTTTGATTCCCTGTTGTCTGTCACGTTTTTGTTTTCAGCAGTTTTTAACCAACAAAACAACATTTGGGTCACAACGAAACATATTATCACCTATAAATCATTGTGTCTCAAACATGTTGTATTGAATAGCAAACACAATGTGTTTGGACACAAGTATATTATATTTGCGACGGGCTACAAACGCGCTATATTTGCATCCAAACAATAAAAAAAGACAGATTTTTCAGAGTGTGGCAATGTGCTTTCTGTTAAAGCTTTAAAAACCAAATGTTCTGTTTTTATTTTAAAATGTTTAAAAGGATACACATTTTAAAAGGTTACGATTTTAATCCGAGATTTGGTGAAAATATCGAAAAATATATATAAAAACTTTACTAAGGGCGAGTTTCACAGTTGAAAATTCTCCATTTAAATGTAATTTAAATGACCAACATTTGTCATTTAATATGAAAATTGTATGTGAGCTTTTAAATGACGAGTGTGAAACTCGGCCTAAAAGGTTTGTAAAAATTTAAAAATGGAAAGCTTTCAAAAAGCTTTGACTTTATATCTGATGTGTTAACTATGATTTTTTTCAAACAGATCCACATCATAAATTAGGCAATCTCCCACTTAAATGAAATTTAAATGCCCGAAGTTTGCCATTTAAATGTCATTTAATATGCAAATTTTTAGTGAGCTTTTAAAGGGCGATTCTGAAATTAAAAACAAAAATGGTTTCCCGTTACACCCCATGAGGGGAGAGCTTCTCACAAACCCGTGAGCTGTGCGCGTTCTAGTTTTACACTCACTGATTTGGACTTAGAGTTTTACACCGGTTCCGAACGCAATTTTGAGAAGCTTTTTCATTACTAAGTACTCGATAGTGTCGCCATCACTAAGCGAGGTGGCCGTCGTCGAAGGAAATGTAAGGTGGTCAGAGCAGGGATCAAACCCACGTTCTCACGAACAAGAGCCGCGCACGCTAGACATTGCACTACCGACGGCCACAAATACCCCATTTAAATAAACTGTAATTGCCATTTAATATGACAATTTTTAGTGAGCTTTTAAACGACAATTCTGAAACTGGCCCTTAATTATTGCAAAAGCGTACATTTGCAAAGCTGTATCCCAAATGATCCGCAATAACTGCAGCATCAATGGCAGAATTTCATAATGCAAGATTTGTCATTTTCTAACGAAAACTGTATGATCATATAAAGCTATAGCAATCATATAAAGCTTTTTGAAAAGTAACCGAAAAGCTTGTGAGATTATCTTCTTGTTGCCAAGGCGATCAGGCCAAAACTGCAATATAGTCCGCAAAATGAGAACCTTGCTGAGTTTTTTATACTTGCTGAGTTGTAGAGAAAACCTGAAAAGCTTTTTAATTTGATTTGGAAAACCTTAATGGCCACAAAATGGCCAGTTTCACAGTTGAAAATTCTCATTTTAAATGTAGTTTAAATGCCCGATGTTTGTCACTTAGATGTCATTTAATATGCAAATTTTCTGGGAGCTTTTAAATTGAGCTTTTAAATGACGAGTGTGAAACTCGCCCTAAGACTCAACTTCACCGTTGGCCGATATCGACTTAAATGAAATTTCAATATTCAATGTTTGGCATTTAATATTAAAATTTCTGTGAAGTTTTAAATTGAGCTTTTAGACGACAACTTCGAAACTCGGTGCAAAAGCTTCCATTTATAAAATTTTATGGCAAAGCACCTAGAAGCTTTTGTGATTTACTTTATTCAATGTATTATACACTGTTATATTTGTATAATACATTGAATAAATTATTGAATCTTACATTTTAATATTTAATCGCAATTGAAGAATTATAATTCTTTCAAAGAGCTTACAATGATTGAAAAACATCTGAAGCTTTCGCAAAATAACAGAAAAGCTTTTGTGATTTTAATTTCTTATTGTTGGCAAGGTGCTCAGTGCGAAAACTGCTGGATTTTCATAATTTTGAGTTCGTAATGCGTTTACTGTAAAAAAAACTTTTTAATTTGCCTTTAAAACCCTAAAGCTCAGTTGCATAGTTGGCCATTCGCCACTGAAATTAACTTTCAAGGCCCAATGTTTATCATTTAAATGCCATTTAATATGAATATTTTCTGTTAACTTTTAAACTGAGCTTTTATATTGTTGCAAAAGCTTCCATTTATAAAAATGTTGCAAAAGCTTCCATTTATAAAAATGTTGCAAAAGCTTCCATTTATAAATTGTTGCAAAAGCTTCCATTTATAAAAATGTATGGGAAAGCAGCTAAAAGCTTTTGTGGAAGTTTACTTGATGCCAAATCGATTATCAGCTTCTGCAGAATCAATGACGGTGATATAATATTTTATCACAACGCAGAATTTTTCGTTGTTGCAAAAAAGTTAGGATGATCGCACAAAATACTATAAAGCTTTTGCAAAATAACCTAAAAGCTTCTGTGATTTTCACTTCCTATTATTGCCAAGGTGGTCAGTGATGGGGGATAGAATTAAGAACTTGCTGAGATTTTGATATTTTTGATATCGTAATGCTTTTACTGTGAACAACTTTTTAACTTTCCTTTAAAACCAGTTAGCCATTCGCAGTTGTTCATTCACAATTGGTCATTCTCCACTGACGGAAACTTTCAATGCCCGACTTTTACTATTTAATATGACAATTTTCTGTGAGCTTTTAAGTTCAGCATTTAAATGAGGACTGAGAAACTTACCCTAAGAATCGGCTACTAATTCCTTTATATTCCGTTGCACCAGAGTGTTTAGTACGTAGAAAAGATTTATAAAAAGCTTTTGTTATCACGTGATTTTGAAAGGTAACTATAAGTTTATGATTCTTTGAGCTGAGGTAGAAATTTAACGAGCTGCGATCACTTTTAGAGCTTAAACTGGCCAAATATTTCCAAATTTCTACACGTTGAACAATTTTTATTTTTCTTGTTGTTTGGATGCAAATATAACGTGTTTGTAACTTGTCGTAAATATGGTATACTTGTGTCCAAACATATTGTGTTTGCTATTCAATACAACATGTTCGGGACACAATGATTAATAGGTCATAATATACGTTATGTGTGGCCCAAATGTTGTTTTGTTTATTGAAAACTGCTGAAAACACTGCTGTCTGTCACAATAAAGAAACAAAAAGCAGAAGATCTTTAATTCACGAAAGCAATGTTTGCAAACATGTCCATGTTTCCTGCAATATGTTGCATGGACCGTAATTTTTCAGCGTGTATTAAAGTTATTTCAAGATTGTTAAGGAATCATTCACCACTTCAATTGTAATACAATTGCAATGTACACTAATGCATTAAAGAGTTGAAAGCTTTTAGCGTATAATTCTGCTTGCTTTGGAAGTTTCTTTAAGAATCAGTTTTTGCTGATTCTCCACTTAAATTAACTTTGAATGCCCTATGTTTATCATTTAAATGCCATTTAATATGAAAACTTTCGGTGAGCTTTCAAACTGAGCTTTTAAGTGGCTATTGTGAAACTCGCCCTAAATCTGATAAAAAAGCTTTTATAATTTCAAAGCAGTTAATATCAAATCTATAGACTTTGAAAATTCCAAAAGTTTTTGGCTTCCAAAATGCCACCTCATCATCATTGTGTTAATTTCCCCGTTTTTCATTTAGTGTCGGATTAAAGAGAGGATTTTGAGTTGAGTGACGTAAAGAAGCGCTAAAAGCTTTCATTCTTTCTATACTTTATAAGATCACAAGTCGCTGTATATGTTAATTTTTATAATTGCAACCTTTATTGTAAATTTCTTTTCTAGGAATATTTCTTCTTCCCAGCGATTTTCTTTACACTTTCAACAAATTTTCTTCTCATTTCCATACCTTCCTCATATACATATATTACGATTTATAGAAGTTACAACACATTTTCAAGTGTCACAAACATCCATATTATCAAACACAACACATCTTCCAAATTAGAAGTGCTCCTGTGTGTATCATCATCATTTCACAGTTTCCATGACCACCACAACAAGCCCACATTGTAAGCACATCCTTAAGAATGAATGTCCTTTTCTGCTTCTATTTTACTATCAAATGTGTACCTCTTTTCATCCTGTTCTTTAACTTGTAGTCAACGGTCTGGAGTGCTTTATCAAGTTGAAACATATTTTTCTTCCACACGAGTGGAAAAAAGAATCTGTTCAAGTGGTGAAGACGAGGACGGCCATCGTTAGCCTTTTTACTGTTTTGCTACATGTGCGTCTGATGAAAGGGTTAAGGCTATGGACTAAGGACTAAGGACTAAGGATTTTCTGCATTTGACAGATAGGCGTAAGCGTGTGTATGTTGGTTGGCAAAAAGTAACGACTTTAACACGTTTTGCATGTGTAGGCACAAATAGCTAAAGCAAAAAAAAAAAAACATCAAAGACCGGCTGCTTGTAAAGACTTCTGAATATTCAGATTTTTGATATTTTTCCCACTCCTCTGAGCTGCTCCCTGATGATTTATGAATTTGGATGTGAAAAATTTAATTAACTTGATATGACGTCTATGACGTCCTCGTCATCGTCTTGTGTTAGGAAAATGTGTTATTGAAAATGATGAGATTTTTTCTTTTGAAATAATGGATAGATTATTTGTGTGAAAAAGGACGATGGTAGGGCCCATGTCCTTAAGCATAGGATACTATTGATCCCTGTATAAAGGAGCATTTCCGGTATGACGTCAATCTAATGTAACAAATTTAACTAATTGTTTAATATAATAAGGCATTGATGTAGCAAACCATATATGCATTAGAAGCGGAATTAACTCGAACATAGTGAGGCAAAATGATTTTGGTGCCCATAAATACCATTCCCCGTCCCTGACGGGGAAGTGAGTCATAAAGGGATAACAAAATTATCTGGAAGGCACTATGCTGTTTTTGCTATAAGTAACTGTCGAAGGGAATATTAGGATTAGGTATTTTTAGATACTCGACGTTAAACTCCAATAAATCTAAGGAAAATAAAATTGTCATAACTAAAGATTCTGTCAGATTTAACCTTAATTACTAAGACCGAGTTTCACAATCGTCATTTAAAAGCTCATGTCAAAAGCTCACTGAAAATGTCCATATTAAATGACATTTAAATTTCGAACACCGGGCACTTAGAGTTCATTTCAGTGACGAATAGCCGACTGTGCCTCAGATAAATATTGACATCATGAAAAAAAAACGTTATCATCCATTTCCTCTTCTTTTGACACTTGGAAAGTATAACATTGATATTTATCGCAATATCAACAATATTGACAAATTCAATATTGGATTCAATGATAAATTTGTTTGTTCTGTCAATACATGCCCCATATGGGCAGACAGACATATATATCATAATGCACCAGTCTGAGGTAGAATTAAGTAACCGGGTTGTGATTAGAGTGTCCAAAACCAAAACCGAAAAACCGGTGAAACCGGGTAATTTGCTATTAACCGTGTGCCGAGTTTTTAAAAAACCTAAATTTCCAACAAACCGGTTATTTGACGTCGGTTAACCGCCATTTACTCATTTGTGTTAATATCCTTAAAAATATAATAATAACTGATATCATTTTGAATTTTAATGAAATTTTGGATTAAGAAACATGAGTTCTATTTTCAAATATGATTTTATACTTCAACAGGTTCTAAATGACATTTCCCAACAATTTTTGATGTGTTAACATGTATAGGCACGGTCAATGCAATCTATCAAAGTGAACACATGCAAACAACACACAGCGTAAGCATCAGATACGTGGTTGTTGTACAACCATAGTCCCTGCCTGAAAATAAATATGATGATATTGATGTAGCGGCAGCGAACAAACAAGCAGGTCGTCGTCGCCACAGAGTACTGAATAGTATAGAGAACTCATGGAACGAATTGTATGACTCAAAAGCTCTGGCGATATCTGGCGAATGATTCAAAACGTATTACTCTCTTTTTGTCATAACTTGGTCCATTCATAATTTTAATGTGAAAGATTGATACCTTTTGAAACATTTATGCTTTTTATACTGTTTTTTGTAATAACATAGTCGAAATGATGAATTTATAATGAAATATTTTATAAAGACAATAAGACTCGTTTATGCTCTTTTACTCAGACTTTCTACATGAGAGCGGAAAAAGAGTGCAATAAGTTCTCTATACTATTGATTACTTTTTGTCGTCGCTCTGTTTATGACAAAGCAAAAACAATTATTTCAGTGAGATAAAAATATTGCCTTTTATTCAGTTGTACGCCAGCATTCAAACAAGAAGGTCGTCGTCGCTCTGTGTATGACAAAACTAACAATTGTTTCAGTGTAGTTAGATATTTCTTTATTTATTTTAACAATATTACATCTAATGTTAAAGCAGTGAAACTTGACAGGGATTATTTTCGTAGAATATTCAAATGCTCTATTTCATAGTTTAAACGGTCCTTTTCGTTCTTTGTTCAAAAAGTACCACAAATTTACACTAAAATATCAGATACGGATTCAGAATGTTCCACGAATTTATTCCTTATTAAATTTTATTATAGGTCCTTTTTGTCCTTTTTTGAAACAAGATCTAGGAAACTGCACCAAAATAACCGGCAAAATATCCAAATGTTCTGCCAATTTTTTGTGGAATAGATTTTACTAGAGGATTTGGCAGACGAGAATCGTTCATCTTGAATTTGCATATATCCTTTTTTAAAAATTTAAATCTTGAAATCTTAAAATTTAAATAATGCAATTCCAAGTTTGGTCATCAATTCACCTAGTGTGATCATTTGGCGCAGGAATCGTCGACCCCAAAATTGGTGTTGCAAAGTGTAATTTTGTAAATAAATGTTTTGAACTTAATATGATTTTCATACATGAAAATCTCTTTTAAATTTAGAAGATAATTTTGGAATTTAAATCAATATAACATGAATTTGAATAAAATTTTAAAATTTTATATTAAACTCGCTTCCAAATTGGAATATGAATTAAATTTTAATTTAAAATTAAAACGTGATTGGCAAATTTAAAAAGAGTTGTACAATTTTGAGTTTTAAATTCGACTAATTGGAAGTCCTACATGTGTAATTTCATTGCAAACGACAAATCGAGAAAACTGGTTCCACCGGTTTTTGCCAAAATTAAAAACCGAAAACCAGTTTCCGGAAAATCTGAATTTTCGAACAAACCGAAAACCGGTTTTTAAAAAATGCCGAATTTTTTGGACACTCTAGTTGTGATGCGGAAATAGGCAACCGGGTTCACATAAATCTTATCAGTTAGCAATCCGCAAGTGACTGCAGATTGTTAGATGTTAAGGATTCATACAAAATCGATGACATTGATAATTTCAATTGAAAAATAACAGAAATTATAGAAACTGAAGAATCACATAGTTCGCACGCGTACGACTCTATGAATTTTAAAGGAAAATTAAAATCTGCTGTTACCAACAAAAAAATAATTGCTGCTTATCAGCTTGTAATTTTTCTGCTATTATTAACAAACAATAACAATAAAGTGTTTGCTAATACTAAATGCATCTTAAATTTCCATCCCCAAAAAATCCCCGGATCCCCATACCAAAAAAACAATCCCCTGTTTTTAAAAAAAATCCCCAATTTGGGGATAAATCCCCTAAACTTGCAACACTGCTGGGAAGCACTTTGGTACATTTCCAACTCGTAGGATAGGAACATATGGTCACTATAGTATTAAACAGTTGTGTTATATAACAAAGAATTATTGGCAATAGAATTTTGACAAAGGCTGGGTGTAGTTCATCAAAGCCAATTGCATCTGACTTTATACTCAAGAGAGCGTCATCATATCTTAAACAAATAATTTGAAATTTATTTTGGTTTTGACTTTGTCGTCGTACGAGATTGTGTTAAAAATCTGGTCTACCCGCAGGCATTTGTAAATTGAGAAAGCGTCCGTTCAGTTCATCGACATCTGGTACACATTGTACTTTCCTATTGTTTCTAGATTGACACGTTTTATCGAACCAGTGGGCGCCATGGGTCTACACCATTTGTGTGTGTAAAGACAAATTCGAATTTAACTAGCAGAGACACAAACCAATTATGTTAGCAGAGCTCTGTAATTACATTAACAGAACTATGTAAGACAGCTACATTTTGAAAATGTTATAGAAATTAGCGATTTTCTCGCAATCCGACAAATATATGTAACCAAAAGTTATACATTTTATAGCAAGGACTTATTAAAGGTTACATCGGGAGTTCAAACAAAGTTATTCTTTGCCAGGGTGAATAATATGAGGTTTTCTTATATAGAAAATCTTGGAAAGATGCTGGGGCAATAGTGCCTAATTGGGAAGAATTTAGTGATTGGGATTAGTGTCGAATGAAAGCTATTGACATCTATTTTCATTATTTAATACCCTCATTTCCGAAAAAGCCTCCAGAATATCAAATTAGACGAAGAAGTTAAGAAATTGGAGTGTCGGACGGACAAGATGCGTCCATGGTGGCCACCAGGAAAAAGTTTGGTGATGAGGACTAGTATCAAATTAAAGCTATTGACATCTATTTTCATCATTTAATACCCTCATTTCCGAAAAAGCCTCCAGAATATCAAATTCGATGAAGAGTTTATGAAATTGGTGTTTCGGACAGACAAGATGCGTCCATGGTGGCCACGAGGAAAAAGTTTAGTGATTGGGACTAGAATCAAATTAAAGATATTGTTATCTATTTTCATTATTTAATACCCTCATTTCCGAAAAAACCTCCAGAATATCAAATTAGACGAAGAAGTTAAGAAATTGGAGTTTCGGACGGACAAGATGCGTCCATTGTGGCCACCAGGAAAAAGTTTGGTGATGAGGACTAGTATCGAATTAAACCTATTGACATCTATTTTCATCATTTAATACCCTCATTTCCGACAAAGCCTCCAGAATATCAAATTCGAAGAAGAATTTATGAAATTGGTGCTATAAAAACCTCATATTTTTCACCCTGGCAAAGAATAACTTTGTTTGAAGTCCCGTGATATCCTATAATAAGTCTTTGCTATAAAATGTATAACTTTTGGTTATATATATATTTGTCTGATAGCGAGAAAATCGGTACTTTCTATAACCTTTCCAACATTTTGCAATCTTACATAGTTCTGTTAATGTAATTACAGTGCTCTGCTAACATAATCGGTTTGTGTCTCTGCTAGTTAAATTCGAATTTGTCTACACACGCATCACCATTTGGTCATCCTTTAGTTTTGTTCTTCTAAGTCCCGCCCTACCAACTGCAGTTCAGGCGAATTGACTTTAACACTAGGGAACCGTTTTTGAAATTTGTTCCCTCTTCACCTATTTCAGCACCGGAATTCTCAGCGATAAATTCTTAGCGATAAAAATCGGTAGTAAAATGTACAACATTTGGAATTTTTGTATTGAAAATTTTACAAATTTTGCAAACTTAACTATGTCTGTAAAGATAAATTCCGAATTTAACTAGCAAAGACACAAACCACATTCATTTATAGAACTCTGTTAACAGGTTAACAGACATCTGTTAATGCGGTCAAAAAGATATATATATCAATAGGAGAGATTTTTAAACGATCAGAGCATTATATATACACGAAAATTAAATATTAAACTAATAACATTATATTATTCAAAAAATTTTCGCGCCCAAACAAAAACAGCTTTTTAAAAGAGCTATTGTCCTCACATAAAAATGTATGCATTTTGGAAACATTTAGAACAATTATTACAAAACAAGGAATTCTCCCGTACTCTCATATATCTCGTTGGAAAGGTCTTTAAATATACTTTCAGAATCTGTAATCAGAATGTGCAAAAAGTCCTTCGAAGGATTCAGGTATTTCAATTTGGTTTCAGACACCCAACAAATATATTCGCCCATTGTGCGAAAACAAGGAATTCTCCCGTATTCTCACATATCTCGTTGGAAAGGTCTTTAGAAACACTTTCAGAATCTGTAATCAGAAAGTGCAAAAAGTCCTTCGAAGGATCCAAGTATTTCAAATTCGCTTCAGACACCCAAATTTTTTTTCGCTTATTGTGCGAAAACAAGGAATTCTCCCGTGTTCTCACATTCCTTGTTGGAAAGGTCTTTAATAACGCTTTCAGAATCTGTAATCAGAAAGTGCAAAAAGTCCTTCGAAGGATCCAAGTATTTCAAATTCAACAAGGAATTCTCCCGTGTTCTCACATTCCTTGTTGGAAAGGTCTTTAAAAATACTTTCAGAATCTGTAATCAAATTTGGGTGCCTGAAGCGAATTTGAAATACTTTGATCCTTCGAAGGACTTTTTGCACTTTCTGATTACAGATTCTGAAAGCGTTATTAAAGGCCTTTCCAACGAGATATGTGAGAATACGGGAGAATTCCTTGTTTTCGCACAATGGGCGAATATATTTGTTGGGTGTCTGAAACCAAATTGAAATACTTGGATCCTTCGAAGGACTTTTTGCACTTTCTGATTACAGATTCTGAAAGTGTTTTTAAACACCTTTCCAACGAGATATGTGAGAATACGGGAGAATTCCTTGTCTTCGCACAATGGGCGAATATATTTGTTGGGTGTCTGAAACCAAATTGAAATACTTGGATCCTTCGAAGGACTTCGAAGGAATATATTTGTCGGGTGTCTGAAACCAAATTGAAATACTTGGATCCTTCGAAGGACTTTTTGCACATTCTGATTACAGATTCTGAAAGTATATTTAAAGACCATTCCAACGAGATATATGAGAGTACGGGAGAATTCCTTGTTTTGTAATAATCGTTCTAAATGTTTCCAAAATGCGTACGTTTTTATGTGAGGACAATAGCTCTTTTTAAAAGCTGTTTTTGTTTGGGCGCGAAAATTTTTTGAATAATATAATGTTATTAGTTTAATGTTTAATTTTCGTGTATATATAATGCTCTGATCGTTTAAAAATCTCTTCTATTGATATATATATCTTTTTGACCGCATTAACAGATGTCTGTTAACCTGTTAACAGAGTTCTATAAATGAATGTGGTTTGTGTCTTTGCTAGTTAAATTCGGAATTTATCTTCACGGACATAACTTAACTACCAAATATTATCGTTAACAAGTTATAGAATTCCGGTGCTGGACAAGTAATTTCCATATGGATACAACCATAGAGTAAGTCTTATATCTAGAGCAGTGATGCCCAAATATTGAATTTCGATAACACGGCTGATGGGCAGCAAAATGCTCTTTCTGCGCTGCCGACACACGTATAGTATAAGTCATGTTTTAGATTTTGCGTCTTCGTGGGTGAAAGCCACGGGTGAAACGCATAATCTAAAGGGTATCTAAGCTACTCGTGTGCGGTCGGCTCTTGCTTTGTTTACATTTTTTCAATGCAAATCAAATCAGTTGCTGTTCAGCATTTGTTAGAGAAGGGTCACGCTGCGTAATTGTTTAAAAATACATCAAATTGAACTTCGGTTCACACACAAGCGCAATATGTTATAATATGTGTGTGGACATCACTGATCTAGAGTAACGACTTGTCTCAGTAAATTTACGAAGTTTGGTGTGGTTGCATATGGACGTTGCATGTTGCAAATTATTACTTTATTATTGTAAAGGGTCCGCCATCTAACGTTTTTTTTTCACCTAGTGCTAATTTCGTGAATGGTAACACTTAGCTCATGTCTGATGTGACAGATAATTAGTTTTATCCTTCCGATGAACGAATATGGTTGTGTATACGCTTGAACAACGCTGGGAAATATTGCGACATCACTTTGAAAATCATGGTAATGTTGCAGAATGTGTGCGAAACTTGCGTACGGATTTTGGAAGAAGAGAAGCGCCGTCAGCTCCGTATGTTCGTTATCTTGTGAAATAAGTGAAAGAAACTGGCATCCTCATCGATAAACCAAAGCGTGAAAAGCCAAAAATAGTGCGTACACCCGAGAATATTGCTGCTGTGGAAGAAAGTGTGCGTGAAGCGCCATCAACATCAATTCACCGTCGTTCTCAACAATTGAACATTTCGGAGATTTCGAAAATTGGACCGATCGTGTAGGCTACTGCATGGCCCGCCGAGGCAGCCATTTGAATGAAATTATTTTCCATTATTAACCGGAAGGATTGTACTTTCAAATAAAAAAAGAAATTTGAGAAAATATTCAGTAGTTTTTTTTTATAGCATTTTCAAAAAAAAAAAGGTTATTTGGCGGACCCTTTACTTATTGTTGTGTGCGTTTCAATTTTTGGGTAAATACACCACGAATATATACTAACAAAAAAAGCCCAAAATACGTTTAAATTTCACAGTTCTCAACTAAAAAGATATTGCAAAATTTAGGTGAACAATCTTTGTAATTCCACCTGGTGTAAGTCAATTTACGTCAAATAACTCCCTATCGCACTGACCGCACCATGAAGAGAGAGAAATTAAACGTCAAATGAGAAGAACGACAGCTCTAGGTGACATTACTCAATGGATGGTCGTATAACAACAATACAAAATTTGCGTGTATTATTTAATTTTCTATTAATTCATATATTAGTTTGATGGTGTATGATTTCATTTAAATTATTGATGTCACAGATTGTTTGTTACTACTAAATAAAACATCTCTTACCATATTTATCATCTACAGCTGCATAAGGAGGCGTGGCATCATTGAATGTTATCGATGTTCCACCACCACCATCCACATTCGCACTTGTGTCACCCAAGATACCGGCAGCCGCCACATTGGAAAATGTAATGGTTGTAGGTGGCACTACCGGTCCATCTTGCTGTTCCATGGAAGTAGGCGTTGTGCGTTCTGGTTTCATATCAGTCTCTATATAATCATCATCATAACTTCCCTCCTCATCATCATTCAAATCCTTAGAATTGTGATCAGTACCTTTGGGAGGCTGCGCTAGCTGATGAGTAGGAGTAGGCGCATCACTATTTGCTGGTGGTATTGTGACTTTATTAGTGTCTTTAATTGAGATCTCTGGTTTACGGGTGGTAAATGGCACTGGTGAAGATATTTCCAATTCAAATGGGGGTACGGGTGTTGATGGCGGTGACATGGGTGTGGGTGCACCCAAATTTTCTTGTATAATGGCCACAAACAAAAGGAGCTTAAGGAATAAACGTACAGTGTTATGACATTTAGAACGTGCCATTATTGTGCTGGATTTCCACTATTATAGATGTGGGTGGGGGTGTTTGTGAATCTTCGTCTCTTTGTGTGTGTTAAGGTGTAGAGAGCTTAAAGCCTCTGTAGTAGAGGTTAAGACTTTCCTTTTGATACAACTGTAATTTTCGAATAAAAATTCGTTGTGCTTATTGGGCTTGAGATGCTGGTGGAGGTGAAGTTGGTTGTAATGATGTCTTTGCACGGTGCTCGGTGATTTTGCCTTCGATGTGTGCGTTGTGAGAGTTGTTGACGTGTGTTTTTTTTTTGCTTTGAGGTTTTGTGCGTTGTTGCCCACTGTGCCTGAGTTTGAAATCAAGCTTTAGGGGCCGAGTCTCTCACCTGTCTATAATAATGAAGACATTGTTCTTTTGTTGTTGTTTTTTTGGGGGGGGGGGGGGTGTCTTTTTACGTTTTCCTTTGTTGCCACCTTTAGCGGTGTTGATATTAATTAGCAAAACTGTTTATATATGATTTTCAAAATTTAAAGAAACATCTGCAATTTTCGTAGGGAGGGATAAAAGAGATGACTTAATAACATACTGAGGGGAATTTGTAGATAACTTTATGAGGTAATGTAACACTTCTAGGGGGAATTTAGGCTATGAAGCTAATAGTCCACTGATATGCTACTGTTCTTCATTCTGCTGGAGCAGTCCGTTGGGTAATAGTGGTTTTATTTTTGTTACAGTTTATTGTTATTATGTGTGTATGGCTTTCCATTGTTTATTTCATATTTTTATTTCACATTTGATTTCTTTTTCATTTTGTTTTGATAACACAATTCACAATCACTAGAAATCATTTGTGAATTCGATCGTAACGTATCGTATCGTATCGATGAGAGAATCGTATCGTATCGATGTTATTGACCCGTTCCGCGTTCTAAATTGTTATTTTCGGTTCTGGTTTGTTGTTTCTCTTTGCTTCTCCTCCCGTTTTTCCGATTCGATATGTTCACTTTGAAGATTTCGCGTAGCATCATTTTGCCGCACTTGTTGTGCCGTAAATTACAAGTTTTAAATGTTCAAAAATTGTCTATCCCATAATTACATATTGTGACTGGTAGCGTCATTTGAAGTCTATGATTTTGGTTATATGGGACAGACACAAAGAGGGGAAATATTAAATAACTGTCACAACTTCGTTAAATAGGAAAATGACTTAAGAAAAATTATAAAGAAAGAGGGTTTAGAAAACAAAAAAAGTAGGCGTTTGACTATTGACAGCCTTGTGAACTTAACCCCTAAAGTACCATTACATTAGGAAAGTTTCTAGAATCTTCTAAGGTTTCAGAATCAGCTAAACTGAAATAAGGCCCAATAGTTAGGCATCTGACGATGAACTTGTCACGGAGTTCGAAACTAGTCATACCAGTGAGTGTGTGTTGAACTGAATTGTCTACTATTCCAACAAAAACCAACCATATTTCATTTAGAAAAATGTTCCTGACCTTGTTAGCTTGTAGTATGAACTTCTCATACATTAACTAAAAGAAAAATATTTTGTTGTTCCATATTTGGCGTTATCCGTTCCGCTATCTAACCAGTCTGTACATAATAAATATATTAGTGACCTTCTAAGAGGCAATGACACGTGTGCGCGACTATTGTCCATGAAACAATAGTTTAACATCAAATATTATCCAAACGTTTCCGCAGAAAAAATAAACAAAAGCTCTCTGACTATTATGTATACCACTATTACCTACGTTTTAATTAACAAACAATTGGCAACCGTTTTCCAACACTGTTTTATGACACTCACTGTACACGTACTACATATCAGCACAACAATCTAGCGTACTAGTCGTCAGTCAGTAATTGATTGAATTTTAATTAACTTATTGAGCAACAGAAAAAAAATCAAACGAACTAAAATAAAATGCCACAAATGAAATTAATTAAGTTAAATGCATTTAGCATTTATTTTCATTTTAAACAATATTTATTATTTGAATTGGGTCACTTTGTATCTCAAAGAGTACAAATTTAATTAAATATACAGGGGTAGTTGTTAAAAGTCCAGTGGATTGCAGGCGAACAAAATTGTTTGCAACTCTACCCTGCGTTTACACGAGAAAAGACAGTATTAGTTGTTCAAGAAAAGAAAAAAAAGGTTTGTGTTACGCAGGCATCCAGACAATTAGAAAGACAATACACTCTAAAGCACTCGCTGTCAGTGTCGTTTCGTGTATCATTTACCAAAATCCACAAATGAAAATAAATTTTTCCAAATTATGCGGTCTTTTGCGATTATGTTTTGCTTTCTTTTCATAAATTACTACGAAACGTCACCGAATTGGGCTCTTACATCAAATCATTTGCCCAATTTATTGTCTTTGAGAAATCTGAGACAGTGGCGAAGGCAATTAGAGAAGTGTAAGTGTATTAGTAAAAATGTCTTGTGTAAACGGTATGTTAAACAATGGCAGTCAAACTTTCAGTCATTTCCAATAGTTATTATACGCAAAGTACGGGGAGACATTCGTTTTTGTATCGTTTTTAAAGCAATGTTCAGGTATAACGACATTTTGAAGTTTTCAAGATTTCAACCCACCAAACATATGTTTTTCCGTACAAAAATCAGCTGTTTATGGAAATGAAATACTAAAAATTGCTAAATCTCGGTATAACTGAACATAGCTTAAGATTTAAACTGCTGACGGCTCTGTTATACGACATTTACACCAAACAAGATTAATGTATTTCGAAGGTTAAGTCCGTTATCCCGCACTAACACAGAATATTACTCATAAAATTTTAATCTATTGAAACGAAATTTGGCAACCCTGGTAAAAGAGAACCAAAAAGGGCAAGCAGTTCACTCAAACACATTTCTCTCTCGCGTCATATTTTGATTATTTCATACTTTTTGCATAGTTTATGTAATTTTTCTTCAACATGGTTAGAATTTATATAGTTATATACAATAACACTATCAAAAAGCTGCTCGTGTATTGAAATATTCAGTGAAGAGAGTAAGAGAGAGAGAGCAGAGAATGGCTAGAGTTTCACTCATTTTGTTTGTTGGTATACGAGTGAAGAGAATTTTTGACTGTTTACTTGTACATCGTTTTTGGTGAAAACGGCAAAGATTAGAGAGTAAGGTAATCGCAAACATGGCCGCGATAAACGGCGGTGTAAATGCGTTATTAGACTATTAGAGAAATCATTGGATATGTCAACATTTTCATTTAATGAGAGCGGATGGAATACTATGAATTTGCGGAGAACGATTTACAGACAATTTTGACAGACCTGCTAGGATTCTCTTATTTTTTGTATCTGCTCAAAAATTTATGCGATCAGGGTTCCATTTGGATTGAAACGAACAAAACCAACGGCAACGGGAGAAATCACTCCTTTAGTTGTTAACGCTCTGTACATTTAGGTCTGGCTAACAACCTAGTTTAAGTTCTAAACTGGTGTCGAATTCTAATTTAAAAAAATTTTAAAATATTGTTCGCATCCCATTTTTTCCAAAACGAATGATTTGCGATTAGAATTGTCAGGGGGGGGGGGGGGGAGGGAGATTTGACATAGTAGTGGTATATCTCAGATAGTATATGACAGAAAAAGGGCACAGACATGAAAATGAGACAGAAAAAATTGGTAAAACACTAAAATGTGAAAAATAGTTTGTACGGGTGAGAATCGTGCGGGAAATAGTAGATGTGGCTAAAGAACTCAATACAGAAATTTCAGTCATGTAAACCATCCTAAATCATCTATTGGGTCCGAGTACCATTAAAAACAAGTTTATATATTTTGCAGCCGACAAACTTTCAGTTACCCGAATGAGGGCGGCAAATTCAAAAGCTACTGCATAATTACACATGGCCGTTGGGGGTGCAACGGTTAGTGTGCGCGGCTGTTGTGAAACCACCTTAACCACCTTGAGGTGGTCTGACCACCTTAAACTTCTTTCGACGACGGCCACCTCGCTTAGTGACGGCGACAGTATCGAGTATTAAGCCATGAAATAGCTTCTCAAAAAAACCGTTCGGAACCGGTGTAAAACTGTAGGTCCCAATCAGTGAGTGAAAACTGGAAAGCGCACAGCTCAGTGTAGGTGAGAAGTTCTCCCCTATCCCTTGATGGGATGTAATGGGAAAATATTTATGTTTTTAGGTATCAGAATGGGCGTGGCAATCGTTCCACTTTTCTCCAGTGTACTAAAAAATTTCAGATTATTGACCTATATCTGAGATAAAGCTAATGATATATACTAACGGCCTTATTCATAAAAAGTTATGAGAGGTTTGAGAGGCGATTTTTGTATGGTAAATCATCTCTCAAACCTCTCATAACATTTTATGAATAAGGCCGTAAATGTGTAGTCAATGTCAAGTTTTGGCAATTAATAGTCACGGGAAAAATTTCAATATGATCGGTATCTAAAGGTTTACGGCAGTTATCGTGTTGACCAGCGGGCAGACAGTCCACTGTTTGGCAGCTCTGGCCGAAAATTGTGAAAAAAGAGCGAACAAAATAATTTTTTTTGACATTTTTGCAATTTTGAGGCACTAGATGCAGTGTTTTTGGGGTTACTTTGTTTTAAAAATTTTTTCTCCCAGTCTAATGCTATAATTTTGCCGAAGACAGGAAAACAAAATTGCAATTGGTTTCCGAGATATAGGCGTAAGAAAAATTTCATGTTCTTCGGAAAAATTAAG
This sequence comes from Phaonia tiefii, assembly GCA_963931995.1. NCBI lineage: Eukaryota > Metazoa > Arthropoda > Insecta > Diptera > Muscidae > Phaonia > Phaonia tiefii. The sequence continues at coordinate 18,919,653 of OZ008367.1, forward strand.
TTTTAAGTTTAAAGTGTGTCTCAGTAAGACTGCAATTTTTAAATTTAGTGTATTTTTTTTGTGCAGGTGGCAATTCTGAAATTTGGTTATGTTCACATATGTTTATTCCCATTATTACAAATGGAGCGCTTTACGAAAGAACAACGAGTTATAATTGTGAAAACTTATTACAAAAATTTTGAAAGGTATGCTGAGACCGCTGGCAAACTTCGAAGAATTTACAGTCGAGATAGTGCACCTAATGTGTCAACCATTCGAAGAGTGGTCAAAAAATTTGAAGAAACTGAGCCGGTTATGGACAGTAAGACTCTCATGCCTCAACCTACCGGTCGGTCTATTGAAAACATTGATGCTGTAAACGAGAGTGTCGCCGGAAACCCGAAAACAACAATTCGGTATCGTTCTCAACAATTTAAAATTTCACGAAACACTGCGCTACGAATTTTGCTACAAGACCTCAGACCATGGAAAACGCCGGCAATTCGTTCAATAGGTAGTGGAGCAAACTGAAGTTAATGCCAATTTTTCAAAAAAAAGTCATCTTCTCCGCTAAGGCGCATTTCTATCTGAATGGCTTCGTGAACACACATAATTGTCGAATTTGGGCCTCAGAAAATCCTCATGCAATACATGAGAAACAAATGCACCCACAACCAAAGACGATTAAGAAGTAGGCGACCAGAAAATGTGCGCAATTTGGCAACCCTGGTAAAAGAGGACCAAAAAGTGGTAACAATTCACTCAAACGCATTTCTCTCACGCGTCATATCTTGATTATTTCATACTTTTTGCATAGTTTCTGTAATTTTACTTCAACATGGTTGGAGTTTGTATAGTGAGATACAATAACATCATCAAAAAAGCTGCTCGTGTATTGAAATATGCAATGAAGAGAATAAGAGAGAGAGAGAGAGCAGAGAATGGCTAGGGTATCACTCGCTTTATTTGTTGCCATTCGAGTGAAGAGAAATTTTGACTGTCTACTTGTGTATCGTTTTTGCCACAACGAGCAACTGCCTGGTGCTGATTTTGGTCAGGCGGCGTGATTGTGCCTTACTTTTTTGAAGATGAGATCGAACTAGCAGTGACTGTGAACGGCATTCGTTACATGAACATGATAACGGAGTTCTTGTGGTCACAACTGGACGACATGGGCCGGGACGACATGTGGTTTCAGCAAGACGACACCACCTCTCACATCGCGCATGAAACAATCGATTTATTCAGCCTTATTACGAATGTCGTTCTCGTATTTCGACTACGACAGTTTTGTAAAAGATTAAAGACAAAGTTGGCGTGTTATCTTCAATCTTTTACAAGACTGTCGTAGTCGAAATACGACAACGACATTCGTAATAAGGCTGATTGCAGCAACGATTTCCAAAACAAATTATCTCAAGAAATTCTAAAAGTCTGATGTCAACGGGCCGTCAAGATCACGCGATTTAACGTCTTGTGATATCTTTCTTTGAGGTATTGACAAATCTCAGGTTTATTCGAAAACACCAGAAAATAAACAATTCCTGACCTCAAATCCGAGATCCAACGCGTCATTGGTGAGATACAGCCACATCTCTTTTAAAAAGTCATGGAAAATTTCATGAAAAGACTAATGGCCTCTCATGAGAGCCGTAGGGGCCATTTGAGGGATATTTTATTCTATACTTAATCGGAACATGTCTTCTTTACAATCCAATAAAAATATCACAACTCTCTCAAAAAGTACGTGTTTTTATTTTAAAATGAAACAGTGCATTCTTACTGAGACACTCTTCACTTCGAGAAATTTCACACGAGAAGGAGTTTACACTCGATGACTTCAAAAATGTTGCATAGTGTAATAAAATTGAACAATTTTTACAAGTTCTTATATTGAGTATGATGTCATTATAAAATTTCATTCAATTGTTTATAACCTACAAAAAAAAATAAAAACTGTGGAAATATAAAAGTTATAAGCATTTCAAATTAGTCAGTCAAAGTTGGCCCACCCTGTGTATTGAGTCGCTTGGGAACGATTCAATTCAATAAAAAAATAATTTATATTGAGCAGTCATTTGGGTTTTACAACAACTTTTTGAATCACCCTCCTAGTGAATGAAAAAAATGATCACACATGCGACTTTTGCTATCTATATATGAATATTGTGCCACCGAATGTGGAATCAGCGCTTCTATCAGCTGTATGGCGGCAAACTACACGTCGTCATAACGAATCTGGGGTGAAACTGTTTTGTTTTACCATAATAATCAAACGCTGGCAGATTTTTGCCATTGACTGTTTTATCGGTCTGTTTTGTCTGTCTGTCTGTCGGTTGTAATGAACAGAAGAGCGGGGATTTTGAATTGTGATGTTCATGAAAGAAATTGAAATTAGTATTTCATCACTTGGTGGTGGAATGTTTGCCGGCGTTCTGCTATTGCTGCTGTCTATTTGTTGATGATAATACTAAACTAGCCGACTTGTACTTATTTAACAATTGACAGGTAGCTAAGTGATTTTCATTTTTCATATTAGCTTTTGTCTAGGGCAACTGAGGAGGGATAGTTGTTGCTTGCTGATAGTGGGTGCACTATAGCTCGTGGGCACAAAAGACGACGTTGCAGTGGTGCAGGTACTGGCAATTTCGTTTTGTGACAGACATATGGTAATTGACATAACTGCGGGAAAACTATGGGAGAAACTGTTAAATGACTTGACATGGTTGGTTTTACTAAGTACTTATAAGGGAAGTGTCATTAACATTTTGCATTTTATTTTAATAAAAGATATAAGTAGGTCTCTTGGAAAAAAATAGATTTTCTGTTTTTTTGGAATTGCTACCTTTGACAAATGTATTAGATACGATATTTTAGCACACTTGATGTGCGTATTCCTCTTAGAAAACCTGTAAATTATATTAAACATTCTTCATTAGATATTCTTTTTTACATAGAAAATTATGATAACATGACTTGGGAAAATCGTTACGAAAGCCTTTTCGAATAGGCGTTTATAACACTAGCTATGACATTAGTTTTGTTCGTTTACGTTCTCAGTAAAAATTTGCAAGAATTAATTTGAGAGAGAAAAAACGATTTATTTTACACTCTTTACGGAAATTTGCACAAAAATTACGCTAACGAGTTCCAGTAAAATTTGCAAAATAACAACTGACAAAAACCATTTACTAAAGTAGACAGTCAACATTTGTCTTCACTCAAATGCCAATAAACAAAACGAGTGAAGCGTTAATCATTCTCTGCTCGCTCTCTCTCTCTGTCTTACTATCTTCATTGAATATTTCAATACATGAGCAGCTTGTTGATAGTGTGATTGTATATATGTTGAAGAAAATGTACATGTCTATACAAAAAGTATGAAATAATCCAGATATGACGCGAGAGTGAAATGCTTTTGAGTGAATTGTTACCACTTTTTGGTTCTCTTTTACAAGGGTTGCCAATTTGCGTACAACTTCTGGTCGTCTCTAAGACGATCAAGAATTAGACGACCAGAAGATGTGCGCAATTAGGCATCCATGGGGCCAAAAATATTCGGTTATCATTGAACGGTAGCGATTCGCATTCACAGTAATGTGCCGGTCTTGATCATCACGGAAGAAGTACGGCCCAATGACGCCGCCGGCCCATAAACCGCACCAAACCGTAATTTTTTCGGGATGCAATGATGACTCATGGATTACGTGTGGATTGCTGTCTGACCAATAACGCATATTTTGCTTATTGACGAAGCCATTCAGCCATAAATGAGCCTCATAGCTGAAGATGATTTTCCGATGAAAATCCGAATCAATGTTGAGGCCACGGTAGTAAATTTTAAAAATTTCGACTCGTTGTTGGCTCGTATATCTTTGCATGATGAAATGGCAAACCTTACTGAAGATAAATGTCAAAAGAGCGGGAAAAAATATGGCGTCGTTTGCTGTCCCTATCGATTTACTTTTGTAGCGTCTCTGTTGAAAAACCCTTTACAATAACATCATCAAACAACTGCTCGTATATTGAAATATTCAATGAAGAGAGTAAGAGATAGCGAGCAGAGAGTCGTATCGCTTCACTCGGTTTGTTTGTTGGTATTCTACTGCAGAGAAATTTTGACTGTCTACTTTAGTACATCGTTTATGTAACTACTGCCACAATTGTCAAATTATGACGTCGTAGGTTCGCTAGAACTTGCTGAATGCCACTGTACGTTATTGCCAGAGCTGTAAATTAATGATTCTTTTTTGATTTCAATTCATTATGAATTAGAAAAATTTTGAATTAATTCTTTTCACCAAAAAAGAACAAAACTATTTAATGGAATTGAAATCAATTTAAACTAATTTGGCAAAAACTAATTGCAATTCAATTCCAATACAAATGAATTTGCAAAATGAATTTCAATTCAATTCCAATACAAATGAATTTGCAAAATGAATTGCAATTCATTTCCAATTCAAATTTGAATTGAATTGATTTTGAATTGTGTAATTCAAATGAATTAGAAAAAGGAATTGCAATTAATTTTTCTATTTCATTTAAAATTATAAGAACGGCAATTTCATGTTGTTGAAGAAAAGGTACTATTTTTAAGAAGAAGTACTTTCTATAAGAAAAAGCCAAAGAGTATGAGTTTTTTTTTTACAAAGAAGTACTTTTTTAGGAACAGCTACTTTTTAAAGAAGTGGTACTCATTGTAGGAAAAGGTTTTTAAGAAAATGTACTTATTTATTTATTAGAAAAGATATTATTTTATTTTTAAGAAAAGGTACTTCATTTTTAAGAAAAGGTACTTTGTTTCACATAAAAGGTACTCTTTAAAGAAATGCTAGTTTTTTAAGAAAAGGCAATTTGTTGTAAGAAAATTAACTTTTTTAAGAAAAGGTACTTATTTAAAAAAAACCCTTTTTTAAGCAAAGGTGCTTTTTGTAAGAAAACATTTTTTTTAAGCAAAGGTACTTCTTAAAGATAAGGTGTTTTTGTTTAAAAAAGGTACTTTGTTTAAGAATATGAATAGGTTTTTTTTGAGAAAATTTACTTTATTTACGAAAAAGCACTTATTAAAGAAAATGTTCTTTTTTAAACTTCTTTCACTTTGGCTTTTCTAAATTTACTTTTTATTGGGTTCAACACTACAATATATACTAAATACTAGTTACAGGCTGCCCCACCTGGAAAACTTCCCATTATACAAGAAATTTCCCAACATATGTTGGTCTAGACACAAACCAAAGCAAAAGTACCCAATATAGTTAATAATACTGGGTTGTAGCATAATAGTGTTACAAAAAATGTGCTTTTTTTTTCATTTAGCCCCCATCCCGCATCGTGCGATAAGGAACTTCGTTCCAAAAACGCATTTGTACCGTTGTTAATTTATTTTCACTTTTATTTGTTTACATAAAACAGCTGATTTCAAACAGATGTTCTATTTTCCAAATTTTTGTTGTCTAAACCAAGATCTCTAACATCGAATTGGCAAAATTTTCGCTCTTTGGCTCTCATTTACTGAACTTTTGGAATAAACGAACACGATTCAGTAAAAATTTGCGCAAATTTACGAGTAATCGAACAGAGGTGTGAAATAACACTTGTATAATTACAAATACTTTTCCTGAATTGTTCCTTTCCAGCAAATATTCCTATATCAAGTACAAGAGCTTAAAATATTCATAAGCTGTGACAGCAAAATCGACCTGTGAATAGTCTCTGAAAATTGTCCATGGAAAGGCTAAGGAAACGGGCTAAAATCAAAAATTATTTTCTCGATAAAATATTAAATTCCCACAGTTGCAGCTGCAAAATAACTTAATTGACTTAAATTTGGTTGTACATACATATTTCCAGACTCTTGACAACAAAATGTTTTATTTTGTCTAAATTTATGAGCAACATATCAACGCATCCCATCATCGACTGTCATCACGAAACGTGTGTAATTAATTTTTTAATAAACTTAATTTATGTGTCATTGTAATCAAAAATTTGGGCGATATCTTTCACTTTTAATCGAATTTAAAATTCTTCTGTCCCATTCATAGGTCCCTTTTAAGCATAAAATACATAGTGTAGCAGTGCAGAGCAGTCAGACAGACAGTCAGTCAGCCAGTCTATTTCATTTGCCGCACCCAATTACAAATAATTAGAGCACACGCACACCAACATAACAGATTCATTCGTACTCAATTTTATAATGATTCACATGGAGACAACATAGTCAGCATATAATTGAGAATTATGGAGCATTATGTGAGATACAGTGAGTGTCGAAAGTAAAGATGGGGCGTTTCAAAATTACGAGTGAATGCACGGCCAGACAAACAAGGAACGGCATATAATCATACAGTGAATACCCATAATTTTGGACACTAATAAATGCCTGCTCCTCCATGTCGAAAAAATGCTTTCGTTCGTATTCTACACCATTTCCAATTGAAATTAAAAAAAAATTAAAATGTTCGAGCATTTGGTCGTTTTTTTAAAATTATTTTATTCTTCAATGTTTCGCTGCCCTTTCGCCTAATTAAAAACGAAATGAAAAAACGACCAAACGCTCGAATATTTTAATTTTGAATATAATACGAAAGGGACTCCACGAAATACCCCTCCAAGGAAATAACCCCCAAATGAGAAATGGAATAATCGCCAATGTTTTTTCCACACACTTTCGGGTGTCATTTCATATGAAAAAACAATCAAATTTTTTGGGAAGTATTTAATATTTTTTGGAAGTTATTTCGTTTTCTTTCCAAATGGACCTTTTATACGGAAATTTTTTCGCCTTTGTTTCCATTTTGCCTTGGAGTTAATTTTTTTGTTTGGCTTTTATTTCATTTTTTGTTTTTGGATGTTCCTTCTTTTTTTTGGGGTTTATGTCATTGGGTGCTATTTCCTGGGCGATATTTCCTTGGGTTATTTCGTGGAGCCTACGAAAGGTCGGATAAGGTCAATTAAAAAAAATCATTGACATTTAAAAATTCTATTTCAAATTTAGAATTTTTTGCGTCGGTGGTGCAATGGTTAGTGTGCGCGGCTCCTGTACATGAGATCCTGGGTTCGAACCCTGCTCTGACCATCTTAAAATTTCTTTCGGCGGCGGTCGCCTCGCATAGTGCTGGCGGCACTATCGAGTATATAGCTATGAAAAATCTTCTCAAAATACCGTTCGGTATCGGTGTTAAACTGTAGGTCCCAATCAGTGAGTGAAAACTGGAAAGCGCACAGCTCAGTGATTGTGAGAAGTTCTCCCCTGTCCCTTCATGGGATGTAATGGGAAACCATTTATTTAGACGATATCAATTGAAATTAAAACGCATCAATTGAAAGTTGAAACACATCAATTGAAATTTAAAAGATGCCAATGGAAATTTAAAAATCTAATAATGAAATTGGTTAATAATTTTTAAACTTCAACTGACGAATTTTAAATTTCAATTTCATTGAATGTATTTCAAAATTGAATTCAAGTGATTTACAATTAAATTAATGTGTTTTAAATTTCAATTTCATTTAAATATTTGGAATTTCAACTGATATCTTTTGAATTTCAATTAATGTCTGTTAAACTTCGATTGATATCTTTTAAATTTCACTGAATGTATTTTAAATTTCAATTGATATCTTTTAAATTTCAATTGTTGTCTATTAAACTTGAATGATGTCTTTCAAATTCCAATTCATGTGTTACAAATTTCAATTCAATTGATGTAATTTAAATTTCAAATATAATTTTGAAACTTCAAGTGACGTCTTTCAAAACTAAATTTACATTTTTTAAATTTCAACTAGAAATGGTGTAGTCGAAAGGAATTTGATATGGGTCATCTTGATCATCTTTTAAATTTCAATGGATGTATTCCAAATTTCAAATGATATCTTTTTTTATTATTGTCTCCTAAATTGCAATTGTAATCTTTCAAAGTTCAATTGATGTCTGTTAAATATCAATGATGTATTTCAAATTTCAATTGATGTGTTACAAATTTGATGTAATTTAAATTTCAAATATGTATTTCAAATTTCAATTGACATCTTTCAAAATTAAATTGCCATTTTTTAAATTTCCATTAGAAATGGTGGAGTTGAAAGAAATTTGATCTGGTCTCGAAAATCTTGAAATTTCAAGACGAATGAGAACGTTACATTTTTCTATTCCGAATGTGCTGTCATTTGTGCTCAAGGATAAAGTCAACCCATCGAATATATTTGACTTAGAGGAGCCCGATTTTAGTCGGATTCTAGTGACGGGCTTTTGTTCGAAATCGAGCAACAGCCCATAAGTTTCGTATAATACGCTGTCAGTGGTGGTTTACTTCCTTCTTATTTGTCATTTCTTAAAAACACAAAAAAAGTATTGATTACAAGTTAAAGTCATAAGAAATTTTTCCATTTATCTCTAAACGGAAAAGTTTGTTACGGAGAGTTGCCACATATCTTTAATTTATCTTGCAAAAATATTTTATTTATAATTCCTCTACCAAAAAGGACGTACAAGTAGAGAAGAAGAAACCATCGCAAATAATCAACGAAGAGAGTAAGATAGAGAGAGCAAAGAAATCAGGCGCTTCACTTCTTTTTTTGTTCTCCTCTATGAGGGTTGCCACATCGCGGAAGTTTTTTCTTCTCTACTCCATTTTATTTTTAACGGATGTACAAGTAGAGATTAAAAAACCCCCACAATGTGGCAACGCTCGTAGAAGAGAATATAAAGGTCTACGCGATTCACTCAAAAACATTTCTCTCTCGCGTCATAACATGATTATTTCATACTTTTTACATACTTTATGTAATTTTATATAAACATGGTTGGAATTTCTGTAGTCAGATACTGTAACATCATCAGAAACCTGCTCGTGTATTGAAATAATCAACGAAGAGAATAAGAGCGAGAGCAGAGAAATGAGGCGCTTTACTCGTTTTTTTTTGGTCTCTTCTACGGAGGTTACCACATTGCGGTGGTATTTCTTCTCTACTTGTAACTACATCCATTATGCCTTTGGATGTTAAAGTAATCGATATGTCAAAATTCCGTTCCCAAATAATTATCAAACAATTGTTTTCGTAAGAACTCTTCGTAAAGAGCTGACTACCAAGCAAATGAAAAGTGGGCGAAATTTTCGATTCATCAAATTTTCCTTATTTTTTATACACGTACTTCTTATGGCAACGAAAATTTCATAAAAACTGAATACTGGGATTAAGTCCATGCAGGACTATCAGAGTAATTGATGGGTATGCCAATAGTTTCGTTTGCGGACAGCGACTGGACATGAAAGTGGGCATTTCAGAATACTTTTTGACATATATCTCATGTTTTCAGTTAAAATTATGCGATTTGGGTAGCATTTGGATTGAATCGAAAAATACAATGGAAGTGGGAACAAAAACATTTATTTTATCGCTTTTTTGACAATTTTCTTTTTTATCTATTCTATTTTTATGTCCGGACAGAACACCTTGCCACAATCTGCAAATCGATTTGAAAATGAAACAAAAAAAATCAAACTTCTTCAACTAGATTTATAGCTGTAAAACATTATATCTATTTGAACTTTCGTTGTAAGTCCTCAAGACCCCACCCTGGACTAACTAGAGATGAACAATAACATTTTTGTAAAATGCATCTATTTGGAGAAACATTCAAACACTATTTGTTGGGCTTATGGCCGCGATGCTAAGCGGATGCCTGAGATATTAAGTTGAACACGTGGAGCTAAAAAGGTTCTTGCGGAGCTCGACGTAAATAAATTCCCGGGCTCGGATCGAATTTTAGCACTTGTTTTAACAAATGCTCCCCGATGCTTCCTCGTTGACTATACAGGCTTTTCAATCTCTAATAATGTGCGGATATCATTGATTCGCATTGGAAATATCCCAATGTCCAACCGACCCCCAAAGAATGTGAAGCTAATGACCCCTAAACCTATCGACCAATTGCAATATGCTGTATGAAGTCGAAGGTGATGTAGGGCATTATTAACGACCATGTGATGAATTATCTCGAATTCAACAGTGACCGACAGTGAGGTCTGTCTACACATAGACTGGTTGAGAGTGCGGGGGTACCACAATTCCTAATTTTCGTCAACGACCATCTGGTCGGAATAAGCAGCACAGGTTACAGGTTGGCCGGACCAAAAAGGATGTACAAGTAGAGAAGAAAAAACCGGCGCAATTTGGCAACCCTAATAGAAGAGAACCAAAAAAAGTCGACGCGATTCACTCAAACGCATTTCTTTCCCGCGTCATAACTTGATTATTTCATACTTTTTACATTCTTTATGTAATTTTATTTAAATATGGTCGGAATTTCTATAGTTAAATATAATAATATTATACGAGCAGTATACTGAAATATTCAACGAAGAGAGTAAGAGAGAGAGAGCAGAGAAACGACGCGCTTCACTCGTTTTCTTTGTTGGCATTCCACTCCATTAGTAAATTTTCTTCTCTATACCATAGTTGCTTTATGGTCGGACTACTAACCCTATCTACTCTTTTGCAGATGACTGTAATATATGTCATTCGTGTCCGTTTGATCGGGGGCTTAGTCTTTTCGTGGTATAAGTAACGATTCACTTATCCATTACATGCATTTGGTTTCCGAATGGGGCCAAGCCAACCGAGTCGATTTTAATGCGTGTAACACCCAGTGTTGCATATTTCGGAATCTGTTGATGATCTGGACATTAAAATACAGTGTGATATCCGCTGTAATAAACAAGCATTCAAGTGTCTGGGTATCTTAAAGCGGTGCAAGGGATTTTTCACCCCATCGACATTACATACATTTGGCCGAAGATAGAAAATAACTCTCATAATTGACCTGGTGCCCCAAAGTCCACCTTTAAGCTTCTAGACTGTGTTCAGAAGAGACCGATGATGCTCATAGGTGATAGCAGCGCAGCCAACTGTGATATCTTCTTGGATCACCGTCGAAATGTGAACTTTGTGTCCTTGCTCTATCGATATTTCCATGGCAAGTGTTCCTCTGAGGTACATGAGCTGATGCAGGAGATTAGAGTATTTAACCGCACGACAAAGTTCTCCAGGGATTCACAACCATTAGTTGTCATATGACCAGTAGATCGAACTACACAGAATTCGATTTTCAACGGACGGATGGTAGAACGAGATTACGACTCTTCATCGAGGAACTAAATATTGGACAAAACTTTTAAAACATTATGTTTCAACCAGGGGTTAGGGCGATCACAGAATGTGTAAAATGACTGAACAGTAGTGGTGCACAGAATCGAGGAACCGGTTCCGCAGAACCGCTCCTTTACAAAAACCGACCGGAACCGAATTACTGTTCCAAAAGAACAGAAAACGTGTTCAAACGAACCGAAAGACGGGTCCAAAGGAACCGAAAACAGTTCTTAAAGAATTGGAAACCGAAAACGGTTCCACAAATACAGAAAAACGATTCAAAAATATCTGAAAATCGGTTTGAAAAGAACCTTAAAACGGTTGCAGAACAACAGGGCTCTGTTTTAGAAGCTGTCTGATCCAAAGAGGAAGCTTTCAGTAATTGGAAATTGAATAAAAATCCAACTACTGATATGCTGCGCAAGTTAGCTAGATCAAATTGTGCCAAGGTATTACGACGCGCAGAATTCCTGCATGAACAGCGTCTTCGCGCCAAAGTTCTTTCTTCTCCCAGGGGAAGTAAGAGCTTTTGGTCATTTGTCAAGAGAATTAAGAACAATAAAAGTTCTTCATCTATCCCAACCTTAATTAAAAATTACATAATTTATACTAACCCGGTTGATAAAGCTAACCTTTTTGCCGAAATATTTGCAAAAAAAACTCCGCCCTGCCGATTAGCTCTCAACCACTCCCCGTCATCGCAAATATATCTAGCTCCATGCCTGAGATATTTTTTCGTACACGAGGAGTTAAAAAGGTCCTTAAGGAGCTCAACGTAGGAAAGTCTCCGGGTCCGGATGGAATTCCGGCACTTGTTTTGAGCAAATGTTCTTCGACGCTTGCTCGTCCACTGCGCAACCTTTTCAGCCTGTCATACCGTACAGGTATTTTCCCACCCGACCCCCAAAAAAGGAGAGGCTACTAATCCCGATAACTACCGGCCAATTGCGATATGTTCTACGCTCTCAAAGGTGATGGAGACCATGGTAAATTACCATTTGGTGAGCTACCAGGAAGTTAACAGTCTACTCAGTAATCGTCAGTATGGGTTTCGCAGAAACCGTTCAACTGGCGACCTGATGGCGTTCCTCACGGAACAGTGGAATCGGTCCGTGCATAGACTGAGTGAGAGCAAAATAGTGGCCTTAGATATTTCTAATGCATTTGATAGAGTTTGGCACCAGGCACTCATATCAAAGGTTAATGCTTCTCTCGATTTATTTCGAGTTTTCTCAGATACCGTTCCATACGAGTTGTAATAGACGGTATCTCTTCCGATGAGTATACAATTAATGCGGGAGTACCTCCAGGCTCTGTGCTTTCTCCCTCTCTTTTTCTTATTTTCATAAACGATCTTCTGGATCGGACTACCAATCCCATCTATTCCTTCGCTGATGATAGTAATTTATGTCACTCATATTCGTTCGATCGTCGACCCAATCTTTCCGTAGTGCAAGGAAAGAGACGAACAATGAATGATATGCTTAATCATGACTTGCATCTGATTAGTGAGTGGGACAGGGAAAACCGAGTCGAACTTGTTGCAGAATATCGCACAAGCACACTGGTGACTCGACCCTGCCAATGATTTCAATGGGTGGTTTAGATGCTGGTGAATCGGAAGCTCTTGATGTTGTGGGCATGAAGATACAATGTGACATTCGCTGGAATAAGCACATTTTCAACGTGTCGAAAGAAGCATGGGCTTTTTAAAGCGGTGTAAAAGATTTTTCACCCCACCCGATCTCCTCAATATCTACACCACGTATATTCGGCCGAAAATGGAATTCAACTCTCATATTTGGTCTGGGGCTCCAGCGTCCACCTTGGAGCTTCTAGACCGCGTGCAAAAGAGAGCGTTGAAGCTGATAGGCGACAGCAGTGTATCCGGCACTGTTACCTCCTTGGAGCATCGACGAAATGTTAGCTGTGTCTCGGTATTTTATTATTTCCATGGAAAGTGTTCCGACGAGTTACATGGCCTCATTCCAGAAGTTAGGGTATTTAACAGTACGACGCGGTTTTCAACTGGAACTCATCCCTTTTCTGTTTCCTGGCCGTTGGATCGAACTGCGCATTACAGAAACAATTTGTTCTTCAGCCGAACAGTCCGTATGTGGAATAAGCTGCCGGCAAGTGTATTCCCCACTTCTTACAACATCAGCAAGTTTAAGTCAAATATTAACAAGTACTTCTCTCTCTTTCCCCCTACTCCTATCCCATTTTTCTAAGTCCAATGCAATGCACTGCATTTATAGGGGACATCCCCTGAGTGTTGGTCTTCGCAAAAAAAAAAGGAACCAACATTTTTTTAACTTTGAATGAGGGTATGAAAACATATGTTTGTTGACGTATGTTTTATTTACATATTATTTTCTTATAATAACTTAAGCATTTAAGCCTCTTTGTGACAGCAATTCGCTGAGAACCGGAACCGGTCCAAATACCGGGTTTTTTCGGAACCGGACTCGATAGAACCGGTTCTTAAAAAACACGGAAGCCCACATCACCATTGGCTCAAATGTGGAGATATTCACTGAAAGTCCGGTGACGATCTATGGAACTCGAGTTCAGGGAGGAGCTACAAAAAAGAAATTCTCCACCACATGCAGCCTAAGGATTATATACACACTCCCGTCCACTGTGACATCTTGGAAAATGAAAGGTCGTACGACTCGAATAGGATGGTTTCCAACCGGCGAACTGTAAATATGGAAAACGATAAACCTTTACAGGTCATCAAGCCAGAGTTTCAACAATGGTCAGGAATTACGCACAGAAGATTATGGAACGGTAGCAAAATGATAAAGAACCTGTGGTGCTACCTGGAAAGGAATAAAACTAGAGGGCTGCTGAATCTGGACAAAACTTAAACTGAGCCGATTCATGGGTACAGTAGGAGACGGACATCAAAATGATGTAACGGTTTCGCAGGATTAATACTTCAACGCCTCTCTGATCATACAATACTCGGTTGGGAACATCTCAGTGGAATGAATTAGAGAACAATGCGTATAAATTTCCAATAGGAATTTCTGAGGTTATCTTGCGACTGCGAAGAGCGCCTAGCACTGGCTTAGGTGTGTAACCTAACCTATAACCTGTGCTGCTTAATCATTTTAAATTACGAAACCATCAACTGAAACTCTCACTGCACTAAATAAGACTCACTTGAATTCGAAATTCCTGAGTTTAAATTAACTAATCGTCGTTGCGCCAACGAAAACAGCTCTGTGTTTTTTTATGAACTTTTCAGGAAATCAAAAAAACTAAAATTTTCTTGGAAGTTAGTTGTTCTACAACTCTGTCTTTGTCAGTACCATAAACTTCGAAGCCGCTGCAAATATCAGGAAAGAGCTACGTGAGCGTATGTATAAATACAAATGGTTTTCAATTGTGCAATAAAATCTACACGAATTAAGGAAAATAATTGAAAAGAAACTATATTTTTTTTTGGAATTTAGGTTAAAAATGTAGAAAAGTTTAGAAACTGCCACATGGAACTTTGTAAACATCAATTCCAATTCGGAATGTTCTAATATCAATTCAAATTTATTAATAGTATTTTTACAGATTGTACTTGAGAACGTAGGTGGTGCAATGGTAGTGTGCGCGGCACTTGTGCGTGAGGACGTGGGTTCGATCCCTAATCTGACCATCTTAAATTTCTTTCGACGGCGGTCACCTCGCTTAGTGATGGCTACACTATTGAGTCTTTAGCTATGAAAAAGCTTCTCAAAATATCGTTCGGAACCGGTGTAAAACTGTAGGTTCCAATCAGTGGGGGTAAAACTAGAACTCGCACAGCTCACTGGTTGTGAGAAGCTCTCCCTAATCCCCTCGTGGGATGTAACAGGAAACCATTTATTTATTTACATGAGAACGTGGGATCGATCCCTGGTCTGACCACCTTGCATTTCCTTCGACGACATTCACTTCGCTTAGTGACTTCGACATTAAAACCAGTGCAGAAATTTCAGTCGGGTGAATCGACTTAAACATACCCTCACCCGAAGTCATCCATTGCGACCGAGTTCTATTAAAATGTGCCAATATTCAAATATTCTCCAATACCCAACTTAATTACGATCCTAAGTGATTATGGGGAGTTATCGTGACTACCGGCCAATTGTCCCATCAATATTTATATGGGAGGTACAAAAATGGGCATGGCGAATTTGTTCATCTGTTTTTACACAGTATTGCACAAATATTGATCAGCACCAAATTTTTTCAAGTTCTGTTGTGGTATACGGGAGATATCGAGTCGGCCAGCCGGAAGCCACCCAACTTTTGTATGGGAGGTACGAAAATAGGCGCGCACAGTAGTTTATCTTTAATTTTTAGGAAAATATTGCTGAGTACCGAATTCCATTAAGGTCGCTTGTAGTCTACGAGAGTTATCGTGTCGATCAACCGGTCATCCTCCCACCTTTTGTGTGAATTTGAGTAAATTTTGTTTAGTACCAAACTTCATAAAGATTGATTCGGTTTTGCGGTTCGGTTTTTTTTGGAATAACCAGCCGGCCGCACACCTTATCTTGATAGGGCGTGGCAAATTCACCCTTGTCTCAATCGGTGACTGGTGTTTGATGACACGAAGCCTATAACCTAATTTTATTAAGTTCGGAAGTGTTTCACGCGACCTGTCTTACTGACAACCCGGACGACCACCAACCTTTTGTATGGGAGGGACCAGAATGGGCGTGGCAAAACGACTCAATTTCCATAGACGAGTGGCATTTGTCTAAATTTTGTTTAGTATCAAATTTCATAAATATTGGTTCGGGTTTGCGGGAGTTATCTTGCAGAATAACCAGCCAGCCGATCGAAAAACTTCTGTATGGGAGGCACCAATATGGGCGTGGCAAAATCACCCTTGTCTTATTTGGTGACTCACGTTTGATGACATGATGCCTATAACGTAATTTCATTAAGTTCGGAGGTGTTTCATGCAACTTATCGCATTGACTACCCGGAGGACCACCAAGCTTTTGTATGGGAGGTACCAGAATGGGGGTGGCAAAACGACTCAATTTCCATAGACGAGTGGCATTTGTCTATATTTTGTTTAGTATCAAATTTCATAAAGATTGGTTCGGGTTTGCGGGAGTTATCTTGCAGAACAACCAGCCAGCCGGTCGAAAAACTTCTGTATGGGAGGCACCAAAAAGAGCGTGGCAAAATCACCCTTGTCTTACTTGGTGACTCGCGTTTGATGACATGAAGCCTATAACCTACTTTCATTAAGTTCGGAAGTGTTTCATGCAACTTATCGCATTGACTACCCGGAGGACCACCAAGCTTTTGTATGGGAGGTACCAGAATGGGGGTGGCGAATTCGCCCATTTTCTCCAATTAAGTAGATATTTACAGATTATTAACCAATGTATGAATTGAAACTAATTACATCTAACAGAAAAAGGTTTTAGGGGAAATATGATTTTGTACTAAATGTGTCGATTTGTAAGGGGGAGTTCCAGAAGTGCCGTGTCGAAAACGCCCATTTTTAACCCCAATCTAAGTTTGGACAAATAATGGTCACTAAGAAAATATCATTGTGATCGGCAAAGATTTACGGGAGTTATCTGGCCGAACAGCCAGCCGGCCGAACAACTTTTGTATAGGATTGTATTGACAAAATTTCGCTCCCATTCCTATGGGTGAGGCTATAAAAACTTCTCTGGTTCGGAATCGGTGTAGAACTGCATGTCCCAATCAGTGTTCGTAAGCCTAGAAAGCGCACAGCTGACAGGTTGTGAGGAGCAATCCCCAGTCGCTTCATTGCATGCCATTGGGAGAATATTTATCTTTTTCGGCCTATGTATTTTATATTTTGTCTCAAACAAATTTAAATCCCGTACGCAAGTTAAAATTAAATCATGGAATCGGATACAGTGGTGTAGGGTATTCTTTCTTTCGGGGTTACAGAAATTTATGAAAAATTTAAATTGTCTTCTCTTTTAAATCGAAGAAGAACTTCTTATAACTGTTTTTCAGTCGAAAATATTCAGATTTTCTTTTCATTTCAATTCCACTTTCGATAAATTTTCCATTACAAATTCCATTTTAGTTCGACATTTTTTCCCCATTCAAAATCTCATATCAAAGGTCATGAATCCCAGTGAAAAAAAAAAAAAAACAAAAATAACTGAGCAGCTAAGGACATTTTAGGATATTGCAATTAAAAGGGAATTTCACAAAACATACAGAGAGCGCAGGAAACAAACAGAGAAATAGAGGGAGAGAGAGAGAGAGAGCAGTAGCAAAAACTGTAATAGTTTTCACATGGAAACTGTTTGATTCTTACTGCACTTTTGTTTTCAGTGAAATGTTTAGGATGCATGAATCATCGTCGTCAACCAACGCCACAGCAATTAAATAAAAAATGTTATAAAATCCCCCGACAACCCAACAAAGATCATTATTGCGAAATCAATTTTTTGTTTTTTTTCCTTTAATTCTGTTACTTTATATTTCAATTGTTGTCATCTTCGCGTATGAGGGCAAACGACCACACAAAACAAAAAAAAAAAACAAATGAGAATTTAAAAACGGGAATCTCTCCTTCTTTTCATCTCGTACATACATCTGGTATTGAGTGGACTTAAAACCAGATGTAAACACTTGAAGCGAATTTGAGAAACGACAACAACAATGGCAACAATAACAACGAAACTATGCCGCCGCTTTTATTAGGGGTTTGTTACAATAACGCAAGAAAGAGATGGCTGGCTGAATGCACGGACACAAACAACACTGCTGCAGTAGCCGAAAAGGCATTGACACATGTGAAACAACCACTTTTTGCGCGTTAGAGCAGTAAGACAACAAGCAAACACACACACACAGGTACATACACAGGCAAGGCAGGCTGGCTGTTATGCAGCCCGATCAGTGGTGTCAACTTAAACGCTTTTCTTAAGATTTGCAGCGATTTTTTGTGCAAAGTTTAAAACAAGGACAATAAGACATCCTTTAGTTTGTAGGTGAAATGAATTATCATACCGTTGTTTTTCGACAATTTTGTGCAACGAATTGTGTATTCAGGTTTTGGTTTGATAAAGCTTTAACTAGATATCAGGTTTACTTTAAATGTATTAACAACAGGATTGTGCTAGAAATCTTTGTTTAATACGTTGTTTAATGTCAGGTCTTCGTATTGTAAAACAAAAGTTTGAGTTTTTACAGCCCACTTGTTTATATTACGATTTATACGGCCACTAAAACCGAGCAGTGTTGTCAATTTCGGCACAATTTTTAAGCGTTTTTATTTTAGCGATTGTTTTTTAAATTAAAAATTCAATATATGCATTGAATGAATAAATATTTTTCCATTACATCCCATGAAGAGATAGGGGAGAGCTTCTCACTATCAGTACGTTGTAAGCTTTATAGTTGTACCGTCGGTTAGTTATGAAATGGTAAGTGTGCGCGGCTATTGTATATGAGAAGTTGGGTTCGATCACCTTACATTTCACTCGACGACGGTTACCTCGCCTAGTGATGGCTAGACAATCGAGTACTTGGCCATGAAAATCTTCCCAAAATACCTTTCGGGGCCGGTGTAAAACTGTACGTACTAATCAGTGGGTGTTAAACAAGAAAGTGCACAACTCACTGGTTGTGAGAAGCAATACCCAATCCCTTCATGGTATGTAATGGGAAACCATTTTTTTGATAGGGACTTACAGTTGTATACTAGATTCAAACGGTTTTGGAGGAGCTTTGGAAAAATTCCCAGAGATGAGGCGGAGCTCCAAACAAAACAGAAATTGGAGAAATTTACAAGTACACGGAAATTAAAAAAAATTTCAGCACGGATAAGTTAGGAGCCGGTACCCTACACACGAAGTCAACGGTGACGTTACCTTTTTCTGTGCGGCCAGATATCCTTATTTTGGCGTATTATATAGTTAGTTACTTTCGGCTTGGCTTGTGGAGGACAACCTCCTCTGGGGTAGACCCAACACCGGGCTTCACGACTTTGGCATTGTGTTTTGTACTACAAAGCTTTCTTCGAGGCCGACTTTTGGTCAGGTTTAGGGGTTTTCTCATCTAGGGTGGGCGCAAAACCGGCTGCGGAGAATTTGTTTATGTTAATACTTTATGCTTGGCTGGCCTCCGGCCGGGCTTAGATATTTCCTACACTGGGTAGGATTCAATACCGGCTGCAGCAGCTTATTCATGTAAGAAAGCTTTCTGCGTTGCTCTCTTTCGGCTGGACTTAGGGATTTTTTTCTCTGGGGTGCGTCCGATACTGGCTTAGCTGCTTCGGAACAGTTTTTTTTTAAATGTAATAATGCTTTACGTGTGGCTGGGCTTAGCAATTGTCTCTCGGCTTCGACAGATTTTTTTTGTTACAAAGCTTTCCGCGTGGATGGCTTTCGTCCGGACTTACGGATTTTCTCCTATGGGAAGAGTTTAACGACGGCCGGGCCGGGCTTACCGATCTTCTCCTGTGGGAAGGTTTCAGCACCCGGCTTCGCGGCTTTTGCAGTGTTTTTATATGACAAAACTTTTTGCAAGGACAGCCTTCCCGAAACCTTCGCCCGGGTTTAGGAACAATCTCCTCTGGCAACAGTTCAACACCAGATTCGGCAGGTGAACCGATGTTTTTTGAAATCTATCAAGAATTAGCGTCCGAATTTTGTAGCGAATTTAAAATGGACCCATGGCTTATTTCTGTTCTTACATTACAGAAAGCTGTAATGGAGTTGACTTTAATGATGATTTATCACTAGAAGCAGTAGCGACTGAACCAAATGGGCCCCACAGATCCGCGCCGCATTTTTTTTATATTCCGTGTGCTAGTATTCTTCTCTAATTTTGTTTTTGTTTGGGGCTCTGACCCAAACTCGAAAACTCAGCCGGAGCTTTTTTCATGGTTAACCGACGTCGTAAAAAATTGAAGGTGGTCAGAGCAGGTATCAGACTCACGTTCTCATGTACAGGAGTCGTGCACACTAACCACCATTACTTTATTCAAAGCTCTATTACAAACTAATGCTATTTATTGAATTTTTATTCCATAACGGAAGACATTTTTTTTGAGGTCTATTCCATATTTGAGAGAATGTCCAAATGTATTAACTCATTTGGAGCACCATTTCAAATCAAGGTTTAGTAGGTTGGTAATATGTGTTCAAGGCTTTGTAACACACTAAGTTATGGCTTCGGCTTCAGTATATATTAGGTGTATTACTTGTTAGAATCTTCGTCATTGAGCCCAATACTAAGTTTGTGGTTTGCCTTGGACCGTAGTGCCTGATATTACCGCCGTCCAAGTTAGGATTTACAATCGCATATAACTCTTCATTGTTTTTACATACATCGTTGAAAAGCTCTTAGAAATATCTTTCAAATATCGTTAAAATTCCAATATACATTAACCCATAGTGAGCTGAATACAAATTTCAACTTAATAACTCCGATCTTAGCGCGATTAATGAGCCATATTATAGCCTTAAGGGAAATTGAAGTTTACAAATGTATAGTGTACTGAATTTTCAATAGGTTACAGAATCTTTCGTTTACTACGTGATAGAATATATTACTTCATAGAAAATATTTGTGTGTTATTCTTACAATCGCAACTAACTATTCTAGGAACAATTAGAGAACAATTTTTCAATTCCTTCTAAAATTAAATAGTCAATACACTGAGGAAAGCCATCAAGCAGGAAAAAGAGATTACCAATGAAGATCACTGGGAGAGTAGCCATAACTAAACTTCTGAAAGCTATACCGTTCGGAAAGTACTGATACCTACCAGAAATGAAAATATGTAAAAACCTTAATGTTTGTGAACATCATTGACAACAGCGGATTCCAATTTGTGTCAAAATTCGCTGTGTTTTTTGTAAGGCAGACAATCAGTAGGATGGAAGGCGGTTTCAAAGTTGGATCTTCATTTAATTGATGTGTGGGAATAACCAATGACTTTTTTAAGTTTTCATATGTACATATGTATGTTTTCGTTTTCAGAAAAAGTGAGTATATTTTACGTTCAAGTTTTAAATTATTAAAATACATACATTCGTCGTACTTTAGTCTCAGGATTTGATTCATAATAGTTTCCTTCTCCTGTCAAACTTTAATATGAGCATGTCTGATATAATAAAATGCAGCCCTAGTAGTCCTGTCATGATTGTTGTTAGTAAAACGACAGCTAGCATATAAAGTATTCCTCGTCTTCATAGCCACTCATTGGACACTGTTTAGTAGGAGTGTTATGAATTAAAAATCATTAGTCAGATGATAGTCGCTGGCTAAGTTTTCGGTGTGAATATGGAGGTAATTAAATAGTAGTAATATGTGAAATATATTGGCCTAATTGGAACCGAGAAAACAGGTCCAAGAATGTGCAGAAAATACAATAAGCCAACGCCTTGGGCCGTTGGTGGTGCAATGCTAGTGCACGCGTCTCTTCTACATGAGAACGTGGGTTCGATCCCTGCTCCCTGATTGAGGGCGAGGGTACCGGCGACACTATCGACTAAACTGGTGGTCTGAATCACTGAGTGTAAAACTAGAAAGCGCACAGCTCACGGTTTCTGAGAAGCCCTCCGCAATCCCTTCATAGGATGTAATGGGAAGCAATTTTTTTTCAACATCTTTAACAGTATCCGCAAGTGCGGAACAAAGAATTCTGTTTCATTAAATTGTTAACTTTCGAAAATAACCTACAAATGTTGATACAGGTCACTGGTTCTAATTAGTCATAGTGGGACAACACCTCGTTCGAAAAAAAAATATTTGTTTCAGAACCAACTCCAATAATAAAATGGATCAATTAAACCTTAGTGTGCTACGATATAGATATCTCATTCAGATCGTATGACGAATGTCTGATATGTAAGCGATACTTTGGAGACCCATATCTCAAGAACAAAGGCAGTAACGCAATTTAACCTTTGGTGGATCGGAATTTTGTCATACCACTTATATTAGGGCGATCCTTTTAGGTATACATTTGAATCATGTGTAAAAAAAGGATATTAGTTGCGTATTCGGGCCAGTATTTACCCTACGTGAAATATGGTGTCAATTGTCTAAAAGGTAAAGAGGGAACATGTCTCCAAACTGGTTCCAAAGTGTTAAAGAAGAGTCAATTAAGGCCAACTGTAATGGCCAAATGGATCGGACCTGTCTAGAAATGAGAAAGTTTAGATACTCAAATTCTCAAAAAACTCTTAAATTTACGGAGTAGAATTATTGAATTGAAGCTGTACAGACCCTTTAAGGTGTAGGTTAAGGACCTGTTTAAGAACTATAACTATTGAACTGAAACCGAACAGATGTGGTTCAAGACATGACATAAAGCGTCTGATAGGTGTTAATTAACATTTCAGTGTACAACACCATACATCGCGTATAAAGTTTTGTCGAGCGTATTATGTGAAAGACTAAAGCTAATTGTTGAAAACCAGATTGGACCTTATCACTGCGGTTTTAGATCAGGCAAGTTCACGACTGGCCAAATATTCACGCTACGCCAAATCATGGAAAAGACCCATGAAAAGAAAATCGATACATACCATCTTTTTGTCGATTACAAAGCTGCTTTCGATAGCCCCATTTGGGGAAAATTGTAAGAAGCTATGTTTGAACTTGGGATTCCGGCAAAACTGATCTGCGTCTGTAGAATGACGCTGACCAACACTAAATCAGCAGTGAAGGTGGGGAAAAACCTCACCGATCCATTCTGTACCAAGCGAGGACTGAATAAAGGCGACAACACTTTCGTGCAATCTCTTTAACATCTTAATGGAGATAATAATGTGAAAGGCTGTAGTAAATACGAACAAGACCATTAACACGAAAAGTCATATATTGCTGGCGTATGCTGACTACATAGACATCATTTTGCGAAATTTGCGAGAGGTTGCTGGAGTATTTTCCAGAACCGAAAAAGAATCAGCCAAGGTGGGTCTTGCTGCTAAGGGCAAGATAAAATTGATGGTGTCAACGACAAGAGACACCTCTAGACTTGGTCCGCACTTGAACGTTGACAACCGATTTAATTTTCAAGTGGTATATGAATTTGTGTTCCTTGGATCCGCCGTGAACAAGGATAACGTCAGCCTGGAGATAGACAGGAGAATTGTGCTTGCAAATAGATGCTATTTTGGGCTCAGCAAGCAGTTTAAGAACAAGTTCTCTCTCGACAGACAAAAGTCCAGCTATACCAGACTCATTTTACCTGTGCTGACATCTGGCTCCGAAACCGGGGTCATATCGCAAGCGGATGAAAAACACCTGGGCGTATTCGAGA
Source organism: Phaonia tiefii (assembly GCA_963931995.1). Lineage (NCBI taxonomy): Eukaryota > Metazoa > Arthropoda > Insecta > Diptera > Muscidae > Phaonia > Phaonia tiefii. The sequence goes on from OZ008367.1 coordinate 18,943,066, forward strand.
TTGTCCGTAAAATATATCGTACGATGGCGGATAAATAAGTCCGTGACTTTTTGAACTTCTCTCGTAGTTATATGAAATGCAACACTGCTCCCTTTAAGTACCACCTGTTAATAGACACTGACAAATTTTGAGCAAGTTGCGTCATTTACTTTTCGCTTAGCAGCTGTTCAAAACATACAATCTCGTGAATTTTTTTAAAAATGGAAAAAAGTGAATTTTGAGTGCTGATTAAACATTATTTTTGCGAAAAAACCGACAATCAAACCAAGGAAAAGGTTGATAAATACTATGGGGACTTTGCACCATCGATTCGACCATCGAAAAAAGTTGTTAACTGACTTTCAATTGAGGTCAATACACCCGAAAAAATAGAAAAACCACGATATGGTGTTGGCCGATCGAAGAGTAAAACTGCGTGAGACTGTTGATGCCATAGGGATTTCAAATGGCAGTGTGGTTTCGATTTTAAATGATCAGTTGGGTTTAAGAAAGCTGTCTGCAAGATGGGTGCCGCGTTTGCTCTCAATTGACCATAAACATAATCGTGTGTATTGTTTGGACTTGTTTAATTGGGCTACGAGTTGGTACCTTATCCGCCATATTCTTCGGATTTAGCCCCCAGTGACTATTTCATATTTCCAAACCTAAAGAAATGGCTCGGTGGAAAGAGATTTGGCTCCAACGATGAAATTATCGATCAAACAAATGTCTATTTTATGGACCTCGAAAAATTAGTTTTTGGAAGGGATACAAAAATTGGAGCAACGTTGGACTAAGTGTATTGAGCTAAAAGGAGATTATGTTGAAAAATAATTTTTTTTTTGCAAAAAAAAACTGTGTTCCATTCAAAGAGTCACGGACTTATTGATCCGCCCTCGTATATGGTAGCTGGGCGAAGCAAATTAGGCCGATTGCGCTGGCTAGGCCATAATATCAAAATGGATTAAGTTGAGTCAGCGCGACAGGTTTTCGATCAAGACTCCGTTGTAAAGACCAGATCCTTGATGTTACCAACTGGCGAGGAAAGGCGAAGGATAGAGCCAGTTGGAGGAATAAGTTTAAATTTGTTTAATTAATATGTGTACGACATCTGACCTCATGTGGTTGTAAAATAGTCAATAAAAGTAAAGTAGGTAATTGACCTCCAAGATCGTGCGATGTGACACCTCTCGATTATTTCATGTGAGGCTACGTGAAGTCACTGATTCATGCTGATAAACCAGCAACAATTGACGTCTCGGAGGCCACAATTGTTCGTGTTATTGATCGAAATAGTGATCCAAAATTTGACGTTGAAAATGCGGTTGGTCGTGAATAGCCTCGGTGGTCATATGCCCGAAATCATTTTCAAATTTTAATGCCATTTAGGTAGGTCTTTCTTTCGAATAAAAAAATTTTTGATTCAAATAAATTTTTGGTGATATTTTTTACAATTTCAATTTCTATCGAGCTTAAAAAACGCCCTTTATAAACGGATCATTGAATGCACGCTGAAAAATAACGGCCCCAGCAACATATTGCAGGAACCATGTAAAGGGTTTTTCAACAGAGACGCTACAAAAGTAAATCGATAGGGATAGCATATTTTTTTCCGCTCTTTTGACATTTCTCTTCAGTAAGGTTTGCCATTTCGTCATGGAAAGATATGCGAACCAACAAAGAGTCGAAACTATTAATATTTACTACCGAAATTTGGAGTCAGTGGCCTCAAATTTAAGAGCGCTACGTCCAGTTTATGATGAGGCTCATTTCTGGCTGAATGGCTTCGTCAATAAGCAAACTATGCGTTATTGGTCAGACAGCAATCCACACGTAATCCATGAGTCATCATTGCATCCCGAAAAAATTACGGTTTGGTGCGGTTTATGGGTCGGCGGCGCCATTGGGCCGTACTTCTTCCGTGATGATCAAGACCGGCACATTACTGTGAATGCGAATCGCTACCGTTCAATGATAACCGAATATTTTTCGCACCAATTGGATACTATGGACTTGGAGGACATGTGGTTCCAACAGGACGGTGCCACAAGCCACACAGCGAATGCCACAATCAATTTATTGGAAACCAAGTTTGGTGAACGTGTTATCGGACGAAATGGCCCAGACCATTGGCCGCCTCGGTCCTGCGATTTGATTCCGTTAGATTATTTCCTGTGGGGCTACGTCAAGTCTATGGTCTATGCCAATAAGCCAGCGACGATTGATGAACTTCGTACGAATATCGAACGTGAAATTGCAGCAGTAGCGGCCGATTTATGCTTGAAAGCTGTCGAAAATTGGGTTCAGCGTCTGGACCTCTGCAATCGTGCCCGTGGTGGCCATGCAAAACAAATCGAGTTCCATACATAATGGCATCGAACGTACTTTCAAAGGAATAAAGAATTTCATTGGTATCTAAAACCGGTTTTGTTTTATTTAAAAAAAAACTTTTGCAGTGCTCTTATTGAAAAACCCGATACATGTTTGCACTCATTTTTTTTCGTGAACTGAAAATCTGCTGAATTTTGTATCATCGTTGTAACAGACTGCAGCGTTTTCAGGAATTGTCAATACGCAAAGCTACATTTGGGTCTCAAATACATATATTATAACCTATTAATCATTGTGTCCCAAACATGTTATATTCAATAGCAAACACAAGGTGTTTGGACACAAGTATACTATATTTGCGGCAAGCTACAAACACGATATATTTGCTTCCAAACAACAAAAAAAGAATATACTTTATTTTCCAATCTACAATCGATAAACTTCTAAAGATGATAATTCCATTTTAAAGGTGAACTGTGAACTCTTTGAGATAGGGTAACGCATCAATGCCAAATTTACACATACATCTTGAAGATAGAGCCAAAAATTGATGAGGTGTGTTCTCTATATCTCACAAATTAACATTTTTACCGAATATTAAAGTAAGAAATCATATGCAAAACATCCTAATTTATATTGAACTTGGGTATTCCGAATACTGATTAAGGTTTCAAATAGAGTTTTTAAAATTTCAAATAGTTTTTCTTCCACTTCATTGCAGTTTTACAATTTCAAGTGGAATGGCGAGTTTTTAAAACTCAAATAATGTAGGACTTTAGAATATTATATTTGAACAGTTTGATTTGGAAAGAAGTCTGGAAGAGAATATTTAATTTTTGAGAAGATCGTTCCGGACACACCTCGGACAAAAGATTCCGATGTTTGTTGGAAACAATTGCAATTATCGCTTTATATTTTCGCTAATAAACGTCCATGTTTGTTGGAAAATATTGCAATTTATATCGACATTATCGCTTATTATATTTATTAGTATTTTCGCTAATAAACTTCAAGTGTTACTTTGTCGGACTGTGTTATGTTAAGCAGCGACACTAATATTTTTTAATGCAAGATTTTAGAATATTTTTAAATTCTTCACATGTTTTCATTACCTCACTTTTTATTTCAATCTATAAATCAATTTATTTTTAAAATATTAAGTCATGACGAATTTTGGTGTCGCGAATTTTACAATTTGACGACTTTTTTTTGCGGGATAGTTGGCATCTATGAACCCGACGTATCGGCTATTCATCCAACAACCTATCGACCAGACCAGACCAAGGGACAGACGGACACACACATACATCCATCCATATGTTGGGCTTAGGTCGTCGGCTATGCAGTGAATTGGAGTGGAGTAACTGGATGGTGGCTGGCTGTGTTTCGCTGGCTGGGATGCAAACGAAATGTTGACAGCCCTCGGTAGTTTCTGTTTTATTGATTTGTTGCAAGATGATACAAATTTTAGCTCAGTCCAGCAGCAGGAGAATGAGCAAATGAACGAACGAATCATAAAGGAGGAAAAGAACGAAACAACAACAAAAAAGAAAAGCCATGAACAGATACTTAAAATCCGGCACTGCCTCGAAAAAAAGAGGAACATTTTCCAATAACCTTTTGCACACTTTTTAAGCATTTTCAAAAATTCTTAGCATGTTTTCAATATTCCCCTAGAAATGTTGGAATACTTTCGTAATTTCTTTCAAATTCACTGTGATTTTAAACACTGCACATACATTTTTTATTTTTTTTTGGTTTTGATTCTCAGGTATCCCTCATTTTATTTCTGCTTCAACACAACAGCGAATAAATTCGAAAATTCGCTGAATTTTTTTTTTTACAGATTTTTCACGCAAACACTCGTCTTCCACTCAGACACTTTTCACTGATTTGCCTGGGCCGACTTTTCTGTCGCAAATTCACTTGGATTTCTATTGAATCTATTTTATAACTGGATATTATCACTTATTTGTTTCACAAATTCTTTACAATTCACTCGATTCTTTTTCGACGGCGATACTTTTTTTCATCCATCACTTTTGTGTCAAAAATCTTTTTTCTCGTCGTTTTTTTTACTGTTCGTCTCTGTGTGTCTTTTTGTAAACTATCGCAGCGAATTTATTTTTGAAGTTGATTCTCTGCTGCTTCTTGTTCCACCTCTTCGCTGTGTTGCTGCTGTTGTTGTTGTTTTTGTTAATGTATCATATTCATACGTTCATGCAGTGTTGCATTTTTTCGTATCTATTAGAACGTTTGTGCTGTCTGTATACCGACGAACACCATATCTACCTACACAACTGTCAATTAATCGCTATCGCATTTGTAAGTGTTTGATTCTCGCTCAGTGTTAGTTTCACTCTCACTCTCTTACTTGCTCTGTCAAATTCTTCTATCCCTCTGGCATTACGCTCTCCCTCTCTTGCCCTAACTGTCGCTGTATAAAGTGCGGCGAATTAATCTGTCTGTGGCTGCTTTTGGGTATTTTTTGTTTTGCTACGTTGTTGTTGGTTTTCACATTTCTTATCGGGGTTTGTTTTTTGCCCATTTGTTTTACATTCATTTTCTGTAGTGAAATGTAGGTAAGCGACAACAAGGAATTTGAGGCGAAAGCAAAGTCGGTGATAACACGTGAAGATGTGTTTAGTAAACATATAAAAGTAGTTAAGTTGGTTGCTTAAAAGTCGTTTAAGATACAAATTTTAAAATTTTAATAGATACGGGAGGACTTATATTATCTATTGGCTTTATGTATTCTATTGAGGACTTACATATATTATCTATACATTATCGAATGACGAGTAGCAAAAGGCGCTTTCTTGGCCCAGAGTTGTTTACATTTGTGAAAATTCAAATTATAAAACGAGTTGCACTTTGTGTAAAATTATTTTTATTTTAAAATGTCACTGGCTTATGCGGCAAATATAACCTGACCAACTGATGATAGTCACCAAAAAGCGGGAGACACAATGGGTAAAAAATCAGAATTGGTTGGTTTAAAATAAAAAATTAAATAAAAATACATGCTTTTAGTTAAAATAATAAATATATAAAACAATACGTTTTATTCTGTACACAATCACTTTTATATTATAAATTCACTTCTGGATTAAACGCCAAAATCCCGCAAAAAGTGGAACAGCTGATCGGGATAGGCAAATAACTTTTAGAAAGTAAATTAATACATATGTATACGCGAATACAATAACGTGGGTTTGTTTTATAAAGGAATAGAAGACGGCGGTTGGGTGGGACCTGTAAATTTAAGCCGAGATGAATTTGGGTTCCATACCACCTGCATGAAACAACAGAGAGGGACAATACCAGGAGACTTTCTCCAAGGCTGTAAAAACGAGTGTGTTACGAGGCGGTCTAAAAAAAAATGGTTTGAAAAAAAAAAATAGTTTGGCGAAAAGTGGCAACCTTATAAAGCTAATGTTTTAAGTTACAAGGCGCCACGTTGTTTAGTATTTTTAGTTGAGCCATCAAGACTAAATGATCTCATCTCAGCGAATTTGTAAACCTGGAAAAAATTGGTCACCGTTATGTAATTCAATATTTCCATTTGAAATGTCTAGCAATATTAAATCCGAGCTAGATTGTACTCTGGGGGAGTCTGCACCTTCATTTACGACTGTCAAATATTGGGTAGCAGAGCGTAAACGAGCTGCCAAGACGAACACCGTAGTGGTCGACCAATTGAGGTGTCCACGCCAGACACGGTTAAGAAAATCCACAAAATGGTATTGGATGATCGTCGGCTGAAGGTGCGTGAGCTATCGGAAATGATAGGCACTTCAAAAAGTGCTATACATCGTATATTGACCGAAGATTTGAAGATGAGAAAGCTGCGGTCAAGATGGGAGCCGCGTTTGCTTTCAATATAGCAAAAACAGCGTCGTGAAGATGTTTCAGTAGAGTGTTGGGCGATATTTCAACGCATTGAAACCGAATATTTGCGTTGATTTCTAACCATGGATGAGACATGGGTCCACCACTTCACACCAGGGACAACGGAACAGTCAAAACAGTGGACTGGAATGGGAGAATCGACAAGGTAATGGCATCTGTTTTTTAGCATGCGCATGGAATAATTTTTATTGATTATCTTGAGAAAGGAAAAACCATCAACGGCGAATATTATGCTAATTGAGTGCAGCGCTTAAGTGACGAAATTGTGGGAAAAAGGTCGTATTTGGAAAAATGACGTGTTGTTTCATCAAGACAATGCTCTAGTTCACACATCCACTATTGCGATGGCCAAAATTAATGAACTAAAGTTCGAATTGCTCCATCTCGCACCTTAATCACCAGATTTAGCTCCCTCGGACTGTTTTCTATTTACAATCTTGAAAAAATGGCTCGGCGTTAAAAGATTTGCCAACAATGAAGAGGTGGAGTCTGAGGTTGCCGGATATTTTAAGGAGTTTTACAGTTTTTACTATAAACAGGGTATCGAAGCTATTGAATATGGCTGGAAAAATTGTATCGACCTAAAAGGAGATTATGTTGTAAAATTAAGAAAATTTATCCCAACTTTTTTGTGTCTTCTTTGTTAGGTCGGCTAGTTTTGGGATCGCCCTCGTATAAGCTTTTGCTAACTTTAGTAAAAAGAAAGTTACAAAAGTATTTTCATCGCAAAGATAAGATATTCATCTGGCTTTAACGAAAGACATTAATTTATTCTGCAAAATTCTGAAAACTTTATAGAAACAACTTTTTTCCCCAAAGATATCACAACCGAAATGCAAAATATTTATGAACACACGTTAACAAGACTTCGTTTTTGCTTTTCAACACTCAAATTTTATCGTAAATAGGTGATAACATAAAAGCCCCGTATTCAGTTCTTGCGAAATTTTCGTAAGAATTTTTGTCGTTTATCTCTAATGGAAAATTTTATTGCGGAGTGTTACCACCTATCTTAACTATCTAACTTAACTGATTTTTGGACTCCATTTTATTTTAAATGCTCGTGCTATTACTTTTGTTTTCTAAACTAATCGAAATGTCAAAATTCCGGTCCCAAACAATTATCAAACAATTGTTTTCGTACGAAATAAGTTTTGCATAACAACCCTGTCCTTGATTTTGCCTCCGAAATTTTCGCAAAGAGCTGAGTATCAAACAAATGAAAAGTATGAGAAATTTCCGGTCCATAAAATTTCGTTGTTTTTATACACGCACTTCTTATGGCAACGAAAATTTCACAAAAACTGAATACAGAATTTGAGAAGGAAATAAATTAAAATTTAAAACCATCATTACACTGTGGCTTTCACGCGCGTGTTCGACGCGTGAGTAAAACGGTTTTTTAGCGAAAGCTGCGGTGTTGCTGACGGGGTAGAGTTTCACGCACGTTACGAAAATTTGTGGGGAGTTTTGACGTTTCTTTCTCTGCACTTTCGTATTTCTGCCATTTTGTTTCATATTAATTCTCATGTCGAATTGAAAAGTAAAATCGATCGGTACAAGTATTTAATTTTTTAATTAATTATCTGAGTACACCACTTTTACAATTTTTACGAATGTAAGACAACGAATTCAACCCAGAAAATTTAATTTTTTAATAATTTTTTTTAGAATATACCAATTTTACTAATTTTTACGAATATGAGAATGAGGGAGATCAGCTGATTAAACGTCAAAAGCTGCAGGGGTGGTTGCAAGCCAAAACGCAGAATGTAATCGTTATTTACGTACGCTTTTTAAAAGAGAATAGCGTGATAATTTCAGCCTTACAAGCATAATCTAAACATGGACTAAGTTAGCGTCTTGGCGCCAGACGCGACAAACACTTGCGAGCAATTGCATGTACAATTTGGAGTTTAATTTAATTTCGCTTTAAAAAAAATAGTAATAAACATATTTTCAAAACTTTAATTTAAAGCCCATCATTGACATTTATGAAAGAAACACAACATCGTTCAGATGGCTTCCACGACTTGCTGTACAGCACCTCATTCGATCTACCCAATTTTTCAGTACATTTTCGATTGTCTCGTGAACGACAGCGTTCATTTTCCGAACCCCAAACGCGACAATTTTGTGTGATAATATAACCCACGAGCTGAAACTATCGGAAAAGATGATTTTTCGGTAAATATGCTCATATTTGTAACTCAGAACTTTGACACAAAGTTTTTAATATTTCCCAATTTTCTTTAAGCGTAAAGCGACACATTTCGTAAATTTCTAACCATTAACTTAAAATCTGTCACTGCATAAATGTCAAATTGGGTAGCTGCTTCGAAATAACGGGGGTTCATATTCCAAGTTGTACTTGGTAACTGAATGAATTGTTGTGGTAATTGAATTGACAATGAATTCGGTTGTACCAACAGAATTAATGAGCAATTCGATTACAACAATCGAATTAATGCCTGATTCGACTGTTGCAATCGAAATTATAGAAAATTTAGTTTAATTGAAAATTCAGTTGCTACAACCGAATCAATTATGAAACTAGGTTGGTTCAACCTAACTTCAGTTGTAGAGACAAACAGCCTGAATTCGGTTATGGTAACCCCAATTCGGTGACAACAACCGAATTTACGTTTGCCGCAAACATTTTTCAAAACAATTATTTCTTTGAGTAATAAATGAAATGTGAATTTATTAATACTGCGCGCATAGTCAACTTCGTATACAGAAAATTGTCTGTGAAGGAAATATAAGTAGTCTGTAAAACTCTAGGACACTTTAGGATAGAGTATTTAATTCTCTCATCTGACGTTTCATTCTACACTCTTCTTCTTCTACACTCTTCTTAGTTCGAGGTGGAGTTACATGAACTGTTAACTTAACTTTTTCATTTCGTTTTCGTATAGAACTTTGAAATCTAAATGTATTTTGAACTTTTTTGTTGATTTTTATCGTTGGTTGACATTTGTGTTGTATTTAACACAACTATTTTTCCACAAAAACACGAAATGCGGGTGTTGTTACTTTGTTGAACGTTGTTTACTATTGCCTCTATCTGGTATTATTGAATCCATGCTTTCCACCATCCAATGTTCACTTACAACGATACCTATGACGTTAAAAATACTGAGAGAATAAATGACTCTATCCTAAATTCCTCTATGTCAGTTATACGTAAACTTCAAACTTTAAAAGGTACTTGAAAAAATTCAAAATTTGTGAAATATTAAATTTAATCCAACCTAAAATCGGTGAACAATCAATGATTTTGTACAGAAAGATCATTGGCTGTAATGTACTATAAAGTACAAAGAAGTACGAATCTGGAACTAGCAGTTATTCTATGCCACTCAGGATTCTTAGAAAGTTTACTTCCTGACTTCACTTAGATCTTTTTAGGTTAAAAAATAAATACCACTGTATCATGAAGACGGTGACAGAAGTGAAACCTAATGACTGTCGTCGAAATTATCTTAGGATTTCGCTTTTTTGTCCGATGACTGTGAATATTCGTATTAAAAAGTTTCTTTTTTACTGCTACCAACTATGAAGAAAACACGTCAATATTATTTATTCTAGTATATTAATGAGGTTTAAATAAATTTGTATACCTCACCGGTTACAGAAATATTGAGCCAAAGTTCGTCTTTTCTTTCTCTTTCTTTCAAAATTCTTGACCTGTGACAGGTAATTCGCGATGCCCCAAAGACGGTGCCATAAGATGCATACAGTAAAACATTTCCAAAAAAAACCTATCCATTGCTGAAGTTTTTGAAAAGGTTTTATAAAATACTAGCTGACCCGGCAGACGTTGTCCTGCATAATATTTCAAGCGATTTGTATGGGAGGTACCACGCCCCTTTGTCCAATTGGACCGAATAGTAAATCTAAACCACCCAGGGTGCCACCCAAACGCATACAAAAAAATTTATTCAAATCGGTCCAGAAGTTTAGGAGGAGTTCAGTCACAAACACACGTGGAGTAGAATTATATATATAAAGATTACATTAAATGTTAGAGTGGCTCTATAATAGAACTTGTCTATGTTCCAAAGTTCATTGCATTGTCAACAAGCCCATTGACAATTTAACAAACCTAATGAAGTTTACTCGTATAACAAATTTAATTTAATTAAACTACTTTATTCTGAACCAGAACGAGTCGAATACTAAAGTCAACGTAGGAAGACAGTTTAAAGTATAGATATGACCATAACTAATTCCTTAATCCTATCTCACTCTTTGGCCACACTAACTAATGTCTATGACAGTGCCGTCCAAATAATTGCAAAACATGGCAGTGCCGTCCCAAATATTGCCAAACATTTGATATCTTCGCGGTAGTATTGTATCCCCTCAGTTGTGCCCATTTTGGCATTTTTTAAATTTTTTGTAAATTTATTAATACGGAGTCAGAGTCAGGCTAAAAGAACTCCTCCTCCAACTCCAGGTACATTTTCTGAACTCCGACTCCTAAACTTCAACCCACGGTTTAAACATGCATAATATATCTGGTATCTTCGTAGATGAGTGTTTATTTTGCGGGATTGTCCCTTTTCCACGCTCTCATCGTAGATATCATATTGAAGTCATTGCCGTTCGTCTTGTACAGTGAGTTACAATATAGAAGTGTATTCGGGCGCGTATGGTTGGTTTTATATAAGTATGTTTGTTTATTTGCCTCCATAGGTTTACGGAGCTTAGGACATACGAGTATATCTGTGCCAAAATGGAAAAATCACTTATGTACATTTTTCATACATTTCCGAAATTTATACTTAAAGTTTTAAGTTATTTTTGAAAGTATTATGAAACGGCTCCGAAAAACTAGAGCATTCATCACTTTTAATTTGAATTTTTACTGAAACTAGTATCAAATATATACAATAACTATATTTAAAACCTAATTCGGGAACTACAATAGATATAAGAGGAAAATCGGAAAAATATGGTTGATCAAGACTTCGAAATGCTGCAGTGAAAACATGCTCTGTCAACATTTTGAAAGTATATTTTTCTAATTATGCTGCTCATCATGACATGTCTTTTGAGCACCACATTGACCAAAAATATATAATTTATTTTTTACCCAAATACACTTGGAATCGAAACTTCGACGACCGGTGGGGGAATACAAGGTTGCTATTTATATTTCGGATCCTGGCAATACTAAAGTCGCCAGATGCAAAATAAAACCTCCATTGGAAAGTTTGAAATTTTTTTATCATCAACACTCATAGTACGTTTTGACTTACGAGCACAATTTGTTGTATTTACAGTGTGTTCAAAAATGCATCTCTGTCAAAAAATGGAATTAGCCCTGGAACATTTTCGTGTGATGATAGTTTACGATTTTCGGAGTGGATTATCGAGACAAGAGTGTTTCAATCAACTTGTTTCGACTTTTGGGGCGATGAAGCACATCAAAAACTACTGTAAATCGCTGGTACCTAGAGTTCAGTCTCAAACGCCGTTCGCTCCAGTATGAATTTTCTGAAGGTTGTCCAACTTCGGTAGTTTTGCCGGAAACCATCGATGCTGTACGTGAATTGATAAAGCAAGGCCGACATATGATATACCGTGAGATTTAGTATGACAAGCATCAATAAGATATTGCATGTTCCTTTGGCAGTTAAAAAGATTTGTTCTCGTTGGATCCCACATAATTTGACGACTGCTCAGAAAACGGGCTCGTGCCGATTGGAGCAATGAAATGTTGAAAAAATGCAACTGCAGTGTATAACATCGTCTCAGGTGAAGAATCATGGATATATGCATATTTTGTATATATTTTTTTTTAGCGAATTGCATTGGACTTAGGAAAAGGGAAAAGGAGTAGGGGGAAAGAGAGAGAAGTACTTGTTAATGTTTGACTTAAACTTGCTGATGCTGTAAGAAGTGGGGAATACACTTGCCGGAAGCTTACTCCACATACGGACTGTTTTCCGCTGAAGAACGAATTATTTCTGTAATACGTAGTTCGATCCAACGGCCAGGAAACAGAAAAGGGATGAGCCCGAAACAGAACAGCAATCGACCATATTGGTCTTTCAAGACGGCCTAAATCCCAACAAAAGTTGTTCGTGGAAGAAGCACATCGAAGCAAATGATCGCATGCTTCTGGGTTTAACCGGTCATGTGGTCACAGTGCCTTCAGTGGAACGTAGGACGGTCAATTCTGAGTGGTATACCGTCATCTGTTTACCAAAAGTGCTCGAAGAAATAAGAAAAAACAACAAGAGATGACGGATCAGTTTGCATCAGGTCAATGCGAGCTCTCGAACATCAGCTGAAACAATGGGGTATTTGAACCCTCAACATGTCGAATTGATGGGTGATCCGCCATACAGCCCTGATTTGGCACCCAATGACTTCCTTTCATTTCAGGAAAATGGTTTTCAACGCCCGAAACAGCTGTTGAAGCGTTCAAAAAACCATGTTTTGGAGGTTTCTCAATAGGAGTGGAAAAAGTGCTTCGAAAATTGGTTTGAAGGCATGCAAAAGTGTATTGATCTTCACGGAGAATATTTTGATAAAACAATAAAACCAATTTCAATGATTTGATGATTGTAGGAACGAAGTTCCTTATCGCACGTTGCGGGATGGGGGCTAAATGAAAAATTAAACAATATTTTTAATACTATTATGCTACAACCCAGTAGTATCAACTAAATTGGTACTTTTGCTTTGGTTTGTGTCTAGACTAACATATGTTGACAAATTTCTTGCTTAATAGGAAGTTTCCTAGGTGGAGCCTGTGAACAAAATTTAGTATATATTGTAGTTTTGTACCCAATAAAATGTAAATTTAGAAATGCTAAAGTGAAAGAAGTTTAAAAAAAGATATTTTTTTTTAAAAAAGTATATTTTCTCAAAAAAAAAAAAATAAAAAAAACGTACTAATATTCTTAAACAAAGCACATTTTCTTAAAAAAACCTTATCGTAAAGTAGTACCTTTGCTTAAAAAAGTAAATTTTCTTACAAAAAGTGAAGTGTTTGAGCTGCAGTGTTCTTCGATTATTCGAAAGCTTTTGATTTGGTTAATCATGATATTCTAATAAGGAAACTTAGAATAATAGGATTGTCAGAAAATACTTTAAATATGATTCGTAGTTTTTTTTTTTTTTTTATCAAACCAACACTCAGGGGTGCCCCTATAAATGCAGTGCATTGTGTTGGTGAAGGAAAATTGAGGTAGTAGAGGGTGGAAAGAGGGAGTAGTGTCTGTTGACATTTGCCTTGAATGTTTGTATGTCACAATTGGTGGGAAATACACTAGCCGGAAGTTTATTCCACATACGGACTGTACGGCTGAAGAACGAATTTTCTCTATAGTGTGTAGTGCGGTCAATCGGCCACTCGATAAAAAACGGATGAGAGTTCCTGGAAAGCCGCGTACTTCGGCTAAATATCCTCACGTCCGGCATAAGTTGACGGATGTCCGAGGAACACATACCGTGGAAATATCGATAGAACAGTGACACGCAACCCACATTTCGACGATGCTCAAGGGAGGCAATAGAGTTGGATACCCAACTGTCCCCTATTAACACCGTCGCTCTCCTCTGGACACGGTAGAGAAGCTCCAAAGAAGTTCTAGGAGCAACTTCCCATATATGACTTGCTCCTATATTCCTCCCAGTTCTAGTATTGACATTTATATGGATCACCTTCGATTGACAGAATCAGCTGTTAACTTAATGGATTTAAATTCGGACATAATTTGTGTAGGTGATTTTAACTTACCATATACAACGTGGGTCTCTGTAGATGACTCTAACGGATGTTTACCTCTGTCTTCTACTATTATGAGTAATTATTGGGATGTCATTTTTGATTTAGGTCTCCATCAGTTAAATTTTATTAAAAATGTGAACAATAGAATACTGGATCTCGTATTTTCGAACAGTAACTGTATTTCTTTATGTAGAGTTTCTCCCATTGTCTTACCGGAGGATAAACATCATCCAACATTTAAATTTGCTCTTGATGTACAGGAAGAAAATTCTGGGTTAATCCAACGGAAAGAGCTACGTACTATGAATTTTAATTTCGCCAGAACAAATTCTGCCTTACTCAGATCTTTTCTACATAATGCAAATTGGAATTATGATGGTGGTCTTGTGTGCAAAATTGAAAATTTTTATAATATTGTGAACTCTGGGTTTTCTGCTTCAATACCTTATCATCCTTCAAGTTTGGAATCTGGGCCTGCTTGGTTCACAAAAGAATTAAGGGGTCTACGTAATTTAAGAAATAGAATGAAAAGTAGATATGATAGTTGTGGTTCATTAATTTATTTGGCGAAATACGTAGTTGCTAGGAATAAATTTAACGTTCTTAATAGGAAATGTTACTCTTTTTATATCTCTAAAATGAGAAGAGTTCTACTGAAGAACCCGAAACATTTTTTCACCTTTGTAAATTCAAAGCGGAAAGTAGTTGGTTATCCGCGTAGTATGAAATTCAATGGTTCAGAGTCATCATCAGATGATGCCGATATTTCTGATATGTTTGCTAACTTCTTCCGTAAAATATATTCTCCTTCTGTTGCTTTACTAAATTACCCCTATAATATTAATACGTTTAATGGTATTCCGGATATTATCTTGTCTGAAGATGAAGTTCTTTATGGATTGCAAACTTTAAAACATTCAAATTCGCCTGGACCTGATGGTATTCCCACATCAATTCTTAAAATGTGTGCTCATGAATTGTATATTCCACTCACAAATATATTTAATGAATCAAGTTTCATAAGCCCACTCTTTAAGTCTGGAAGTCGATCCAATATTGAAAATTACAGAGGAATTGCAAAGCTGAGTGCAATTCCAAAGCTATTTCAAAAATTGGTTACGAATGGACTACTTCATTTTGTTGGATGTTTGGTTTCGCCATATCAACACGGTTTTGTTAAGGGCAGGTCGTCTACGACTAACTTACTGGAGTTAACGTCTCATGTTTTTGCAGCTTTTCGTGATAAATGTCAGATGGATGTAATTTATACAGATTTTAGTAAAGCTTTTGACACAGTTGATCATAATTTGTTAATATACAAACTTGATATTATTGGTTTTCCACCTAAATTGTTGCACTGGGTATCTTCTTACCTTAGTGGTCGTACCCAAAAAGTGCGGTTTAAAAATGTATTATCTTCAACTATATCAGTAACATCTGGTGTTCCTCAAGGCAGTCATTTAGGTCCTCTACTTTTCGTTCTTTATTTAAATGATCTACCGTCTATAGTTAAATCCTCTAACATTTTGATGGTTGCAGATGATGTTAAGTTATATATGCCTATATGTGATACTGAGGATTCCACCCATCTTCAATATGACTTGGATGGTCTCACTAATTGGTGTTTGGTAAATGGTATGTCGCTAAATCAGGGAAAATGTAAAAATCTTTCGTTTTGCCGTAGTACACCGTTGAATTTTGATTACCTTATTGGTTCTTATATATTGGAAAATGTGTCTTCCTTCATGGATTTAGGAGTACTTCTCGATCAAAAGTTGCGTTTTGATCTTCATATTGATTCCTGTATAGGCAAAGCCAGATCACTGTTAGCTTTTATAAAAAGATGGGCGAAAGAATTTGCTGATCCGTACGTCACTAAACGTCTTTTTGTCTCTCTCGTTAGACCTGGATTAGAATATGCTTGTATTGTGTGGTGTCCGTATAACGCCTGTTACATAGACCGTGTCGAATCGATTCAAAGGCAATTTTTACTTTTTCTTTACGTGGTCTCGCTTGGAACATTGATGATTTGCCACCTTATAAAAATCGACTGATGCTTATTGATCTTCCTACACTTGAAAAACGCAGGTATATGTTAAATGCTATGTTTATTGTAAAACTCATTAGGGGTTGTATAGATTCAAATTTTCTCGTGAGTCAAATAAATTTTAATGTTCCCTGTAGACAAACCCGATATTTCTATCCTATAAAACTACCGACTGCCCGTTATAATTACGATTACTACAATCCTTTTCGACGCGTTTGCCTCATTTACAATGAGATCTATAATTCCTTACCCGCTTCAGATTCTGTGAATATAATTAAGCAACATTTAATTCGTAATTAATCGGGAACTATTATCCAGCTTGTGTTGCCAACCATTTTCCTCTGATAAACAATCTTATTATAAATTCTGAATTCTACAATGAATTGTAGCTGACGCTGAATAGATGGATGGATCATTAGCGGTTGACGCCAGATGCTGACATTCATGTCCCTCATCTTCATGTTCCAGATCTTCAAGTCCCTACTCTTCCTGTTTATCTCCCATTATGCTATTTTAATGTTCCTGTTTATCGTTCCACACATATTGTTGCGACGTTCCTGCTCCAGATGTGACTGCCTATGTTATCTCCTATGATTTTATCCTAAAGTTCCTGTGAATCATTCCACTAAAATTTGTGGAGTTTGTTTACCATTTCTCTTGTTCCTGCTCATCCCCCTGTTGTTCTACTCCACCTGATGTTCCTGTTCCTCATGTTCCAGATGTTCCTGTCCCAGCTCCTGTATTGCTACTGTTTTAATTATAAGTTATTTTTTATTTTTGTATTTTGTATTATTTTTCAACTATTTTGTTTCATTTTAATTATTTTATGTTAATATTTTTATATTTATATTTTTCTTTTTTTAAATTTTTAAATTATACAAATTATCTTCATATTATTTTGAATCAGATGGAGTGAAGTATTCTTGTACCGCTTTAAAAAGCCTAGACACTTGAATGCATCTTTCGACACTTCAAATACATGTTTTGCCCAACGGACATCACATTGTATTTTCATGCCCAGAACATCAAGAGCGTCTGATTCATCAATATCCACACCGTCCATAGACAATGACGACACACCTGGGTCAGCAATACGTTTATGCGACAACAAACAACACTGGGTCTTACTCGCATTAAAATCTACTCTATTCTTTCGACCCCATTCAACAATGGATACCAGATCGCGGTCGAGTGTTTCATTCATCGTCCGGCATTTGACTTCAATCTCTTGAAGACTTGGCCTACGATCGAATGAATAAGAATGGCAGAGATTACTGTCATCGGCAAAAGAGTAGATTGG
This sequence comes from Phaonia tiefii, assembly GCA_963931995.1. NCBI lineage: Eukaryota > Metazoa > Arthropoda > Insecta > Diptera > Muscidae > Phaonia > Phaonia tiefii. Next base: position 18,960,385 of record OZ008367.1, read on the forward strand.
ATTCACAGTCTGACCCAGGAGATCGTCAATGAAAATAAGAAAACGAGAAGGAGTAAGAACAGAGCCCTGTGGTACACCTGCAGTCAATTTATGCTCGTCGGATGAAACCCCATCTACAACAACTCGTATAGTGTGATCTCTAAGAAAACTCGATATAAATCGAGCGAAGTTATCACCGATACCAAAAGCAGCGAGCTTTGACAATAGTGCAGCGTGCCATACTCTGTCAAAGGCCTTGGAAATATTAAGAGCCGCTACCTTACTTTCACCAAGCCGGTGGATGGATCGACTCCACTGTTCCGAAAGGAACGCCATCAGGTATCCAGTAGATCTCATTCTACGGAAGCCATACTGCCGATCGTTAAGAAGGTCATTGGACTCAAGATACTTCACTAGATGGTGGTTAACCATGCTCTCCATAACCTTCGAGAGCGCAGAACAAATTGCAACAAGTTATTTATCAAGCAGAATGTAGTTTGTTCAGGTTGGAGAGTCTAAGAGTGCAATGGTGCCAGTGAACTGTGGAGTTCCACAGGGAAGTGTCCTTGGACCTTTGTTGTTCAAAATCTTTATTAATGATATGACAAACATAAATTTCAAAGGGAAACTATGTATGTATGCAGACGATGTATGCTTGTTTTATAAATATAATCACAGTCAAGTATTAAAAACACGGATTGAGTACGATGCAGCTATTTTAGCTGAGTTTTCGCGGTGTAATACGCTTTTTATTAATCCTGGAAAAACACAATTTATAAGATTTAAACTTTACATTTCTAGAAGCGAAGAAAAAATGAGCGTTCATGTAGATGGAACTGTAGTTACTGAATCGGGTATGGTTAAGTATTTAGGTGTTGCATTAAATCACAATTTGCTCTGGGATTGATCAAAACAAAAATTGCATAAGGAATTGGAATCCTACGCAAATTCTAGAATAAACTAAACTCTGAATCCAAATTGCTAATACATCAGACACTTGTTCATTCTCATTTGACTTATGGTATTTCTATATATGGTTGTAAGTTCAACAACACTTTAAAATCATTACAGTCAGCACAAAATAAGGCTTTAAAACTTGTGTTCAATCTTCCAGTAAGATGTTCTTCATTAGATCTATTTAAAATCCATGCAAAAAATATTCTTCCTATACGAGGATTAGGAAACAGAAAGTTCTCTTGTATGTTTTTAAAACCATCAGGACGAATAGCCACCATTTAGTAGAATTCAACCACAACTTGACTAGAACGCAAAGAGTAACAGGGCAATCTGTGAACTAAAGTTCCGTAAGATGTCGTCTTGATTTGACAAAACAGCGTATATCCTATGCTGGACCACATGAATATAACAATTTACCAGTTACTTTACGAAATATACAAACTCTTTCAACATTTACAAGTGAAATTAAAAACTATTTGTTGCAAAATCTAGAAACACTTCTAATGTAAAATGCTATACAATCTATATTTATTGTTGAATTCAATTCTAGCTTTTTTTTTATATTTTCTAACTTGTTTATATACTCATAAGTTGAACTGTACAAGTATCATAGAAAGTTGCCCACTTATTAGCCTCTATAAAGCCATAAAGGCGCTGAGGCATAACATTGTCAAATTGTAAAAATATTATTATGGAATAAATATAAATATAACAAAAAAAAAGTCCCTTTGTTAACAAAAATATGAAGCCTGTGTTAGATAACACGGGCGCATAGGTCAGATGTAGAATACGTTAGTCATTTTGCAATTAAAATATATGAATTAAATATAATTTTTGATAAATGATTTAAAATCTATCAAATTTATCGTTAATTTTTATGTTACAAATTTAGGATAGTTTTTAACAAAATTTGGGTACACTTTATATCAATTCGATGCACTTTTGAAAACAAGTGTAAATACTGCATGTGGCAACACTGGTTCTGTAATGTTCACATAAAACATGCATTGTCATTATACTTCTTCTCTTTCTCACACTGGTTCTGTGATGAACACACAGATATTCGTACTCCTCTTACACATGATGTTATAATACATAAAATACAAAGCATATGAAAATTAATACAAAATTTGAAGGAGTTAAATTTTGATTTACTTATAGAATCAAAAAAATTATATGTAGCAATATGATTATTTAAATACAAATCAAAAGAAGACATATTAAATATGTTACCGACCATACTTGAATTTTCTTCAATGCATGCATAAAGTATTAAAAACTTATAATGAAAGTGACAAATATTTTCTCAAAATTTTGTGCTCCAGATCAACACCCCTACCTTACCGTATAACGTATTCTACGTTAAAAGTAATTTTTTAAAATAAGTACCTTTTCTTAAAAAAGTAAATATTCTTACAACAAATTGCCTTTTCTTAGAAAACTACCCTTTCTTTAAAGATTCAATTTTTTGTGAAACAAAATAACTTTTCTTGAGGTAAGTACCTACTCTTAAAAATGTACCTGCTGTTGAAAAAAGGACCAATTCTAAAAAAAAAAATCGCATTTCTTAAAAAAAAAACTTTTCTTCAAAAAAATACGTCAAAAATACGTAAAAATACATTTTCTTATAACAAACCTTCTTTTTTTAAAAATAAAATAACACCTTTTTTTATGGAGACACGTAGCCTTTCTGAAAATAAGTAAATTTTCTTAAACAAAATAACCTTTCCTAAAAAGAGTACCACTTCTTTAAAAAGTACCTGTTCTTAAAAAGTACTTCTTTGTAAAAAAAATCATACTCTTATGGCTTTTTTTCCCAGAAAATACTTCTTCTTAAAAATAGTACCTGTTCTTAAAAAAAACCTTAGCTTTTAATAAAACAAGTACCTCTCTTTAAAAATTGACATTTTGGTGAAAATATAATACATATTCTTACAAATATACTTAAAAAAGAAAATAAAAAAAAACGTTCTTCAAAATAGTTTATCATTTTACAAAAAGTATCTTTTCTTAATGGGGAACTAACTAGTACATAATATATAGCGAAAGGAACTTCGTACCAACCGGGTGTCCCTTGACAGCTTATCTAATTTTTTTTATTGCTCGACCTGAAATATATATAACAACCCTCGTATAAAAAACTTTGGCGATCCCGTAATCAGCTTTTCAATACGCATGTTTTCAGACACTACAATTGAAATTCTAAAAAAATCGCGGGTTTCAGTACACCCTAACCTAAAATGACATATTTGTGCGAAAAAAGAAAAAACGACTTGTTTGAATTTTAAATTTAATGTTTTTTAGTTCAACATTTTTAGGAGGTTTTTTTCCACACATAAAAAAAATGTAGTTCATACATTTAATCGGATAAGTGAGAAATCTCTGGGATATAACTTCTTGAAATATCGGTCGAGTTAAACAAAAACTGCATCTGGCGTTAGTTGCGACCCGGTGGTTATAGCTGTATTTATAATAATTTTTTTCATAACAGCTCTTAAATCATCTCTCCTTTTCGTTAACAGATCTTTTGACAAACGTCACGGAATTCATCGAAAATATTTTCTTGTTCCATTCCATTAAAATTGAGTTCAAGCTTAGCATAAATAAAAATTAAACAAAAAAATTTTAAAATCTTTAAAATAAATGTAAAAAAGAAATTTGAAAACTGACCTATAGGTGAGTTAAACAAATTTAAATTTTACACCGGAAGACAGTAATATTTTTCCCATCTAGTTTTTACTAAACTTAATTTCAAATTCAAATACATTTTTTGCCCAATAGCTTTAATCCGCCGTAGTGGGTAGTAGAGCTTATATTCTTAATTTTGTCCTAACAACCGTTTCTAGCTTCTAAATTTAAATGAACTTGCACAGAGCAAAAAGTGATATTTCTATTTCTGGTTCTGCTTTCAACAATAGACTGAAATTTTGATAGATTGAATGTTGGAATTGCTTAGGGATGTGTCGATATCAGTGACCCTCAAATATCCGCAAGGGTTCGATTTTTCATTGTGTAGAATATTACAGAGTACTAATTGATTTGTCTGCGGCTAGTGTACGTCATTTCTATTTCATACTAGAATATCCTGATGGGGTAATCATATTGCTTGAAAAGCCCTTGACCATTCCGGATCAATTTACAGATTCAAACGATGGGTACGGAATATGACGTTTTGTGGTATTACAACGGTCCTGCATTGGACTAAGTGTGTCAATACCCTACGCGAACTGAGACCGGTCACGTGATACCAGTCACGTGATAGGTCCATTAGTGATAGTGACCGGTCCCTGTATCGACCGTTTTGTATAAAAAGAACCGGTTACTTTAACATGGTTTTGTCATTGGAGCACGCAATTCACACTCTTTAGATACCCCGTCATATATCAACGTACTGATCTAAAACAACCCGTCACAGAATAACTCCCAATTGAAGCCGTCACAATAAAAAGTCCCAATTATCCTCTTAAATAAACCTTCAAAATTGGTATGCACCTTGAGGACGATAGAATTTCCAAATTGTATAATAATAAAAACGCTGGTATCAATTTATTATGTGTTTGTATTTTTATAGAAAATCTCAATATAATTCCTAAAGATAATGGCTTTAATGGGTCCGATCCATTTAAGCAATCTCCAATTTCCTTTTTTTAATCCCGTCCTCAGCACAATTGACTATTCTTTAACACTTTGGAACCAGCTTGGAGACATATCCCCTTTTCACCTATCCCAAGACAGGTATTGACAATGACCACCACTTCTACCTTCAAAGAAATAATGTATGAAATGTTTCGTTGCAGCAACAACCAAATTAGTCATAACATCAACGTAAAAACATCAACAAAACATCAAAAACATCCTTTCAGTGGGTGTAAAAACTAAAATGCGCACAGCTCACTGATTGTGAGAAGCTGTCCCCAATCTTTTCATGGGATGTAGTGATGCAAAGTATCGAACGGAATCTTGCGAACGGGTTCTTTACAGGAACCGAATGGACCGGGCGTACAAGAACTGAATGATGGGTCCAAATTAACCAAAAACGGTTCTTTAAGCACCGAAACACGTATTGAAAAGAAGCGAAAACGGTTCCAAAAATACCGAAAAACGGTTCTACAGGAACCAAAGAATGGGTTGAAAAGGATCATAAAACGGTTCCTGACTAAGAGGACTCGTTTCCAAAGAAACCAATAGTGTTATCCTTTTGGGTGAGGGTATGAAAATGGGTATTTTTATGATTTGTTATATTCTTATTCTTATTCGTCTTTGGGACACCAATCTTCTGAGAACCGCAACCGGTCCATATACCCGGGTCTTGTTGGAACCGGTCCAAAAACGCGGTTCTTTTCGGAACGGGTCCAAATTACCCGGTTCTTCTCGGAACCGTACTCGACAGAGAATATGTATTTTTATCAGGTTTTATATTCTTATATAAAGATATTTTACTTAGGAGTCTTTGGGACAGCAATTTGCTGAGAAGCGGAACCGATCCAAATGTCTGGTCGTTCTCGGAACCGGACTCGACAGAAAATATGTATTTTTATCTTTAGGACAGTAATCTTCTGAGAACCGCAACCGGTCCAAATACCTGGGACTTCTCGGAACCGGTCCAAATTAACCGGTTCTCCTCGGAATCGGACTCGACAGAAAATTTGTATTTGTGACAAATTGTATGTTCTTATATTAAGATATTTCACTTAAGCCTCTTAAGGACAGCAATTCGTTGAGAACCGGACCGGTTCTTCTCAGAACCAGACCCGACAGAAAATACATATGTATTTTTATCAAGTTTTATATTCTTATCATAAGATATGTCACTTAATCGTCTTTGGGACAGCAAACTTCTGATAACCGGCACCGGTCCAAATACCTAGTTCTTCTCGGCACCTGTCCAAATAAGCGGTTATTTTCGGAACCAATCCAAATACTCGGTTCTTCTCGGAACCGGACTCCACAGAAAATATGTATTTTTATCAAGTTTTTAATTTTTATCATAAGATATTTCACTTAATCCTCTTTTGGACAGCAATCTTCTGAGAACCGGCGCCGGTCCAAATACCCGGTTCTTCTCGGCACCGGTCCAAATACACGGTTCTTTTCGGAACCAATCCAAATACTCGGTTCGTCTCGGAACCGGACTCCACAGAAAATATGTATTTTTATCAAGTTTTATATTCTTATCATAATATATTTCACTTAAGTCTCTTTGGGACAGCAATCTTCTGAGATCCAGAATCGGTCCAAATACCCGGTTCTTCTCGGAACCGGTCCACACACTGTCCAAACCGGTCCAAATTACCCAGTTCTTCAGAACAGAAAATGTGGATTTTTATCAAATTTTATATTCTTATAAGATATTTCACTTAAGCATTTTTGGGACAGGAATTTGCTGAGAACCGGTCCAAATTACCGGTTTTTCTCGGAATCGGTCCAAATTCTCAGAGCCGTTCCAAATTACCCGGTTCTCCTTGGAACCGGACTGGACAGAAAATGAGTATGTATATCAAATTTTATATTCTTATAATATGATGTTTCACTTAAGCCTCTTTGGGACAGCATTCTTGTGAGGACCGGAATCGGCCCAAATACCCGGGTCTTGTTGGAACCGGTCCAAAAACGCAGTTCTTTTCGGAACCGGCCAAATTACCCGGTTCTTGCTGGAACCGGGCGCGACAGAAAATATGTACTTTTATCGAATTTTATATTCTTATCATGAGATATTTCACTTAAGTCTCTTTAGGACAGCAATCTTCTGAGAAGCTGAACCGGTCAAAATAACCGGTTCTTCTCGGAACCGGTCCAAATGCGTTCCCAACCGGCCCAAATTAGCCGGTTCTTCTCGGAACCGGATTGGACAGAAAATGTGTATTTTTATCAAATTGTATATTCTTATAAGATATTTCACTTAAGCATCTTTGGGACAGGAATTTGCTGAGAACCGTTCCAAATTACCCGGTTTTTCTCGGAACCGGTCCAAATATGCGGTTCTTCTCAGACCCGTTCCAAATTACCCGGTTCTCCTCGGAACCGAACTCGACAGAAAATGTGTACTTTTATTGAATTTTATATTCTTACTAGCTGACCCGGCAGACGTTGTCCTGCATAATATTTCAACCGATTGGTATGGGAGGTACCACGCCCCTTTGTCCAATTGGACCGAATAGTAAATCTAAACCACCCAGGGCGCCACCCAAACGCATACAAAAAAATTTATTCAAATCGGTCCAGATGTTTAGGAGGAGTTCAGTCACAAACACACGTGGAGTAGAATTATATATATAAAGATAATAAGATATTTCACTTAAGCCTCTAAGGGACAGCAATTTGCTGAAAACCGGAACCTGTCCACATACCCGGTTCTTCTCGGTTCTTAAAATACGCGGAACCGCACATCACTAATGTGCCATTTTTTTTGAATGAAGGCCCAGCCACCAAGTTTATCCTATACATATTCGGTGCAGCCCTTATTCTGAGGGAACCAGCAATTACTTCTGTGAGCAGATATAGATTTCAGGATGTTGGCAGGTAATTCAATATGGGTTAGTAATTCCAGGATATTGGCAGTTAGTAAATCAGCAAACCTCCATGCTATGTCATGTTTTTTTTTTTAAAAATAGGAATTCTTTCTACGATTCTGTTCTCAAGTTTCGCAATCTTCTCTGTCACTTATTTACCTTAGACTCTGTTAAAGTTTATTTTTACAAAACTTTGACTCTCACAAAAACTTGAGTTCATTAGGTTTCCAAAACCTTTTTTGTTTCTCAACTACCTTCGTCCTCGAACTTCAACTTTAATATATACATATGTATAGAGAGAGAAGAATGCTTTGCAATGTTTTCAGAACTATGTAGTTAAGTAAATCACCAGGATGTCATGTATACAATGATGACATTAAATTGAAGTCATGTAAAGTCATTTGTGACTTGTGACCATTCTCACGTTTCAAAGTGATTTATAAGCGGATTCCACTTCTGGTCAAGTATTAAATTTCTCCAATAAAACTAATACCTTCAATGTAGTTCGAGTACTGGTTCGTGTAAATGTGTGAAACGTTGCAACCTCCATCTAAACAAAAAAAAACAAAAAATACAAATGTGGGCCACATCTGAGGACGACCTCCCCTGTGTGGTGTCGTCTGAATGGGTATTTGTTGGGTACATCTCCTTTTTCCGGTAGCGTTTTATGTCAAATTTTTGTGTTTCTGTATTTTATTTTTTCTGCAGAGAAATCCCCTTGCAGCCATAGCAGTCATATTCGGCAACGCAGAGGAGCAAAAAAATAAATAAAATCCTGCGACAGAAAATAACGACAATATATTGAAGAGTTTGGAAAGGGGCTTAGGGGAGGTAGATGGGGGATTGGGGGATGCTGTATGGCGTCCGGTGTTGGCTGCTTTTGGGGGGAGGACATCGAGAGTAACATATTGTGATGGGAAACTAATTTAAGTCGGAAACAAACTTGTGTGTTTTCCTCATTCAGTGAAAACTTTTTTGTTATTTATTTTTATTTCGTTTGTTATAACCAACAAGTCCAGGGCCTTTGGGGGCCAACGTTGGAGGTGGTTTTTTCTCTGCCTGCTGCCACATGGAGAGGTGTTAAAGTTTCTTTTGGGAAATATAAAATTGTCGATATGTAGCCATTAAATAAAGCCAATAAACTTATAATGGGAAAACATACAAGTTTCCATGTATAAGTTTTCCAAGATTTCTAATTTTAAAGTATAAATTGTTTTGGAGAATTTTAAAAATGTTAAAAGAGGCAACAACATTTCCAAGTGATCCATATTCGTGCTTAGCATAAATATTAAACGCGTAGCATGTGGCCGTCGGTGGTGCAATGGGTAGTGTGCGCGGCTCTTGTACATGAGATCCTGGGATCGAAACCTGCTCTGGCCACCTTCCAATTTCATTCGGCGGCGGTCACCTCGCATAGTGACGGCGACACTATCGAGTAGCCATGAAAAAGCTTCTCAAAATACCGTTCGGAATCGGTGTACAACTGTAGGTCCCAATCGATGCCTTCGCCTGGTTGCGTACAGACGTACTAGCGGAAGATTATTGGTGTTTTCAGTGGTATTTCTGGTAAGTTTTTGATAAAACTTACACGATAAAATATCGGTCGTTTTTGGGCCAATTTTAAAAATTTTTGGTTTACCGGCTAGCTACAAGCCTGTAGAAGCCGTTGCCCCAAATTTTGTTAAAATCGGTTGGCGGATCGCAAAGATATAGCCGGATTAGTTCCACTATATTTTTGCGTTCCTGCGTGGTGGTGTGCCCGCTACAGCGGACGGTTGCCGTCGGTAGCCACTCAGTGGTTGAGTGGGTGATTTTTTGTGTTTTTTGTGCCGTTTTTTAGTGAAACTTTCACGCCCATATCTCGGTTGTTTGTGGACCGATTGATTCGATTTTTGTGTCACTGCACAGCTACAAGTCTGTAGAAGTCGGTGACACAAATTTCTTAAAGATCGGTTGGCGGATCGCTGAGATCCGGGCGGATTAGTTTGTGTCCCTTTTTTGTGTATTTCTGTGGGCTGTCCCATTACAAATACACGTGTGTGTGTGTGGTACCCACGTAAGGGGTTAGGCACAGGCTGCCTGTTAAAAACAGGGGTCGGGTGCCGTTTTTGTTGAGAGATGCCTCGGAGGAAACTGAGGACCAGGAAGCCTGAGGAGGGGAACAGTGGTTCCCAATCGGTGGACGGGGGGTCCGAGGTGCAGGAGGAGGAGTTAAGTGAGGCGAGCGTGATGCCACCACCGTCTGGTGCGTTGGTTAGGCACACGGAGTCGGAGCGGTCATCGACGGAGATGGAGGATGACGCAACGGTGAAGCGGCCAAAGCCGAATTCACCTTTGGTGGCTCGCGCGAGTAGGAGTAGGGTGGTTGGAGGTGCTGTGGAGGCGGTGGAACCCCCGGCGAAGGAGAGGGTAGATGTCCCAGTGGTGGAGTCTAGGCCGAGGATGAGCAGGCCCAGAAATAGACCGTTGGACGACGGAAATGAGTACGTCGCCCGTATGAAGGCTATTTCTGGTGACCTGAACGAAGTAGTGTTGGCGGACGGTGCTAACGTGGGATTGGCCAGAGCAGTGCTGAGCCATGCCGGTAGGTATGAGGCTCTGATGATGAAGCTGGTGGCGGAGAACGAGCGGTTGCGTGGGCGGTTGGACGTCTATGAGTCCGATAGGGTTGGTCGAGTGACGCTGGCTGGACCAGTGATGCCTCCCCCCGAAATTCGGTCGAGTAGTCGCCCCGCTGTCCCTGTGGTCGCGCCGGTTTCGATGCCGAAGCCAGTGGACACGTGGTCCGTCATTGTCAAAGGCAAGGGCGTTGCCACGGCAAAGGAGGTTGTGGAGAAGGTGGTGGACCAAGTTGGCCCCACCTTAGGTGTGCGTGTGCACGAGGTGCGCCCTACGCGCGATGGTGGTGCGGTTATTCGTACACCGTCCGTGGCGGAGCGCACGAAGATTGTGCAGAACACGAAGTTTGCGGAGGTGGGGTTAGAGGTGTCGGTTAACGACAAGCTCGGCCCGAGAGTGGTTGTCCAGAAGGTGCACTCGGAGATTTCTCCGGACACCTTTATGGAGGAGCTCTATGAGCTTAATTTGAAGGAGGAAATGTCGCCTGAGTCCTACAGGAAGTCTGTACGGATGGTCAGTGCTCCCTGGCGTCCTACGGATACGGGGCAGCAAAATGTAGTACTGGAGTGTACCACGAAGGTCGCGGAGAAACTGGAGGCCAGAGGCGTTTACGCTAAGTGGTTCCGGTTTCTGGTACGTATGCAGGATGCTGTCCCGGCGTGCCACAGGTGCCTGGGATTTGACCATCGAGTACGTGAATGCAGGATGAGGGAGGACGTGTGTCGTAGGTGCGGTCACGCGGGGCATTTGGCACATATGTGTCCAAATAATCTGCGGTGCCGTAACTGCGAGTTAAAGGGATGGCCGGCTGCACATCTTATGATGTCTCCGGCGTGTCCAGTATATGCTGGTTTGATGGCCAGGGCGAACTCACGGCATTAACATGGCTGTTACACCAATTATTCAATATAATTGTGGTCGCAGCTATGTTGCAATGTGTGAGTTCGGGCAGGCCATGAGGAGTAGAGGAGTGTCCCTGGCACTGCTCCAAGAGCCCTTTTATAAGGATACTCTTGGGGTGGTCCAGGGCCTGCCTGGAGGAATGCGGTGTTTCACCGACATCGGTGGAAATGCTGCGGTTGTAGTGGACGACATGGACTTGGACTGTACGTTAGTGGATGCTAGCCAGTGGGGTGTGTGTGTTTCTGTAGAAGGCAGTTTCGGACGGATGCTGCTGGCTAGCATCTACTGTCGTTTTAGTTGCCCATTGGACCCGTATATCGAGTATATGGATTCGGTGCTACTCCGCGCGAGTAGCTTCCCGCTAATCCTAGGCTTAGACGCAAACGCATGTTCTCGTATGTGGTTCAGTAAGATGAGTAGGCATGCGCCTGGTCATCAGAACCATATACGAGGAATCATGCTCAGCGAATGGTTGGCTGCAAGGAGGGTCGCGGTGATAAATGAACCTACCGATTTATATACTTTCGATGGTCCAATGGGTGCTAGTGACATTGACGTGACGATTGTGAACGAGACGGCTATGACGAACTTTGACTTTGACTGGACGGTACGTGATGACTGGGGTGTAAGTGACCATAATATTATTGATATTATGGTCACCCACCAACGACGGACGACGGAGAGTGTGCCAGTGCGGAAGTGGAGACTCCACAACGCAAACTGGCAGTTTTACGCTGAGATGCTCAGAGGAGCATCTTTTGAATGCCCAATTGTTGGGTTTAGGGCTCTGACGGTGGACGAAATGATACGGCTTATAGACCGTTGGATGTGCTCGGTGAACGACGCAGTGCTAGGGCCATGCCGTAAGGCTACGCCTGGCGGGGTCAAGTGGTGGACCCCTGAGCTGAATTCGATGCGGAGGAACGTCAGGCGCCTCAGGAAGCGTTTCCAGAGGGCAAGGCGTTCCAATGCTGAGGATTTAGCTCAGCGTAGAGCAGTTTATTTGGCGGCCCTTAGGGCGTATAAGTCGGCCATCGTCAGAGTCAAGGAGGAGGAGTGGAGGCAGTTCGTGCACGACCACAGGAATGACCCCTGGGGTAAAGTGTATCAAATCTGCCGAGGCAAGCGGAAGAGGACGGAGATCTCATCCCTGAAGGTCGGAGATGACACTTTGACGTCGTGGAAGGAGTGTACTGAGGCGCTGCTGGATGTGTTCTTTCCAGGGGTGGATCCTACTGATCGCCCTCCTCCAGATGGGGAGGTGGTTAGTGCTCCCCCCCTGGAGGAACACGAATTGGCGGCCAGTATACTCCGGGTCAAGTGTCGGAGATCTCCGGGCCTTGACGGCATGACTGGAGAGATGGTACGAGCGATGTGGAAGGCGATACCACAGTATCTTAGCACGTTATTTAGCAGGTGTGTCAGTGAAGGATACTTCCCGGAGTCATGGAGGAGTGCGCGTGTTGTGGTCCTACTTAAGTCCCCCGATAAGGTGCGGAGTAACCCCCGCTCTTATCGGGGCATCAGTTTGCTCCCCGTGTTGGGGAAAGTCCTGGAGAGAATAATGGTGAATCGGCTTAAGGAGGACACCAACTGGCAGCCTTCTGACTTCCAGTTCGGTTTCAGGGAAGGAAAAAGCGTGGAGGATGCGTGGCTTCACGTTCGTAGCTGTGTTGCTGACACATCTGCTAAATACGTGCTAGGCATATTTGTGGATTTCCGCGGCGCCTTTGACCACCTGTCATGGGGCAGTGTTTTGTGCAGGCTGCGAGAGATTGGCTGTAGAGAGCTGAGCCTTTGGGCCAGCTACTTTAGCAGCAGAAGAGTGTGTGTAGTTGGAGGTAGCGACACAGTCTGGCGTTCTGCCACCCGGGGATGTCCGCAGGGGTCCATCTGTGGTCCATTTATATGGAACCTCATGATGGACTCCCTGTTGGGGATTCTTTGCGGTGGATACAGGCTGTGTGCGTACGCGGATGATCTCCTTATCCTCATCGAAGGACAGTCTCGTGCTGATCTGGAGAGAAGGGGTGAGGAGGTCATGTGTGTAGTGAGTGAGTGGGGTAGGAGCGTTGGTGTGGATTTGGCTCTGGACAAGACCATGACAATGTTGCTTAAGGGCAAATTGTCTTTGTCTCGCCCCCCAGTGATTAGGTGTCGTGACGTCAGCGTTCGTTACGTGACTGAGGTGAAGTACCTCGGTGTTATGGTCGGTGAACGGCTGAACTTTTTGCAGCATATGCCTTACGTCAAGGGGAAGCTTACGGCGGTGGTCGGCATGGTGAGGCGCATCCTCAGGAGTGAGTGGGGCCTTAGCAGGAGTGCTGTCCGTACCATATACGGTGGTTTGTTCGTTGCTTGCGCGACGTATGGAGCACCGGTATGGTGCGGTACAGCCAGGTCTGTGGTCGGCAGGGAGAAACTTCTCTCTTGCCAGAGGATTGCGATGCTCGCGTGTATGCCGGTCTGCCGTACCGTCTCGACGGACGCTCTGCAGGTTTTGTTGGGCGTGCCTCCCCTTGACTTGGAGGTCGTGAGGCGTACTGTGCTGTACAAAGTTCGGAAGAGGTTGCCGTTGGAGGAAGGCGAGTGGCTGTCTGCTGCTGATGTAGCAGATGGTGACGTGGCACGGATTAAGTTGCTCCTTGCGGAGCATCTTACATCCGTGTGGCAGAGAAGATGGACTGACAGTGACAAAGGTAGGGTGACGTACGCTTTTATTCAGGACGTGACTTTTGTACGGGACAGACCAGACTTTGGCTTCGGCTTGAGTCTGGGATATTTACTGACGGGACATGGCTCTCTCAATGCTTTCTTGCATAAGAGATGCCTGACGGAGACTGCTGACTGTGACTGTGGGAATGGACCGGAGGACTGGCGACATGTACTGACGGACTGTCATTTCTATGACGACATTAGAGACTTGGACGCTATGGGGGTTACATATACTGGGACGGACTTGGACGTTAGTAGGACGTTGACAGATAGACGTACGATGGACAGAATTAGTGTGTTTGCTCGTGTTGCGTTTGGTAGAAGGAGGGAGCGGATGTGATGTGTGAATGGGTGAGTGTGTGTATGAATGTGTGTGTGTGTGTGTGTGGTAGATATGTGTGTGTGTTTGTAGTTAGTTTTGTTGTATGTTTGTATTTGTTAGTAGTTAGATTTGTTGTATGTTTGTGTTGTGGGGTCACCAGTCCCCGAACCGTTTGGGGTTCAACTGGTAGTAGTTTCGGCTACGAGGTCTGACCAGAGACCTAATTCTGGTACCACGGGAGTCAGGAGCCCATGGAACTTCGGTTCCATCCTGACTGTGGTGTGGCCCTTCGGGGAGACACGTGGTGGCTGTGGTTTGTACCCAAATCGCGGGGAGAGTTTCGGCTCGATGTGGAGTTGCATTGCAACCGGGTGCCGTGACCCATAGAACGGAAGGAGTTTTAGATAGGCTCCGCTCCTAACCAAGGGGGGGCACCATGTCCAAATACATGGTGCCTAAATTGGTACTCACATGCTTGCATGTGGGGGCGTTGGTAGACGCATTATATCCACCCAGTGTTTGGAGCACTGTGGGTTTAGGCCGTCAAGGCAGGTACCCGCATTCTACAAACGCAAATCTGTAGGTCCCAATCAGTGAGTGAAAACTGGAAAACGCACAGCTCAGTGATTGTGAGAAGTTCTCCTCAATTCCTTCATGGGATGTAATGGGAAACCATTTTTTTTTTGTAGCATGGACTAAATTTTGAAGACAAGTGCACCCTGAAAAATGTCGGCCCCAGAAACATATTGCAGGAAACATGTACATGGTTGCAAGCACTCTTTTCATGAATTGAATATCTGCTGCATTTTTAGCGGCTTTCAACAAAAAAGCTAGATTTGGGTCTTAAAAACATGTATTACAACCTATTAATCACATAATACACATAATATTGAATAGCAAACACAATGTGTTTGGGCATAAAAGTATAGTATTTTTGGCACAAGCTACAAACACGTTATATTTGCATTTAAACAACAAAAAACGACAGATTTTTCGGCGTGGGCATTATTGTTTTCTGTTTTACTCAAAGTAAAACTTTTTATAAAAAAAAACCATAATTCCCCCTCCGAACAGTTTACATTTGGGTTGAACAGAAAGATCGATCACTCCATCAGGCCTTCTCAATATCTACATCACGTACTTTCGACCGAGGACAGAACATAACTCTCATACTTGGTTCGGATCTCTTATAGTGGGTTTGGCAGTAAACGAGGACAAGACAAAATTAAAGGTTTTCGACAAGCAGAACATCCACCCGATTACATGAAAGGATGAACGTTGTTAACCGTTATAATTTCGAGGTAAAGGACGAATTTATTTAACTCGGATCTATGGTGAACAGAAGCAATAGCGTCAGCCTAGAAATCAAACGGAGTAGGTGTTATTTCGGTCTAAGCAAGCTCTTCAGAGATAAGACCTGACCTCGGGAAAAAAAGATCCATAAACATCAGACTCTCATACAACCTGCTTTACTTTATGGCGCAGATCACCAGCCCGGGGTTATACCACACGCCGATAAAACATCACTGGGAGTCGTCGAGAGAAAAATGCTCCGAAAAATGTATGGTCCTATACCACGGATGAACCACGAGGTGTATAATCTGTATTCCGACATAGACGTAGTTCTGCGCAAAAAAATGGCGTGTTTCAGCTAGCTAGCCCATGTCAGTTGAATGGTTCAGAATGAACCAGTGCGAAAGGTACGTACTCGAAGGACATCGAAATATAGGACGGCCAAGACTTCGTTGAAAAGACCAGGCAGAATTTGCCTGCGAGAGCTGGGTGTTACCAACTGGAGGAGAAAAGCTGAAGATCGAGCCAGTTGAAGAAACGTGTTATCCTTATTTTGTAAGGCTTTTTGTAAAGCTCTGAGTTATTTGAGGCCACCTCAATAAGTAAGAAAGTAGGTATTTGGGTTGGTGCCCCTAGGCCCACGTTGGAGCTTCTCGACCGTATACAAATGTGGTCAACGATGCTAATAGGTGGCAGCGGGGTAGCCAACTCTGTTATCTCTTTGGAACATTGTCGAAATGAAAGCTGTGTGTAGTTGCTCTATCGATATTTCCATGGGGAGTGTTCGTCTGAAATACATAACCTTATACCGGAGGTTAGAGAATTTAACCGTGCGACACGAAACGTACTCCATATTGAGGCTCCACCTGGTATCAAGTAGTTCGGTAAAATGTTTACCAACCTTCAGTGATGATTTGTTGTCCGCCAGTGTCATTCTGCAGATACGCAGCGACACTCAGCTCAGATAAAGTTTCGTACAGTTTCCCCATATCGGTCTATCGAAGGCAGACTCATAACCAACAAAGATATGGTATGTTGCAATTTTATTTTCGTGGGGATTTTCCATAATTTGACGAAATGTCAATACCTGGTCGGTTGCGTTCCATTCAGCTCTACAACAAGTGGCTTTAGCCTTTCGTTCATTACGCTTTAGACCACCTTGTATGCCATGGCCAATCGGGTCAGCTTTTTTAAATGTAGGCCAGGCTACGCTGAGATTCCAATCGACATTCGTCTAATCAAATTTTGAATATAAGCTGGTGCACTAGCACCTTGCCAGCTGATCGCCGTCTTGAACAGCTCAGCTGGTAGTCTATCAGCATGAAATTTATGTGCTGACCTCGTCTTGATTAAGAGATGACAATCGACGCCATCGTATTTTATTTTGTGTCGACGGTATAATAAATACACACAGCAGCGGCAGATTGGTCAGTGGTCATCAGCGGCCACACAAGAATAAGTGCTTCGCTGTAATTCTCATTCACATCAATACAGCCGGAGTACTTAATTGACCAGCGTCATCAGCCAGTCGCTTCCCAGCGCACAACTCGATAAGATTATACATCTGGGGCTATAATTTCGAAAGGAATCAAGAGTAAACTTTTCACTGAAATACATTTACTATAGCGGCTTAGGCTGACTATTCCACCATACCGGCTCAGAAGACTGTTCTCAGGCCGAACCTATAATTTGATGTTGCCATCTCTGATAAATGCATCTTCCGATAACCAACTTTCTCTGTTTCTGGGTTCACACGATTTTCCCATTACGTATCTTTACGTGAACATTTGCTGCAACCAAATAATGGTGCAAAAAATTAAATAATGATTTGAATTGGATATACATAGAAGAAAATGGACTCGGATCGACCAAATACTTAGGCGCCCAACATCAGATACATGTGTTTGCTGACATGCAGTTTGAATTTTATGACAGTTGGTTGAAATAAATTTTCCATGACCATTTTTGGAATTAACATCATTTAGAACAATCTTAATGCCCTGACCAGAGCAGATGTCGTATATTCCATCGGGCAATATACAAATTATCAAAATGTTTGAAATTACTAACCTTTTTTAATTTATTAGACTTCAACTAAACCTTGTCCACCGAGTGGCTACGAAGCGAAAGAATGCATGCTAACTTTTGACCAAGGTCTGTTATATTACTAACAACAATCATGAATAACAGGGTTGAATTCGACTAAAACAGGCATGTTCACACCCGAGTTAGCCAGCGCATATAAAAAACTGTTATGAATCAGTGAGTGTAAGAGTGGCAGGCAACTCCAATCAGAACCATAGATAAATAAAACACCATAGATGGTGAAGGATAAGTGGTGGATTTGAAAGTAACGGGAAATTTTCTAGATGGCGCCGGAGTGTTGGATATGGGCAAATTTACATGGAAACAAAAACTATTGAAAAAAATTATATAACCATGCTTTTTTGCCTTTTATATTGTCAACAAATATTCAAAGCGATATGCTTTTCAATTGTTTATACTCTATTGTCAAATTCAATCAACAGAATCTAAATAAAAATGATGTTTGAGTGATTTCTCGTCACATCCGAGTGAAAAATGGTCGTACGGAAACAGCATATGCCCTCTGATAAAAATGGTGAATAAGCAAATGAACCATCTATGGTATTTCTATCATCTTTGTCAGAACCACAATCCTGAAAATATAAAATTCAATAAAACCACAATGGCTAGAAATCAAACGCGTTCAAAATGCAAAATCAGACCAATGTATCAACAGCATTCAGTCCTTTCATAAAAATTGTCATCCGATTCCACAACCATTTCACAGCACAGACATTGTCTGAGCAAATGGAAATATAAAACTTTTGAATTGTAATTGCAAATTGGAAGAAGTTCCCTCAGTCCCTTCAAAGGAAATAATGGAAAACTAAATATTTTTTATTTTTATTGCGAACAACAGAAATACAAATTAAAATCTAAAGCGACTTGAAAAAATCCCAATACTATTTCCTCACCCTTGGCATACAGCAGATAGACTTCCCCGCTATGATGACATCAACATTTATTATAATATTTTCTAAATTCTTTATCCTACCGGATACTTAGTGTATATACTTCTGGTTATTATCGCCATTATTGCTCCAAATAATTCATCCTTATCACAACAATCGTAATGATCACACACAATAAAACATCAAAAAACAGTACTCGCTCCTTATATGTCCTCTTCTGTGTGCCAGGACAGGTCGTAAAACGTTTAGATGTTATAAAATTTGACATTTCAACACCCACAATTTCCTTAGTCCTAGTCGAAGATATTGCCACCCTTTTCCTCTCTCTCTCTCTCTCTCCACCTCTCATCTTTAACATATCGGGACGCTAACAATGACAGCTAGGAACAGCTACAATACCCAAATAACGACGACCTATGCAGTCATATTAATAACAATAATGTAGGAGGTGGAGAGTTTGATAGCTGAAGCTATAAATGGATAAGGGGCTGTCATTGGAGATAACATGAAACACAGGATGGGGATGACATCACTTAATGTCACGGGTTACGTTTCATCGCGAGGATGGAACGGAAATGTGTGTTTGGAGGTGTTAATTATTATTGTTTACACCTAGTGCTAGAAATGCTAACACCAGATAATAGAAACATTTATGAATAGACATGAAGTCAGTACCGAAGGTAATAATGAGACACCACCTCATATGACTGTGGGCTGGCTGATTGGCTGGATGCTAACGATGATGCGTGAATGATAACGACAGGAACAAGTGCATAAATTCTATATCGTAATCTAGGTAACAGCTGTAACGGATATGACTGCCGCAAGGAGTTAAGATTATTAGATAAGAAATAATTTCCGCCAGAAATTTGTTGTGGATTATGAAAAGGATATGTGTGTGTCAAAAGGGAAAAACGACTAGAATTTCCATACTTTTCAGGAGAGCATTTTTAAAGATTAAAGCCATTTTTGGAGGCCCCCAAAATGTTAAGAATACACAATTTTATTGTTAAATTTATGGACTATTTAGTTTAGGAGAAAGAGCTAAAATAAAACACGAGCGCTTTTCCAAACTACAAAAGTGGTATTTTAGAGAATTTATTGTCTCATAAGCTGTTTTTTCGAAGCAAACATTTAATGAAATGACTATTTATAAGAGCGTCATTATTTGATTACTTTGATTCACCTATGCAGGGTGTCTCAGTAAGAACGCACTTTTTGATATTATAATAAAAACACGTACTTTTTGAGATAGTTGTAATTTTTTTATTGGATTGTAAAGAAGACATGTTCCGATTAAGTATGGAATAAAGTATCAGTCAAATGGCCCCCACGTCTATGACGACAGGACATTACTCTCTTCATGAAATTTTCTATGACTTTTTCACAGACATGTGGCTGTATCTCACCGGTGACGCGTTGGATCTTGGACTTGAGTTCAGAAATTGTTTCTGGTTTATTTGCATAAACCCGAGATTTCATAAAACCCCAAAGAAAGAAATCGTACGGGGTTAAATCGCATGACCCTGGTGGCCAGTTGACATCAGAATTTCTTGAGATAATTTGTTCTGGAAATCGTTGCTGCAGTAAATCCATTGCTTCGAATGTGCGTTGTCGCAGACGGCGCCGTATTGCTGGAACCACATATCGCCCACATTCATGCCGTCCAGTTGAGGCCACAAGATCTGGGTTATCATGTTCATGTAACGAATGCCTTTCACTGCAGTGACATCTTCAAAATAGTCACGCCCATTCACGTCACCTGACCAAAATCCGAACCAGACAGTTGCCCGTTGTGAGTGCATTTGATTTTTATGGATTGCATGAGGATTTTCTAAACCCCAAATTCGAAAATTTTGTGTATTCACGAAGCCATTCAGATGGAAATGCGCTTCATCGAAGATGATTTTTTTTGAAAAACTGGCATTGACATCACTTTGCTCCATTACCCATTGAACGAGTTGCCGGTGCTTTCCATGGTCTGCTGGTTTGAGCTCCTGAATAAGCTGAATTTTGTACGCAAGATCGTGGAGGAATTTTGTCAAAATTCGCGGCGTAGTGTTTCGTGAAATTTGAAGTTGTTGAGAACGATGCCGAATTGACGTTTTCGGGTTTTCGGCGGGTTTACAACAGCAATGATTTCATGAGACCGACCGTTACGTTGACGCACAGAAGTCTTTCTATCCATAATCGACAAAGTTTCTTCAAATTTGTTGACCACACTTCGAATGGTTGACACATTAGATGCACTTTCTCGACTGAAAACTCTTCGAAGTTTACGAGCGGTCTCAGCATAACTTTTAAAATTTTTGTAATAAGTTTTCACAATTATAACGCGTTGTTCTTTCGTAAAGCTGTCCATTTTTAATAATCGGAATAAACATATGTGACACCTGCCAAATTTCAGAGTTGCCACTTGCACAAAAAAAACTTACACTAAATTTAAAAAGTGCAATCTTACTGAGACACCCTTTACATATGTATACATAAGTTGTATGCTTTTTATTATTAAATATATTTTTTTCGAAAAACAACTTATGTGGACTTAAGTTGTTTTTCCATACGAGATTTTACAAAATTATAAAACTTAGGTGAAGTTAGGTTGTTATTCCTTGTGAAGCTGTGACAGTAAATGGGATATGCCAAATGGCTCAAGACTAAAAGGAGTGCGCATACGGGCTTCCCTGTATTTATACTTATGGCCTTCCTTGTGGCCCACTTAGAGAGTCTCCTGACTAAGTCCTGGAGCACATCTTTGCATATGGAAGGCTACTTTTTCTGTACCGCATATGCTACGACAGTACAAACTGATCCCTTCAGCTCTAGCAAATCGCTATTCATTGATAAATGTCACAGAATTGGAGATAAGACTCCCCCATGGGGTGGCCCTCTATTAACATTTCGAGTTAAAATTGACTGAGCCAGGGACGGGGTTATTTGCCTTCGCGTAAGTAATCCATAGATGCAATTTATTTTTTTAGCGAGTATGGTCCTTCGCGGATATGACACAATCATGCTCTCCAATGCCGTCTAAAGGAAAGATGAGACACTAATTGATCTACAGTCTGATTTCCCCGCTTTTGGAATGAATACCACCATAGATTCTCTAAACCTAACAGGAGCCTACTACAACTTATAAAGAGGATCAGGCGCCAACATACTTATATTTAGTCCACTTAGTGCAGCGTCAGGGTCAGGTGATTTGTACGGTTTAAAACTTTCTATTTCCCAGCTAGTGTTTCATTTCTAACGATATCTTCTGCAACCTGCGAGGTCACGTGGCTGGGTCCGACCATATGTGTTCGAACCAGTTGCCTGGGAAGTTTGTATTAAGCAGGAGGTCTAACGAGTCAACACTTGATGACGTTCACAGCCTGTTTTGTTCTTTCAGATATCCCAGCGACCTGAAGTCGTCCAGACGAATTTGTGCAGTCCGGATGTCTCAGATGCGATCTTAATTCTGTCGCAGAGCGACTTACTCTTTCAAGATCTTAGATTTTTCCTATGTTCTTTAAGTTTTAATTTCTACATATTTTAGTCTCGCTCCGTCCTTGAGGACCTAGCCTTATTGAAAAGTTGTTGCAAGACTTTGCCAGGATATGCAGAGACTTGTTCTTCCACGGACGGTTATTTTTACCTCTGTAGGAACAATTTGCACATGCAGATTCAAGTGGTCTGTTGAGGGCTGGAGTGAGAGCATTAGAGGGATCATCAATTCCATAGTTCAGTTCCTGGTCCGGAGAGAGAGGGGAATGGTTTCCCTAATGGCATTCAAATCCTGTTTGCCTGAAGATGAACGTTCACTTGATACCTTCCTTCCATTGATTAAGTTTATGGAATTCTGTGATGCAAAGGTGTGATCAAGGGACTCTTCTCCATCTTTAGTAACAGAGGTGTGCTCATTACCATGGTCCTCCTCCATTCGTATTGGGCTGGTGAGCAGAAAATGCAGCTTGCGAACAACAATTCTGGACAACGTGCAGTAAAGACTGAACTTCAACAATGGATAATAGCAATCCACAATGGAATATGAGACGGATCAGACGGGAGTAGTCCAGACGGTTAATAAATTTGGACAAAAGCGAACGTAGGTGATTCATGGGTGTTCCAAATGGATGCTTCGCTTCGGGAGCACTTTTACATCGAATTGGACGAGCGGATATATAAATGAGGTCGACATCGAAAGAATGGATTAATTTCATTGTTACTGCCTGGCTTTTACGAGATTAAAAATACGAGATTAAAAATCGTCCGATAATACATAAGTTTGGAGCATATCTGAAGAACTGAATGGAAAAGGCTGATAACTTTCTACGCTACACGAAGTGACTGTGAGAAGATGAGATACCCGCGTTAGTACGAAGAGCACATTGCAACCGGCCAGATAGACAGTTATTTGACATATGGTTAGGTTAGATTAGGAACAAGTGGCTATCACTATTGACAAACTTAATCCAATGACATCATTCGCCGTCCCCATCGTTGAACCTCTAAAATTACCTGGTATGGTTATGGGTTATCAACCCATATGATACCTTATCCCAATATTCCAGGATGTGATTGAAGAAGAGACGCACATCACTTCAATTAGTACGAAAGTCTTAAGACCATTCATCTTAACTTCCTGAATGTCTGATAGATACAAAATGAAGCAAGATGCAGATACGTTTTCCTACTAATACTAAAGGTTGGGCAGTAGCATATGAGATGTTCGACCATGTCGTACTCCTCTTCATGTCCACAGCTTCTGTAGTAATCACGAGGTGAAATTCCAAGTCTAGATGCGTGTCTGCCTATTAAACAGTGTCCAGTGATCACAGCTACTAGCATAGTTATATCTTGTCTGGGAATGGATATTAAGTTTAGCGTACGATTCAGGTCATAACTTGGCCATAATTGTCTGGTTATCCTGCAATTTGTGCCACGAGACTATTTATCATTCGCATGTCTGAGAGGTTCGGTTTTAAAAATGAGCTTGCATGCAGAAAGAGGCATACCCACATGCTGCATGTCCAGTGGACCAGGTAAGATTGTCCCTAATCTTGCTCGCTCATCTGCTCTATAGTTCCCTGGAATGTTCCTGTGCCCCGGCATCCATCTAAGGTGAATATCGAACTGCTTGACATCACATTCAGAGATGCGCGGCAGTTGTGGACACTTCTTGAAGTTAGGAATACAGATTGCAAAGATTTATAGCAGCCTGACTGCCACAATAGCTGTTGATACCTCAGGCGGTAATGACGTTTCGTTCCAGCTAAAGGGCAACTTCTCCGAGTGCCATGACTTCTGCCTGAAGGACACTACAATGGTCTGGTAAGTTTAGTGCAAGAGCTGTATCTAGCTATTTAGAATAGACTCCAACCTGTACTTTGCCATCTAGTTTGGATACATCAGTTTAGAAGCCTAAATACCTTATATAGCCTGGTATGTGTTCCTTCCAGTCCTACCTGTCAGTGATGTAAGTCATTCTGTACTGTCTTCTTTTTGGGGCGCTTGCCCTCTACCATAGGATATTGCCAAATTTTCACCGTCCCTGGCATGGTGGCTGTTTCGAGCGGCTACGCTCTTACCAGATTAGGGTGGAAATAACTGAAAATAAAAAAGAAAACACAAGGGAACCCGAAGCAATATGAAAGAAGGACATCAAAATAAACACTATACTCACTATTGGCACACAAACACTTGAAATATATTTCGTTGGCCGATGTCACGTCAACGATACTCCCTCCCTCGAGGAACAGGGATAGTTCCCTCCATGATAGCGTTTAAATTTTTCGCTGGGCATCCAAATTATTCACCCCTAGTTACTTTTCCCCCTTTTACCACACTCCGCTGGTTTAGGCAATGAGCACCAGAGATTAAAGAACATTATATACAGTTCACTGTTCGTGAAGTTATCGGCATCCATTCAGAAGCCGAGTAAAGATGTTTGTCCCGATTTGTGTGTAGAAAAAATAGAAGTCACACAGATCAGTGATTATGAGAACATATTTCCAGTTCCTTGAAGCTTAATGATTTTAAAAAAAGTATTCTTTTGTTGATGAAACTGTACAGGTATCCTAGTTGACTGTATGGTAATCGGCTGTATGGTAATCGGCTGTATGGTAATCGGATCTGCCGTAAACGAAAACAACAACGCCAGCCTTGAGATCAACCAGAGAATTGTGCTTGCGAATAGATGATATTCCAAGCATCCAAGCACTTCAGAGATAAAGCTCTCTCTCGAGTAACAAATTTCAGCTATACCAAACAACCTGTCTTGCTTTATGGCGCAGAATCTCGAATCTTATCGAAGCATACGAAACATCCGTAGAAGTCTTCGAGAGAAAAAATACTCCGAAAAATGTAAGGCCCTAAAGTGCACAACGGAGAATATCAGCGACGCATGAACCATGAGCTGTAGGAGCTATATCCCGACATTGACATAGTTAACTCCATTGCGCTGGCTAGGCCATGTCACTAGAATGGATGAAGACCAGCACGAAGGGTTTTCGAAACCGAACTGGAAGGAAGACGAAAAATAGGAAGACCAAGACACCGCTGGAAAGACCAGGTTGACGAATCCCTGCGTACTCTTGGTAGTGCCAACTGGAGAGATAAGACAAAAGATCTAACTGGTGGGCGAAATATCTTATCTTCGGTTTGTAAAGTCCCTGACCCCCAGTTTGTGTTCGATCCAAGGTATATAAATTCGACCACCACTTTGAAATTATAACGGTTATCAGCGTTCACGCTTTGGTTGAAACACTTAATTTTGTCTTATCCTCATTTACTGTCAAAACCACATTTGGTGACTCCTTCTCAATTCTCGAAAACACCGCAGTAACCTCTCTAACTGTGCGTCCAATGATATCTATATCATCAGCATACGCGAGCAGCATGTGACTTTTGCTGCTGATGGTTTTATTCATGTTGACAGCAGCTTTTAACATAATGATCTCCATTGAGATGTTAAACAGTTCGCACGAGAGGGTATCGCTTGGCTGAGGCCTCGCTTATTTTCGAAAGCATCGGTAATAGCCTTGCCAACTTTCAGTACGGATTTGGTGTTCGTCAAGGTCATCCTGCAAAGCAAAGGCGTATGAGTTTTGCAGCAATACCAAGCTCACACATTGCTTCGTAGATTTTCTTCCGTATCGGGATATCGAAGGCCGTCTTCAGTGAGTGTACAATTAGAAAGCGCACAGCTCTCTGATTGTGAAAAGCTCTAGCCCCAGTCCTTTTAGGGGATGTAATGGGAACTATTTATTTGTTAGTGGTGTGAAACATAATTGCTGCTAATTCTTACGAAGGGCAAATGTGTGGGCCGCTTAAAATATTATTTTTTCAAAAAATTATATTAGTTTAAAGTAGTTGTCTTCATATTTCAGTTTTCTGCATTTATCCTGTTATCATAATTTGTATTTTTGCTAATTCACCCATACCTTATCCGTATCCTGTCTCTCTCTCTATTCTAGGTAAATAATCCATTTCCCAGCTGCAGTTTTCACATCCCTCCACAGTTCAAGGTGGCTTTCAATGTGTCAGTCAGTGTTCGTGGTAAGTAAATTATATAAACTGAAATGGTTTTAATGATGTCGCCACAGTTGGCAGGATATCGGGTGCTGATGTCCTTTCTACATTCTCTTCTGTATTGGTATCCGTAACCCAGTGAATTATGCAAACATTTTTTTTTGTTGGTCTCTCTTATTAGGAAATATTTGTAAATGTTAAGTGTGACAATGTTGGGGATGTCCTTAAAATTGCGGCGTGGGTGGTGAATAAGGTGGGCAAGGTGGTGGCTGGCTATATTGTAGCAAGCGTTTAGGTAATTTATAGGGTCGTAAAATAAAATACCACTAAATGATTGGGGATCATTCCAGTAAGACATTCTCTTGAAAAAAAAAATGGAAATCCCGCCGAGAGGCTGCGAATGAGAAACATGTTTCGTTTTAAATACACCTAAAGGTACTGTGGTCAGATGGAGGAGGGAAGCCAGTGGGAAACCACATAAAAAATGTTTTTAATGCCTCTAGACAACATAAAATATGGAAATCACTCATTTTCCTTGGGTTGATGCAGTTGCTGTTCTTTTCGTTGTTGTGGTTATTTCGAGTATCATTTCCTTGGCCTACCTTGAGGCAGCTCCACAACAATTTGCAGCTGTCTCGAAGAGAGCCACGTTTGGGTGCGTGCGCGTAAACTTTCCGGGGAAATATCTAAATTTATGGCGTTTTTTTTATACTTTGCCAAGAAATTTGCGTGTATATTTCATTTAACGATAATTTCGTCAGAGTCGTTTGGTGTTACGTTTTACGACAATTACTTGTCAGCTCACCCGCCCGAAATTCATGGAACAAAGTGCAGCTGCCAGAAGATTTGTTCGCATAAACGTGGGTAATTCTTGTTTTATTTCTAACCACAAAAAGTTGGTGATCTTATTGTTATTGTTGTCATCATCCATAAAAAAGTTGTTTAATATTTGAATGTTGGGGGGAGAATTCACTGAATTCACTCAAGTTTTTTTTTATTTGCCTTTATCAGGTTTTAGGATGGAGGCGTAAAATTGCGGACATGAAAAATCAATAACAGAGGATTACAGCAGATTTCACAAATATTTTCACATGTATGAATATAAAATACAGTCATAGAATATGCACAAATTCGAGGGAGGGGGTGTAAGAAATTCATATATATGAATTTGTTTTATTGCGTCAAAACAAGTTTACGTCACACGTGAAAAGAAAAGGAGTTTAGAGCTCGTCTGGCGCAAAAATATTACGGTTGGTACTAAGTCTAATGGGTGACGGCAAAAATCATTTGTTTCCTACAACTAAAAAACATTTATTGTAAACGTCGTTTCCTTTGTTGTCAACAAACATGCATTTCATTTCATTTTATTTCATTTATTCAAGTCGTAATAATTTACTTTTGAGCCAAATAAAGAAACCCGTTTGAATTGATTCTGTCTTATTTCCACAGAAACAAAAATCAAACAAGTCCCTAGATAAAGGGTTTACTCGTCTACGCGCTGCAGAAGCGATGGCTCAGTGGATTGACACGCGAACCTGCGCAGTGATGGTGCCTGGGCACTACGAGGTGGATCAATAAGTCCGTGACTTTTTGAATGAAACACAGGTATTTTTTTTCCAAAAAAAAAAATATTTTTCAACATTATTCTCCTTTTAGCTCAATACACTTAGTCCAACGTTTCTCCAATTTTTGTATCCCTTCAAAAAAATAGGATTTTTCGAGGTCCATAAAATAAATATTTGTTTGATCAATAATTTCATCGTTGGAGCTAAATCTCTTTCCACCGAGCCATTTCTTTAGGTTTGGAAATAGGAAATAGTCACTGGGGGCTAAATCCGGAGAATATGGCGGTACCAATTCGTAGCCCAATTCAAGAAATTTTGCCAAAATAACTTTTTTCTTGGCCATATGGGGTCGTTTTTTTTAAATCCTCGTAAAAATCAGTCCAAGAAGATGGCATAACATAATCGCCGTTTCTTGTTTTTCCCTTTTGAAGGTAATCGATGTGGATTATCCCGCGTGCGTTCCAAAAAACAGTTGCCATCACATTATACGCCGACAAACTTACCTTGGCCTTCTTCGGAGCCAGTTCACCCGGAGAAATCCATTGTTTAGATCCATGATCTATGTTTCATCCACAGTTACAAAACGAAGCAAAAACTTCTTCGAATTGCGGTTAAACAACTCCAAACAATCCTTTGAAGTTGTCACACGATTACGTTTATGGTCAATTGAGAGCAAACGCGGCACCCATCTTGCGGACAGCTTTCTTAAACCCAACTGCCCATTTAAAATCGAAACCACACAGCCATATGAAATGCCTATGGCATCAACAATTTCACGCATTGTTACTCTTCGATCGGCAAACACCATATCCTGGATATTTTCGAAATTTTCGGGTGTATTGACCTTAATTGGCTGTCCTGAACGTTCGGCGTCATTTGTACTTGTGCGACCACAACGAAAGTCAATAAACCACTTTTTTACCATTGAAATCGATGGTGCACAGTCCCCATAGTATTTATCAAGCTTTTCCTTGGTTTGATTGACGTTTTTTTTGGACGCAAAGATAGTGTTTAATGAGCACTCGAAATTCACTTTTTTCCATTTTTAAAAAAATTCACGAGGTTGTATGTTTTGAACAGCTGTTAAAGGCAAAGTAAATGACGGAACTTGCTCAAAATTTGACAGTAGTCTATTAATAGCTGCTACTTGAAGGTAGCAGTGTTGCCTTTCATATAACTAGAGGGAAATTCGAAAAGTCACGGAGTTATTGATCCGCCTCGTTAAATAAATTTGTATTTAATATGCAATAAAACACTTCTCCTAATGAGGCGACACCTCCATCCCAAAGAATTCAATGAACAATTTTTATAGATTAATACAAAAGATTTTTTCCCTGCTAGTTAGTTTGATCAGAGCTATTCAAGGCAAAAGTTTGTTGCAAACATTTTTCGTTGCCCAAAATTGTTTTTGTGCGTTTCGAGTAGCTATAACTCGTTTGCGGTAAACAAAATAACAGTTAACTGAAATTCAATTTTATTTTCAGTAAGTTGTAATTTCTTATAAGCTAACAGATCAATTTGGAGATTCTGGTTGTTTCTCATAAACGTCTTTTTATATGTTAGTGCAATGTAAATTTTTTTGAAAACGTTTTTCGGTTTTCGTAAACGATTTGAGTTATCACAAAAGAAATAATATATTTGCTTATAAAAAACTTTCGCTTGCCCCAATAGCATTCAGTTAACGGTTTTACAGGTTAATACAAAAGAGTTTCATACCACTAGTTATCTGGGTCAGAGCTATTGTTCAAGCCAAAAGTTTGTCGCAAACATTATTCGTTTCCTAAAATAGTTTCTGTGCGTTTAGAGATACTATAACTTATTTGCGGTAAACAAAATAATAGTTAACGGAAACTTAATTTTATTTTCAGAAAGTTTTAATTTCTTATAAGCTAACAGATCAATTTGGCGACATTGTTTGTTGCTCAAAAACGTTTTTGTTGAATTTATAGTTACCATGGAACTTTGTCTCGAAAACGTTTTTCGGCTCTCGTAAACGATTTGAGTTATTTATCACAAAAGAAATGATATATTTGCTTTAAAAAACGTTCGCTTGCTCCAGTAGCATTCAGTTAACGTTTTTACAGGTTAATACAAAAGAGTTTCATACCACTAGTTAGCTTGGTCAGAGCTATTTTTTGTCGCTAACATTTTTCGTTTCCCAAAATAGTTTTTATGCGTTTAGAGATACTATAACTTATTTGTGTTAAACAAAATAACAGTTAGTGGAAACTCAATTTTTCTATGTCTTCGATGACATTATTCTTAAAAATTTGTTATTTGTTACATAACTGATATAACTATATAACTATAAACTGATACATATTTGGAAACGTTTTTCGTTCCTCGTAAACGTTTTTTAAGTTTCTGGTAACCATATACCTTTTGTTGTAAACGTTTTCACTTTTTGTAAACGATTTGAGTTATTTATCACAAAGGAAATGATGCATTTGCTTTAAAAAGCGTTGGTTTGCGGTGAACGATAGAGCAGTAAGTGGAAACTAACGATAGAAAGAGGACAGAAACCCCCACGACGACAACTGTAATTAGTTATAATGTAAACAATATGGTTACTGGCCTAGATCGTTAAGGCGCTGATGAGAAGAGTCACAAACTTTGAAACGATCGTCTACCAACGTGAGTTCAAATCCATTTTTACATTTACATTTATATTAATGTTTACATTTTTTCTAATTTCGGAAAAAATCCTGATCTGTGTAGATCGTTAGAAATAGAAAAATGTTCTTTTAAGAAATTTTTCGTTGTCTTTGATCCCACTCCGTTTTAGAACTAGCCCACTCGCCTCAAGGAGTGGCTAGTTTCGGACTCACCGATTTTAAAGCTCTGGGTGCGTTCAAAATTTCGATGGTGAATGAATGCCTTAGAATATGTATTGCAGTTTAGGTTGAATGGAAAACTTCCAACATACAAATGCGGAACAGATAAGAGGTGTTGGACAGAAGTATTTATGTGCTGGTATTTTATTATAACGTTCTAGTACGCGCTGAAAGAAACGGCCCCACCAACATATTGCTGGAACCAAGCATATGTTTGGAAGCATTGTTTGTCATGATCTGCTGCTTTTTTGATTCGTAGTTGCCTGTAATGTTTCTCTGTTTCGGACTTACTGTTTTAAACTAGATATAATTTAGGAAACCCAAGTAGAACTAATTACTCGATAGTGTGGCTATTACCAAAAGAGTTAGATGGCCGTAACCAACATCAAATGAAATGTGACCAGTGTGGGATAAGAACTGGCGTCACAAGTCACACATACTTACCATTACATTAACTTTTCCCGCTACTACTTCCACAGAACTAATTGTTTGAAAAAAGGTTGTAGCAACCGTACATTCAGCTATTGCCACCAAATTGCAGTTGCCACAAACGAATTGAGATTTTCACGACTGAATTCGGTCCCCACAACTGAAATTCGGTTGAATCAACTTCTATGAGTTTGTGGCAATATCTAATGCAGTTGTGACACCTTCTGATTCGGTTGTGATATCATGTAATATGTTTGTGACAACTGCTAAATTCGGTTACGACTAATTTGTGGGTATATTTTCATACAATGTATCAGATTAATTAGTCGTGCAGAACCACGTAGGGCTTTTGTAAAAAGTTTATCTTATTCTTTCTCAATACTAGAAGTAGATTTAGACTGGAGCAACAGGAGCGGCCGTCCGTGGTGCAATGGTAGTGTGCGCAGCTCTTGTACATTTGATCCTGGGTTCGAAACCTGCTCTGACCACCTTCAAAAAAAAAAACTTTTCGTTCGGCGGCGGTTACCTCGCATAGTGACGGCGACACTATCGAGTATATAGCCATGAAACAGCTTCTCAAAATACCGTTCGGAATTGGTGTAAAACTGTAGGTCCCAATCAGCGAGTGAAAATTGAAAAGCGCACAGCGCAGTGATTGTGAGAAGTTCTCCCCGGTCCCTTCATGGGATGTAATGGGAAACCATGTACGTATGTATGTAACAGGAGCGCTATACCATGCATTTATATACCCGCTGAAATTCGATAATTTCATTGTTGTTTGGATGCAAATATATCGTGTTTGTAGCTTGTTTCGAATATATTTGTGTCCAAACACATTGTGTTTGCTATTCAATATTATATGTTGGAGATACAATGATTTATAGGTTATAATACATGTTTTGTTGACGCAAATGTGGCTTTGTTTATTGAAAACAGCTGTAAACAAACACGTGATAGACAATAGCGAGACAATAGCAATTCATGAAAACAATGCTTCCAAACATATACATGGTTCCGTCTTATTCAACGTGTATTTATAAATGCACTAAAAACTAGAAAATAATTTTTCTCTTAGCCTCAATAAGTATATTCTTCTTCATGATGGGGTTGTACAATGATCCGCCTACTTAGCACTTCAACAACAATGGTCTAGATACTTTCAATAAAGAGCGTAATTAAAATGAATTAGTTAATTAATTTTCTAGGGGTCTCTCAAATAAAACGCTTGCATTTAAATTAAAAATGGTGACATTTAATTTTGACACTTAATTTGACATTTAATTTTGTCACCATTTTTAATTTAAATGCAAGCGTTTTATTAACTTAATTAACTTAAGCGTTAATTAACTAATTCATTTGAATTACGTTCTTTATTGAAAGTATCTAGACCATTGTTGTTGAAGTGCTAAGTAGGCGGACCATTGTACTACCCCATCATGAAGAAGAATATACTTATTGAGGCTAAGAGAAAAATTATTTTCTAGTTTTTATTGCATTTATAAATAAAACACTGTAACTTAATTTTTTTTAATTATTTTTTTATTTGTTATTTTTTAGTAAATAAATTTTTGTGTTTTAATTTTTTTTCATATTCATGTATTGCCATCCAAATCTGACAAGTATGCGAAATTTTAGTTCGATTGGTCAACTGGAACTGTGTCAAAAATGAGTTACTAGATTTGAACAATACAGACAGACAACAAAGCAAGTTAAATAAAACACTGTAAAAAACGTTAGCAGTAAACGAGTTGTGAGAAATACAAGCTCAATTAATTGTGTGTGATCCATAGACTAATTACTATACTAGACTCAACATTTCTCTCAGCAAATTTATGACATTTGGCCTGGTGTAATATGAGCGTTGGATGTCGAAAAGAATTGCTTTACTAATACCAGATAGAGGCAATGGTTCAAAACAACCAACAAAATAACAACAACGGCATTTCGTATTGTGTGTTAACATACAACACAAACGTATATTAACAATAACAGTCAATAAAAAAGTGTAAAACACTCTTAAATTTCAGAGCTTTGCACCAAAACAACATGAAAAATTAAAGCCAGAAGTTATTGTAATTCCACCAGGTGTATGTCACTTTTCGTCAAACATCTATGTATCATACGGACCGCATCACGAAGAGTGTGAAAGGAAACGTCAGATGAGTCAAATATTCTCTTTAGTAGGATTTACTCTATGGTGTGATCACTTGTAAGTGTATGCGTTTGTGTGTATGCCGAACGTTTGGATAAAGAGAGTGTATACAGTCGACAGAATGAGAGAATAAGATAAATTTACGTTCTTCGTAATCTGTGCTCTCATTAGAAAAATGGCTAATTTCAGTTACCGCAAACGTTTTTTTAAATTTGTGGTAAATGCAATATTGTACGCGTGTAATGCAAACGAAAATACGTTTGATGCCAATGAGAACTCGTTTGCAACAACTTGATACACATTTGCGGTATACGAGTTTATTTGGGAGAACTAAATGCACGGTTGCGATTAATAAATTAATACAAACCAATCAAAGTTTAGTTGCGGCAACCGAGCAATAAATGTTTTTTTCTTTGCGTGTAGCCGCTTTGTATAGTGCTAGACACAAACTCGTGATTTCATATATAACTGTCACTGATGTTTCAATCTTAGTTTTCAAAGTCGAGAATAACAATAGTTGTCGGCTTGAGTAGTTTGTCGGGTAATATAAATTGTTCTGAAATAAGTGAACTTGTTAGTTTATATGATCGATCCACCAAGGAATTTGCGAAGTAATCGTATTTTTGAGGAGACTGTGCATAGAACAAATTATGCGCTAAATGAACCTATTACAAGATGCTTAAAACTTTGTAATGGCGTTTCTCCTAGCCTACATTTTAACTTATCTAAAGATAATTTTAAATTAAAATTGTTTGAATTGTACAATTTACTTAAGATTTAATGAATATAGTCTGTAAGAATTTAATTCTGTAGATGAAATGAAATAAATAAATAAATAAACGCCGACAAGGCTATTATTAAAGAAAGTGACTGCATTTTCATGACGCATGACAGTTTTTAGACAAAGAAGCAATGATGCTACTAGAAATAAATCTTTATGAGTTTTGCTTCAAACTCTTAAATACTTCGTATTCTTCGGATTTCTCATACATTGAAATTCAAGCTTCAAAATTGTATGAAAAATGTTTGACATTTGTACATTTGACATTTGTACATTTGACATTTGTGAATGTACAAGTTTTACAAGGCATTTATAAGTTTGAATAAAAACCTACATTGATGTACGAATCACTACTAATTATTAGACGCCGTTGGAAGCGTTTAAAAAAAATTGAAAAAATATATTTTTCTAAAAATTTCCCAGGATTCCACTCCTGTTGCAATATTATCGACACCTATTGTTAAACATAAAATATTATTGTACCTGGACCTTATTTAACTACCCTCGTAGAGTTGAGAGCTCAGGACTAAAGTTTATTATTGCATCGTAAAAGTTGCATAAATCATCATTTGTATCGTAGTGGATGTTTTAGATGATGGATATTATGAAGATTAAGTGAAAAATAGGGCAAGGCGGGAACGCGTGTTACTTAAAAGTGAATAAAAAAATAGGGAGACACAGTACGTGACAGGCAATTTCCGAATGCAGTGGACTCGCGATAATGTGCAAGTTGTTCACTTACTTTAACGAATTTGTTTGCTATTTTCATCAGGAAATTGCGTTACTGTAGAACAGATAAAATCCTTCATTAGGAAAAAGAAATCATCACTATGACAAATTATTTCATCTAACGCAAGCGAACGCAAAAAACTCATCGCCACAACGTTGGTATTTATTGCAACAAAGAAAAGATTCGTACGGCGATTTTTTTGTCGCTGTAATGAATATTTATGCTGAAAAATCTGTCTTTTTTTGTTATTTGGATGCAAATATAAAGTGTGTTTGGAGCTTGTCGCAAATATAATATACTTGTGTGCAAACACATTGTGTTTACTATTTGTTATTACATATTTGGGACACAATGATTAATATGTTATAATATATGTGTTTGAGACCCAAATATATCTGTGTTTGTTATACAAATACAGCTGTGTTTGTTGCACTGTTTATGCTCTCTCGAGAGCAAAATAATAAAAAAATATATACATATGTGAATATCTTGTAAGTGTGTTTCGGTATTTCGTAAATATTCCTGAATGTGCGTGCAAATTGCAGATGAAGTCAGTGTTTCTTATTTTGGCTGATGTATTGCATGTTAGTTTCATGTATTCAGCCGTCAGTGGTTCATAATAATCAAAGGTTCGGACGGTTAAATGATTTGTGATATTGCTTTGGTGTTTGTTTTTGTGTTTCGTATATATATGTATGTGTGCTACCAAAATGAGAAACAATTTTGAGGAAAGAAACTGGAAAGGGCAACAACGTGAAGTCTGTTCGAGCCTTTTCTGAGAAAATCGGAACGGCGGACCATTTGTGAAATAAGTATAATAAAAAAAAACACTAGTAATTAATCCACGTTTGCCTTGCATGAACTAGATTTGTATACAAAAATATGTTGTTTGTGTACCAACGCATACTGATAACCAATGCAGTGCTGAAACCTTCTGATAACAAAAACGTGAGAGACAATAAAGAAAGGAGAAGGAAAGGAACAGCAGATTATCATTTCACGAAATACAAACAAATAATGCAATGCAATAAAAATGGCCGATTTAAATCTTTTAATTTGTTGTATTAATTATTTATAAATGCAGATTTATATTGATAAATTAATTATAATACATAATACATACATATACTGAAATCAGAGCATAATTCGTTTCTAAATATTATTATGTTTGAGAGGTAATACGCATATGCTTCCACGTAAGTATATGGAGGTTTGGGGAAAACACGCGAATGCTTCCACGTAAATATATGCATGTTTGGGATGAAGATCGCATATGTTTCCACGTAAAAACATACATTTTTGCCATGATACTTACTGTTTACATTTGCATGAGTGAATTTGAGAGTTGCAAACATATGAATGTTTGAATTGTGTTGCAAATATATACGTTGTTCCTGCAGAATATGGTTGGGAGAATATGTTAGAGTGGCTGTTATTTTTCAGCGTGTATGCGTTAGCTCACATTTGATGCAACTTGGGTTTAGTCAGTGTACAAATACACAACCAAATTTAAACCAAAATTTTGTTTAAAATATTTTTTTTAAAAACGACAGACAAGAGAAATCTTCGCAGCGATGATTAGATAACATATATTTTTGTTTTGTTGGAAATTCGGTTTGGCAAATCTTTAATTTGTCAAAATAAAGAAAGGTAAAAAAAATGTTAAATGTTTCTTTCGATATACATAAGTCGTTTAAAGCCAAAATGCTGCAAAGCAGATTTTGTCAGATTTGACTCAAGACAATATTTATGCTATCCCTAACCAACATAATAGTTCGTAGACAGACATAGTTCTACAGACAGACGACTGACAACACAGCGACATAATAGTGTGAATGCAGTAACAAAGTTTAAATGAATACAAATTTCTTGAACGCCAATTTCCAAATATTTTACTTTTTTGACTTACAGGTCCGTATAAAGAAATTGTTGGTCAAATTAATGGGTGTTCACACTGTATGTAGCTCACTGTATATTGTTTTGGTGCTTTTAAAATTGATCTAATATTTCTGTGTCACTATCGAAAAACGACGTATGTGCAATTTTATTGGTGACAAATTATGAGATGTTTCGAAAATCTCTGCACGCTGAACAACGGTCGCAGCAACATATTGCAGGAACCATGTATATGTTTGCAATGGTTGTTTTCATGAATTGAAGATCTGCTGATTTTTTCTATATTTGTTGTGTGTCATGTTTTTGTTTTCATCAGTTTTCAACAAACAACGCCGCATTTGGGTCACAAAACATATATTAAAACCTATTCATCATTGTCTTTCCAACATATAATATTTACTAGCAAACGCAATGTGTTTGGACACAAGTATACTATATTTGCAACAAGCTACAAACACGTTATACTTGCATCCGGACCACAAAAAAAGACAGAGTTTTCATCGTGTGGGATATATCTTCCGGAAATATCGGCTGAAATAATCACAAAATTTGTCGAAATGTACTTTTGATTAAGGAGATCATCGTGCTCCTGCGAGTTCTTAAGTCGGTTTTCTGTTTTAATGAATTTCTGTAATGAATTTGCTACCAAAAACGCTACCTGTAACTGATCCTTCCATTTGGTGAAAGTGGTCGATTAGGATAAAGAAACAAGGGTTTGGGTTGTGGGCCACAATCACGCATTGGACTCTAAAGAGAGTTTAGACGTAAGTTTTGCGACAGTCCTCCGACCAAATGTACTATGAACTTACTTACTTAGAGGGCCACAGACAATCCAGGAAAGTTAGGTACCTTACAAAAAGAATTTAACATATTTTTCCATCCGGCTCGATCTTTTGCTTTTTCTTCCAGTTCGTAATACCAAAATCTGGCAGGAATTCTTTAATTTGGTCTTTCTAGCAAAGGCTTCACCGTCCAATTGTTTGATGTCCTTCCAATACGTCTTCGAATATCTTTCGCGGCAATGTACTCGCTATAATTTGATTCGCTCAGAATACAGTCCATTCAGCTCGACGTTTATACGCCGTTGATACTTGAAACTTATTCTTCTGACTACCG
The DNA here is from genome assembly GCA_963931995.1 of Phaonia tiefii. Classification (NCBI taxonomy): domain Eukaryota; kingdom Metazoa; phylum Arthropoda; class Insecta; order Diptera; family Muscidae; genus Phaonia; species Phaonia tiefii. The sequence goes on from OZ008367.1 coordinate 18,997,693, forward strand.
GAAAGTTATATCGATCAAAAACAAGTTATACGTGTTCCTTCGTTTCGCTGGGTCAGGTCTAGGAATCGAGATATATTTGTTAGAAATAAGTAAGTATCATATAGGGAAATTTGTCACGTTTGGGGCTCGTTTGTTTGACATAACTCGAGAACTACTAGTCCGATTTTGTTGCAACAAATTTAGAAAAATTAAGAATTACAATTCCTTTAATCTATTGGTATGTTGTTTCACTACATAATCAATAGTTTAGCAGTTAGAAATAAATTTATGAAGAAAAAATAATTATTTGTCTAAAAAATTAAAATCTTTTATTTTTAATAATCATGAAAAATCCAAAACGGGAAAATGAGTCAAGTCTTATTACTTCTGCGACCACCAACAAATTTCAGCCACCACCGGGTCCATCCTTTTGCCTTTAAATGGCGTTTCCATGGTCATGGCCACTTGATGGAGGCGCTCGCCATGTTCCCCCGACTCTGAGGCCTGCTGCTTGCTGAGGTATTCAAGATGGTGATGCAAGAAGTGAATTTTGAGAGACATGTTCACTCCAATTTTCTGGAAGTATTGCAACATCTTGGTCTCAAGGGCGGGGTAATTGTGTGATCGCTTACGTCCCAAAAAATATCGTATGACTTTCTTCACTGTCTTCCACGCAAAGTACTCATTAACAACTAAAGTGTCCTTATATTCTTTTGATTTCATGAGCTTTCATATATCGGGCCCATTCAGAACACCTTCCTTCAACGTTGCTTCGCTGATTCGTGGGAAAATATTTTTCAAACAATTGTAACGTGACTAAAACTTTTCGCCCGTACGTTGAGTACAATTGAGTATAACCACGAATACGATAATATAATGGACTAGTATGTACGACACCCCCGAATAGTACATTTATACGAATACTTACCAACCGTGTCCACAAACATTTGCCATCTCTATTGAAAGATAGGCGATGGCATACCGGTTTGCACTAGAATATGAGTACCGATGTGCATCACTTTCTTACTCATCTTCTAATTCTCAATGAGATTATAGTAGTCATTGGATAAATAGTCAAGTCTGGTTAGAGGTAGGGGTCGGCTATCACTCCAAGACGAAGTTCATTGCCAAGTCGAGGACATTAGACCCGATCCTAATAGTTCTTTTCAGAACTATACAAAGGCTTTACTCTTCCTGAGTACTGCACCTTTGTTATTACCACGGCTTTATCCCTCGTGGGTACTGCACCCTGGTTATTACCTCGGCTTCACTCTTCGCGAGTACTGCACCCCGGTTATTACATCGGCTTTACTCTTCGTGAGTATTGCACCCTGGTTATTACCACGGCTTTACCCCTCGTGGATACTGCACCCTGGTTATTACGAAGACGTTGATCCTCGTGGGCACTGCATCTTTGTTGTTACGAAGGCTTTACTCTTCGTGAGTACTGCACCTTTGTTTCCACTATTATTTTTACTCTACTAACCCGACTTCATTACCTATGTCATTAATCTCTATTACAGCGGAGTTAGCCGGTCACCGATATCGAAGCGGACCGACTTAATAATCCCGAACGCTGTACCCGTAGCCGAACCCTAACAGCGGCCTCTCATTCAACGGCCCGAGTAAATAACCCGAATCCACCGATTAGACCTCACCCCGTAATTACCCGACATCTACCATCACCGTACCTGTAACCCGAATCTATCCATCAAAAGGATCTTTAAATGGTTTTCGTTAAAATTTAATATATGAACTCTGTGAATCAAACAAAATAAAACGACGATCTTATTATTGCCCTAGTCTGGGAGAAATTCACTGTTTAATTTCGTAAGGTTTTGTGGGTCCTTACGACTACCCTGGAGACGACTGAGGCTACCTCAGCCGAAGATAAAACCACGTTACACAATCGAGAATTTTCGGTTGATTCACAATGGCCTTGATGAAATTTTTGGCGATTCCCAGTTTGACATTGAGAGGGGGCATGAGGACGTTCCCCATTGACACGAGTGGATTATTTATACAGTTGAGTTCTTTCGCCGTTGAATCTCGAGCAAGCCAGTCATGCTTTTGGTATTGGTTTACTTTAAATCGGGTATCCCACAGACACAAGAGACACATATGTTTCGTATAGCCTCCTTGGAGAACTCTTTGCATTGCCGCGACTTTCAGATCCACCATATGTGATGAGTATAAATATGTATAAATACAAATGGTTTTCAATTGTGCAATAAAATTTTTTTCAAAAAAAACACATAACCCTTTCCTTTGTACTCATTTACTGATCATTTACTCATTTTGCAGATTCCTTCCAGAAAAAATTGAAATTGAAAATTTTGGAAATTGTATTGAATACTCCTTCCTACTCCTTCAGTAAACTGTACAGCGTACACAGTATCCAATATCTAAAAAGCATTAACAAATAGTTACATTAGGTGTCATTGGACACCCTGTTGGAACGAAGTTCCTTTCGCTATATATTATGTACTAGTTAGTTCCAACACGTCCAAGGCGCCCGTTGAAAAATACAATAATTTAAATGGATCTTTAAGAAAAGATCCTTTTTGTAAAATGATAAACGTTTTATTAAAAAAAATTGTTTTATACAATATATATATTTTTTTTAAAAGTACATTTTAGGTCCTTTTTGTAAGAATATATATTATATTTTCCCGAAAAGGTAATTTTTGAAATCTAATGTTTTTTTTAAGAAACGGTACTATTTCTAAGAAGTAATTTAAATAAATAATAAATAATAAAAACCATTAGAGTATGATTTTTTGTACAAAGTACTTTTTTAAGAACAGGTACTTTTTAAAGAAGTGGTACTCTTTTTAGGAAAAGATTATTTTTTATTTTATGAAAATGTACTTATTTTCAGAAAGGCTACTAATTATCTCAAGAAAAGAAAAGGTATTATTTTATTTTTAAGAAAAACTATTTTTGTAAGAAAAGGTATTATTTAAAGAGGAGGTATTTTTTTTTGAAGAAAAGGTTTTGTTTTAAAAAAATGTGATTTTTTTAGAATTGGACCTTTTTTCAATAATAGGTACATTTTTAAGAGTACACTGAAAGAAAAATGCTTCGTCGCATGGATGAAACATTTTCGTTAATTTTTTTACGCTGTTATAGCGAAAAGTGTCGTATATCCAACAATTTGGTAGTCGCTGCAACAAAAAATTTCATACTTGACTTCTTTGACAATTTTTCATTTCGTTGCTGCAACGACTTACTTGTTGTTCCTGCAACAATTTTATTTAATTTGAATTTTGTAGAAAAATGGGTTGAAAACTAAAAACGTAAAGGCATGAGTTTTAACCTACTGATATTTTGTTTATCTCTTACTTTTTACAGTTTATACTAGCTGACCCGGCAGACGTTGTCCTGCATAATATTTCAAGCGATTTGTATGGGAGGTACCAAGGCCCTTTGTCCAATTGGACCGAATAGTAAATCTAAACCACCCAGGGCGCCACCCAAACGCATACAAAAAAATTTATTCAAATCGGAAGTTTAGGAGGAGTTCATTTATTTATTTTTTTATTTATTTTGGAGTTTGGTCAACATTTTTGGTTGACGAAACAATTTCGTTATTGTAACGAAACTAATTTGTATGATGGTATAGAGAGAGAGAGACAGCCGAAAAAATGAGCGAGCGTGAATAAGAGGCCAGCAAAGAATGTGGTGAGTTTGAGTGGTGGGTCACGTACACATCTAGCATCAGTTCTATTGCAACAATCGAAAGTGGTAGACATATTTCTCCGCCGGAATAATTTAAATAAATTTGTTAAAACAGACTAATTAGTTATACTTAGTAATAATCTTTTATTGTGAAAACTAAATTGTGTGAATTTATGTGTTTGCTGTGATCGTTTGTGTAACTTGCGAATCTGTAAATCAAATAGATTAATAAACAGAATGCAAGGGGCAACACGACAGCAAAGAAAGTGACGCATCGATAGCAGAAAAACTACCCCGATATAACGGGATTTTCAACAGAGACGCTACAAAAGTAAATCGATAGGGACAGCAAACGACGCCATATTTTTTCCCGCTCTTTTGACATTTCTCATCAGTAAGGTTTGCCATTTCATCATGGAAAGATATACGAGCCAACAATGAGTCGATATTATTAAAATTTACTACCGAAACTTTTAGTCAGTGGCCTCAACTTTAAGAGCGCTACGTCCAATTTATGGTCGTCATAATCGTCCTATACCAGATCAACAATTGAGCGTCTAGTGGAAAAATTGAATCCACAGGCACAGTACAAAATGTTCCCGTGCCAGTGAGACAAAGAAGTGCCCGTAGTGTCGAGAATATTGCTGCCGCTGAGGTTTCAGTTCAAGAAAGCCCAAATGTGTCTCTCACACGTCGTTCTCAGGCGTTGGGCATCTCTGTGACGTCGTTGTGGCGAATTTTGCGAAAAGATCTTTGCCTACATCCTTACAAGATCAAACTGACGCAAGAACTGAAGCCGCTTGACCACCATAAGCGTCGTATGTTCGTGAATTGGGCTGAGCAACAGCTTGAAAATGATTCGGATTTTCATCGGAAAATCATCTTCAGCGATGAGGCGCATTTCTGGCTGAATGGCTTCGTCAATTAGCAAAATATGCGTTATTGGTCAGACAGCAATCCACACGTAATCCATGAGTCATCATTGCATCCCGAAAAAATTACGGCTTGGTGCGGTTTATGGGCCGGCGGCGTCATTGGGCGGTACTTCTTCCGTGATGATCAAGACCGGTACATTACTGTGAATGCGTATCGCTACCATGCAATGATAACCGAATATTTTTGGTCCCAATTGGATAATATGGACTTGGAGGGCATGTGGTTCCAACAGTACGGCGCCACAAGCCAAACAATGAATGCCACAATCAATTTATTGGAAACCAAGTTTGGTGAAGGTGTTATCTCACGAAATGACCCAGTCGATTGGCCGCCTCGGCCGTGCGATTTGACGCCGTTAGATTATTTCCTGTGGGGCTACGTCAAGTCTATGGTCTATGGTCTAAGCCAGCGACGATTGATGAACTTCGTACGAATATCGAACATGAAATTGCAGCAGTATCGGCCGATTGCTTGAAAACCATCAAAAATTGGGTTCAGAGTCTGGACTTCTGCAAGCGTGCCCGTGGTGGCCATGCAAAAGAAATCGAGTTCCATACATAATGGCATCGAACGTACTTTCATAGGAATAAAGAATTTCATTGGTATCTATAACCGGTTTTGTTTTATTTAAAAAACTTTTGTACTTGTGTGTGTGTGTGTGTGTGTGTGTGTGTGTGTATGTGTGTGTGTGTATGCGCGTGACGGTACAACTCGCAATAAAATGTTCGTTTTTTGTGTGTTAATCATAATTCGGTCGCGCCTGTTTCCTTGTGCTGGTATTTGGATTCAAAAAAAAAATCGAAAGCCATACATACATTTGTGAGAGCAGTCGAAGTCAATGAAAACGAAGAAGTCAAAGAAACAAAGTGTTTGAAGTACGACGAACATAAAAAATAACAATTCAGCGTACAGTCAAATGAATCCAATCGAAATTATAACAAATTTGGTTAAAACAAATAAAAGAGGAGTTGAAGAAAAGGCTTACAGAGCGATCACTGGCTTAATGATGGGGAGATTTGGCGCTACAATGGGATATCAAAACCCTCAACACAACAACAATTGCATGATTTAACAAAACAATGAACTGGTTCTATGTTAATGGAGTAGAGCACAGGGGAGTAGAGCTTATGTTAAATATAAATCTTAACAATAATTTTTCGTATATGTTATGGACAGACATATGATGGCCACAATAACACTCAATCCCTTGACTACCACAATCTTCTCCAGACGAGTGTTTCAACATGGTATGAATCTATTTAGCAAATAGATTTTCGCAAACAAAAATTCAAAAAATTTTATTTCAAACACCTGCAATGTAATACTAACAGTATATTTATGTACAATTGTCAATAAATTATTTCAAACACACGTGAAAACATTCATTGCAGCAATGAAACGAAATCATTGTAGTAATGAAACATATTCATTACAACAATGTCTTAAATCCGTTGAACTAATGAAACAAATTCATAGCAGCAATGAACAAATTCATTGCAGCAATGAAGCAACTTCCTTGCAGAACGATACCTATTCATGCCAACAATGAAACAAATTAATTGCAGCAACGAAACAAATTCGTTGCAATAATAAAGCAAATTCATTGCAGCAACAACCATAATTTCACAACAGTAACGAACAATTTTGATGAACATATTTGAACATAGTTGATGAACATATTTTCATAGCGGGAATGAAACGTTACGTTAGCTCACTTTCGATGACAAAAGTTGTTGGGGTGATGAATATTTTCATCCGTGTGACGATGCTTTTCCGTTCAGTGTAGGTACTTATCTCAAGAAACGTTATTTTGTTTCATAAAAAATTTGCTCTTTAAATAAAAGATAGTTTTTAAGAAAAGGCAATTTGTTGTAAGAAAATGTATTTTTTTTATGAAAAGGTACTTATTTTAAAACAAATTACTTTTTTTAAGAAAAGGTACATTTTGTATGAAAATTTCCTTTTTTTAATCGAAGGTACTTCTTTAAGATAAGGTATTTTTTTAAGAAAAAGCAAGAATTTGAATAGGTATTTTTTTGAGAAAATTTACTTTTTTTAAGGAAATGTACTTATTTAAGAAAATGTTCTTTTTTGAAGCTTCTTTAACTTTGGCTTTTCTAAATTTACTTTTTATTGGGTTCAAAACTACAATATATACTAAATATTGGTTACAGGCTCCGCCTAGAAACCTTCCCATTACACATATTGTTACGAATAAGTAAAAGCTTTTGCTTGCTGTTATTGACTCTACTAACAGTATGTAAATAACAGGCTGTTAGTGGTGCGCCTGAAAGTATGCATTGTAACAACGTACCAGCTCGCTAAACCAGTAGCATGAATTCACCTCAGTAAAGATAATTCTCCGCCATTCGAAATTGTTCTACAAAGATAAGCAACAACAACAATGTCTAGAAGGTTTTTGAATTTGCTAGATATACCTTCATTTGGGTATGGTGAGTTGGTATAAATAGCGGAGGTCTTTGGAATGGAGAGTTCAGTTTGTGATTAAACCCCGTAAAGTAAGCAACGCGAATTGATAGTAAAATACAAGACTTGTTAAGTGTTATAAATAAAGTAAACTGTTGTACTATATACATAAGTAAAATAAAAGGAAGTGAAACCTTTGTAATTATCGTAATTTAAAACGAACCTTGTTTTATTATTGGGAATAAAACAACGCAAAAAGGACGAATAAGGAAATTCGTAACAATATGTTAGTGTAGACACAAACCAAAGCAAAAGTACCCAATATAGTTGATAATACTTGGTTGTAGCATAACAGTGTTAAAAAAAATTTGTTTAATTTTCTTTCCATTTAGCAATTTTTTTTACGTTCGATAGGAACTTCGTTCCAATATCCTCCAATTTTTGTGTTCATTTTCCTTAAGCTACATATTCTCTAAATTGTATTAAACTAATAATAAATTAAAATGTCAATCATCACATTTTTGTTTAAGACAAATACAATTTAAAAGGTTTAGTTATTACAGCGAATATCTTAAATCGCACCACCGCTGTCCCACCTATTTTCTAAATTTTTAGCACAGTTATCCGATACAGCCGTATAATTCACCAATTAGCGTGCCTGCTTCAACATTGGCCATTACATTTTAGGAGAGACTATTAAACTTTAATGGCTTAAAAATGCAAAGTATCAAAGTCATACTACGCATATTGGCTAGGAGAGCAAATAGCAAAATTAGTAAAATTAAGGAACAGGACAAACTAAGGAACACCCTTCTCTTTGTTGTATATTCATTTGAACAAACATAATAATGTTGACATGAACACTTTGGTTTTCGATCTGGAATATATAGAATCATTTCTGAATCTAATACATACAACTAAAATTGGCGGCATTTCCAGGCAACGGCGTCGCCACCAACTACACCACGGCCATCATCATCGTCAACATTGCAATCATAGAGAGGTTTTAATTCGTTCGCAGTTGTGTAAATGGGGGTGTGAGGATGAGTGTGTGTGTGTGTGAATTTTATGCAAACTTTATGCTCCATGTAGCACAAAACCCAACAACGGATATCCGTTGCATATAGAACAAACTCGCACACACACACCTAATGCCCAGAGTTGGGCTGGTGATAAAAGGAAACACCAGAACCCATTGCAATTGCCGGTGTAGCGGTGTTCAAGTGTAACTGTATGACAGTGACAGAGGGTAGAGTAAAAAATTCTCATTACTAATGCAACAAACCTGGTGTTGCACAAGACTTTAGACACAAACTTCAGATACAAAATATCCTTCAAATATATATGGAAATTTGAAAGCGCAACACAAAAATTGTCGATCATTATTTTGAGTTAAAAATGTTGTTCCATTTTTGTTATCCATTTTTAAAATTACCCACTAGGCCCTCGTACAAATTATAGTGTGTTTACACTTAAAAAAAAAAACTCATTTTAAAAAATATTGTTCTTGTTACTGTTCAGCGGTTAAGTTTTGGGAATGGCGCGTGGTTGTGTCCATTCTTGTGCCACGACAAAAATGTTGAATATTTTTATGTTCTGTGCCAAATTTGTGGTTGAACACAGCAGACAGTTTTGTAGCGTTCGCGTTCGCGTTTTATTTTGTTTTTTATTTTTAAATGAAAAAATTAAGATCCGTGTGAAAAGCAAAAATTGGTTCTTTTACTCTTTATACCATTTAATATGAACAAAATAGAACATTCATATTTGGATTCATAACATGTTCCCATTCAACCAGAAAAAAAGAGTTTATTAATGAGGAACATAATTCACATGGTAATTGTGACACTTGAAATTAGAAATAAGCAAAAAAAACAGGTCAAATAAAAAATAGAAAGTGGAATAACTATGAAGGAAACGTTTATCCGGGATGCTCTGGAAATCCTTCTTCATGGTACTTTAAAAGTTCTAAGCACAATTTAAAAAAAAAATAAATGGTTTCCCATTACATCCCATGAAGGAATTGGGGAGAGCTTCTCACAAACAGTGAGCTGTGCGCTTTCTAGTTTTACATTCACTGATTAGGACCTACGTTTTTACACTGGTTCCGAACGGTATTTTGAAAAGTTTTTTCATGGCTAAATTCTCGAAAGTGTCGCGGTCACTATGCGAGGCTACCGCCGCCGAAAGGAATTTTAAGGTGGTCAGACCAGGGATTGAACCCAGGATCTAGTGGCCGTCGGAATTCTATATAGACTATCTATAAACTTGACTATCAAGTGGGCTTTGGTGTCTTTTCTATCCATTGTAAAAAGACAGCCTGATCACTGTAGTGTGTAGCAGACAGAAATCTTAGCTATTAGAGAAGTAGCAGAATGGATTCGAAGTAATGTTGTGACTAAAGTCGTATTCAATATTTTCTCTGTTAAGTCAAGTCGCCATTAAGTCCACGGAAAATATTCTCCTGAATTCAAGAATTGCCCTCGATTGTCGCAGATCTTTTAATGAGATGGCTGAATAGATTAATATTCATTATATTTGGGTGCCGAACCACAGGGACATACCAAGGAACTACATAGCAGATGAACTTAACAGACTGGGGACTACCTTTTATGCTCCAGGAGAATTAGATCATTTGGTCATGCCGTCGGTGGTGCAATGGTTAGTGTGCGCGGCTCTTGTACATGAGATCCTGGGTTCGAACCCTGCTTTGACCACCTTAATATTTCTTTCGGCGGCGGTCACCTCGCATAGTGACGGCGACACTATCGAGTATATAGCCATGAAAAACCTTCTCAAAATACCGTTCGGAATCGGTGTAAAACTGTAGGTCCCAATCAGTGAGTGAAAACTGTAGAGCGCACAGCTCAGTGATTGTGAGAAGTTCTCCCCTGTCCCTTCATGGGATGTAATTGGAAAGAATTGGTCATGCCTCCATCTAATTGCAAGATTTTCTTGCGAAATTTTACCCTTATCGCAACTAACGGTTGGCGGTCACTAGTAGGAAACTGTGTACATTACTAGATGTTGTGGCTCGCCTAAACTCCCTGCTGTCGTTATCGAGACCGCTCGTCTCACTTATCATGTCTGTAAAGACGGGTCACTATCTCATGGAACGGCATGCAGAGAGACTGAAAATCTTGACAAATGATATTCGTGAAGCTGTGGTGACGAATAGGAGGTGGAGTCTATAGAACACCTTCATTCATGTGCCCGCCCATTCCAGATGATGGCAGGCTACACTGGGGTCTCCTTTCTTTGGGGAGTTAGCAAATGTCGTATATGCTTGTATTATTCTTGGCGTTTTTAAAACAATCAAACTGGATCAACGAGAGGCACTGTGGAAATCCCTAACCTAACCTAACCTAACCTAACCAAACCTAACCCAATCTCACTTTATTTAACCTAACCTAACCTAGCGTATCTTAACCCAACCTGACCTAACTTAGTTTAACCTATCCTAACCTTACATAACCTAACGTAACCTAACCTAACTTAATCCAAACTAACCTAACCTAACTTAGTTTAACCTTACCTAATCTAACCTAACTCTGTTTAATCTAACCTAACCCAACCTAACCTAACCCAACCTAACATAACCTAACCTAACCTAACCTAACCTAACCTAACCTAACCTAACCTAACCTAACCTAACCTAACCTAACCTAACCTAACCTAACCTAACCTAACCTAACCTAACCTAACCTAACCTAACCTAACCTAACCTAACCTAACCTAACCTAACCTAACCTAACCTAACCTAACCTAACCTAACCTAACCTAACCTAACCTAACCTAACCTAACCTAACCTAACCTAACCTAACCTAACCTAACCTAACCTAACCTAACCTAACCTAACCTAACCTAACCTAACCTAACCTAACCTAACCTAACCTAACCTAACCTAACCTAACCTAACCTAACCTAACCTAACCTAACCTAACCTAACCTAACCTAACCTAACCTAACCTAACCTAACCTAACCTAACCTAACCTAACCTAACCTAACCTAACCTAACCTAACCTAACCTAACCTAACCTAACCTAACCTAACCTAACCTAACCTAACCTAACCTAACCTAACCTAACCTAACCTAACCTAACCTAACCTAACCTAACCTAACCTAACCTAACCTAACCTAACCTAACCTAACCTAACCTAACCTAACCTAACCTAACCTAACCTAACCTAACCTAACCTAACCTAACCTAACCTAACCTAACCTAACCTAACCTAACCTAACCTAACCTAACCTAACCTAACCTAACCTAACCTAACCTAACCTAACCTAACCTAACCTAACCTAACCTAACCTAACCTAACCTAACCTAACCTAACCTAACCTAACCTAACCTAACCTAACCTAACCTAACCTAACCTAACCTAACCTAACCTAACCTAACCTAACCTAACCTAACCTAACCTAACCTAACCTAACCTAACCTAACCTAACCTAACCTAACCTAACCTAACCTAACCTAACCTAACCTAACCTAACCTAACCTAACCTAACCTAACCTAACCTAACCTAACCTAACCTAACCTAACCTAACCTAACCTAACCTAACCTAACCTAACCTAACCTAACCTAACCTAACCTAACCTAACCTAACCTAACCTAACCTAACCTAACCTAACCTAACCTAACCTAACCTAACCTAACCTAACCTAACCTAACCTAACCTAACCTAACCTAACCTAACCTAACCTAACCTAACCTAACCTAACCTAACCTAACCTAACCTAACCTAACCTAACCTAACCTAACCTAACCTAACCTAACCTAACCTAACCTAACCTAACCTAACCTAACCTAACCTAACCTAACCTAACCTAACCTAACCTAACCTAACCTAACCTAACCTAACCTAACCTAACCTAACCTAACCTAACCTAACCTAACCTAACCTAACCTAACCTAACCTAACCTAACCTAACCTAACCTAACCTAACCTAACCTAACCTAACCTAACCTAACCTAACCTAACCTAACCTAACCTAACCTAACCTAACCTAACCTAACCTAACCTAACCTAACCTAACCTAACCTAACCTAACCTAACCTAACCTAACCTAACCTAACCTAACCTAACCTAACCTAACCTAACCTAACCTAACCTAACCTAACCTAACCTAACCTAACCTAACCTAACCTAACCTAACCTAACCTAACCTAACCTAACCTAACCTAACCTAACCTAACCTAACCTAACCTAACCTAACCTAACCTAACCTAACCTAACCTAACCTAACCTAACCTAACCTAACCTAACCTAACCTAACCTAACCTAACCTAACCTAACCTAACCTAACCTAACCTAACCTAACCTAACCTAACCTAACCTAACCTAACCTAACCTAACCTAACCTAACCTAACCTAACCTAACCTAACCTAACCTAACCTAACCTAACCTAACCTAACCTAACCTAACCTAACCTAACCTAAGCTAACCTAACTTAACCTAACCTACCCTAATATATCCTAAGCTAACCTAACCAAACCTAACCGAGCCTGACCAAAACTCACCTAACCTAACATAACTTAACCTAACTTAACGTAACCTAACTTAACCTAACCTAACTTAACCTAATCTAACCTAACCTAACCTAACCGAGCCTGACCAAAACTCACCTAACCTAACATAACTTAACCTAACTTAACCTAACCTAACTTAACCTAACCTAACTTAACCTAATCTAACCTAACCTAACCTAACCCAACCTAACCTAACCTTACCTAACCGAGCCTGACCAAAACTAACCTAACCTAACAGAACTTAACCTAACCTAACTTAACCTAACTGAACCTTACCTAACCTAACCTAATCTAACCAAACCTAACCTAACCGAGCCTGACCAAAACTAACCTAACCTAACAGAACTTAACCTAAACTAACTTAACCTAACTGAACCTAACCTAACCTAAGCTAACCTAACCTAACCTAACCCAACCTAACCTAACCGTACCTAACCGAGCCTGAGCAAAACTAACCTAACCTAACAGAACAGAACTTAACCTAACCTAACGTAACTTAACCTAACCTAACCTAACCTAAGCTAACTTAGCCTAACCTAACCTGACCTAACATAACCTAAACCTATTAGAAACTGTGTTTTATATAAACTTTATAATAAACTTTAAGCAAACTCTGATTTGTACAATTGCCTGTAATAATTTTCTGTTGATTTTCTGTAGGCCAATATTCAAAACAGCGAAGAAATAATTTTTGAATTAGACACTCACGGCTTAAAAATAAAATTAAAGTATTTCAAAAAGCGTATAACGTGACCGGACTACCCTTCCGTACATTTATATGTGAACATGACGATCAATCACAAACACTTCTAGAGAAGCCACACACTCAAAGAAAACTTTCGTTTTGCTAAAGCGAAATCGCAAATAAATGAAATTCGCTTGGGGAATATAATTGAGACAAGTAAACATTTACTTTGTGATAAACAAAAAAGTTTACTAGAACCGAAAAACGTTTACAACAAGCGATATTTGGTGACTCAAAACCTAACAAAACTTTTACGAGTAACGAAAAACATTTCGGTTAACTTTTTAGTTAATGGATGAGAAATTCCGTTAACTGTTCTTTCGTTTACCGAAAAAGAGTTAAAGCAACTTCAAACTCTAAGAAACCTTTACGAGGAACGATAGATGCGTGTGTCAAAATTTTTTCCGTTTGTCGCAAACGGATAATAGTAATTCTCAATTTAAAATTCAAATTTATGTTAGCACTTGCACTTTTCCTGAAATTGAGCTCAACCCCGGCACAATCATTACAAGTCCGCGCGTCTACCAACTGAGTCATCGCTTACGCTGCGCGAAGACGAGTAAATTCTTAACATTAGAATTTTCAAGATGGTTTAGGATTAGGAGTTTTTCAAATAAATTCTTATGCAAAATCTGAGAAAACTGTAGATTTCTTATGAAAAAATAGTTTTTTTTTATAAACTAATATTACACTAAGAAAAGGCTTTGTCACTTTGACGAATAATCTCATTGAAAGTCAGCTAATGTAAAGTATAAATACATCGCCACAACATAATTATTCATTGGAGCAACTACAAAATCGTGCGATGTATGAAAATTTTAATGACTGCTACGATGATTTACGTTGTGGCTATGATACTATTTGTCAACGTGACGAAGCTTTCTTTGCTGTATACGATTCACAAAGAAACTTCCACGTTTCCACTTTTCCATCAACTTCCTATTCGCTTTAATCCCAAGTTGTGACTTTTACCATTTTTACCTTTTTCGGCGTGTTTTTTTTTGTGGTTTCCAACACTGTCCAGATAAAGCGTTACCATCATATCTTCATTGAGTTTAATTAAAGCGGATTAGAGTCCATTACGGTTTCTTGGAATTCGTTTGTATGGAGAACTTTATTTGGTTGGACTTCATCGTGGTTTTAAATCCATTTCTGTCGTACTTTTTGATACCAAACGAATGCTATGCACTCCAGTTGAGAGGATATGATTTGTGGGTGTTGCAATTGAAGCAGCTACCACAACCCACAGACACAATGGAATTGGGAGTCAACATAACAAACCCAACACTGAAGATGGCGACTATGACCATGCTGAAGATGATGATGGTACATAGATGCTGAATGGTTTCATCACATTCGCTTCGTATCTAAAACTGACAGCTGGATATTTGTTTGTTTTTTTCCTCCATTTTTTTGGAACATAGAAAAGTAGTGCCAATTTTAAGCTCTTTTAACAAACTTTGTGTGCTTCAGTTCCCAGCAAAGGGACGAATGGAATACATTTTCCATGCACTTTCCTTTCGTTAAACATTTTTTCCTTTTGTTTCAATTAAAGCTCTTCGATGATATCGACTTTTATATCCCATGCTGTTGTGTGTGTGTGTGTGTCAATTGACCATGATTCATTCATTCTCATGCGATCCTTGATTGTCAGTCATGCTAAGCTATAGGGAAATTGTGACTACTCGATAATGCAACAACTGTTGCAACATTCGTTAGGAATGCATTTAACATCGTTCCGATGGCGTGGCAAAAGAGTTTAAGCTAATAAAATTCACATTAAACTGGAAAACGAAAGGTTGTAAAACACATTATTGCCAGCAAATATGTATGATGGAGGAGGAGGAGGAGGAGGAGGAGGAGGACGAGTATACCAAGAATATCATTTAATGAATGTAATCACCACCGCCACATCATCATCATCATGATTACTGCTATTACTAATACAAACATTTGCACCATTATCGTGCTCATCATCATCATAGTTTTCCAAAGGGGAAATTGAAGTTAAAGAGCGGAAATTATGAATCCTAAGGAAACGTTTTAAGAAGTTTATGGATTTAAAGTAGACCAATCTAGATACTTGAACAGTAGTTATACAATGGTGGGTTTCAGGAGCGGAGACAGTTGTAGGTTACAGATGGACAAGGAATTTCATATGGTCTGTAGGTAGTTGATATCCTAATAGATTAGAAACTATAGTTTGATTGACGACTTGTGTTCTAAATGACGTTTCCGCCAGTAAAGTTGAATTTCCTAAGCTGCGGCGGGAGTAGTATATTTTTTTTCTTTTCGTTAAAATTGAATTCTGTTTAAAATCATGACCATTGTCTTATATAGATTTCAGTTCTAAAGAAATCCAAAATTAACACAATTTCATCGTTTTTCTATTTCATCGTTTGGAGGACATTAAAGGTCGGTTACAGCACCTGTTGTGGTCGGCACGCGAATGACCCGTGCCAACAATTTTGCCACCATCAAAGCACAATTTGCTGTACCACTGGCAAGATCCGTTGTATTAGAAAGGTCGTCATTATTTTACCTATTGTATTTAGCCAGGAAATATCCCTCCAGTTTTCGCACAGTGTGGTTAGGTTACTACACGCTGAAAAATCTGTCTTTTGTTTAGTGTTTCGATGCAAATATAACGTGTTTGTTGTAGCTTGTCGCAAATATAGTATACTTGTTTCCAAACACATTGTGTTTGCCTTTCAATATATGTTTACCTTATATGTTTGATTATTGAATGATTAGTTTGTTATAATATATGTTTTTGTGACCGAAATATAGCTTTGTTCGTTGAATGGTTAGTAGGTTATAATATATGTTTTTGTGACCCAAACATAGCTTTGTTTGCTGAATGGTTAGTTGGTTATAATATATGTTTGTGTGACCCAAATATAACTTCGTTTCTTGAAAACTGCTCAGATCAAAAACGTGACAGACAACAAAGAAACAAAAAATCATTAAATTCAATTCCTGAAAACAATGCTTGAAAATATAAGTACAGTGCCTGCAATATGTTTCTGGGACCGATTTTCAGCGTGTGGCTCTGTCCATTCTGTACGGGGGTTTGTTGTTTATCTATTCACTTCTGGTGATGCGCGTAAGGACAGCCAAATTTCAACAGCTGCATTGGAATGTTATCACAGCTAGAGAACTTGTGATCCTTAATGTTTTTTCAATGTCGGTTCGAATTTGAAGGCGGCAGTAGATCGGTTGATATTTCCATTCTATAGTTAAGTTTTTAACCATATGTTGCCAAATTCATTGCGTCCATAGATCTTTAAAGTGCAGTTTAGGAGCTAAATCCATACGTTTAGCAAACAAAAAAAAACAAGAAAAATCATTCTGCCAAAGATTCATGACAAACTATACGACATTCAGCCTAACAAAAAAAAATGCGAATGCTGCAACTGAAAGCAACGCCGTAACATATGCAACACAAAAACTACTAAAGCATCATAAGGCAGAATTTACACATACACAACTATAGATATGGTCACAAATCCATGGAACTAGGACGACATCATGATGTGTTGTTTCTCTAGTCTAAACATTAATTAAGGTGTGTTGGAATGCTATCAGAGCCAGAGAACTTGTGATCCTTAATTTGTTTCAAAGCCGTTTCGAAGTTTGAAGGTGACGGTGGATAGGTTGACATTTCGATTCTTGGGTTGCGTTGGAACTAGACCATCGAAGAAGCTCTCTGATTTTCATTATTTAGTAGAGCAATAGTTGCCATCTCTCCACTTGTTAATCTGTGCTTCCGTTAGCTGTTATGGACACAGTTCTTCTGCTGGTGTTTCACTGAAGAGAACACTGCATGGAGTTTACCTGTATTTACAGCTTTTCCGGGTTCTTCCATTATATCTTTCCGAAAGTTGTCGCAATCGGAACGAACAATGTATGTCCCCTACGGGAAATTGAACTGGTGCAGAACCAGTCACGTGACCGGTTCCATATCGTACCAGAACGGGTTCTACTGTATCTCAGTAAGAATATACTTTTTCATTATGAAATAAAGCCACATATTTTTTGAGGTAGCTGTGATTTTTTTTGGGTTATAAAGAAGACATGTTCCGGTTAAGTATAGAATAAAATATCCGCCAAATGGCCGCCACGGCTCTGATGACAGGCCATTACTCTATTCCCGTAAAAACGGACTACTGTGTCCCCTACCTCCAACCAGCGACAAATCTAAGGACTTCTATTCCGAACTGGAATACCTGGGGAAAGTCACTGGAAGGGGATACCAGTAGTATCAGATTTTTCACGGATGGATCAAAGTTGGACGGGCAAGTAGGGTATGGGGTCTATTCACGGGACCTAAATGTAAATATCTCCTGCAAGCTGCCTGATCACTGTAGTGTATTTCAGGCGGAAATTACCGCCATACTGGAGGTTGCAGAACTACTGAAAAGTAGTGTCACAACCCTCCGGAGAATATGTATCTACACAGACAGCCAGGCTGCCATAAAATCCCTGGAAGCCATGTTTGCTACGTCCCTGACGGTGAAAGAATGCCACTCATTACTTAGGGTGATGGCAGAGTATTTTGACATCAGGCTCATCTGGGTACCGGGACACAGCGACATTCCAGGCAATTGCGTAGCGGATGCGTTAGCTAGACAGGGCACTAAAATAAGGTGTTCAAGGACAAGTGGAGACTTACTTCAACTTGCAAACAAGCCAGGGTCCCCTGGCCACAGGTGGACAGGAAGAGGACTAGGCAACCACTTAACTTGCCGAGAGGCAGGTTATCCACAACGATAGGAACACTTACGGGACATTGTCTTGTAGGAAAACACGCCCTAAGATTGGGACATAGAAACTCCACTCTCTGTAGATGCTGCATGGAAGAGGACGAGGAAACGACGAAACACCTTCTCTGGGATTGTCCTGCTCTGGCAGGATGAGAAGTAGGATATTCGGAACATATTTAGTTAGCACCGTAGCCCTACAGGACAAATTTATTGAAAGGGCAAATTGGCCAGACGACTAGTCAATAGTTGCTAGTGAGGAAACTGCAGGTATCACAATGGGCTTCTTTAGCCTAAGTCAGCTAGATAGCGTGCTGTCTTGCAGCCTTTTCAACCAACCACTCAGAATTATAACGCGTTGTTCTTTCGTAAACCGTTTCATTTTTAGTAATTGGAATACACATGTGTGATATCTGCCAAATGTCAGGGTTGTCACTTACACAAAAAAGAAATTACACTAAATTTAAAAAGTGCAATCTTACTGAGACACCCTTTATATAGGTTGACCACAGTAATCCTGGATTTAGTTTTCATAAAACGTTAATGAAGGAGACTAAGGTTTGAAATCAATGAAATCAAAAAAGTTTAACGTATACACACGCCGAAAAATCTGTCTTTTTTGTTGTTTGGATGCAAATATAGCGTGTTTGTAGCTTACCGCAAATATAGTATACTTGTGCCCAAACACATTGTGTTTGCTATTCAATATAACATGTTTGAGATACAATGATTAACAGGCCATAATATATGTTTTTGGGCCCCAAATGTGGCTGTTTGAAACACAATGATTAATAGGCTATAATATATGTTTTTGAGTCCCAAATGTGGCATAAACATAAACGAGACAGGCAACAAAGAAACCAAAATGCGGCAGATTTTCAATTCATGACAACAATGCGTGCAAACATGTACATGTTTCTGGGGCCGTTGTTTTTTAGCGTGTATTCATTACCACTACAAAAATCTTCATTGCAGCAAAGATAAGTCGTCGGAAGTACAAAACTGTTCATTGCTGCAATGGATGCTTGCGTTGTGACGATGAATTGTGTAAGTTGGCTAATTTTTTTATTGAACTATCCAAGTGATGATATTTTTAGGGAACAGTTCTTCGATGAAAAACAAGTTTTCATATGAAACATACAATTCAATAAACATGGAATAAAAGTCCTGGAAACTAAAATTTTCACCGAATAAAAAAGTTTAATTGAAAAAACACTTAGGTTTCAAAACTTTATATAACTTTGTACATGTAAGAATAAATTTGTACATCTAATAAATCCTTAAGCTTTTATACATAAAACTTATTGTCCTTTTTCTTTTTTAAAAACTGTTTTTTTTTCTTAATTTAGGAGATGTAGTTTGAAAATCTTTAAGTTTCTATGTGTACAAAAGTTTCCTATGCACACCAATTTTGAAGTTTCTAACCATATGTTGCAAAATTCATTGCATCCATAGATCTTTAAAGTGCAGTTTAGGAGCTAAATCCATACGTTTAGCAAACAAACAAAAACAAGAAAAATCATTCTGCCAAAGATTCATGACAAACTATAGGACATTTAGCATAACAACCAACATGCGAATGCTGCAGCTGAAAGCAACGCCGTAACATATGCAACACAAAAACTACTAAAGCATCATAAGGCAGAATTTACACATACACAACTATAGACATGGTCACAAATCCATGGAACTAGGACGACATCATGATGTGTTGTTTCTCTAGTCTAAACATTAATATACAAACCCACACGCGCGCCTGTACAACACACACACACACACACATATACATTGTGTATTGTAGCACTTAGCTCTAGTGTGCATCAACACAAACAACTCCCTCATAGACACGTGTGTGTGTGTGTGCCTCAGAATACATCAGTGTATAAACATTGAAATATGCATTGTTGTTGAGTATTGTCATCAAAAATTGATAAATTATATTTTGAAAATGACATTTTTAAATAGAACAATGAAGAAATCCCATACTCATACAAACATCAACTACAAATCTATGCATATTTGTAAATCGTATACAATCACAAAAACACATACTGTCATATAAACACATCCGTATACATGGAGTCCATCTGTATGTTATTAACTTCATTCCAGTTGATTTTTTCAATTTTGATTGCAACGCAGTGCCGTTCGTCCCCGTCCTCCTGCACCTCCACCTCCCTGCCCGGCCCCACTGCCACCACATGCCCCGACAAATGCCAATTTTTCCAATTCGAATGCATTTTATCTGAGTGAGCATATTTGACCCGGAGCCCTGTATGCTTGGTCTTCTATGAATGAACCTAAACAAACACGACCATAATTGATATTGTCAATATTTTGTTGGGTATCTTCATTTAAATCTGCCTGGAATTCCAATAAATCAACAAATGAATTTCATAGAGCAAAAACTAAAGAGAATTACGAGCTTCTTCAATGGGAAATATATTATTACGATTTGAAATGAAATTTGAAAATAAGATAAATTTCAACATAAGAATGGTAATTTTAAATTTTTGAATATTTTTCACTGATTTTGACAAATTGAAAATTTGTCATATGTGATAAATACTGGAAACTGAATTTCATTAGATACAAAATAGTTGTTCTACAAGGTGGTGCAAGAGTTGTCACCCGATGTTCGTCAGCTGCATTTTGTTTTACGAATGAAAAACTTTGGTTCTGCTTTTGGAACTTGATGTTTAGGTTGAAAAATAGCACTGCATTCAAAAATCATCTCATAAGGTAATAATTTAATAAGTACGAGCCTGGTGAGAGGTCTTTCCTGATTCGCGAATAAACACCACTCTTGTATCCCTCCACCTTCTAGGTATGTATCTCAAGTTTATCACGCGATGCATAACTTTATGACTGAGAAGATGAATATATCAATCTCGGTCTGAAGTTCGGCTGGCAATACCATGTCTGGCCCGTGAAACTTAAAGGGGTTGAAGCTGCCGCTATCCCATTTAAGCCTGAATTTAGTAACAATTCCAAAGGCAACTTCTGTTCTTTGAGGTAAATAAATCTTCAGCTGCAGTGATCCTCGGTCAGCGAGTTGGCCGGGAAATGGGTGTCCATAATTGGGTAAATCACCACTACAGGTTGTCCACTGCTCAGAAAAGTCCTTCAGGTAGTCTATCGATGTATTGCCTGACGCCTGTATATTCCTTAGTCTCGTCGCATCGGATTTTTCTTTTATTGATGTACAGAAGAGCATCCACAAGTTTCTGTTGGCCCATCTCGTTGCATTTTTATTCACCTTAGTTCAACTTTGTAATTATTCTAGACTTGGTTATCTCCCGAAGACTTGGCTTTACCAGCATGACTTCCATATATCCGCACGTTCCTCATTCCACCACGGAGGATTTTTCTTCTTCCCCCTTGGCCTCGTACTTGGCAGCAACTTGTTGAGAGCACTCGTGACCCTGTCCACTACATAATCTATGCCATCTCTACACATTATCTCCAGTCATTATTCTGCTCCAAAACTAGTTTGAGAGGTCTTTTCATTGAGGGACTCCCTCACATTGCGACGAACTACTTCAGTCTGGGTTATATAGCAGTCTAGGAATCCAATATATTCAATACAGTATAGAAATCCAATGTATTGATGACAAGAGAACGAGTTTCACTGATCACCTCATGAAAGTGCTCCGTTGCAAAGGTGACATCTAGTACCTCTTGCCTGAAGTTCCTGAAGAAAGTCGGCTCAAGTCTACTAGCTAGTAGGTACTCCGTGATGTTAATACTAGAACATAATCGATGGCGGCCCAATCACTGCGGTATCTACACTTTTTCATTTCTCTATGAGACATCTCAATGATAGTGATGGTAACTGGCATCTTGTCTCAGGATAGATGTTTGTTGTCCCTTGTCTTCATGCAGTATGTATGATTCAACCAACCAAATACTGGATCTCTGCAGTTCCAGGTTGACCTCGTTGTCGCTATGTACCGTTAAGAGGAACACATTCAGATCGTTTCTGGCCACAATGTATGCACGGGGAATGCTTACGTGACTATTGTCTTGTAACAATGCGTCGATAAACACTGATAAACACTGCCCTTAGCAACCCCAGACTTTTAGATTAGAACCACGTCTACCTCGACCTTTGTTAGCCGAACGATAAAAGTGCCAGATATCGATTAAGTTTTAGGAAGATTAACCTGCAGAAACCGCAATATTTCCAGTCTGTACTTCACATCCTTTTCGACGTCAGACACCAAACAAGAGTCTTCACCACATCAATAGGCTTAGCCTGATACGTGTTCAATAAGTGGCAACTCTCTTGAATAATTCTCGTCTCTTCAACAATTCTCCAAGTATTCAACAAGTATTGGTACATCCCCGCTCACCGTCGAAATGATATCCATAGCCTCGAATTCCTTTTCTCGTATCCAGGAGTCTTGATCCCCATTATGGTACTTCCTCATTCACAGTCGACATGACATTAACAAACTTATATTTCTGATTCCGTGTATAAATCTTCAGGGTTATCTGCCAAAAACTAAGCGCGACCACCCCACCAGGTTGGTTTAGAAGTGTTAGTGAATCCTTGCCCAAAATGATTATCGTGTGCCTTCCTCTCTTCCTCATCCTCTTCGCCTCTTCCAGTCGACCGATTTTGCAATTGTGTGGTGGATGTTCGAGTTTACTCTACTTGAGAATGTACTCAATTGTCTCCACTTTGGGTGGGTTGGTTATGATCCAGGCATGTGCCCTGGGCCTGAATGGGAGGACCTCTCTCCGGGCAGCATCTAGTGCTGCTTGTGGACACAGCTCACCCACTTTTTTCAGAGCTGCACGGTAGTACTCCAGCGACAACGTAATCCCCAAATGTCACTAATATAATCCAGCTTTGGAATCAGCCAACGTAACGACATCGTGGACCAGGTTCCGGTATACCCTCTCGATCTTGAATGTATATTGGAGACAATATATGTCCATTATATACTTCCATTTATCCTTCGGAATCATTCTTTCTGCATCCTTGTCGGTAATCGCATTGTTGGCTTTTATACCTGCACTATATGACCTTTGGCCAGAGTTCCAACTGGTACCTTAACCCTTTTAGACTGTGAGTGCTCATCCGGTGAGCGACTAAGACATGAAAGAATGCACTTTTCATTTTAAAATAAATACACGAATTTTTTGCGATGGTTGTGAATTTTTATCAAATATCGGTAAAATGACTCCCACGCTTCTGATGACAGGTCATGACCCATGACAGGTTGGATCTCGGATTTAAGCTCAGGACTTGTTTCTGGTTTATTTATTCGCATAAAAGCAAGATTTCACAAAACCCCAAAGAAAGAAATCTCAATGTGTTAAGTCGCATGATCTTGGTGGCCAGTTGACATGAAAATTTCTTGAGATAATTTGTTCAGGAAATAGTTGCTGCAATAAATCGATTGTCTTGCTGAAACTACATATCGTCCAGATCCATGCTGACCAGTTGCGGCCATAAGAACTCCGTTATCATCATCCTGTAACGAATGACGTTCACAGTCACTGTAATTTCGGCTTCATCTTCAAAAAGAAAGGCCCAATCACGCCGCCTGACCAAAATAAGCACCAGACAGTTGATCGTTGTGAGTGCACTTGTTTCTCATGGATAGCATGAGGATGTTCTGAGCCCCAAATTTGACAATTTTGTGTATTCACGAAGCCATTCAGATGAAAATGCGCTTCGTCGGAGAGGGTGACTACTTTGATCAAATTGCTGGCGCTTTCTATGGTTTGCTGGTTTGAGCTCCTGAGTAATCTGAATTTTGTACTAATGAATGTGAAGGTCTTTTGTCAAAATTCGCTGGGTAGAACTTCGTGAAATTTGAAGTTGTTGAGAACGATTTTGAATTGATGTTTTCGGCGAAACTTTCGTTTAGAGCGGTAATGTTTTCAAGAGAGCGATTGGTTCGTTGGTGCACAGGAGTCTTAATGTCCATATCCGACTCAGTTTCTTAAAATTTGTTGACCACTCTTCGAGTGGTTGACACATTAGGTGCACTTTCTCGACTGTACATTCTTCGAAGTTTGCGAGCGGTCTCAGGATAACTTCCCAAATATTTGTAATAAGTTTTTACAATTTCAACGCGTTGTTCTTTCGTAAGGCGCTCCATTTTTAATAATCGCAATAAACATACGTGACAGCTGCCAAATTTTAGAGTTGCCACTTGCACAAAAAATACACTATATTTAAAAAGTGCAATCTTGCTTAGACATCCTTTTTAAGCAAATGTCTTGCATCAACTCCCAGTCCCTTCATATGATGTAATGGAAATCGATTTTTTATATCAACGGATAGAACAGAAGTTTGACGCATGGCGACGCTTTAGTCAGACGCGACGCGCAGTTTAAAGTAGTCTCTTTGTAAGCATACTTTTGCCAACTTGAACTTGCTTTTGTTTGGCTCCAGAGTTGGGAAATCAACTAGCTAATAGTTATCAAATACAATTCTAGATTTTAAAACTCTGAATATGTGACTTGTGTAGGCATCATCGGTTTGTCTGTTATAAAGTTAGTGTAACTAGAATAGTAAGAAGGCAAAACCTGGTATCCAATCGTGTACTACATATATGTGTTGAATGATTCTTCTTTGTTGAATGATACTAATTTAATCATAATATAATCTGATACAAAACGAGAGCTCTCAGATTATTTATTATGTGTAAAACAATTAACAGTAATGTTAACATAGATTTGCGATCTCTTCAACATGCCAATTGATAGATTAATGAGAAAGAGAACAGGCAACATCGCGATAAAACAATTAGCATCAAAGATCGCTAGAGGATAGTCAGAGTACAGAGTAGTCAGAGCACTTGACTTGAATGAGAATACGCAAAAGTCGCAATCTTTTTTTAAAGTTTTCTCCACTTTTTATTTTGTGGACGTATATCAATTGGCCCCTGAGTAGCTCATTTAAGTATCCAAATCTAATTTAAAATTCTTTAAAATTGACAATAAATCAAGTCATGTTCTTTATTAGCATTTATTTATTTTTAAAACTAATTATCTACAACAGTTTTGTTTCGATTCCAACTATGCCTGTCTTGATGTTTCAATTTTATTTCAAATTCTTTAAAATCGAAAACTAATCATGTAATTTTTTGGAGTTATTCATTCATTTTATTAGCAACATTCTAGAGATTATCTACATCGATTTTGTGTCATGTGGAATAAAACCATCAACTAATTATTTTGGCATTAATTTCCCCCTAAATCGTCTTAAGGCATTTAAATGCTTACTAGATTTTCAATTAGTAAGCGGAATTCAATTCACCACTCAAGCATAAGTAATGTGATTTGTGTATTTCAACTCTCGAACCTGCATCATATCCCTATTGGATAGTTTAGCATTTTGCCCATTGAAAGGTGCAGTATTAGTTTCCAGGCAGAAGAAGTGACAAATTCCTAGGTATTCAAGTTGGAAATTAGTACAAGGGATTTAGCTTGAATTCTATTTTTAAAGCAACCAAGAAAATAATGCTGCTCTTATTTCGTCCAGTATCATTTCATTTCGATCTCAATTTCTTTCGATTCTCAATTCTATTCTAAAGAAAATTAATTTATTTTTCTTTCAATTACAATTTTCATTTTCCAGACGTGTTAAAACACTGTATACTGTATAGTCTGGCATTGGTATTCCTTGTAATTTCCAATCAGTTCCGTTGAAATCGGTGTTTCAATTCAATGGCAGTGTTTGGTATTCTATACCATTCGACACCCTCGCAATGGGGGGTTTGTTACCTTTCTCAGGCAGCAGCATTAAATATTTAATGTCTTACAAGCTGCTGCTTTGCTGTGCCGATGGCGGAGTGGCAGCAGCGTGTAAAACACATCCATTAAGTGGGGAATCAAACCTGGCAGTACATGTTGTAAAACATTCCAAGGCAACAAACAAACAATTTAACTGATTTATCAAAGTGGCAAAAAAAAGGAAGGCA
The DNA here is from genome assembly GCA_963931995.1 of Phaonia tiefii. Taxonomy (NCBI): domain Eukaryota; kingdom Metazoa; phylum Arthropoda; class Insecta; order Diptera; family Muscidae; genus Phaonia; species Phaonia tiefii. The sequence goes on from OZ008367.1 coordinate 19,023,706, forward strand.
ATTTTTACGATTTTGTTCTCTTTTCTTCAGTTAATGCGAAAATGTGAAGAAATCTTTGATCGTCATCGTACGAGATGGAGTAGAGGATAACAGTCTGACTCTGCGTTGATGTGATACGTTTTAGTATTTCCTTTACTTTAGTGCTTATTTTCTCTCTCTGCAGGATGACGGAGTGGAAGGGTGTATAAGAATCAAACAATGTCTAAAGCTAAACTATTAACGACAAATTGCAATCATTGTTTGCTATTCTTTCAACGTTGCACCGGATTGGTTCTACGTAAACAGTGGGACAAAAGAGAAGCTGATTAAAATCACAAAAACTACAAGACATTAACACTCTTCGCTAGCAATAATGTCAATCTCTTAGAAAATTTCTTGCAAGTACAGCCCAAGCATAAAGGATAAACGAAAATCGCATAGAAGATGATGTTCAGAAAGAAACAACTACTACAATCAGTTACGACGCTATAATCAGTTACGACGCTACAATCCGTTACGACGCTACAATCCGTTACGACGCGGGATGCAAAAGAGGGGTTTACGAAAGGGAGGACGCTTCAAACAATAATAACAGTCAGGGAAGAAAGTGTAATATGTTGAATAAATTTCAACGTTAAACCCAAACTAGTTGTTATGGAACAGGATTTCACTCCTAACATTTAAATAACGAAAATCGTAATATATTATCTTTCAGTAATTGATTAATATTATAACGGGTTTTTCAATAAGAGCGCTACAAGAGTTTTTTTTTAAATAAAACCAAACCGGTTTTAGATACCAATGACATTATTTATTCCTGTGAAAGTACGTTCGATGCCATTATGTATGGAACTCGATTTCTTTTGCATGGCCACCACGTGCACGCTTGCAGAAGTCCAGACGCTGAACCCAATTTTCGACGGTTTTCAAGCATAAATCGGCCGATACAGCTGCAATTTCACGTTCGATATTCGTACGAAGTTCATCAATCGTCGCTGGCTTGTTGGCATAGACCATAGACTTGACGTAGCCTCACAGGAAATAATCTAACGGCGTCAAATCGCACGACCGAGCCGGCCAATCGACTGGGCCATTTCGTGAGATAACACGTTCACCAAACTTGGTTTCCAATAAATTGATTGTGGCATTCGCTGTGTGGCTTGTGGCGCCGTCCTGTTGGAACCACATGTCCTCCAAGTCCATATTATCCAATTGGGGCCAAAAATATTCGGTTATCATTGCATGGTAGTGATTCGCATTCACAGTAATGTACCGGTCTTGATCATCACGGAAGAAGTACGGCCCAATGACGCTGCCGGCCCATAAACCGCACCAAGCCGTAATTTTTTCGGGATGCAATGATGACTCATGGATTACGTGTGGATTGCTGTCTGACCAATAACGCATATTGTGCTTATTGACGAAGCCATTCAGCTAGAAATGAGCCTCATCGCTGATTGTTGAGGCCTCTTAAAGTTGAGGCCACTGACTCCAAATTTCGGTAGTAAATTTTAATAATTTCGACTCGTTGTTGGCTCGTATATCTTTCCATGATGAAATGGCAAACCTTACTGAAGAGAAATGTCAAAAGAGCGGGAAAAAATATGGCGTCGTTTGCTGTCCCTGTCGATTTACTTTTGTAGCGTCTCTGTTGAAAAACCCTTTATACACAATCCCTCCTACTCAGCTTAAACTTTTTTACCAATCAACGGAACCAATCAAGTTGAGGGCAAATATTAAAGATCACCTCGAGACAATTTAAAACCACTAAATATATGTACTTCCGAGCCCGTGAAAAACAGCCAAAATCGTTGTTTATCGTAGCATTTTTGTTTGTGGCTTGTTCGTAACATACAGGACATCGTTGTATAGGCCTCGAAGAGTATTACATGTATATGTCGCTATCGTACGACATCATTTTCTAATAAAGGCCTCATTTAATGCAGTTTCTACCCCTAAAATTTAAAAGTATTTTTTTCCAGGATTAAAGTCCTTTAAAAACCAGGAACATTTTGCTTTGGAGTATACGGTTTTGTTCAAAAACAAAAAAATTACGTTAAAACAGATATTTTTTCATATTGTTTGCATTATTACCGCAAATTATTGCATACTTTTTAGCGCTATCATAAATTTTGTTAAAAAAAATTATTGCATACTTTTTGGCGCAAACTAAAAAGTAAGTGTATGGAAAGGAATTTTTTTTATAAGCAATTGTCTCGAAGTGATTTTAAATAGTCACCCTCAACTTTGGGATTTTTTTTATATGGTGGCCGACGTGGTCTAGAGTACATTTCCACAGATGTCGCAACTTTTTTTGCACCCACATAGCATAATTTCTGCAGGAACCACGTTCTGTTAATGGTAGCCGTAAACAGACATAAGTGTTCTTGAAAACAAAATACAGCCCGAAATTAAACTTGAACTCCTTGAAACTCCTATAAGAAATAAACTATATAAATGCAATGGTAGTGTAAGCGGCTCTTGTACACGAGAACATGGGTTCGATCCCTGTTCTGAACACCTTACATTTCTTTCGACGGCGGTCACCTCGCTTAGTGGCGGCGACACTTTCGAGTATTTAGCCATGAAAGAGATTCTCAAAATCCCGTTTGGAACCGGTGTAAAACTAGAAAGCGCACATCTCACTGCTTGTGAAAAGCTCCTTCAATCCCTTCAGGCGATGTAATGGGGAAAGAGTATTTTATATAAATGCCGAATGGTGATGTTGTGAACAGTGGTACCGCAGAATGTGAATATGAGATTTTTATATAAATTTTTATATAAATGCTGTGAACAGTGGTAACACAGAATGTGAACATGCGGTTGGCAATTAAAAAAGCGTATGAAGCGCCTTTTAGGAGGGAGAACTGTAGGGCAGGCAAAGCAAGAAGAAGGAAATGTATACATATAAATATAAATATAATAAAGGTCTTTAATTCTCCCAAGTACACGGCATTGTATGATTGAAGTGGGGCTATGATTGAAGTGGGGCTATTTTCCGAACTTGAGGGTTCATTAAAAAACTTAACTGCAGACCGATATCACAACACAACGGCCCCCTTTTATTTTATTGATCATTAATTAATTAATTTACAAAAATTTTGATGTGAAAACCCACGAAGCCTTTTGGCTTGTCTGCCAATAATTAAAGCAAATTGTACCTACTGTAGACCGAAAATGATATATATTTAAACGTTTGAAGTCAATGAGTACAATATTAAAGAGCGCACAGCTCAATAATTGTAAGAAGCTTCCGCTATTTCTCTTTGGGGTTTTTCATTATAAATTGGTCCAATAATTTGGAAAAATTGGGTCGGTTATAGACAGTAAGACTTCTGTGCGTCAACGAACCGGTCGGTCTCTTGAAAACATTGCTGCTGTAAACGAGAGTGTTGCCGAAAACCCGAAAACATGAATTCGGCATCGTTTTCAACAATTTCAAATTTCACGAAACAGTACGCAGCGAATTTTGACACAAGACCTCCACCTTCAGCACCAGCAGACCATGGAAAGCGCCGGAAATTCGTTCTATGAGTAATGGAGCAAAGTGAAGTCAATGCCAATTCTTCTCCGATGAACTGCATTTACATCTGAATGGCTTCGTGAATACACAAAATTGTCGAATTTGGGGCTCAGAAAATCCTCATGCAATCCATGAGAAACATATTCACCCACAACGAGCAACTGTTTGGTGCGGATCTTAGTCAGGCGGCGTGATTGGACCTTACGTTTTTGAAGATGAGTCCGAAATTGCAGTGACTATGAACGGCATTCATTACAGGAACATGATAATTGAGTTCTTGTGGACTCAACTGGGCGGCGTGAATCTGGACGAGATGTGGTTTCTGTAAGACGGCGCCACCTGCCACACCGCGAATATACCAATCGATTTATTGCATGAACAATTTGCCGAACAAATTATCAACAAATTCGGATGTCAACTGGCCACCCAGATCATGCGATTTAACGCCGTGAGATTTCATTCTTAAGCTTCGAAAAGTGAACCCTGCTTAAAACTCCTAGAGGATCTGAGTGATTCTGACTGATCGGGTTCTGAGCAAGCTGAAGCATATTTATAGGTATATAGTGATATATACTATTGTTTCTTCTGTGTAGTTCAATTTCGGCAATGGTACCCAAATCGCAGCATGATATCGTCATAAATAATTATAACTAAGACAACACATGAGGTTTTTATATTTCACGTAGGTTTTTGTATTTATTTTAAATCTATTAATCATACGCAACAATAAATAAGTTAATATTAATCATCCGTTATATGTAAATTAATTAATATCAATTGTACACTATGTTAATTTCAAGTTATAAGGATCACATTTAGATCTATTTTCTATATAGTTTGTTCATTGTATCTTATATGATTCGTCATTAAAAGAAAATCATTCGCTGATCGAGAATTCAGTTTATATCCCTACAATGTTCCATAACTTCTGCTTAAAACTCCTAGTGTATCTGTTTGATTCGGACTCTACAGTTTCGGTGTTTCTGAACTTATATATAGTATTGTTTCTCATGTGGATTTTACATTTTACTTTTATTAACTATTTTACAACCTCGTGAGGTCAGACGTCTTACACATATTAATTAAACAAACAAATTTCAACATATTGGCTGGCTCTATCCTTCGCCTTTTCTCGCCAGTTGGTAACACCAAGGATACGGAGGAATTCTTCTGCCTGTTCTTTCCAGCGGAGTCTTGGTTGTCCTCTTTTCCTGCTTCCATTGGGTACGATATCGAAAACCTTTCGCGCTGGCTCATCTTCATCCATTCTGATAACATGGCCTAGCCAACGCAATTGGCCCAATTTGATTCGCCTAGCTAGTTTATATAGCTCTGCATTCCAGCGACGTCGGTACTCGTCGTTTTCCCTAACAGGACGGGAATTTTTCTCTTGAAAACTATCAGGTGTTTTTCATCCGGTTGCAATATGACCCAAGATTCGGAGCCATATGTCAAGACAGGTAAAATAAGAGTCTGATATAGCTGGACTTTTGTCCGTCGAGAGAGGGCTTTGTTCCTAAACTGCTTGCTGAGCCCAAAATAGCATCCATTTGCAAGCACAATTATCCTCTCTATCTCCAGGCTGACGTTGTTGTCTTTGTTCACGGCGGATCCAAGGTAGACAAATTCATCTACCATTTCAAAATTTAATCGGTTGTCAACGTTCAAGTGCGGACCAAGTCGAGAGGTTTCTCTAGTCGTTGACACCATCAATTTTGTCTTGCCCTCATTAGCACCAAGACCCACCTTCGCTGATTCTTTTTCGATACTTGAAAATACTGCAGTAACCTCTCGCAAATTTCGCCCAATGATGTCTATGTCGTCAGCATACGCGAGCAACAAATGGCATTTCGTGTTAATGGTCTTGTTGGTATTTACTGCAGCCTTTCTCATTATTATCTCCATTAAGATGTTGAAGAGATTGCACGAAAGGGTGTCGCCTTGTCGAAGTCCTCGCTTGATACAGAATGGTTCAGTGAGGTCTTTCCCCACTTTCACTGCTGATTTGGTGTTGGCCAGCGTCATTCTACAGAGGCGGATCAGTTTTGCCGGAATACCAATTTCAGGCATAGCTTTGTACAGTTGTCTCCAAATGGCGCTATCGAAAGCACCTTTGTAATCGAGAAAAAGGTGGTATGTATGGATTTGCTTTTCGTGGGTCTTTTCCAGGATTTGGCGTAGCGTGAATATTTGGTCAGTCGTGGACTTAAAAAAAAAAAAAAAAACAAATGGTTTCCCATTACATCCCATGAAGGGACCGGGGAGAACTTCTCACAATCACTGAGCTGTGCGCTTTCCAGTTTTCACTCACTGATTGGGACCTACAGTTTTACACCGATTCCGAACGGTATTTTGAGAAGCTTTTTCATGGCTATATACTCGATAGTGTCGCCGTCACTAAGCGAGGTGACCGTCGTCGAAAGAAATTTTAATGTGGTTGGAGCAGGGATCGAACCCAGGATCTCCTGTACAAGAGGCGCGCACACTACCCATTGCACCACCAACGGTCCTGGACTTGCCTGGTCTAAAATCACACTGATAAGGTCCAATCAGGTTTTCAATAATTGGCTTTAGTCTTTCACATAATACGCTCGACAAGACCTTATACGCGATGGATAAAAGACTGATACCGCGATAGTTGGAACAGACATACGGATCACACTTTTTGAATACCGGAATACAGGATTTTACATTATCGTTTATAAATTATATAAGTTTTTTATATTTCACATAGGATTTTGTATTTATTAAATATATATTAGTCATACGAAGCTGTGTATAAATTAATGTTAATCATACGTTATAAATAACCAAATTTAAATGAGTTATAGGACGTGCACTTCAATTTGCGAAAATCACACTTAGATGCATTTTCTACTACATCGCTCTTTAATGGAGGTCTTCATTGATCCGGAATTCTGGTTACACTCCATAACTTCTGCCTTTCCCATAACTTTCCAATAAATTCCGCCTAAAAGAGGGATCTGATTGATTCGGACTGTACGGGTTTTGAGGAAAGTTAAACTTGTCTTTATATTTATATGAGTATATAATATTGGTTCTCGTGCAGATTGCATTTACGAGTGAGGATATGTTAACGTCATAAATAATAGTGAATAATAAATCACATGTGTTTTTATATTTCACGTAAAATTTTGTATTTGTTTTAAATATATTAATCTTACGTAGCAGTATGTAAATTAATATTAATCATCCGTTACATGTAAATGAATTAATATCAATTATACGCCATGTTTGGTAAAATTTTTAAAGATTGCATTTATATCTATTTAACAATCACATGTTGGGCGGTTCAGTCTATGTATTTCGTTGTATCATCTACTACATCACCGTTAAAAGAGGATGCTCACAGATCCGGAATTCAGTTAATACCCCTATGATTTCCCATAACGACTGTATAATTGCAGGATTTACATGATTCTGACTGTACGGACTTTGAGGAAGGCGAACAATATTCTTCCTTGTGGTGTCGTGTCTTTTCGCAAAATTCAATTACTAATTTGTGCCCACTGTGGGATACAAAACATGCAATAAAATCTTAAGAAGCAAACAATGAACCAGCACATACCTCACTACATTGTTATATTAGTTTCTAGAGTTTAATAGAATATATGTTCCACAGCCTTTCGGCAACCACCTCTCAACTGCTTTTTAGAAATCTAAACCCAATATGCTCCTGTAGCTCCTTCCAATGTTCCAAGTATCTACATACGTCACACCTTGCACCATTATTATTATTCGTTTGATTGCAAATGTTGCAAGTAACGAAAACTCTCAAAAATTGCAACAAATCACTCAAATGTTGTTTTGTATTATGTTGCACAGACTTTGGCTACATCTTAGTCCTTGCATTCAGTCCATAGGAAACAGTTTAAAGCGAAGACTGAATTGGAGGAAGGATGAACGATGGCTACAAAAGGTGATGGTTGTTAATGTGATACATGTGAAACTATGTCGGGTGTTCAGCCAGCCATGACCAAATTAGACCGACCCCAATGGAATCGTTAAGGAAATGAGGGTTAGTAAGACGACGTCGTGAGTACATCGAGAAGTGAAGTTATTCTTTTGAACATTGACGGTGTTCTGAGACGCCGCTTCTCCCAATCATTATTTATTCTTCTTTCTTTGTTGTTTTGTGTTCCAGTTTCAAGAAATGGTTTAATGCATAAAACATTGTTGCACTCTAAGTAGAGTATTCTTTGTTTGTTTTGTTTTTGTGAGGGAATTGGCAGCACAGTGGTGCGAAAAGGTTCAAATATCACACTAAATGCATTATGACATTGACAATCTGTAGAAACGTGATACCTTAATAGGTGTGTAAATTAAGTTTACACAAAATTTATTTAGTTTTTAAAAAAGATTTGTTGCGGCAACTTCCGTTGCGACAACTTGTTTCTTTATTCAGGTTCGAAATACAAAAGAGCAAAGATACTTAAAACTACCCTAACTTATATTGTCAGTTGATGTTATATGAGCTTGCGTGTGTTGTCTCAGCGGTAAAGCATTCGTAAAGTTGAGGTGCCTGAATGTTGTCGTCAGCGTCTGGGACTTTGGTGGGAATTGGCGAGTCAGCAAATTGACACAGTTATCGTTTGTGTTATTCGGTGTAGTTGTGGTTCAGGGGTTTCAACGTGTTTAGTGTTAACTCCTCCCCTCTTAAATACAATCGTCCCGATTGTCTAAAATGAATGGATGTTGAAAATGCTTGATGATTTAGGACCTCTTAATGTAGGAGCGGGGTCGGCCTCCGGGCACTCACTTTCATTTTCAGTGGAGATTATGTCCGTTTTGTGGGTGGCGGAATTTATCTGATGTTTTTTGTATAGTAACAAGACAGCTATTGATATTAATGTTATTATAGCAAATCCGGCTGTTCCCATTGTTATACTGTTTCTGTTTTCTAAGACTTCCATACGTTTGATGTTTTTCACATGTAGTTGTTTTAGTAGTTGCAGGGAAATTACCTCCTCTATCTTATCGTCGAATGTCTTCGGTTGTAAAAACGCAGGAAGGGGTTTGTTGCCGCTAATTTCTTTTGAATAATATTCATGCCCATCGATGTTAATAGTGTTGTTGAAATATTTTACCAAATACGTCCCATTTAATAACAATTTCTCCCCATTGACGTTGATTGCACCTTGATATTGGTTTAGTAGGATTAGGTCTGGACCAATTTCTTCAATTGTTGGCACGTGCTCATTGTTAATTTGGGTGCAGTTCCCTACTCTATTCTTAAATAGATTTGTTATACACGAATTTTCTCTTAGCTCTATTAACATTTCTTTATTACATATTGTCAAATCATAATGTTTCTTACATTGTTTTTTTATTGCGAACAGGTCATGGTTACATTGTAGTAAATGGTTATATTCCACTTTATCTATTACATTTCTATATTTTACAGGTTTTGCCAAATAGGTTTTACAAATATCGGTCTGAGTTATAGGTATGGTAAGAATATACAAAATCTCTTTATTATTTGATACGATTTTCACAGTTCCAAAAGATAATATTATAACCTTTAAGTATTTCATTAATGTTATCAATTTCAGTTTTTGAAAGAATAAAAGAGTTAACTATGTTGGCCTTAGCCCATTGTATTGCAAATTCAGTATTCTCTAATTCTTTATTAATTAACATTAGTTTTCTTTCCATCCTGTTCGCTATATCATCGTTCCACCCTTCTCTTCTCACTTTTACTATTTCATTTGTAATATTCGTAATTTCCGAGACTCTATTTGATATGAGTTCATTTATTATTAACTGCCTGTTGTTATTTTCCAAAATGTTATTAATTTTCTGATCCAAAATCTGGAAATCGTGACTATCCGGATTTCCTGCGATCCACTTCCACGCGCTTCCAATGAAATCTAACGACTTCCTTACTCTATTTGGTGTAAGGCGGTAAAGGAGACCATTGATATCAACAAGTTGTTGTTTGATAAACGGACGGAGCGGATGATTATCTGTAATATTATCGTTTAGGATGGTCTCAATTTGATGTATGATTAGTCTGTACTTGTCAAGATTAATTGAATGAATAATTTTAAACGTTCCATTTTGCATCCTTGCGATTCCATTTTGAATCGTAATCAATCTGGCATTTGAGTAATCTAGGATATTGAAATCAGCTTGGGCACTTCCGAACAGAAATCTGAAAAATTTAGAATTAAATCAATTTCTTATGTGGCTTTTGTGAATAACCCTTCCACTTTCTGTTAAAACAGTAGTGTTGCGGTTCTCCTTAATCGTTTCTTCTTTAAACCGATCACTCAGTTTTGTGCCTAAACGTTTATTAGTCTTTACGTAAACAATTTGTCCTGCAATATATTCCTTTACGGGCCGTTTATTTTTATTGTGGAGTGCTAAATCTGAAGATTGTTTTTGCTTTAGCTTTTCAACGTTATTCCGTCTCGTGGTTTCAATGTCCTGTGGAGAGAAATCGACTGTTCGACCAAAGTATAAGTCAACTGGCCTCATATTAATGGTCGAGTGAATGGAGTGGTTATATTCGTTTACAGCCCTTTCCAACAACTCCTCGAAATTTCTCGAGGTTCCGTCAGATTTTAAGCAGCGCATTATTTCAGCAAGGGTGGAATGAAATCGTTCAATCTGCCCATTTGCCTCACTCCTGTAAGATGGTGTAGTAAAAACATTTATCTTCATCTCGTCTTTCAGCATGAAGAGAATTGTATTAGAATTTAACGATGGTTCATTGTCCATCACAACATTCTTCGGTACCCCGTAGGAAAACAGTAATTCTCTAAGAGGCCTTCTAACATCCTCCACAGATCTTCCACTTAACAATTTTACTTTAACATATTTAGAAAATTTATCTATAGAGGTCAAAATTAACTTCCTGTCCGTAGAAAAAATGTCCAAATGAACAGTATGGCCTGGATATGTTGGTATCGGTGTCTCTCCCAATAGAGGTACATTGGGATGTCTTTCGTACTTCCCCTTCTTACATACAGAACATAGTTTCGCGATTCTTTTTATCTTATTCGACATTCTTGGGAAATAAAATTTTTCCAATATTTGTATCCTATTTTCCTTTTCATTGCGGTGTGCTCTATTGTGTTCTTCGATGACTATGGTTTCCTGGTCATTTTCCGAAATAATATCTACCACGACCTTTTGAGTAAACCTGCACTTGTAGTTCGAGAAATGAGACGGATACAAGTTTTGAATTTTCCCCATTACATGCTCTGGGGTTTTTATACCATTTGCCACCGAGGGGTTCAGATACCTTTTCAGAATGTCCTGAAGTTTTTGCTCATCATAATGAGGTTCGGTTATCAAGTGTCGGTGGAAACCAGGGAAAATTATCTTAAATTGATATGTTGACACGTCTCCAATACTTAAGAATAATTGATTTTTGAAGACGTTTATGGGTGACTCAACACTAGGTATAAGATTCTCAGATGAACTTTCAGCACTATGCTGTGTCGGTGTTAATGAGTTTGCCTCCTGTTCTATTCTAGATAAAGCGTCAGCTACAATGTTCTGTCTTCCTGGCTTATATCTCAGCTCGTAATTATATTCCTCTAGAATACACTTCCATCTTTTCATCTTGGAATTGCCGTTCTTATTACTTAGTGCGTAAGTAAGAGGCTGATGGTCTGTAAAAATGATAACCTTTTTGGAACCATACAAATAATTCCTTAATGTGGTGATGGCCCAAATTATGGCCAACATCTCCCTCTCGTTAGTTGCATAGTTCTCTTCTGTTTTATCTAAAGTTCTAGATATGAATGCAATCGGTCTCTTCTTCTGGCTTAAAACTGCTCCAAGTGCCACGTTGGAAGCATCAGTGGTTAGTTCGAAATCATCTGAAAAGTCCGGGTAAGATAATAGTACCTCTTGTGACACTAAGGCATTTTTAAGATTTTCAAAGGATTTCTTAGCGTTCTCGTCTAATACCACTGGTACTTGACTAGAAACATTTTTCGAAATTCGTCCTTCCTCCCCTCTAAGAAGAGCTGTTAGTGGTTTAGCAATATCAGCGTATCCTTTGACAAATCTTCGGTAGTAACCAGCTAGTCCCAGAAAAGATCGGAGTTGTTTAAGAGTTTTGGGAGCCGGAAATTGAAGTATTGTATCGACTTTCTTAGGGTTTGTCCTTATACCATCTTGTGATACTACAAGTCCCAAAAACTCGACTTCCGTTTTGAAGAATGTGCACTTTTCTAACTGTATTTTCATGTTAGCCAGTTCAAGGGTCTCAAAAACTTTTTTAATGTTTCCCAAATGCGACTTCTCATCTTTGCTAAAAATTATGATGTCGTCCACGTAGACGAAACACATTTTTCCAATTAATTCTCTTAAAATATCGTCGAGTGCACGTTGGAATATCGCTGGCGCATTTTTTAGGCCAAAAGGCAATCTCGTGAATTCGTACTTGCCATTATTGATAGAGAATGCAGTCTTCTCTCTATCTTCTTCTCGCAGAGAAATTTGGTGGAAACCACTCTTAAGATCGATGACCGTAAAATACTTATTTCCCCCTAGGTTCGATAAAACTTCTGTTACTTCAGGGATCGGGTACTTATCCGGAATTGTTACCGCGTTGAGTTTCCTAAAATCGACCACCAATCTAAATTTCTTATTCCCAAAACTATCCTCCTTTTTGGGTACCACCCAGATAGGCGAATTGTAGGGGGATCTAGACGGTCTAATTATGCCGTCCCTCAGAAGGCGACCAATTTCTTCCTCCACTACTGATTTTAGCGCCATCGGATAAGGGTAACTCTTCGCATATATTGGCGATTCGTTAGTGGTTCGGATTTCCCCAACTACAACAGTAGTGTATGTAAGTTTCTCGTCTGGGTCTGCGAAAAGATTTCTGTACTGGCCTGCTATATTATCAAGAGCATTCTTCTGACTTGCCGACAAGTAATCCGCTTTTAATTCGAGGTTATTTACATTTCTGGACGCTTTCTGTTTTATGTATATTTTTCTGCCACCCTTCACTACCAAGTAGTCATCAGAAGTATGAATTACGGCTGACAGTTCTTTCAAACTGTCGTTACCCAATATGGCATCAAATGACCTTAGGCCAGGCAAAAGAAAGAATTTAATAGGAATATTATCAAACATTTTCAAGAGTGTGTGATGAGTAACTTCCACATCTCCACCCACAGATTTTACGCTAAATTTTTCGCCATTTCGTTTTGGATTTGCCACCAGGTTTGGTTTAATATAATTTTTACTGCTGCCTGTATCTAGTAAGAATTCTAATATTTTCCCGTCCTTCGTTTTGGCCTGAATGTATGGCAACGAAGAACAGGTTAGTCTAAAAAATTAATATCTATAAAATTTGAGGGAATGTCATCAGGACCTCTTTCCTGATATTCATCTTGCACAACATCTTCTGGTGTCGCCATAAAATATTCTTCACCATTCTCAGTCATGAGTTCGGCTGAAGTGATAGCCTCATTATATTCAGCTACTGAGTCACTTGCTTGATCCCCTGGTGTGCTAGATACATTGACGTGGAAATTTCTTTGCATTTTATTCACAGGAGCCTGCACAGAGAAATGAGCTGGCCTCTTAATATTTTGGTTTTGTTGGGGCCCAAACTGTAAAGATCTATCAACGTCCATAGGCTCCGGACGAATTTGGTCGCGTGAAAAATTGGAAGGATTCCCCCCGAATTGGTTACGCTGCGGATATTGTTGTCCGCCTGATGGACGATTATTTGGATAAGATCCTCCGAATTGTGGTCGTTGATTAGAATAGGGTCCTCCGGCTTGAGAGCGCTGAGGTTGCGTGTTATAGTTTGCGTTCTGATAATTATGTTGAGGCGGTGCGGAATATTTATTAACATAAGATGGAATATTTGCCAACTCCGGGTAAAATTTTGGTTTGGTTCCTGTATTCGTTGATGATCGAGTATCATTCTTTTGGGCACCCCTTTGAGCATAGTCTCTTCTGAACGTCATATTGTCCAGTTTTAGACACAAATGCAGCGCTTGTGGCAAAGAAGTTGGTTCCCTGACACTCAAAAGTTTGGGAAGATCGCCGTTTAGGCCTCTTACGAAAGTATCCAGAGCTTTCTCTCGATACGTATCGGTCATAGCCCGCAAGGTCATTTCACCTAAATCAAGACAGGATACCTTGTCTAAGATAAGGGACAACATTTGGTAGACGGTTTGATAGAATTCTGTAACAGTCCTATGCCCTTGGCACAGTATGTTCATTTGATATTCTAACGTTCCTATGTCCCTTTTGTCCGAGTAGTGTACCATCAGACATTTACGGATTCTTGGCCAGTCAAGAGGAGTCCTGTAGGACTCAAGCGCAGTATCGGCTTCGCCGATTATTTTAGTTCGGATTGTATGAAGGATTGCGTAATATTTACCCGTACCTTGGAGTGTGGAGTAAAGATCCAGCACCCTTTCGACTGACTTACGCCAGGAATTGAATTCTCCGGGTTTTCCGGAAAATTCCCGTAAGGATTTCACAATATCTGGAACTTTATCTAGTTCCTCTAACTTTGTAGGAATGGTGCCGATGGCAACATCGGAACCCTCGTCCAAAATCGGATCTCTTTCGCGTAAGATATTCGTAACCATCTGAGTTATTTCATTGCGTTGTCTGTCACTCAGTACGGAAGAGCTTGCGGTTGCAGTGTTCACGGACATATTAAATTTACTTAATCTTGACGTAATGTCATCAACTGTTTCGTCGGGCATTATTGAGGGAAAGGTGGAATCACAAATTATTTTTTCGAACTATTATAATTATTCAGTAGTTATTTACTTATTAGAATTTTTTTCTTTTTTGAAATCCTTTTTTTCCAATTTGCTTTAAATTACTGTTTTCGTATATCTTAATTCTATGCTTACATGATAAACAGCATAATTCCTGGTGATGACATTGTGGATTCTGGAGTAGTCTTCCTTCAAAAATAGAATTGTCCTCTTTAGTTTTCGATTAATTCACTTTGAGATGATTTTCTCAGTTCTAATTTTTCAAGTCACCTTTAGGGGTTTTTTTGTAATTTTTACTTATTTATTTTTACTATTTTCATAAGTAATTTCTGAGGGTATTTTCCCAATTTTCATTTATTTACCTTTTCCTATTTCTTATCACCTTTGAGGTTCTTTCCCTCAAGTTTATTTTAGTTATTTTCGAAAAATTCTTTCTTAATTTTTATTCATTGATTAATGTTATAAGTCACTGTTTTATTTCACTTTATTTTTATATTTTTAGTAATTCACTTTTACTTGTTCTAGTTTCATTCACAACGTATTTTATCTTTTTTACACTGTTTTGATTTCACCGAATCTTCGATTTCTCGTTACGTGGTTTCTCGGTAATGTTCTTATCACTAATTTAATACTACGATACCGTTTCCACGGGCTTTAGGGGCTGCGACTTGTACGACGCTCCTTTTTACAATTAAGTTACTTAGGCACCCTTCTAAAGGCTTGTCTCCTTGTATTCGCGAAACCGTTGAACCTGTTTTCCAACAGGTCCCTGCTCGGGCGCCAATTAAGTTTACACAAAATTTATTTAGTTTTTAAAAAAGATTTGTTGCGGCAACTTCCGTTGCGACAACTTGTTTCTTTATTCAGGTTCGAAATACAAAAGAGCAAAGATACTTAAAACTACCCTAACTTATATTGTCAGTTGATGTTATATGAGCTTGCGTGTGTTGTCTCAGCGGTAAAGCATTCGTAAAGTTGAGGTGCCTGAATGTTGTCGTCAGCGTCTGGGACTTTGGTGGGAATTGGCGAGTCAGCAAATTGACACAGTTATCGTTTGTGTTATTCGGTGTAGTTGTGGTTCAGGGGTTTCAACGTGTTTAGTGTTAACTTGTATACTATATATTTAAATTTTGTGGAAAAATTTTGGGGGTTTAAAATGAATGCCTTTGCGTTGTAACTGCTGCCTCTTTTCGAATTCATCAGAATTGGGCACCACTTGCGTATCGTCCTTGACAGGTAGTTATTAATACAAATCCATTTAAGTCACTGTCACTAATTTTCAAAGGACTGAGAAGGTGGTGCATTCCATGAAAACTCAGAAAATTTAAGGAAGTTAGTGAATGACTGTGTGAGTGTTTTTTTTTTCAACATTAGCACTCTGTATCGTTGTTACACTGTTGATACTCCGGCGTTGTTTGAACGACAATGAATTGCTGGCATTTCCGCTGCCGCTGCCACTGTCGTTGCCGTTGCCAGGGTAGTAAACGAACTCTTAGGAATAATTTAAGAAAATTGATTTGCTTCTTTCATCATGCAAGCATCAAGACCTTGCAAACAAAATGAAAACCAGCTGACGACAGCAGCATCAGCAGCAAGAGCAACTTTAGAGCAACTTCTACAGTTTGCCATGAGCTACAAACACAATGTAGGATTACTAATACATATTTATTGTATATCAACTGTATGTCATATATGTACTAAAATATGAGAGTGTATACGTGAGAGAATTGGGAAGTGAAAGATTTATGCGTGTGTTTCAGTTGGTACAAAAGACTGTGGGCAAAAGTTTGTTGTTTCTCATATGCATTGCTTTGCTGTCCTTAACTTTGTATGTGGCATTGTGCTCATATTATATACAACAGCTACTTAAGTCCAAAGAAATCGTTGATTATTTTGCTCAATACACAGAATTCCTCTTTACAAACTACTAGTGGGAAAAACCAAAAGAAAATAAACTTAATAGCTGCGATAGCCGAAGGAACCATGTGCTCTCTTCTTTGCCCCCTCATATCGTTTTAAAATGTTTGGTTCTTTTGTGATATATTGGAGATTTGTTACATTGTTGTATTTATAAGGCTGAGGAGAAATAAATTTCAATTCCCGACTAAATATTCGCTCGAATGCACCCAAATCTGCAGTGTATGGCTGACTAGTCAAGCGATAGCTTGTTGGTTCGCAATAGAGAAAATCTTGTAGCTTCTTGTGGCTTAGTAAGTGAAAGAACGGCAATAAATCTTAAAATGTTGAAATTTTTTTTTTTAATTTTGAAGTCAAACGGGCATTTTCTAATTTTTTTTAATATTATTTTTAAATGCTGCTGGTTTTTATTTATAAACATTGCAATTCCAAATAAATTACTACAGCAAATAGGGTGTTCGTTTAGAAATGATGGTGTAAAAGAATGACATGATTTTTTTTGTATTACGTAGGATTTTGTATTTATTTTAAAAATATTAATCATACGCAGCAGTATAGAAATTAATATTAATCATACGTTATATGTAAATAAATTACTCTCGTGTATTATTTCTATTATAAAGATCATATTCAGATGTTTTAAATACATAATATTATTTTAATTTTATCTTCTATTGCATCGCCATTAAAAGATCTTTTATTGCTCGTGAAGCTAGGTTTAGAAGTGATTGTAGATATTTTTAGTTTAAGTAGCCTTTTAAGTTCCATTACAGCCGTATTCAATTTTTCTATTTAATGAGCTCGAGTCAGCTGAAATAGATATAAATTTCACGCAACTGATATTATGTCTGTTATCGTGAACTGACATAATGGTCGCCCCTGCCACCAGACGATTTGGCGCCGTTAACTTCGAGAGAGCTGCATCGGCGTCCCGCTTACTTCAGTGCTTCGTATTGTTTTCTATTGTATTAACAAATCAACAAGGAAGACAGCAACACGACATAAAAATGCAATTGTGCAAAATATTAAAATTAAAAACCCGTGTTTGTCTGGGAAACAAGTGTACGTGTGTACGCTTTCAATGTATTGGCTATTCCATTCTTTTCAACTGGGATACCCATTCATAACTACTCGAATTTCCTCAAAGAAAAAATAGGTTTTCCGACTAACTGAAAACATTAAGGGTGTTTCCGAAATTCCGAAATCAAGAAGGTGTGTAACTATCACTAGGCCGTTTTTGAAGTTATGTTTCTCTATAGCACAGTGTTATTAGTAGGCATATATGGCTTGCTGCTGCGATTAATATTAATCATGCGCCACTTTTGATGCTAAAATTAATATACATTATACGCCACCTATAAAATATGTTACAATTTATATAATACAAATGTGGGCGTACATTAAACCGCCATTAAATGGAGATTTTTCGCTGATCGGGAATTTAGTTTAATATCCCTTGATTTTCGCATAACGTCTGCTTTAAACTCCTAGAGGATCTGATGGATTCTGACTGAACGGATTCTGATGAAGGTCTATACTAATATACTTATAAAGGGTGTCTCAGTAAGAATGCACCTTTTCATTTTAAAATAGAAACACATATTTTTTAAAAAAAGAAATTGTTGTCCCTTAACATCCCATGAAGGGATTGGGGAGAGCTTCTCACAATCAGTGTGATGTGCGCCTTCTAGTTTTATACTCACTGATTGGGACCTACAGTTTTACACCGGTTCCGAACGGTATTTTGAGAAGCATTTACATGGCTAAGTACTCGAAAGTGTCGTCATCACTAAGCGAGGTGATTTTTGAGATAGCTCTGATTTTTTTACTAGATTGTAAAGAGGACAGGTTCCGATTACGTATGGAATAAAATATTCGTCAAATAGCCCCACGGATTGGATGACAGGTCATTACTCTTTTCATGCAATTTTCCATGACTTTTTCACAGAGATTTGGTTGTATCACCGATGACGCGTTGGATCTCGGATTTGAGCTCAGGATTTCTTTCCAGTTTATTCGCATAACCCCGAGATTTCACAAAACGCCAAAGCAAGAAATCGCACGGCGTTAAATCGCATGATCTTGCTGGTCAGTTGATATCAGAATTTCTTGAGAAAATTTGTTCTAGAAATCGTAGCTGCAATAAATCGAATGTTTCATGAGCGGTGTGGCAGGTGACGCCGTGTTGCTGAAATTACATATCGACCAGATCCATGCCATCCAGTTGAGGCCACAAGAACTTCGGTATCATGTTCCTGTAACGAATGCCGTTCACACTCTCGGCAATTTCGGCCTCAGCTTTAAAAAAGACGTAAGGCCGAATCACACCGCGTGATCAAAATCCGCACCCGAAAGTTGCTCATTGTGGATTCATTTGTTTCTCATAGATTGCATGAAAATTCGAAAATATTGTGTATTCATGAAGTTATTCAGATGGAATTGCGTTTCATCGGAGAAGATGATTTTTTTTTTGAAAAATTGGCATTGACTTCCCACTGAACCGTTTGAACGAATTGCAGGCGCTTTCCATGGCATGGTCTGGTGGTTTGAGCTCCTGAGTAAGCAGAATTTTGTACGCATGAAGGTGGTGGTCTTTTGTCAAAATTCACTCTCTCGTTGACAACAACAATGCTTTCAAGAGACCGACCGGCATATTGACGCACAGGAGTCTTACTGGTCATAATCGACCCAGTTTCTTTAAATTTTTTTGTCACTCTTCGAATGGTTGACGTATCAGGTGCACTTTCTGGACTGAAAAGTCATTGAAGTTTGCGAGCGCGACTCAGCATGAAAAGTTTTGTAATAAGTTTTCAAAATTATAATGCGTTGTTCTTTCATAAAGCGGCGCATTTTTCGACATCTGCCAAATTTCAGAGTTGCCACTTGCAGAAAAAAAATTACACTAAATTTAAAAAGTGCAATCTTACTGATACACCTTGTTCCTCGTACTTATTTCATTAATATGAAATTAATATCAATGATAGATCCATTTAAAGTTATTTAATACTCGCGTGTTTCATCGTACATAATAGTTTGTGCATTGTATGTTTTATGACGTCGTCATTAGGAGGCGACTTTTCACTGATCGGGAATTCATTTTATACCTCTACAACTTCCCATAAATTCTGTTTCAAACTCCTAGTGGATTTGATTGATTCTGACCGTCATTTTTATAATTTTATATAATGTTGCGGCTGGTGTGGATTTCACATTCCTGAAATCGCAACATTTTATCATCATAAATAATTGTAAGTAAAAAATTATATAGGTTTTTTATATTCCATGTAGGATTTTTTTATTTATTTTAAATATATTAATCATACGCAACAACAGTATATAAATTAAAAGTAATCATCCGTTATATGTTAATGAATTAATATCAATTATACACCATGTGTGTTTCAATTTATAAAGATCATATTTAGATCTATTTAATAATCTCACGTTTGGGTGTACGAACCATAGATTAACATATAGATTGACATATATATATCTGACGTTTCTATTTTGGCTGCCAGAGGAATCGAACGTCTGTCGGCTGTTTTGCTTCACGATGTTCATATATTTATACCATAAGTTCTGTTTCAAAATCCTAGTGGATCTGATTGATTCTGACTGTACGGATACTGAGTAAGGTGAAACATTTTTATAATTTTGTATAATGTTGTGCCAGAAGGGGATTTCACATTCCTTAAATCACAACATGTAATCATCATAAATAATTGTAATTAGGAAATCAGATAGGAAACCACGTAGGATTTTTAATTTATTTTAAATATATTAAACATACGCAACAGTATATAAATTAATAGTAATCATCCGTTATATGTAAATGAATTATTAACAATTATACGCCATGTGTGTTTCAATGTATAAAGATCATATTTAGATCTATTTAATAATCTCTCGTTTGGTTGTACGTACCATAGATTTACATATAGATTGACATATATATATCTGACGTTTCTATTTTGGCTGCCAGAGGAATCGAACGTCTGTCGGCTCGTTTGCTTTATCATCGAACAAACTCCTCCATCTTTAAGTTTGTGCATTCACGATGTTCATATATTTATGCTTTGTTTATCACACCTCAGACGTTCGATTTCCTGCACTCGATGGTACGTATTATGTATTTCATATTATCGTCTACTCAATCGCCGTTAAAATGTTACAATTTACATTAATCATACACAACCTGAAACCTGACCAACCATCCCGCTTTTGCTGGGAGTGCTCTGTTGTTCGGGAGTTTTTGGTGCCTCATCCTGACTTGAATATAAAATAATAAAAGGATTATATACAAAATAAAATGCTTTATTTAATATATTTAGTGTTATTTTAAACAAACGCAAGTATATTTATTAAATTGCAAAAAAAAGTTTAGATTTTTACCCATTGTGCCCCGCTTTTTGGTCACCACCAGTAAAAAATAATTAAATGGTTTCCCGTTACATCCAATGAAGGGATTAGGGAGAGCTTCTCACAATCATTGTGCTGTGCGCGTTCTAGTTTGCCACTCACTGATTGGGACCTACTGTTTTATACCGGTTACGAACGGTAGTTTGAGAAGCTTTTTCATGGCTAAATACTCGACAGTGTCGCCGTCACTAAGCGACGTGACCGCCGTCGAAATTAATTTGAGATGGTCAGAGTAGGGATCGAACCCACGTCCTCATGCACAAGAGCTGCGCACACTACCACTGCACCACCGACGGTCACAACCAGTTGCTCAGGTTAACCATACTCTACCTATACATCATTTTCAAATTACACCGTGGTTGTTAGTCATACGTTTCTTTTATTAGCCATAATTTAATATTACTCATACGACACATTTACACTACTGTGCTTAATTGGGGAAGTTGTTCAAAAGTCAGACGATTACCGAATCCCTGGTAAAAATTAAAAAGACTCACTATTTTATGTACGCGACGTAAGGCCATGTTCAGCTATACCGTGATTTCGCAGTTTTCAGGATTTCATTCCGAGGAGCAGCAGATTTTTGTATTGCAAAATACATGTTTCGTGGGGTGACATCCCGAAGATTTTTTAAATCTCTGTACACCTGAATGCCGCTTAAGCAAGCGGCTTAAATTTGGTGCCAATAATAATGAAGCAAGTTGCAGTTAATACAAAGTTGCAATTTATCCTTCGGTCTACATTAAGTTACAAGCATGAAATGCAAATGGACTCTGATGCACGAGATAAACTAACATCACCTCAAATACATACACATGCATACCTACTTCGTAAGACCTTTACAGATAACACAAGTGTTTCAGGTGATTTTCAATCACTTTGCTAAACCACACCCTATTTGAGACCCCAAGTCTAAGAAGACATAAACATAAATCTGAACACAATACCTTGTGTTATTCTTCCTTTTTGTTCGTCCTTTGGTTATGTGTTATATTGCTGTCACAAATATTTTTACGGGTTTTTTATTTCCTTGGGTTTTTCTCAAATGAAATACCAATTCCATATTTCCTTTTCCGGCTATTGTTACTTCTGTTTTTCTTTGTATTCTGGTTGGCATTTCTATAAACTGGAAATTGTTTCGCTTTGACCTTTTTGATACCAGCAAAAGAATAGAGGAAATACAAAATAAAAAAAAACATTGAAGAATATATAAATTTAAATTATTAAAAACTGAATGGCTGTATTATCCCCAGCAACGATTTTTCTTTTTTAAGTGCAATTTGTTATTATTCAATGCGGATTGGATGGGAATAATTATAAATTATAATGAAATCATATGTACTACGTAACGTTCAGTTTTATTTCCCCTTTGACAAACATTAAACAAATGATTTAATGTCGCTTTAATAGTGGTTTATCATAAATCTTTTATAATTAACAAGTGACACTGAGAAGGGGTTAAATTCGAATATAATTCAAATGATTAATGTTGGAATAATGACATACGTATGTTTGTTAATTATTCATTTTATTACGCTTGAATTCACCAAACCCCGCAGATGTTTAATGTAATAATATAAAGTAATAAGTATATAATTGGGATTATGTATTTGTTTATATTGCGTGAGCCATTATACAAGTTAATGGGTACACAATTACAGTTTCTCCAGTTGAGCACCAAACTGGACGATTAGATAAAGTTTAGTTTTCTAAAGTTTCTCGGATAACAGGCGAACACACTGCGGTAGTTCAAATGAATGTGACAGAGCTGTTATAAACTGCTTAAGATCATAAGTAAGGAGATTAAGCTAGTCTCACACGTGTCGTGTAACAATTTGTAATTAATATTACTTATTATCCACCAGTGCAGTTATAAATATCAATCATACTCTAATTGTTCTGAAATTAATATTAATCATACCTCACTCATTCCCAAACTGTATATATAATTGATGTTGTATCGGGTTTTTCAATAAGAGCGCTACCAAAGTTTTTTTAAATAAAACAAAACCGGTTTTAGATACCAATGAAATTCTTTATTCCTGTGAAAGTACGTTCGATGCCATTATGTATGGAACTCGATTTCTTTTGCATGGCCACCACGGGCACGCTTGCAGAAGTCCAGACGCTGATCCCAATTTTCGACGGTTTTCAAGCATAAATCGGCCGATACTGCTGCAATTTCACATTCGATATTCGTACGAAGTTCATCAATCGTCGCTGGCTTGTTGGCATAGACGATAGACTTGACGTAGCCCCACAGGAAATAATATAACGGCTTCAAATCGCACGACCTAGGCGGCCAATCGACTGGGCCATTTCGTGAGATAACACGTTCACCAAACTTGGTTTCCAATAAATTGATTGTGGCATTCGCTGTGTGGCTTGTGGCGCCGTCCTGTTGGAACCACATGTCCTCCAAGTCCATATTATCCAATTGGGGTCCGAAATATTCGGTTATCATTGAACGGTAGCGATTCGCATTCACAGTAATGTGCCAGTCTTGATCATCACGGAAGAAGTACGGCCCAATGACGCCGCCGGCCCATAAACCACACCAAACCGTAATTTTTTCGGGATGCAATGATGACTCATGGATTACGTGTGGATTGCTGTCTGACCAATAACGCATATTTTGCTTATTGACGAAGCCAGTCAGCCAGAAATGAAATTCAGAATTCAGAAATTGGACGTAGCTCTCTTAAAGTTGAGGCCACTGACTCCAATTTTCGGTAGTAAATTTTAATAATTTCGACTCGTTGTTGGCTCGTATATCTTTCCATGATGAAATCGCAAAATTTACTGAAGAGAAATGTCAAAAGAGCCGGAAAAAATATGGCGTCGTTTGCTGTCCCTATCGATTTACTTTTGTAGCGTCTCTGTTGAAAAACCCTTTATATTTGTTGATATTACGTGAGCCATTATACAAATTATTAGTTTCTCCAGTTGAGCATCAAAATGAATAATTGGATAAAATTTATATATTGCTAAAGTTTTACGATATAACTTCATGTTAGTTTAGATGAATGTGACAGAGCTGTTATAAACTGCTTAAGATCATAAGTAGATGAAGCTAGTTTTTAAAGAACTGATTTAATATAACTCATACGTATTGTATAACAATTTGTAATTAATAGTACTTATTATCCACCAGTGCCGTTATAAATATCAATCATACTCTAATTGTTCTGAAATTAATATTAATCATACCTCGCTCATTCCGCAACTGTATTATATATATATATATAATTGACGTTGTATATTTGTTTATATTGCGTGAGCAATTGTACAAGTTATTGGGTACGTAATTACAGTTTCTACAATTGAGCATCAAATTGAATAATTAGATATAATTCATTTTTCTAAAGTTTTACTATATAACAGATGTTTGTTTTAGATGAATATGGCGACATGTCACTGAGCTGTTATTAACTACTTAAGGCCCTAAATAGATTAGGCTAGTCTTTGAAGAGCTGATTTAATATAACTCACACGTCTCGTATAACAATTTGTAATTAATGTTACTTATTATCCACCAGTGCAGTTATATATATCAATCATACTCTAGTTGGTGTGAAATTAATATTAATCATACTCCAAACTGTATTATAATTCATATGCGAATGAGGTGAATTGGAAAAAGTAAAACCAATTTAATTTCTAATATATATATATATATATATATAACTCACACGTCTCGTATAACAATTTGTAATTAATGTTACTTATTATCCACCAGTGCAGTTATAAATATCAATGATACTCTAGTTGATGTGAAATTAATATTAATCATACTCCAAACTGTATTATAATTCATATGTGAATGAGGTGTATTGGAAAAAGTAAAACCAATTTAATTTCTAATATTTCTTATATTCTAATAGTTTTCATACGTCACGTAATGTCACACCTACTATATTAATTAATATTACTTATTTTCCACTAGCACTGCAGTTAATATAAATCAAGCTTTTGTTGTGCCTAAACTAAATGCGAATGAGAGAATCGGTATGAGCAGGAGCCCCATTGAAATATTTGAAGAAAGTGTATTCCTGAAACATATTGAAGTAAGAAGTGGATGTATTGTAATCGAAATCACAGTATATAAGGGTAGATTACTGATTAAGCTATTACCTTATTATGTAACTATATAATTATAATTTATTATAATTAATTATGTAATTAACATTCTTTTATTTAAAATGATATTTTGGTTTGTTTGAGAGCCAGTAGGAATTACAAAAAAAATATATTTTCCCTTTATATCATCCCATGGAGGGACAGAGGGATTTGAGAAGCTGTAGTATGGTTAACACTGTCACTGTCGTCTAAAAATATGAAAGGTGGTCAAAGCAAGGATCGAACCCACGTTCCCACGCACCCACACTTACTTTTGTACCATCGTGACGGACACAACGGCAGGTCTTAGTGATGCGAAAAATTTATCTAAAATTTTAAAATTTTTTTTTTTCAATCTGGTATTTGAAGTTGATCAAAAAATCTGTGGCCACAAACAATAACAGCCTAAGTCGATTCTAAAATTTTTCAGGGAGACTATAAAGTTTAATATCTTTACTGGAAATCAGGAGTCGGGGTTTTTGTGATAACTTTGTTACAGATAACAAGGAATCGATTTCTTTTACGTACTTCTTAACAAAAAAAGAGTTGCTTATTTGAGCACGGTGAGTTGTCAAAATTTTTTTTCAATTTTGTCCTAACTCGAGTTAGGCTGTTATTGTTTGTGACCACAGGACTACTGGTTATATTCTAAAAATAAATATTGATAAACACTTCCCCTTACATAAGCAGTATGGGGCAATAAGACCTGAAGATAATCATATGCCATAATTTAACTCGTTGCAGGCAAAAGTCAACCGATTTACTACTGAAATATTATTGAGGGTAAACGGCCTAAAGCTCGTAATCTCTATAAACTTCCTTTACACTCTTATAGAAACATTAAGCGTATTTTTTTATTTCCCGATATTGCAATTTTTCGACAACTTTGTATGGGGGACCGCTTAAAATTGCTTAGATCTCCATACAAAGTAGTCGAAAAAATAATTTAGCAGGGAATAAAAAAACTGACCTATTTACAAGTTTCTCTGCAGGCAAGGAAGTACAAGAGAACGAGAAAAATGATTAGGATATTTTTGCACAAATTAGGTGTTCGGAAAAATATTACATTACTGATGTATGCAACTTTAGGTGGGATCGAAAGCGATGTAAAAATAAGAACACACAGCTAAACATGAAATATAACTCCCATAGGACATCTTCATGCTCGTAGGACATCTTTGGAGCTTCTCGACCATGTTCAGAGAAGAGCGATGGTATTTTTAGGGGACTGTAGGTTATCCATGCCTACCTAGAGCATTGTCGAAATACGGATTGAGTGTCGCTGTTCTATCGACACTTCCACGGTATGTGTTCCTCGGACATCTATCAACTTATGTCAGACGTGTGGATATATAGCCGAACCACGCGGATTTCCAGGAAGTCTTATCCGTTTTTTTATTGAGTGGCCGGTTGACCGCACTACACACTACACACTACAGAGAAAATCCTTACTTCATTCGTAGAGTCCGTATGTGGAATAAACTTGCGACTAGTGTATTTCCCACCAATTGTGACATACAAAGATTCAAGGCAAATGTCAACAGACACTACCCCTCTTTTCGCCCTCCACTACCTTGACTTTCATTCGCCAACACAATGTACTGAATTTATAGGGGCCAACACAATGTATAGGGGCCAACACGTTGTATTGAATTACATGGTTTGGTAAAAAAAGGTTCTGCTCCCAGGGTTTTCACATGAGTAGTCCGCTGGAAAACTTGTATGTAATCGTAACTAACTAACTACTATAATTTTTTTTGAGAAGCTCGCACCGTCATTAGTAATAATCTAAGTAAATAAATATCAATCATTCGTCACGCATATATCTATTATATATTTACCTAGAAAATAGATTTTTCTAGACATCAAATCTTGACCGATATCTATAATAGCCACGTCGGCTCTGTTCGATTTAACATGTCAAATCGGCAGCTGAAACTCGCTGTGGCACCATAATATTTGCTTCATCTCTAGCAGTTAGTCGCCCATTTAATCATATGGAGTAGTTTATACAATATCCAGAGCGGCTCTTGAATGTCGAATATCTCTGTATAATCCATATTTATTTTATATAAATACTATAATTTTTTTTGGGAAGCTCGCACCTTCATTAGTAATAATCTAAGTAAATAAATATCAATCATTCGCCACGCATATCTCTATTAGATATTCATCATACTCCACGTGTTCATTCTAACTGCTAACCATAAATCGATCTAAAGTTTATACAATATCTTAACCTTTAATAATCCAAAGAGATGATTTTAAACAAAATCTCATTTCGAAAATGATTGCATTTTCATTTTCATTTTCAACCCCACCCCATCATAAAAATACCAATCATTGTTTTTACCACATCACCTTTGGGAGCATCCTCTGCAAAAGCATAAACATCCACTCAATGAAACACAAAGGATTCCAAGGAGCAAACTCCCAGAATACCTCCATTCATAGAACTACACAATCATGTGGGGAAATATACATTATGAAACAACGAACAGGGAATGAAATTAAATTTCTCTCATGGAGCAATGTGTGGCAAATGCTTTTTAGGTTATTAGATTTTTCCTTCAGTTTAAATATTTAAATTTTAAATTAAACAAATTCTAGCAGCAGCAGCAGCAACAACAACCTTATCTGATATTCAAATTGGGGTTATCGTTATGTCAAACTTGATAATGATGTTGTTTGTAAGAAAATTAAATTTTTGCCAGAAGTATAGCAACTAATTGAAGATAAATGAAAATGAATTTTTTATATTATTTAATTTAAAATTTGTATGTAAGAATTTACCATAATGTCTTTTTGAATATTAATACTTTGATATATAGAAATATGTTGTAAATTTTAAATTAAATGTCAGTCATCTATAATTCTGATGCGGTTGACCAGAATACGATATACTGAAGTTTTTGGTGAAGACGTACACACCTATTCAATGCCATTTCTGTCGTATTCTTATGGTAATTTATTATATAATTTAATAAATTTGATATAAGAACAACATTTTTGGATTCGAAATAATTTTGTGTGTACATTTTTAGACTTTGTTGTAAGAAGATTTTAATTGATGCAAACTCAATCATGGCCAAAAGTGATGGACAGGCTTCAAACCACAATCGTATTATTATGTATTCAATTTTGGATTGTGCTTACCAAATGAAGTGGAAAAAGACTAAAATCTTTATGAGTAATATTTTAAAGTTTAAATTAAATTTTTGTATATATTTATTATTTGCTTAAAAAAGCAATACAATTATCATGTAAAATTTGTCTATTTAAATAATCAAACACCCTGATGAGTTTCAATCATACGCCACTTTATATTTATGAATTTGATATAAAGCAATATTCATAAAATCCGTGAGATGTTATTTTTATAAAATTTTATGGAAAACAACAAAATTTCCTTGCAATAATTATAATCTCTCTATTGCAAAAATTAATATCAATCATACGTTACGCTGCCATGTGTGAATGCAAAAGGGAGGAGACTGACATTTTATGGAGTTTTCTACTGTTTTGTATAAACCGCTAGCGGTTTGCCAGATTTCTCCGGAGTGTTTTATGGAATAATTCCAAATAGTACCTCCAATATTACGTGAGTTTAAAACTGTGGTCCCACAAGGCTTTATTCTTGCTTTCTTATGTATTAACCGCCAATGATAACTGTTGACATTTTCATCCTACATATATCAAAATAATCGACAAATGGAGCGATTCGAGTGCCATGGTTGTGTTCAATTACAATCGAAGAGTAATATCAAAAAACTGCAAATTTTACATTGTGATCCTGTGGCGTTGACTACATCTATCACTGAAGTAGTTATTCCAAAAAGCGGATTCGATGGAAAAATTACGCATTGCATCCGAAAATCCCAGAGAATTTAATTTTTAGCTCTGTACACTCGATATAATTATGGTGACACTGAATCAATGTGGCGTATTGTCGGTGTGCTTATGTGCTCCAAATAGTGCATAATACTGTTTACAATTTTGTATCTATATACATTGGGACCGAGCTTAACAGATACTTGGTAGATGGAGGGTATATCAAAATAAACAATCCGTTTGGCTAACGGTAATGCTTGTTTTCTATAGGCCTACAACCAGGTTCGTATACTTGTTCCTCTCTATTCCTGTAATCAGAGCTGATACCCTCACAGACCGGTATAAGTTCATTATCATTTAATGGAGGTGTTCATCAGAATTAATTATACGCCCTAGTGTACTTGAATTAATATTAATCATACGATGCACATTAGAGTGTACTTGATCAAAAATTCAAAATTGTGCCTTAAAAACCCTGTCAAAATTGTGAAAAATATTCAATTCAATATTCATTCATAGTAGAAGGGTAAACCAAATAACAAATTCGTATCAAAATAAACAATTCGTATAGCTAATTGTCAGGATTATTTTATGTAGGCCTAAACAATCTCAGGGGCTTAGTTTCTTTAAACAGGTTCGTATACCTTTCTATTCCTGTGATCGAAGCTGATGCCCACACAGGGCAATAATACATTATCAGGAATAAGTACATTATCAACTAATGGAGGTGTGAATCAGAATGAATTATACGCCCTAGTGTACAGCACCTACTTGAATTAATTTTAATCATACGATGCACAAGACTTCAAAATGGCGCCTTCACCCTAATCTTAACTCTTTGACGATCACAGGCAAGTTTGTTTTCCTTAGGGTTTTTGGCATCTATAACTGTACAGGTAGGAGATAGAGAAATTTTGTCCTCGGGTGATTTATACGAGATGGTAGTGGTAATAATATTGTAGTAGATCTAAATTCTCTAACTGATTCGTTTTTGCTCCTATGAGCCGTCAAAGTTGGCCAAAAAGTGGTCGTACTACAAAGGGATATGTTAGGCTATGCTAAAAAGGAAGCCTGTCGTTTGAGTTTAAAAAAACAAATAACGAGTTCACCCGAGGCCGTAACTTCGGCCCATTGTGGTTCTCTTATATAGACTTGAATGGAGAAAGGAATAGTTGTAGAGAAGAGGAAGATTGCAGGAAAGAGGGAAAGCTAAGGGAGAGAATCTAGCGCAAACATTTTTCAGTTGTTCTCTTGTGCTCTGCTGGATTTCTCTATGAATTTGACGAGAGGTTTAATTGGAGCGTCTGGGTAGTAGGAAAGCTAGGCGATGCTCTTGCAGTCCTCCACATGAACAAAGTGCTGCACTGACTCATGCTCATCTTCATCTAAACCTCTTCTGGGGAAATTTTCATATGGAAGTTCCATGCGTGCAGCTATGTGGCCTATTACGCAGTGTCCAATTATGACTCCTGTGAGAGAGCTGAGTGTGATATTTCCAAAGGAGAGCAGCGCTTTGGTACGTGTTCCATCAATGGCCGGCCAAAGAGATCGAGCTACCCTAGAGTTCTGTACCGACTCCCATCCGGACTTTGTTACTGTTACTTCCAATTGGGCGACTTGGTCCTTCAGTTCCACGAACGGAATGTGCAATGGAATGTGCAATGTGAATGTTGCAATGTCCCGGTACCCAGCAGAGCGTGATTTCGTGCACCTGAATTTGGGTTAGGGATAAGAAGCCGTCCATCGTGCAATGTGATTTCATGATTCTTGAGTCTAAGGCCTTGAGGGCTGCCCAGCTGTCGAAGTAAATTTTGCGTTTCGCTTTAGAGAAACCCCCCCAAAATCTGTTTTGCGGCAACCTTAATGGCATAAATCTCTGCCTGAAAGACTGTACATTTGTTCGAAAGTCTGGTGGAAATTCTGAGATTTAGTGGTTCCGTGTATATTCCCGATCCTGTGCCCGCTTCCACTTTAGACCCATCCGTGAAGATTAAGATTTCACCGGCCTCAGTAACCGTATTTGCCGCCCAGTCTTCAAGGCTAGGTATGATTACCTTACATTTTTTGTCCTGAATTATTCTCGGAGCAATGAAGTCCCTTGGCCAGTTCATATTTTCGAAAGTACCCATGCTGACCAGGACTGAGCCTTGTCTGTGTGTCGTATTGACAGGCATTCCCGATTCCCTTTGCCGTAGGGCCATTTTCACCGCAGTGCATTTGATGTGTGTATCGATCGGTTGGATATTCAGTACCGCCTTCAGTGCCACTTGAGGGACAGATCTGAGGGCGACGGTAATGCCGATGCATGTCAGTCTCTGCACTTTGGCCTGGTGTGAGAGGTGTGAATACTTATTTAACGCTTGTTAATCGCTGTATACATCCAGTGTACCATTTGCGTCCGAACATTTTCCTACAGTCGCAGAAGGTGCATAACGCCTTCTTACCCCTTTCCATCATATTCGTTTTCCAGGATAGCTCGGAGTGAACGATAATGCCTAAATACTTTGCTTCTTTCGACAGTTTAAGTACCTTTTCCTGTAGTCTTGGGAATTGGAAATTAGGAATATTGTGTCTTCCCGTATAAAGGACTAATTCAGTTTTCGTTGGGTTGACTCATAGTCTATTGTATGTTGTCCAACGTGCCAATTGTTTTAGTGACCTTTCCATGATTTCGCTGACCGTAGGCATAAATTTACTCCTGATCAGGAGCATCACGTCATCTTTAAGGATTGTGTTCTAATATCGGTGAGACCATTTGCGGACGTCCTCGTGTAACTAATTTCTTTGCTGAACGTTTGCCCATATATGAGTTTATGATAATGCTTTTAAGCATATTTCCTCTCCGATGTTTGCCAATGCCGTCCAGTGATTTTAGTATGGATGCTATATTCACCTTATTGAAGGCTCCGCAAAGTCTAGGAACTCTGCCATGGTGTAAACGGGTCGAGAAAATGGGCACACCTGGTGGAATCGCCAGGTAGGTTTTGAGTCCATACCTTAGCTTTTCAAAAATGTCTGGTCAACGTTCTGACATGGACCATAGCTAACATGTACAAAAATGTACCAAATATAAAAAATTTATTGGTCCCATTTTTTGCGGTGTAGCTATTGCTGGGTCTTAGATCACGTAACTATTATTGGGTCATAGATCAAAAAATTATATAGCTTCGTCGAAAACTGCATGTGATGTCAAGTCATTTGTAATCTTTTAGGCGTATTTCACTTAAGTGCGTATTGAACCTAGAGACTACATGTCATATGAATGATTTTTCCAATGCCAGCTGAATTATATGACACAGTTTTTATTGTTGTGCAACCATGTCCCGTCCATCGCATTTCCTGGATAGCAGTAATGCCAGCCTTTTAATTTTCTAGGACATCTGCCAGTTTGATAGTGGCACCGGATTTGTATAACATTTGTGGGTGTCCTTATCAAATAAGAACTCAGGTCTTCAATTTCGTTTCTGTAATTTCAATCAAACAATATCTTATATAAAAAAGAAATTTAAAGCTATATTGTTGGAACTTAGTGAAATTATACAACGGTGCTTTAAATGTAAATCATACGCCCTGTGGTGCAAACTATACACAAATTATTATTAATCATTCGACACATAAAATCCTCGTAACATATTTCTATGAAAGTATTATTTAAACAATTTTTTTTCCGAATTCACACAGTATAGACGGAGCATCGTCATTTCGCTACATCCATTCTAAGCATATACAATCCCTTAAGTGCCACTGAAACACTTTACACAAGTTTTAACCTATTAACGACAACAACATTGTATAAGCTTGTATAAGTATCGGATATATTTGTCGACAACTTTAGGAATTATATCCTCAACGATTTTCCATCTTATCCAAAACAAGATTTGTGTCTTAATAAAATTTAACTTTGTGTTCTTATATGTTTTTGTATTGTTTTCGATCCTTTGCCATAACATAAATCTTTGGCAAATGTTTGTTATCAATGCTTATAAATTAGAATGCTTAAGACAAGTGTGTATGAGTTTCAACATAAATTGCTTATGGGCGAAGTTTTCTCTTAACACAGCACATCCTCGTAATTTGAGAAGGAGTTTCAGGAAGAGAGAGAGAGAGAGAGAGAGAGAGAGAGAGAGAGCAGAGACTAAGAGAGGTAAAGACAAATAATGTTTTTGTTAGTATGTGTGCCTAAATGTTTTTTGTTCTCGTTTAAATAATTGTGAGTGAGTATAGGACTGTGGAAAACATACCCTTTACTAAAGAAAGTTGCATACATTAAAGTCTTAATTGATGACTGTCACAATGACATTTTTCTTGAGTGTTTGTTCTGCTTTTTCATTTGAATCAGGTCTGCTCAGGTCTTGCCCAAAAATAATGTAAATGTATTTGTATTCTTCTACACAGAGAAGAGATTTGTTGTCACAACTATATTTAGAGCAGGGTTCGTGTTTCATGGTACCCCGGCGGATGGTCAAAAATGGGGATGGGTTACCCTGGGTAACTACCAATTATTTTCCCAATTAAAAAAAATGGTATCCTATGAATGGATTGAGGAGAGCTTCTCACAATTAGTGAGAAGTGCGCTTTCTAGTTTTTACACTCACTGATTGGGACCTACAGTTTTACACCGGTTCCGAACGGTATTTGAGAAACTTTGTCATTGCTAAGTACTCGATAGTGTCGCCATCACTAAGCGAGGTGACCGTCGTCGAAAGAATTCTAAGATGGTCTGAGCTGGGATCGAACCCACGTTCTCATGTACAAGAGCCGCGCATACTAACCATTGCACCATCGATGGGTAATGTGTATTCGTGATGGGTAATTCACAATCGTCGTGGATAGCTACCCATTATTTTCCTCATTACTCTGTGGGTAATGGGTAATCGGTTCCGTGGACAATCTCATTATTCAGTTGTTGTGACTGATTGATTACCGAAATATTTAGTTGAAACCACAGTAACAAGAAGTAAATGTGATCTGTCTATCGAGTTTTAGTTCTAGCAATCAAAATATCCTGCTGTGGTGAATATTCTATTTGTTGGATCAACGAAAAATTTAAAAATTAATTGGTTTGTACTAAATAATATATTTTCTATGCTCAACGAAATTACTTGAATTTAACGGCTGTCACAAATATTTGTTGATGCCATATCCCGTAATGAATTTTATAGGAAAAAAAAAATAAAAAAATAATTTTTTATTAAAATTGTGTATTTTGTATTTAAATATAAACAAAATTATTATTATTTGTAACCAGGTCTCGTATTTTGTGGGTAATGGGTTAGCCTGGGTAACCCATTCCCATTTTTCATCGGAAATATGGAAAAATTAGGAATAATTTGTAAGGGTTTCAAATAAAGTGGTCCAAGTCGTATGGATTTTTTTTTAAATCGACAAAATAAGAAAATTGTTAAAATTAAAAACGCATATAACTCGGAAAACGTGCGTGCAATTGCAAAAAAAATAACTTTGTTTTACCCTTATGAAGCTTTAACCAATGGATGTTTTTAAAAAGCATCAATTGTTAAAAAAAAAATCACTATCACATATGGGTGTTTTAGCGATCTTTTAATTGAAAAATTGTAGTTTAACGGATTTAAAAAAATTGATGCCGTATGAAAGGCATCCCTTGGCTAACGCCTCCCATGAAAGTAAAAAATTTATTATTTTTGCGTTTGGACGCATCGTTTTCGAGTTATAGCAATTTTTTGATTTTAGCGATTTTCCTATTTTTGGCTATTTTTGTTAAAGTTGTCCATATGAATTGGACGAGTTTGTGAAAACCCCTTATAAGCCCGAATAAATTGGTTGTATTTCGATTGAACGCTCCGTTTCCGAAATATAGACATACTGGCGTTTTAGCGATTTTTTATTAGAAAAATTTTAGTTTTAGCGATTGTTTTAAAAAAAGTGATGCCATATTAAAGTCATGCCGTATTATAGACATGCGGTGGTTACAGACTCCTATGGAGGTAAAAAGTTTACTATTTTTTGTGATTAGACGCATCGTTTGCGAGTTATAGCCCTTTTATCATTGTAGCGATTTTCTTATTTTGGCGATTTTTGTAAAAAAAGTATCTTCCACACAAATTGGACCACTTTGTGCGAAACGCTTTGAAATCCCGAAATAGTAGTTATTTTTTCGATTCGACACTCCGTTTCCGAGATATAGAAACTTTTAAGGGTGTGAAGACAAATTTATCCCCTAAATTTATTTATCTAAGATATCTGATATCTGATTTTTTGCGAAAAAAAAGTTTTGTGTCGTTTTCTATCTGGACTATTTCGCTCATGACAAAGGTGAATAAACTTCTAATATTTAACAGCCTAAAACCGTAGAAGCGTATAAACAGCGCAGCCTATATATATCCTGATTCCATTTCACATCGGAGATATAGCCTAATTTATGAAGTGGCCCATATCATTGATGGAAATAATGATTTCATTGCTAATACTGGGTACTACTGATAAATGTCAATGAACTTACTGTTTATCCGAAATTATCATCATGGGAGACAATAACATCCCCATCCCAAATATATCCCGATTCCATGTCAGATCGGAGATATAGTCGACTTTATGAAGCGACCCATGTCATTGACAGAAATAATGATTTCGAGTGCCAATATTGGGCACTCCTGATAAAACTGAATGGACTACCTGCATATTTGAAATTAGCCCCATGGGAGCAAATAACCCCCATCCCAGATATATGCTGATTCCATTACAGATCGCAGATATAGTCAACTTTATGAAGCGACCCATGTCATTGAGAGAAATAAAGATTTCGAGCGCCAACATTGGACACTCCTGACAAAAGTGAATGAACTGCCTGTGTATCCGAAATTATCACCATGGGAGACAATATCATCCCCATCCCAAATATATCCCGATTCCATGTCAGATCGGAGATATAGTCGACTTTATGAAGCGACCCATGTCATTGACAGAAATAATGATTTCGAGTGCCAATATTGGGCACTCCTGATAAAACTAAATGGACTGTATATTCCAAATTAGCCCCATGGGAGCACATA
Organism: Phaonia tiefii; assembly: GCA_963931995.1. Taxonomy (NCBI): domain Eukaryota; kingdom Metazoa; phylum Arthropoda; class Insecta; order Diptera; family Muscidae; genus Phaonia; species Phaonia tiefii. The sequence goes on from OZ008367.1 coordinate 19,059,258, forward strand.
ACACCCCCATCCCAAATATATCCTGATTCCATTTCAGATCGGAGATATAGTCAACTTTTTGAAGTGACCCATGTGATTGAGAGAAATAAAGATTTCGAGAGCCAATATTGGACACTCCTAATAAAAGTGAATGTACTACCGGTATATTCCAAATTAGCCCCATGGGACCCTTCCCAAATGTATGCAGATCGGAGATATAGTCAACTATAGGAAGCGACACATGTCATTGACAGAAATATTGATTTCTAGTGCCAATATTGGGCACTCCTGATAAAAGTCAATGTACTACCGATTTACTCCAAATTAGTCCCGTGGCGGCATATAACATCCCCATCCCAAATATATGCTGATTCCATTTCAGATCGGAGATATAGTCGACTTTATGAAGCGACCCATGCCCTTGACAGAAATAATAATTTCGAGTGCCAATATTGGGCACCCCTGATAAAAGTGAATGGACTACCTGCATATTCCAAATTAGCCCCATGACAGCACATAACACCCCCATCCCAAATATATCCTGATTCCCTTTCTGATCGGAGATATAGTCGACTTTATGAAGCGACCCATGTCGTTGAGAGAAATAATGATTTCGTGTGCCAATATTGGATAAGTTACCCTTACCCATGAAATACGAACCCTGATTACAAATAATAATAATTTTTAAATATAAAATACATAACTGTAATAAAAAATATTTTTTTTAAAGTTTCTTTTCTATAAAAATCATAATGGGATATGACATCACCAAATGGTTGTGGCAGCAATCAAATTCAAGTAATTAATTGAGAATACAAAATATACTATTTGGTATAATCAAATTAGATTTTAAATTTTTCGTTGATTCACCTAATAGAAAATTCACCACTGCAGGATAATTGCATAGCTAGAATTGAAACTCCATTGACAGATCACATTTATTACTTTTTACTGTGGCTTCAACTAAATATTTCAGTTCTTGCAACCAAAACTGAATTATAAATCAACTGACATGCATAGCATTTGGTGATGCGGACCACAATTATTGGTAATCACAACTGAATATTGAGATAGTCCAAGGAACCGCCCAATTTTAGTTGGCTGTAAATTTAGTTGTGACAACGAATATCTTCTCTGTGTGAAGACAACATATTTCGGGAAATAGACGGAGAAATAATTCGTGTTTCATTTCTGTTTGATGGGTGCAGTAGTCAGAAATTGAACAGGATTTACGTTTTGTAATACCAAGAGCCGGTGGTGCAACGGTTAGTGTGCGCGGCTGTTGTGCGAGAGGATGTGGGTTCGATCCCTGCTTTGACCACCTTACACTTGTTTCGGCGACGGCAATCTCTCTTTGTGACGACGCCACTATCGAGTAATAAACCACGAAATAGCGTCTCAAAAAACCGTTCGGAACAGGTGTAAAAATGTCAGTCGCAATCAGTGAGTTAAAACTGGAAAGCGCACAGCTCAGTGATTGTGCGAAGCTCTCCCCTATCCCTTCGTGGGATGTAATGGGAGAATGTTTATTTATTTAATACCAGCTGTGTAAAAATGCTTTAAAACCCGACTTGAACTGGTTCTCTAAAAATAGAAATGTTCGCAAAGCCGTAGTACGGTTAACCAGGCCGGAATTCGGTTAAACAGTTTCGGGTTTGAATACACTAATAATTTTATTTAAGTCTTGGCTGTGGTTCGCTTGGTTCGCTGCTAAAAACTCTTAAGCATATTAATTTTTTTTTATTCTATCACTTTTGTCACATTGAAAAGTCCTTTCTATAATAATGTTCAAAATTTAAATACCGACAAATTCGCGACATGTAAAAATTATTTCAAATAATTTTGTGCGAATAATTCTAGTTTTAACTCTATTCCAGGTCAAATGGCCAGACCGAAAGAATGACCAATCTACACCGACTATAATAAAGCAACAGTCCAATTCCTTTTCTAACTAAATTTGCTACTTTTTTGTTTCGCTTCGTCACAAGAATTGTACTTTCATAAAAAGCTTCAGATTAAAGTTTTCCAGAGGTTATGGCTCAATTTGTGGAAACATTTAAAAATTTCATCAATTTTCCACAATTGTGGACTGTAGGGCTGTGCAAGCCAACCAAATAGACTAAAGAACAAAACAATAATATACAAAAATCCATTTAACATCCTGGCATGACAAACATATTACATCGCCTAGTGCAAGTAAAGGTTTCGTTATGGAACCATATACATACCATTGCATAAAGGTCATAGAAGGCATACACTCACACACACACACACCGACACACATAAGAAGAAGATGAAGAGAAGAACAACCAACAAAAGAACAAGGAAATGTTCATTTACAGCAAATATGCATATTTACGATTTTCAAGAAATATGAGTAACATTCATGCATTCATATGAAAGGATTTCGTTTTTCTTAGTACAAGATGTAGGAATAAACATGCACACAGAAATAGTTCTCTAGTATACTTGTGTAGCAATGCATGTATGTATGTGTGTGTGTGTGTTAAGCATACATGTGTGTGGTAAACATAAGAATGCACCAACACATACTCAAACACACATAAATACAAAGTCAAATTAAGATCCATGGCCAGGGCGAATGATGCCGAAGATACAGCAGTTTACTGCCAGCTCCACTACTACTATGTTGCACAGTGGTTTTGAAAAAGTTTATAAGGGAAATTGCTGTAACAATATTTTAATACAATTCTTTCAAACCTTAGCTACAGCAATAAAACGATTAGTTAAGAAAAATAAAGAATATATAAGTTTTACTATTGTGGCCTTTATAAAAAGTATTCGAACCACTGTGCTCTTTTCCGGTGGCAGTTGGTGGCAGTAGGTGGTTCAATGTAATGATGATACAGATGGCGTTGAGTGTGCTACATGTTGCTACATGTTGCTTTTAACTAATAGTTTATGGTATATTTGTGCCTGTTACATGCATATATCCTTACTTACATCCCTGTGTACATTCAAGGTTTACCAAAAAATGCCCAGAGTCTTCTAACAAACTCCCAAACACGCGTTCACATACAAAAACACTAACGTCACACATACATAAACTTTATATTTATATTACAGCCGCTGTAGTACGTATACAAGTATGCTTGTGTACGTATTGGTATACATGTAAACACTAAATGTATTGTGCATTGTTCATGTTTTGCGTGTGTGTGTGTGTATGTCAGAATGTTTGAGGGTTTGTATTTTAATGCATTTTGCATGATAGATTTCTTTTTTACAACATTGTCACGGCTTTGGCATTAAAGTTTTACCAGCTCTGGTCCTTAAATTTCATCTTGCGATTATGGTGCTGCGCACAGTGTTTTGTTGGCAGGAGTTATTCGACATCAATCAAAAGCATTTAAATTGTTATTACATGTATTATATACATATATAAACAAAATGTGGATTCCCATTACATCCCATGAAGGAATTGGGGAGAGAGCTTCTCACAACGAGTTAGTTGTGAGCTTTCTAGTTTTATCCTCACTTGACCTACAGTTTTACAACGGTTCCGAACGATATTTTGAGAACCTTTTTCATGGCTAAATACTAGATACTGTCGCCGTCACTATGCGGGGTGACCGTCGCGGAGAGAAATTTAAGGTGGTCAGAGCAGGGATCGAACCCAGGATCTCATGTACAAGTGGCGCTCATACTAACCATTGCACCACCGATGGCCACATCATGTAGTGTATAGGTCGATACAAATCTATAGATATCGCCCTGTTGTGGAAGGATTGCCACTATAAGTATTTATTTATTCTAGTAGTCTGTGGACCATGCATCCTGACAGACTAGCTGAAAAATTGAAGTAATAAAGTAAAGGGTGTTTTTTTTTTTTCTTAAATATGACTTACGAAAGAGTTAGCTGTTAAACGAACTGTCATACTATTTCACATTTATGACCAGTACTCGTATACTCTCGAAAATCACCATGAACAGATTCACTCCTGAACAACGCTATCAAATTTTCCATATTTGCTTCGAAAATCTGTCATTCGCGCAACTTATAGACTACTTCGTGATATTTACGGAGCACATAATCGTCCATCTGAGTAAGCCATCCGTCGGACTGTACCTCATACTCTCTAAATCATGCAATAACACCAACACGTCGAAGAAATGTGCGTCCTGAAGCGACGACCGCCGCTAAAAACGAAAGTGTGGAAGAAGACCCAAATTTATCTATTCGTTGTCGGTCGTAGGAATTGGGGCTCTGTCCTAACGAATTTGCGAACAAATTTGCGCCAAAATCTTGTCCTACACCCACATAAGATCCAGCTGGTGCAGGAGTTAAAGCTAAGAGACCATCATAGCCGTCGCTTTTTCGCCGATTTTTCTCTAGAGCAGTTGGAAACTGACCCGATCTTTTATTGCAAAATTGTGTTCAGTGATGAGGCTCATTTTTGGCTTTACGGGTTTGTTAATAAACAAAATTGCTGCATATGGAGTGAGACCAATTCACAGCAGACCCCGCAGACTCTATTACATCCAGAAAAATGCACCGTATGTCACGGTTTACACGCTGGTGGGTTCATCGGACCCTATTTTTTGAAAAATTAAGCCGGAGCTCACTTTACGGTCAACGGAGATCGTTACTGCATCATTATCAATGATTTTTTGTTTGAAAATATGAATGACATTGAACCGGGCGAGATGTGGGTCAACAGGATGGCACTACGACGATCGCAACCATCGATATATTGAAATACAAATTTGGATATAAGTTTATTTCGAGAAATGGACCTGTCAATTGGCCTTCAAGGTCATGCAATCTCACACCTTGATTATTTCCTGGGACAATGGGACTGCCCGTGGAGGTGGAAAGTTTCTGATAGCCATTCACTTGGGAGTGGCCTGAAATGATTCCTTCATTGGGCAGTCCAAGCAGCTCACTATTTCCACGCAGTATGTCCTGGGCAATGTCTTTATGGGAAACCCGCGTTAGCTTGCTAGAGTGAGAAGGCGATACGAATGAGCAGGCTGATTGGATATGCGATCACTGAATCGTCTCAGGTTTAGTAGGCGACTTATAAGACCGAAGCTCATCAAGCTATTGGGCATGTTCTTTTGTCCTTAGAGGGCGGATGAGCCAAACATATGGGCCAACGGCGGATAGAAATCAGAAGGAGAAAATCCAGGATTGACATATTGCATTCTGGTCAGCGTCCGATCCATAATTTGTGCCTGCAATCAACTATTTTGGCAGTAGGTAAAGTGCAAAATTCCGGTGAACTGGGTTTACCCCTCGCCACCCTTGATAATGGCAGTGAATATAAATAAATGGTATCCCATTACATCCCATGAAGGGATTAGGGAGAGCTAATCATAGAAGAAGATTGTGGGAAGCTCTCCATAATCCCTTCATGGGATGTAACGGGAAACCATTTATTTATTTTTATGATTGGGACCTACATTTTTACACCTGTTCCGAACGGTATTTTTGAGAAGCTTTTTCATGGCTAAATGATCGATAGTGTCGCCATCACTAAGCGAGGTGACCGCCGTCGAAAGAAATTTAAGGTGGTCAGAGAGCTAAAATGATGCTTGCGAGTAGATGTTACTTTGGGCTAACAAAGCACTTCAGAGTTAAAGCTTTATCTCGAGTAACAAAAGTCTAGCTTTCCAGCCTCTCATACAACTTGTCTTGCTTTATGGCGCAGAATCCTGGGTTTTGTCGCAAGCCGACGAAACATCTCGAGGAGTGTTCGAGATAAAAATACTCCGAAAAATGTATGGGCCTGTAGTGCGGAACGGCAAGTATCGTCGACGCATGCACCATCAGCTGTATGAACTATATCCCGCCATTGACATAGTTAAGCGGATCAAAATAACGCGATTGCGCTGTCTGGGCCATGTCAGTAGACGAACCAGCAAGAAAGGGTTTCGAAACCGAACTCGAAGGAAGACGAAAAATAGGAAGAGCAAGACTCAGGTTGACGAATCCCTGCATACAATTGATATTACCAACTGGAGAGATAAGGAAAGAGATCGAACTGGTTGGAGATATATGTCATCTTCGGTTTGTAAAGTACCTGATTACCCGAGGTTGTTAGATACCGGATAAGTATGTAAGAAAGATTATTTCCTGTGGAGCTATGCTGACAAACTAAGAACAATTGATGCCTTGGAGACCACATTTGTATTACATCTTTCCTATGTTTCTATTTTGCGGTATTGATTTTATGTCAAATTGTTTTCAATACAAGCAAATTCAAAAAAAGCGGGTGTTAAAACGGCTCTATCACTTCCTAAGCATCCCTCGTACTTAATTATAGGTCATAACTGCTATCGGGGTAGTAATGTATTCCTTCCTCAGCTTCCATTGTGCTCAGCTTCCATTTTTCAGTTAATTTAGTAACATCGAGCCGGTGTCGGTTTGAAAAAAGTGACTCCAACTTATACTGCGATTCCGGACTAATTTCCGAAACTCTGACTCTCAGCCTCCAACTCCTAAACTCCACCTCGAAAACTTTAACTTTGACTCGTTCTTGAACTCAGACTCGAACGTGGACTCGCACTTTGACTCGAGCTCGGACTCGAACTCCGACTCAAACTTCGAGTCCACACCCCTGGTCTCAGCAAAACGACATGCAATATTTTTGGATGGTAAAGCGAACATAAAGAATACTTTTGCATTTGTATTAGATAATGTAGTGTAAATTATAAAAATTAAAATACATCATACGCCACGCAATAAATTATACTCATACGTTCTGTGTTATTTTTCTTAGTCCTACGATATATGTATACCTAAGCCGTTGCTTGTGACCAAAGTGCGGGGCATAATGGGTAAAATCAGAGTTTTTGTATAAAAAAATAAAGACATGTATGTAGTTACAATGAGACTGCAATTTTGTTATTATAATGTCAAGACGGGATGATACACCAAAATGCGGGACACTTCCACAAAAATCAGGTCAGTCCGGGTAAAAGCGGGACGGTTGGTCAGGTTATGAATGCCAGATATTTTCGGAATATTTATCACTTCCAAACTTTAAATAATCTATTTATACATTATCTGAAAAATAGATACCGCCAATGTAATGTGTAAGTAATTTCTATAAATTGAAATATTTCTTAAAGTTGTAATTTCCTTTGAGGCTAATATATTATGTTTTTTCATTTAATGAATTCATTAGAAATGGGGTTGATTAATGCATTTTTTGTTCATTTTAGGTCAAAGCATTGTATATTAAAATAAATCATACTCCCTGCTGTATTATCAGGTATACTGAAAAATATCACTCATACGTTTTGTGTTTCAAGTCACATTGAAGGTGGAATGTTGCGAATATTTGTACAAGTCAAGAGAAAAACAGTTTTTATGAAATTATTGTTTAAAAATTTCATTTTTATATTAACATAATTTGTACACTAATATATTATAAAATATCGATTTCCTACTAAAAAATACAATGGATCAAATATATAAATTTATTAGTGTAGATAATATTCATTGGGAAGTTTCGGGAAATTTTATATATTTTAACTACTATAATTTCACAAGTAATATTTCTGAAGTGAAGATTTCAAAAAGTGGTTTCTCTAACCACTGTGCTCATGTTATCCTATACGGTACACGAATATATACTGCAGATTCACTCGCATACACACAGTTTATATTTATGTTTGTGTACTCTTGTATGTGCATGTGATTGTATCACGTTATTACGTTATTTGGTTATTTTTCTTGTTGCTGTTGTTGTTCAATATCAACATTTTCGGTTATACTTGTTAAGTAAAGTAACGCTTTGTTAAATTGTTTTTCCACTTTGTAAATGGCTACATGAGATTGTGCATGAGTGTATGTGTGATAGCCTTAAAGCACACATATACAATTGCAATAAAGATATACATACGTAGATGCATACACTCTCACACATAATGTACACACACATACTTTATATATACTAATACACACATAGAAGCCTTAAGTTGTCTATGCATCTCAACATTTGTTGCTTAATATTTTCCCTAGATTCATGTGTCCCTCCAACTATGGGGAATCGTCTTTTTCCCAATCCTTATGAGTATAGTTAAGAGAGTGTGTGTGTGTGTGTGTACGTGGGTATGTGTGTATGGATGTGTTTATGTGTGTGTATGTTGTGGCATTAGGTTGCATTATATTCAATGCCCGCATTGAGAGCCGAGCTTTTGGGTAAATGTAAAACTTCCGTCACACCGTAGAATTTCATCAGAGAGGATTTACTTGGCAGCTGACACCCCGTCCCTCTACGTTTATTGTTGTTAGTAGCGGCTTTTAAAGATTCTACTCTGCGGTTTGACTGATGTTTAGAAAAATAATGGTTTTAGAAGTTTATTTTCGTATCAACAAAATATGAAAGGAGAATTTCGGTTGGAATTTATATTAATACACACATACATACGTATATATTAAACTGTTTTGTTGGTGCTTAGTTTATAATAAGGTCCATAGTAGAAGTTTATTAGTTTTTACTTGTGGGAGGGAATGATATGGGAGAGATATGAAAAATGATGAACATTTAATTTTTACGTGTAAAATTGTGAAAAATTTGGCTTAAAATTAGAGCATTAAATTCTAGGGTTCAATTTAGATGAGAACAGGTGAATTTCTTAGGTTGCAGCCCGTTATTTGAAAGCATACTAAGCAAGGTATTATTGTCAGATTTAAACATATTAAATTACTGGAGGTTGCTACAGTTTTACTCTGTGGGCGGGAAGATTTTAAAAAAGGGAGACTGTTATGTACAGCGAAACGCATAAGTGATCAATAACAAAAATCAATTTGTATACCTTGGAAATAGCCAAGTTCGAAATATGGCAGACCTTTGGGGTCATAATAATCCTTTCTCATTTAGATCTATACCGCCAGTGTTTATTCATAATATCATTCCCCATTCCTAATATCATTTCTCATTCATCATTTCTTGATACGTATAAGCAATTTTAATTATGATTTACTGCGTATGAGTAATATTATATACACACCGGTTCACAAAGGCACTAAAAATTCCATATTCAGCAGCCTGTAACTTTTGAAATTTGTAACCGATTGCAGAATTTTAAAATAGAAATGGTAGCTAGACATCCTGAGATATAAAGAAAATCATGACATTTTTTGAGCAATTTATAAAAAAACATCAAAAATGTGCTATTTTTTTTGGTTCACTTGAATAAAGGCACTTTATTATTTTTAAAGTAAGCGATGATTTTTTGTAGGGAGCGTTTATTTATTACAATTTATTACATATTAATCATTTTACGAGTCAAAATGGCAAAACAACGAATTTTAAATCAACCGGATAGAACTAAAATCGATGATTACCGCTCTGAAGGTTATTCTAACCGTGCAATAGCTCAACAAAATTGAACGGAGCCCAACAGTTGTCGACAATAACATCAAGGACCCCGAGGGGTATGGAAAAAATTTTAAAGAAAGGGTTTCATTGTCTTTACCTACGTATGAGAAAAGAACAATCATCAGAATTGCTTCTAATTCTGCCTTATCCTTGTCAAAAATAAGAGCTCAAGCTGGAGTGGAAGTGAGCAAGTCATCAGAGTAATTAAGAGCTGTGAGTATCTTAAGTACCTGAAATTACAAAATAAACCCCCACTTAATGCCCCTCGTAAGGAAAAGCGGCTTCAGTTCGCAAGAGACTACATGGTATGGGATGTGCAGCCAAGGGGTCATTTAAATGACTGGAGAACCGTTATATTTACGGATGAGAAGAAGTTTAATTTGGATGGGTCTGATGGCGACAACTATTATTTCCATGATCTATGCAAAGAAAAGCTGTTTTTGATCCTACATCACAGCCGAGAGGGCGACGTTATTACGTACTATGGTACCATCGATCTTGAATTTCAAAGTGCCAAAATGACTGGTGCAACCTATAAAACGTTATTGGAATCGGCTCTTCCGAAGTTCAGTGAACTATTTGATCCCATATCTTGGATATTGCAACAGAATAAAGCCCCTGTACACAACGGCAGAGTAGTAAAAGAAACCAAAATGTTAATATTCTTGACTGGCCACCCTATTCGCCAGATCTAAACATTATCGAAAATGTCTGGGGTTGGTTATCTCGTAAGGTCTATGAAGGAGGTAGACAATTTTCTGACAAGCAGTCACTAATTCAGGCCATTAAGGATGCTTTGAATAAAATCTCATTGGTTTACATAAATTCTCTTTATCTCTCAACGAAAACCCGTATATTTGAAGTTATTCAAAACAATGGGGGTTGTACACATTACTAATAGTTCTTAAATAAAGTAAAATAAATTTAAAAAAAAAAGAAAAACTTTTTTTCATTAAAATTCTATTTTACATTTCTTTGTTCAAGTGAACCAAAAAAAATAACACATTTTTGGACTTTTTTTTATAAATTCCTCAAAAAAAATTCTTTAGTTAATAAACCATTAATGTCATTATTTTGTTTTTATCTCAATATGTCGAGTTTCCATTTCCATTTTATAATTCTGCAATCGGTTACAAATTGCAAAAGATACAGGCTGCTGATTATGGAATTTTTAGTGCCTTTAAATAAGTGAACCGGAGTGTACTTATAAGTAATTTTAATTATGATTTACTGCGTACGAGTAATATTATATATCAGCAAAAATCAAATTGTTTAATTTTTTTTATAAATCCACAGATGCAAATAAAAATATGTCAAGTCAGCGTATTTACCCTCATCTGTAGATTAAAATGAATCAAAGGTTAACGTGTAAAAAGTTGAAGTGATTTAAATATTGGACACCGTAGAGTATGATTGATATTTTATTAGTTTTCTTTTGCAAAAAAAAATAGAGTACTGAAGTTGGTTATCATATTTCTATTTTGCGGTGTTGATTTTATGTAAAATAGTTTTCAATTCATGTAGATTCAAATAAAGACAGTTTTTATAAGGGTCCTAAGCTCACTTCTTTCGTAGTTTATATATAATGAAGACCGACACTAGTGATGCACCGAATCAGGATCCGACTTGACCGGGGCTTACAAGATCCGAAAGACGGTTCAAAATAAACCGAAAACGGGTTTTGAGGGGCCCAAATTCGGGTTAGAAATAACCGAAAACAGTTCCAAAACGACCGAAAAACAATTCTACAGGAACTGAAAAAGGGCTCGAAAATAACCGTAAAACGGGATTTCCAAAGGAACAAAAAGTCCCAATCTTTGGGTGACGGTACGAAAATGTATATTCTTATAATAAGATATTTCACTTAAGGCTCTTTGGGACAGCAACTTGCTGAGAACCGGTCCAAATACATGGTTCTTCTCGGAACCAGACTCGACAGAAAATGTATATTTTTATCTAATTTCATATTCTTATAATAATTGTATATAATAATAATTATATTATTATAATAATTATAATTTTCTTAATTTTTGTCAAGCCTCTTTGGTTTACATATGCGGGTACTTAAGGGGGTTAAAGTTTCCCCCCTCTAGTACATTCGTATGATGAAGTGACATAATTTGTATGATAAATTGACATAGGAAACCATGTGATCCTTACATTTTAGCTATAAAATGTGTCCAAGAATTTTATGTAGAATTTTACGTGAAATGTTGTTGTGGAACATTTTAACCCTCTAGCTCCTCAATATATTGGGATTTTATGCCCCTTTTGCAAAAAAGGTAAAAAAAACCTCTAAAACAAGGGCGTAACAGGTTAAGATAATCTCGTTTATTACCAATTTGAAGTTTTTGTTCTCAATATGACGATTTTTGCAAAAAGACAATGGTCAGCCTAGCTTGAAAATAATTCAAACAAATCAAAGTCGGCTTTGCTTTTTAAAGAAGAAACAAAAATCCGTTTGCTTTTTTCAGCTTTCGAAAGCATTCGAAATCAGTTTCCGATATCCATGCAAATGCTGCACTATCTTCTGATTGCCGTCGGTGGTGCAATGGCTAGTGTGCGCGGCTCTTGTACATGAGAACGTGGGTTCGATCCCTGCTCAGACCACCTTACATTTCTTTCTACGACGGTCACCTCGCTTAGTGATGGCGACACTATCGAGTACTAAGCCATGAAAATGCTTCTCAAAATACCGTTCGGAACCGGTGTAAAACTGTAGGTCCCTATCAGTGAGTATAAAACTAGAAAGCGCACATCTCACTGATTGTGAGAAGCTCTCCCCAATCCCTTCATGGGATGTTAAGGGACACCATTTTTTTTTTTTTTATCTTCTGATGAGATTGCAGATGTATTTCAAGTGTTGATCATCCTACAAAAGATTTTGTGAAACTAAGAAACAAATTTCATAATCTTACAAAATAATTCTCGTGCTTCTACGAAAGTTTTGTAAATAATACAAAAAAAAAAATTTTCTAACTCATACGTACAAAAGTTGTACGAAATATTAAGTGGGTTCAAAACCACGAATATTTTCGTACAATGCACTACGATTTTCATGTATTTTACATATGGTCGGTCAAAAATTTGAAAAAGTAAACCAGAACAAAAAACATTTTTTTTTAATTTTGCTGGATTTGTTGTCATAATCTGATAAAGGGTAGTTCCATGCACCTATCCGCAAAAATCCAAGCTCAAAAATTATCAATAACCCAATTTTTAGCGGCCTTTTTCATTGTTTTGAAGTAAGAAAAATATTTTTCATTTGTTGATCATTTACAAGAATTTCGAAATTTGGCCTTTTAACGTTATTTGAAATATAATTTTTTGCAGTATTCTAAAACTATATATTTCCCTTAAAGTGCAAACCAAAAATAGTATCGTTTTTTTGATATTTTCCGCTTTAAAAGCAATTAAAAACTGCTGCAAATTCGATTCTCACCTAACAGATAAATATTGTAAAAGTTTTTATACAGACGAACAATTGTCTAAATTATCCGTGCTTTCGGATTTATCGTGTGTTTTGCCCACATTTTCAGAAAATAAAAACAAATCGGTAGGTTTGTATTTTAAATTAGATAAAAAATAGTTATAAAATATTCTCACGTAACAGACCAAAAATAGCTCAAGCTACAATTATTCAAACGTAACTTAAGCTACTTAGTGCTACCACTCATTCTCACCAGTATAATACGAAAGTACAACCCTGTTTTTTGAAATCGTAATGAAAAATAAAAATCAAAGCAAACAAAGAAAAAATTTTGTAGCTTACACTTTGTCAGGAGCCGGCACTGCCTGTTCTTTAATTTTGTCAACTTCAAAACTGCAAAATTATTATTTCAAGCTGTAAAAGATTAAAATAACCATGGCCAAAACTAAGGACTATAGAAAAGATGTAAGTTTTGTACTATCTACGCACATTTATTGTTTGCATACATTTATTAAAAACTCTGTTTATTTTTTTATTGAAATATAAAAATGAAGTCAAGAGCTCAGATACAGCAAAGGTACGTAGACAAGTTGAAAAAAACGCAGAAGTGGGAAGAATTTAAAAAAAACGAGCAGATGCACAAAGAGTACGCAGAGCTAAGGAAAAGGAAAATGAGAAAAGTTTGACTGTAAAAGAGTTATCTGATCGGAAAAATAAGCAAAGAAAAATTTGGCCAGAAAGAAGCCAAAAAAGCTACAGAAAAGCTACAGAAAAAATAATATGAAGGGATCATCAGACGAAGATTATGCATTGAATGGTACTTTTAATACAGGGTACAAAAGTGTACAAGCACTTGGCAAGGCAGTTAAAAAACTCCGAAGTGCTTTACCTACATCCACTTCAAAGCAGAAAGTTGTTTTGTCAAAAATATTAAGCGGCTTTTCAGAATCGGATAGAAAAGAAATGTGTGGTTTTGTTACAGCAAATCATTCACACCAAAATAATGAATTTAAAGACCATATTGTCAAGGAAATAGAAGACTTTTCGAGCGAGACGACATTTCGAGAGTGTCACCAAAAGCAAGAGACACAACAAAGTACAAAGACGCCATAACAGGTGAAGAACGAGAGCTATCAACAAGGCCCATGCTTTTGACGCTTAAAGAATCGCACGCTATATTCTGTGAGGAAAGGAAGAAGGAGGTTAAATGTGAGTATTTACGGATCTTAGGATATTTTGGTGCAGTTTCAAACACAAATTTTTTTTTATAGATATTTGCAGCTTAAGTTTCTTTTGCAAAAACCGACCAAAAAACGTAAAACTTGTAAGTGGCTTACCCCACGACATGTGTAGTTGTTCATACCATGCAAATTTTATTGAAGCGGTAAATGCACTTAACAGCTATGCTCCAATTGTTCCTACTTATGAGAACAATTTCGTAAAACAATATCTTTGCGAAGAACAAGGGCCAGAATGTTGGTTGTCCAATTGCCTACACTGTTATGGCATATCGTTGCAGCGTTTGCAAAAGGCTATCGGAAATTTTGAACCCAAAATGACAGTCGAATGGATGTTTTGGATTAAAAACAGCACATCCAAGCGAATCGAAAAAAATAAAAAAAAGTGGTACTTTAATGGGCTTAGGTTCTTCATATTGTCAATCTTTCACCACAATTTTTGAAACATAGTTTTGTAAAACGTGAACAAAGCGATATGTTTAATAAAGTTGATCGTTTGCGAGTAAAAAGTGACGACTATCCACAAGAAAGTGTGGTGCAAATCGATTTTGCCGAAAACTATGTTTGCGAAGCACAGGACGAGGTTCAAAGTGCACACTGGAATCAGCGTCAGCTTACCTTATTTACTGCCTTTTGTCTCTAATAATTTAAGCCATACCAAAGAAACTATTGTACCATATTTGTATAAACTTTTGTTGCAGTTACCACCGACAGTGACAATAGTAAAAATTTGGAGCGACCGTCCATCTTCGCAATTCAAAAACACATTTATTGCAGCTATCGTCCCACTATTTGAGAAAAAACTGAACCTTAAAATCTTTTGGAACTTTTTTGCCACCTCGCACGGTAAAGGTTGTGTGGATGGTATTGGCGCGACTGCTAAAATGCTGGTGCGAAGACAGGTCTTGTCAAGGAAATTCTCAGTGAACAAGGTAACCGATTTTGCAAATGCATTAAAATCAAAAGCTACAACAATAGAAATTGAAGAAGTTACTGATGCGGAGGTGGAAAAAATCAACAAAGAACTAAATACGGCATTACTTTTTACAAATGCAAAAAATGTAAAAAATATTGCTTCTTCGCACCATTTGCAAGTACAAAATGATACTATCATCTCATTTCATACGTCAAAGTTAGGATATAGCAGTGCAAAAATATTTTGATATTTATTTCGCCTCTTAACTTGTTCCTAAAACCAGGAATAATACATTTTGAAACAAATAAATGCTATTTTCTCTTTTAAAAATCGCACAAATTTTGTAACAAATTTTTTCTCATGTACCAGATATACAATTTTTGGAGCATGGTAACCACAGTTGTGCACCAATTATTACGTTCTTGCACTCAAAATGTTCTCTGAACTATTGGCTATAAGTTTGCCGAAGAAACTTTCAATCTACTTTTAACAGTTTCGCAGATTTTATTAGCTCTTTGAAACTTACTTAAAATCGGCTTCCAAATTTTCTCATGTAACAGATCAATGTTTGGCTCCAATTATTTTCTTACCGTAATACATACAGGTGTTCTTTATATAAAAAAAGTGTATGAATATATTACTGAAATATTATAAAATTTTGGTACAACGATGTACAATATGCCGTATTTTTAGAGCTAAAGACGTTTGTTATCGTTCGAATCTCACGTAACAAACCAAATTTTTGACCATATGAACAATTTTGAGTACAAGTCAGCGAAAATTAATTTTTTGCATTCTCATATGGATTACTTCGAGCATCAGTTGGCAACAGAGTCCTATGAACATGGTGATGGATCGAATCCACGATCTCAAGTCGCACAAAACTAGCCATTGCCCCAGCGACGGTCACAATTGTAAACTACTTAGAACAAATAAACCGAAATTACCTTCTTGCCAGCCCAATATTTGTTTTCCGAAATTGCTTTTTTTTTAGCTTGATTTAAAGTTTGGCAAGCCTAAAAGCCAAACGGTATAAAAATAACATGTTGTTATATTTTCCGGCCGTCGGTGGTGCAATGGTAGTGTGCGCGGCTCTTGTGCATGAGGACGTGAGTTCGATCGCCATCATCATCGCTTAGTGATGGCGACACTATCGAGTATTTAGCTATGAAAAAGCTTCTCCAAAATTCCGTTCGGAATCGGTGTAAAACTGTAGGTCCCAATCAGTGAGTATAAAACTAGAACTCGCACAGCTCACAGGTTTGTGAGAAGCTCTCCCTAATCCCTTCATGGGATACAACGGGAAACCATTTATTTGTATTTTTAACAGAGATTCAACATCTACAAAGGAGATGATAGAACAACAGATGGTAGAAAACCCGTAGATGGTGAAATTCATGTGGTGGATTTGAAAGTCAAGGGAAATTTTCTAGATGGCGCAACAATTGTGGAAATGGGCAAATTTCCCTGGAACTATTTAACCATGATTTTTGGTTGTTTGTATTGCAGGGTAGTTGCAATTATGATTTGTTTTCAAAGAAAATTGGCGTATGACATTTGTTTTGGCAAGGAATCGACACCCTTGAAAATAGGTTCTGTAACGTATACTTGATATTAATTTCAGATTGATAGAAATACTGAAGACATATGTGGGTTTTACTTCTTTTTAGCATCTACATAAAAGATGATACAAAACCAGATAATAGAAAACCCATAGATGGCGAAATCCATGTGGTGGATTTGAAAGTCAAGAGAAATTTTCTAGATGGCACAGTAATTGTGGAAATGGGAAAATTTCCCTGGAAACAAAAACTATTTAACCATGCTGTTTGGTTTTTTGCATTGCATGGTAGTTGCAATTATGATTTGTTTTCAAAGAAAATTGGCGTATGACATTTGTTTTGGCAAGGAATCGACCCCCTTAAAAATAGGTTCTGTAACGTATACTTGATATTAATTTAAGATTGATAGAAATACTGAAGATATATGTGGGTTTTTCTTCTTTTTAAGTTAAGATTTCATGGCTAATGGCCTTTTCACAACTAGCGTACATTTTGGCGGAACGCACGGAAGATGGTGAAAAAATGAAACATGCGTTCACTCTTGCAACAGCTTCCATCTGTCATCTTCCAATATTCATTTATTGATATACCACATTGCTGTAGCTAAATTTCTGTGATCAAAAATAAACGGAACTAAAATGGTTTAGGAAATATTGTCTATATATTGTATTGTCTATTGGGCCCAGGAGTCGAAAGAATGGAGAATAACATTCGTCAAACGTTAAGTTTTTAAAATTTCATATTTATTACAATTATTTTTTGATGTGTTAACTTCTATAGGCACTGGTAGGGCAATCTACCAAAGTGAACACATGCAAACAACACACAGCGTTAGCGTTACATACGTGGTTGTTGTACAACAATAGTCTCTGTCTGAAAAAACGTATGATGGTATTGATGTAGCGCCAGCGAACAACCAAGCAGGTCGTCGCCGCCAAAGAGTATAGTACATATAGAAAACTCATGGAACGAATTGTATGACTCGAAAGCACTGGCGATATCTGGCAAATGATTCAAAATGTATTACTCTATTTTTGTCATAATTTGGTCCATTCATAATTTTTGATGTGAAACATTGATGCCTTTTGAAACATTTATGCTTTTTGAAATGTTTTATGTAACAACATTGTCCTAATGGTGCATTTATATTGAAATATTCAAAGAGAATAAGACTAGTTTATGCTCTTTTACTCGGACTCTCAACATCAGAGCGGAAAAAGGGTGCAATAAGTTCTCTATACTATTTAATACTTTTTGTCGTCGCTCTGTTTATGACAAAACAAAAACAATTATTTCAGTGAGATAAAAATATTGATTTTTATTCAGTTGTACGCCAGCATTCAAACAAGCAGGTCGGCGTCGTTCTGTTTATGACAAAACAAAAACAATTATTTCAGTGAGCTAAATATTGCTTTATTTATTTTAACAATATTTCATCTAATGTTAGAGCAGATGTAAGAAAAAATAAAGTGCAATAGCAAAAGAGCCTTCAGCAGAAAATCTATTCTTTTTTTTACTTTCCAATGTAACATTTACTAATGTGTTCATATAAATCGAACGGATACCGTGTAACAAAAAGGTGTTAATACATCGCCCGTGAGTTCAGACACTCATTGATCTTTTTCCTACATTTATTTCGTCATGAGGTATGTATATTAGGTGGTGTTATTGCGACAATGCCAATAGCTGTTTTATATTTGTTTGGTGTCATACCACTGCCAAATTCGTAGCAAATTTGGTAACAATTACAATATAAGTACACAAGAGTACACAAAATAAATACATATGAATTTAACAGTCAGTTGAGGAAACGATTTTAAAACATTTAAATCAGCTGTTCTAGCGCTACCACCTGATATAAATACATCTTTTGTTTTGTTGTTTGAATTTCTGCCAGTTTTCTAGAAATGCATTTTTTTTCTAGTGGTGGACTCAAAATTATCGAATGATGTAGGGTGAAACGTATTGAGGTAGGAACATTTTTCAAAGAGGTTGAGCTCATAAAGTGTCAAATTTGTATGGGGAAATGCTAACATCTTTGGCATATTGATTAAAGATGTAAGATGTGGCCTAGTGTGAAAAGGCTATAACTTTTGTGTGATGCAAGAATATTAAATGCTCTTAAGTTTTTTGCATATTTATACTTCAGTGATAAAGAACCTTTAATGTGGCTACTATATTCGTTGAATATATTACCGTCCTTGGTCCATTACTGTGCATTACGTTACTATTCATGTAATCCCACCTCCCTTTTTTGCTTTTCTCTTTACTAGTAATGTCGGAACTTTCTCCTTGTAAATTAACATGGTTTCTAGAGTGTCAATGACTTCAATGTATTTTATACCTGACTACATTCAAAATGTTAACTTTACCACCGTTGTGATATCCTTCGTATATATGAATCATAAATCATATTTATATGGTTAATATTTATGCAAAATGACACGATTTTTTATAGTTCAGGTATTTTTTAATTACAAAATTACTAAAAATTTCCCAAGTGTTGGGGGAAAAGCGAAGCGTACAAAGTAATAATGTGATGTGGATTTTAGCGGAATTATACTAGAGTGGCTCGTATAAGTCAAATCACAGTACCTGGCTAATTTCGTTAACTCATTAGAGTAAGATATGTGGACAAATGTAATACAATGTTCAAACTTGTAATTACAACTTCATTGCAGTATAAATATTTATTTTTTTGCTAAAGAAATAAATTCAAACGATTTTTTAAAATTTTGTAAATTAATTTTTTAAAATTTTTTTAAATTCTTTAAAATTCATGTCAAATCGCAAAGAGAACTTGTTGTCATTTTGGTTTCCTTATGGATAGGCATTTTATCTTGTTAATACGATAAGGTTAAAACAAAAGAAAAAAAAAAATGCTAACACGGGTCATCACACTCAATAGTGATAGTATTCGTTGCACTTTGTTTAGCACGCCGTCATTACTCTTTTATCATCCATATCCTTCGTCCTTTATCATGCTGTTTGAAGTTATGCTAAGGTATGCACGAGTACAACACCCGCACACACACACGCTCACAAAATCTTATCTGATTTATGATGGTCCAGCAACGACAGGGATGGATACTAGAGTCTTTGAATTTAATTTAAGCTGAGAATAAATTTACGTCCGCCCTCTGGACGACGCACTTTATTTAATGTCATAGAGTTAAAATGGTATTAAAACATCTGGTCCTGGACTTGGCTGAGAGTAACGCACAACTACAGCCTTCCTGCTCGTTTATCTGTAAGTCTTTGTGTGCTTTGTGTGTTCATCAACATCGTCATCATCTAATTGTACGAAGTATGTTGGTTGCTCTGGTTGGTTGTAGGGTTAACTTTTTTGCGCAAGTATCCCTTTGGTCCTTTGAAGTCATTCTGGGTGTTTTTGTGCGTGTGTTATATGGCATCTTTCAAGTCAAATTAAAAAGTTTTTGTGCCAAACTAATATTTAACCAGCAAAAAAAAACTCTTGTTTTTCTGTTGCACCCAGAGTTTTTCTCTGAGGTCCAGTTTAGGTTGTTTTCCGGATTTTTTTTTATTTTTGCTCTTTACTGAAGACTATTGAGCAGCAGATACTACTTGGCTGGCCAAAATCAAAACTTGGCCAAAATAACCGCAAATTTAAAGTTTTTAGAAAACAAAAAAAAAAAAACAACAACAGATGAACATCGATCGGCCTTCTGCTTTGTTGAAAGTATCACAAACATATGAATCTTCTGGAGATATTTGCCAAAGAATCTATATTTTTAGTTTCTGGGAGAAAACTTTTCACCAGAGACATCGCATCACATGTACAGTAATTTTTGTGGTATTCTTTATTCCAAAGTTGTGCAGGAAAGTATGAAAATCTTCTTTAATTTAGGAGAAGACAACATTGATTTGACCACAGGGCAAGGAAGGATGTAAAATACGTATTTTTTTGCTAATAAAGTAGAATTTTGTGTTATGTCCAGCTAACGTCCTACAATTAGTAGTCTATGAAGTTTTAGTTGTCATTAAGGAAGATTTTGATATTAAAAAATGGATATTGTGAATTAAATCAGCGTTAGTTAACAAACAGTAATTGAGAACTTGAATTTTTTACTTAAGCGAAAAGACTTGTCAGTAATGAACATTTACATCAGCTATCGTTGATGTTTACGGACGTTTTACCGCCCTTCTTGATACCAAATAAGAATGTAATCGAAGTTGTCGGCATAACTATTATGTTTTCAAAATTTATTGGTAATATTTTTACAAATTCGTCAGCTAGATAAAAAGTTATCGATCATGCTCGTGTTCATGAATGACAAGTCTATGGTTCACTTTAGAATTAATATAAAAAAAAAAGTGAAGCGTTGTTCAAGGTTTAATATAATTATTAGAACTCATACGTAACCCGGCCAACCATTCCGGGGATTATCGGGGAATAACGGGATTATCCCGCAATTTGATGTCTCTTCCCGCCTTGGATATCTAGCCCGCTTTTTACGGAGAAGTTCCGTTTTATGACGGTTTTGTCTGTAGCACCAGTAAATTATATTTTATATATTTTTAATATACAATTTTCAACAGTCACATTTTTAGACGATCGTTTCGAAGTATGTGAACTTCATCATTAAGGCCATAGTTGTAGGCTACTGACATTTGTTCATAAGTGTCACTAACTTTAATAATTTGATGGATGGTTTTTTCGATTTTTCTTCCCACTTATCTGACATATATAACTTTCTTCAGTCTGATGAACCATCTGCCGAAATCAGATATTTTTGAATCAGAATATTTGAACAGATCTCAAAACAAACTAATTTAAATTACACTGTTGAGGCCGAATTCAAATTCCGGCCCACTGGAATATTTTTCGTATTGTAATTTGTTAATTTTTCAGTCTAGCTTTCAAAAATAAAAAAAATATAGTTTATTAAGATAAAATATAATTTTTTTTTTTGAAAAAATAATGATTTATCCGACCTTATATTCAAAATTAAAATGTTCGGGCTTTTGGTCGTTTTTTAAAATAACATTATTCTCCAATATAGCATCGTCAGGAAGATAAACACATTTCAATTAAAAACAGTTGATCAGGATGGTCATATGTCACAGTATTTTAGAATGGAATAATTACAACAGTCACCTCATTTCTTAAAAGGATCCTGCTAATCTTTAATCTGGCGGTTTTCACAATCTCAATTACACTGATTACAATAGGTAATTTTGGGAAGCACACATGTTGAAATTTGAATACTGCGTATTTGTAATTTTTAATTCAGAGATCTGAACAAAATTATATATTATAAGAATATTTCCAAAGGGAAACGATTTCAAATATATTATCGTTCTGTCAGTAGTGAAGTTTCCATTATGAACCAAGTTTTAGGGCAAAAAAAATATATATAAATCATACGCTATCAACGAGGTTTACAATTTAATATCATTCATTCGTCATAGATAGCACTAGGTTGGCAAAAGAGTAAATTAAATGTATCTAGGTAATGGGTAATTCATTTAGAGGTACTGCCTGCTCCAGTAGAGATTTTATGAATAATTACAACATTCACATCATGCCTTAAAAGGATCCTTCTGTACTTTAATGTGGTTGTTGAAAGCGTTTTACATTCGCAATTACACTGACTACAACAGTTAATATTGGGAAACACAGATGTTGAACTTTGAAGACTGAGTATTTGTAATTTCTAATTCAGGAGATCTGAAGAAAATTATATATCATAAGAATATTTCCAGGGGGAAACGATTTCAAATTCATTATCGTTCTGTCAGTAGTGAAGTTTCCATTATGAACAAAGTTTTAGGGCAAAAAAAAATTAATATAAATCATACGCTATCAACGAGGTTTCGAATTTAATATCATTTATACGTCACAGACAACAATAATTTGGCGCAAACGTAAATTAAATGTATCTAGATAAAGGATTATTCATTTCGAGGTATCTGCTTCAGTAGAGATTTTTATGAATAATTACAACATTCTCCTCATACCTTAAAAGGATCCTGCTGTACTTTAATGTAGTCGTTGAAAGCGTTTTACATTCGCAATTACACTGTTTACATCAGGTAATGTTCGGAAGCAAAGATGTTGAAATTTGAAGACTGAGTATTTGTAATTTCTAATTCAGAGATCTGAACAAAATTATATATCATAAGAATATTTCCAGGGCGAAATGATTTCAATTTCAATATCGTTCTATCGGTAGTGAAGTTTCCAAGTTTTCGAAAAAGATTTAGGGCGCACAAAAATAATTAATATAAATCATACGCTATCAAAGGGTTATAGGATTTAATATCATTCATACGCCATAGCCAACACTAAGTTTGCACAAAAGTAAATTAAATGTATCTAGATAAAGGATAATTCATTTCTAGGTACCTGCTCTAGTGGAGATTGTATGACAGATCGGCTTGGCAATTTGCCATAACAATTTGTTCAGTATTGCTCGACGTTTGTCATTGAAGAACTGGGCGAAGAATTCTCAGAGTCTAACAATTGATTTCAACTTTACGATGGCTACGTCTGAAAATCAGTCCGGAAATGCACAACAAGAGCAATCACATCTAGACAAAACAACGGGTTTTATACAAAGTTTATGAGCTGTTGAAATCCCTGATCCATAGATCATACCAAATGATACCGGCCACTGGCTCAGAAGTTAGCAACTTACTACCCTCCGACCACCAATCCGAAAATTTTTAACCCGCTGCCATTCCGCACCCTTGCATTTTCGGACATGGTCCTAGTGGACTTTTCTTCATGAAATGAGCCAAGGAATACGCTGGACAAATTTGTCCGGAACTTCCTGAATCACCCTGTTTAAGTCATATTCTTACAAAAGGGACCTTAAAAATATACTTTAAAAAAAAAAATATATTCTATAAAAAAATACGTTTCTTAAAAAAAGTTTATCATTTTACAAAAAGTATCTTTTCTTAAAGATCCACTTAAATTATCATATTTTTCAATGGGTGCCTTGGGCGTGTTGGAACGAACTAGTATATAATATACAGCGAAAGGAACTTCGTCCCAACCAGGCGTCTCCTGACACCTCCTGTGATTTTTTTTTATTATTTTTGGAAAAATCTGCCATTATTATGCATAAGCAAAATCTCATGTTTTATCACAATGAATTAACTGGTTCCAGTACTTCGGAAAGGAAACCGGACTAGTGACATTTTCCAAGTGGGCTATGATTTTCGTAGGGTTGCACTTAGATTGTCTGATATCTCAGGATCTCCTATAGAACTATAGGAGATCCTGAGATATTTTTTGTTGTAATCTGAAAGAGCTTCTTGCTGCCAGACATTCGGATCGGCAGCTATATTTTTATACTGGTTCTGAACGGTTGTATAAAGAATCTTGTTTGTTGTAGATACAATTTGAAAATAGAGTTCCTTAATTGGGTCAGAAAAAATAAGCTGAATGGAATTATATTCTTTAAATGAGCAGGAAGTGTACATTATTTCAAGATGGAAAATAGTATAAATAAATTTAGTATAATGTTTTAAATATTATTTAAATATTATATATTATTTAAATATTATAAATTTTAATATAAATTAATATCATTTATACGCCACCGTAAATTGTGATTCGCTAATAGGGACCATTTTTCCACCGAGCCAATTATTTTGTCTTCTGGTTTTGTTAATAATACAATTTTCACAACTTGACTACTATTTCAGTTAAGGGTTTTTGAACTGTCCATAATTAGTTTTGTCTACTACAATTGTCACGATTTAAATCATATTTCATTTAAGGCTTTTAAAGTCCATTTGTCTACGTCGTTTTTGTGTAATCTTACTTGATTTTCTTCTCCTTCAAATTATTCTTATCTTTATGGAAAATCTTCCATTGTATGCAAAACTCCACCTCTATTCCACAATTATGCTGTGTGTCGAGTCATTCTCTATGATTTGTGCCGAACATTGTCCGGACTTTGAATTAAAAAAACAAAAGGATCACTGCCAACAAAGTCAGTTAAGTTGGTAAGACAAGTGTAAGAAGAAGTGTTGGTGTAGAAGAAGTATGTGAGTGGCGGCATTTAAGGCCAAATCTGAATCCTTCCCCCACACAATCAAACCAGGCTACCAACTAATTGTGAACGAAAATAGTTTGCACCACTTTGCCTTGAGAATTTGTGATTTTCTGGCAAAAGTTGTATAATGCCTGGCATAGGAGAAGGAGAGGCTATGGGATATATGGCAGCCGTCCAGAGTGGATGCGAGAAGACACATGATGAAGATTTGTCTTGTTCTAGTTGGGCTGCTTGTACTTTTTGTTTGATTCGGCTACACTGTGGTTTAAGTGAGGACAGATTTTCTCTTTTAGTTTTGTTTTGGGTTTTTGTTGTTTTTGTAGGGAATAGACATTTTCATATTTGCATAGTTAAGCAGTTTTGCAAAGCACAATAATGAAATAATTGAATAATACATAATAGGGCCATCAGAATTGGGGCCCACCCTATTTATAGATTTGTTTTCGCCTTGTAATTTAATCCCGCTGCAGTGGTTACACTGAATAGACGAACGGTTGATGAATGTAGAAATTGTTGGTTTGACACTTTTGGGATTGAATTAAAATAATCTCCGAAATTGTAGAGAGTAAGAAAACAAAATGACAGTATGCAGAATGCAAAACGACGAAACGAAAGATTGCAGAATTTATTTTACAAAACAAATTATGCAGCTCAGTTCAAACTTCGTTTAATTTGGAAGACTTTGTCGTGGGATAATGTTTTTCTTTTGGAGTTCGCTTTTTGTCGCGCAGTGATTCATAATTAATGCATTTTTGGTGGATGTAATTTAAAATTGTGAAAGATATTGAGGAAAGTACAATGTCTTTAGACAAAGTTTTCAAACATTTTTCCGCACGACTTAATAGAAATATTTTCATATGAAATGAAAAAAATTGGGAATAAGCTGAAGAATTTTATAAATGGTTAAATTTTACTGATTCTGAATAAGATTTTAAAATTTAGCGAATTTTTGAAATACATTTTAACGTATCTATGAAACCTAGTGGACTGGCACTACAAATTAATTCATGAATGGATTGGAACAATATTATGTCTCAATAACTGAGAAACATTTCCTTACCAACTTGGCGAATGATTAATAATAACTTGGTGTTCCTTTATAAAGGCTGTTTTTTGCTTAGATAGAACTTACGAAAGGTTTGTTATAATTTATAATCAGTAAACTCTGGCAAATTATCATGAGTAGATACACGTTTGAACAATGGCATCAAATTATCCAAATTTACTTTGAAAATCAGTCATCGATTCGCGCAACTTATAGACGACTTCGTGATTTTGACGGCGAATAAAATTTTGTAATCCGGCGAATTATTGAAATACATTTTAACGTATCAATGAAACCTAGCGGACGGGCACTACAAGTAACTTCATGAATGGATTGGAAAAAGAATTATATCCCAATAACTGAGACACATTTCCTTGCCAACTCCGCGTATGATTAATAATAAATTGGTGTTCCTTTATGAGGAATACTTTTTTGCTTAGATATAATTTACGAAAGGTTTAGCTGTCAAACGAACTGTCACATTGAGATCACCTTTTGTCATTTATAATCAGCAAACTCTGGCAAATCATCAGGAATAGTTTCACGCTTGAACAAGGCTATCAAATTATTCCAATTTACTTTGGAAATCAGTCATCGCTTCGCGCAACTTGTAGATGACTTCGTTATTTTTGTGGCGAAAAATATTTTGTGATTCGGCGAATTATTGAAATAAACTTTAACGTATCAATGAAACCTAGTGGATGGGCACTACACATTAATTCATGAATGGTTTTTATTAGAATCTTATTTTCCATTGACTAAGAAACATTTTCTTGGCAACTCCGCGTATGATTAATATAAATTGGTGTTCCTTTATAAAAAATGCTATTTTGCTTATATAGAACTGACTAATGAGTTAGCTGACAAACTAACTATCACACTGAGATTACCTTTTGTTATTTATAATCAGCAAACTCTGGCAAATTATCATGAATAGATTCACGCGTTAACAACGCTATCCAATTATCCAAATTTACCTTGAAAATCAGTCATCGATTCGCGTAACTTATAGACGACTTCGTGATTTTTATGGCGTCCAAGCCAGCCGTCGAACTGTGGATAGACTTCATGTCACATACTCTCCAAATGACACAATAACACCAACACGTCGAAGGAATGTGCGCCCTGAATATAATATCGCCGCTGTAACAAAAGAGTGGAAGAAGATCAAAATTTATCGATTCGTCGTCGGTGGCAAGAATTGGGGATCTGTCCGTCCACTACGTGGAAAGTTTCGCGCAAAGATTTTGGCCTACACCCGTATAAGTTCCAGCTGATGCAGGAATTACAGCCACGAGACCATAAAGAGGATGAGGTCAAAGAAACATTTTATGAGCGTCTGGGGAAGTCTACGAACACTGCCCTGACCGCGACCTTAGGAGTTTCTCGGCGGTTTTAATTCCAAATTGGGAAAAGAAAGTGTCTTTCGACCATGCATCGGTGATCACAGTCTACATGATACCACCTCCGATAATGGAATGACTCTGATAGACTTCGCCACTGCAAACAACAACGTAGTAAGTAGCACACGATTCCAGCATAGGACATACATAAGGCGACCTGGATATCTCCTCATCAGAGAACGAAGAACCAGATCGAATTCTGCAGGATGACTAATGAATCCCGAAAATTTTACCAGAGGTTAAGAAGATCTAATAACGGGATGCCCTCCTGCAGGGACGAGAATGGGAATCTGGTGACTGACAAGCATTGGGTGCTCAAAACGTGGAGGGACCACGTTTCAGCACTACTCCACTCAGATTCTTCCACTGAAGATCTGGAGGTAATGATTGTGGATTGAAGACAGTGCAGATATCACCCCCCCTCCCCCCCATCCAAGGCGATATTAGAACGGAGATCTCCGGGCTTAAGAATAATAAAGCCACTGGTGCGAATGGGTTATCCCCTGAACTTTTTGACTCAGGTGGCAAAGTACTACTAGCCCACGTGCATCAACATATATGCTTTATATGGTTGGAGGAATCTATGCTCGACCATTGGTGTCTCAGTGAATTATGTCCTTTATTCCATGTCCGGGTGATCCGTGTGTCTGTTCTGACTATCGCGGTATCAGTCTCGTATCCATCGCGTAAAAGGTCTTGTCGAACTTATTATGTGAAAGACTAAGACCAGTTGTTCAGAACCTGATAGGACCTTATCAGTGTGGTTTTCGACCAGGCATGTCCTTGACTGACCAAATATTCACGCTACTCCAAATCTTGGAAAAGACCCACGAAAAGCAAATCGATACATGCCATCTTTTTGCCGATTACAAAGCTGCTTTCGATAGGTATGTCTGAACTTAGGATTCAGTATATGTAGTGATACTAATTCACAATAGATCCTAGAGATTCCATTACATCCAGAACAATTCATCGTTTGGTGCGGTTTACATGCCTGTGGCATCATAGGACCCTATAAGTATATCTTCAAAAGCGAAGACGGTGCTCGCGTTACGGCCAATGGAGACCGTTACCGTACCATGATCAATGATGTTTTGTTTGGAAATATGGATGACATTGATCCAGGCGAGATGTGGTTTCAACAGGATGGCGCTACGTACCATACGACGACTGCAGCCATTGATTTATTGCATTGGAGATTTGGTGATAAGTTGATTTCGGGAAATGGACCTTCGAAATGATAACCAAGATAATGCGATTTGACACCTCTCGATAATGTCCTGTAGGGCTGAGTGAAGTCACTGGTTTATGCTGAGAAACCAGCAATAAGTGGCACCTTGGATGCTTCAATTCGTCGTGTTATGCTTGCCATACGGCCGGCAATGTATGAAAATGTGACCCATTATTGGACGTCCAGAATGAACTTAGTCATGAACAGTCGCGATGGTCATATGACCGACATCATTTTCTAACACTTAAAATGTATTAATCTTTCGATTAATTTTTTTTGATTTAACTTTAACTATTTCTGTTGTTTTTTACAATTTCAATATCTATCACGCTTAGATAAACACCCTTTATCATGGAAATGCCCTTAGACCAAATGGAATGGAAAACTAGTCATCGGTGTCGTATTTTCAGGGACTTCTACATAAGTTGTGGACGAAAAATGTTACTGTTATTTTACTAATATGCTTCCACTAGAAATGATATGTACAGGGTAGTCCAAATACAAATATCTTTTTAAAAATGAAACAAAACCATTTTAAAAATTAAAACAAATATTTCCATTATTTATGGAACACGATTTTATTCATGTGACTGCGGCATCTTGATTCGCAGTAGCTCATCCTGTCAATCCAATTTGCCAAGACTTTGTTGACTGTTTCTGGTTCTATTCCACGAATGTCTCGGATGATATTAACCTTAAGGGTATGGATCGTTTTCGGATTATTCGCATACCATCGATTTTTAACGGCACCCCGCAAGAAAAAGTATAAAGGGGACAAGTCGCAGCTCTGATGCAGACAATTGACATCGCCAAGACGTCTGATAACACGACTGCCGAACTTAGAGCGCAAATGATCGATTGTTTGACAGCTTTGTGACATGGTACGCTATTCTGCTGAAACCAAAGATTATCCAAGTTCATATCTTAAATTTCAGCCCTTAAAAAGTCCGTGATCATGGCACTGTAGCTCTCGCCGATGATGGATATAGCGTTTTCAGCAGAATTTTCGAAAAAATAGACCACCACTCTAAAATCCATACCAAACAGTCACTCTGTGTTGCTGCATTGGTTTCTTGACGATGGCATGCGGGTTTTCCAATCCCCATATGCGACAATTTTATTTGTTGACATAGTCGCCGAGACGAAAATGTGTCTCGTCAGAAAAGATCATTTGTGGGCCAAATTCGATGTCCGATTGGAGCTTCTGTAAAGCCTAATTTTCCACCGTTGTTCAAAACTAAAGTAACTCATTGTGGTCCGCGGAGGTATGGGACTGACTGGCAGTCAATATTTCGAACAGATAAAATCTATCCATGTCGAAATAACATATGATTGAAAAAGATACCTGCAGTTGGACCACCCGTTAGCTTAAACTTTAAACATAGTTTCTCCCTAAGACAAGTTCTTTATCTGGGACATTTACCCAGCGGGTTACGGTGTATCGAATATTTGACGATGTATGAAAATAAAACATTTTCAATCGAATAATTGTCCAAAAAATTGTTACACCATTTTCTTTCATAAAACGAACTAAATTGTGCTCAGGACAGCTGCTTAACCCTAGAAAGCTAATCTATGCCTGCGAGGCGTACACAAATTCATATATTTGCTCTCTCTTTCTAGCTCTCTCTTTATTATATTGAAACAAAATGCTATGATTTCTGTTTTCTTTGATTAAACTGTGTTTTATTATAAACTTATATTCGTACCCTACATATTTTTTTAAAATTTGGACATAAGTAGGATTATTTTTGTCAACAGGTTGTAATTCACCTATATACGCCTCTAAAACGTATGATAAGCCTTTGTGTACCTCTGAAATATATTAGCTCTCTAGGGTTAAAAGTCTCAGAAAGTCTGCTGAAACGTAATATGATTTCTTATGCATATCACTCATACGTCACTGGACCAATTCCTATTAAAAACAGTCATACGTCGCTGTTGTCGCAGTTATTAACACATGTTCTTTCATAAAGAACAACATAAATAAATAAATAATTTTTTTTTATTTTTGGAACACATTTCTTTAGTTGCTACTATTAATTCAAGTGATCCTATCACATCGAAAGAGTTCCTTTAAATTATGATATACCAGCTGTCTGTGCCAAGTGTTGGTTGTCATTTACTGTATGTTTATGTTGTTTAATTTTTTGTCGTTTTGAGAATGTTGTCCTTCCATTTCGATTGTGATAAACAAAACTACAATCCGCACTTAACGAAATTGCTTGACTCCGAACACAAACAAGTCGAAGGGCGACAAAGAAATGGAAGAAACAAAAAAACAAAGGATCTAAAAGAGAACGAAGCCGTAAAGAAAAACAAAACTTGAAACCATATTTGGTCTGCATACGACACAATACAACTGAGTCACTAAAGCTCAAAACATTTAAAATGTAAATCAGTTTGTTGTTTTCCAAACAGCAGCGAAGGAAAAGAAAAAAAGCGGGTACGACTGTTTATTTTATGAAATACACTCGCTAAGAAAATGTTGGATATAAATATTTAAAATTCAATGAATTGCATGTAGATAGGATGTTATAGGGAAATATATAGTTTTTAGAGTGTCATAATTCTTATAACGAAGTTTTTTCATACATCTGCGTATTATTTATATTATCTAAATTACATATTACTCATACGACTCTAGTTTGAAATTTGAAAAAAGCCGGTCCAAATATACTCGCTATGAAAATATTGGATATACATGTTTAAAATTAAATGAATCGCATGTAGCTAGGATGTTATAGGGGAATATTTACTTTTTAGTCTGTCATAATTATTGTATTGAAATTTCTTTCTGCGTATGATTAATATTATCTGAATTACGAAGATTCGAAAAGGTGATATGTTCATCCTCATGGGTGATTTCAGCGCCAAGATAGGTAGCGACAACACCAACATCCGCACCACCATGGGAACGCACGGTTGTGGAGCCAACACAACAACGGAGAGCGATTAAAAGAACTGTGTCAGACATATCAACTAGTTATAGTCCTTCTTCCCACATAAGTAGATTCATAAATATACATGGACATCTGTAACGTGGTTTTGTCTAGGGCTGAGGTAAGCTCAACTATGTCCAGAGTCTTTCGTTAGGATCCACCAAACCTTTCGAAATAAGAACAGAATAGTTTACCCTTTTTGGGGGATTCGAATTCAGATTCTTTATTGATATTTAATTTACAAAGTAATTTGATTTACAGGAATAACATCAACTGCTTCATTTGGTGGGAACACTCCTCTTAGTTTGAAATCACTCGTCTTGATTGTCAACAGTCTTCCGGGGGCACTTATGTTGGCGTAACACTCTTCTGGGGGGCGCTTACCTTGGCTTAGCACTCTTCTAGGGCAGGCCGGTTGATTCGGGATGATCGGGCACTTAGTGCGTCGCACCTACGACTTTTCGGATTCGCTGCGTACAGCGGTATCGGATATGCGGGATACTGGCTCGGTATGTGCTTTACATGTCCGGTTAGAACGGTTCGGTATCGGTTATATCATGAGTTACATAGGAACAGTGAGCCGAAGCCCATGTGTAGGAACAGTGAGCCGAAGCCCCTGTGTAGGAACAGTGAGCCGAAACTCCTGTGTAGGAACAGTGAGCCGAAGTCCCTGTGTAGGAACAGTGAGCCGAAGCCCCTGTGTAGGAACAGTGAGCTGAAACTCCTGTGTAAGAGTCATAATACAGGGACGTTTTCAAAGCAAAATAGAGAACGTATTGCGAGACGAACAAACATGCGTCCGGCCAAAAAGAAGCTACGTAGATCAGGCCAACACTCTTCGCATGATTATAGAACAATCTCTTGAATCATTATGGAACAATCTCTACTATCTCTAGGGGGCAGTATCTATTGTTCGTCGATTTCTTCAAGAAAGCTTTTGATACTATCAGACGGACTGCCATATGGAAAGCATTGAGAATAATTAGAGCTATGTACGAGGATTCACAACTCTCAGTTCTTCACAACGGAAACACCAATACTAGAGTAAAAGAAGGATGACCACTAGCACCTCAGATATTCACCATCGAGCTGGAGGACATAATAAGCGAAGTCTGTTCAAAGAGAAGGGAATACCATTGAGTCTCTGACGCCAACTCGAAGATCTGTATTATGTGCATGACATTTGTCTTCTCTCGCATAACAAACTGGAAGACGTTGAAAGATTGGTTCGCAATATTGGACTTGAGATAAATATCGAGAAAACCAAAGCCATGAAAATCAACAATACTAGCACAGAAAACATCTTGCTACAATTCAAACCAGTCGATTATATAGATAGCTTATGCTATATAGGAAGTATAATGTCTACAAACAGCGGTGCAGATAGAGACGTAATCAACAGGCTCACTAAGGCGAGGGCTACACTCACATAAATCCAGACGAACTAAGCTCAGAATTTTCAACTCATGTGTTAAATGAACTCTGTTGTTCGGTAGTGAAACCTGGCTTGTATCGCATAACGTCACGCGAAAGCTTCGGATATTCATCAACAAGTGCCTTCGAATCATATACAAATTATTCTGGCCTAACACCATAAGTAATACAGAACTGTGGAACATGACTCATACAGACGCAGATAAAGAATAGGAAATGGAGGTGGATCGGACACACCATCCGAAAAAGATACCGACAGTATCACAAGGATGGCGCTTGAGTGGAATCCCCAAGGTTCAAGAAGTCGTGGTGGACCAAGAAACACCTGGAGACGCACACTAACCCAAGAACGAAGAAGAACAATCCAACCTGGGTAGAAGCAAAAACAACAGCGGTAAACCGTGTAAGATATATATATCTATCATATGCTCCAAAGACGAGTATCGGCAGTGGGAGAAAAATAAATATTAATCATACGACCCTAGCTTCAACTTTGAAAAAAACTTGTCCAACTGTTTGTTTTACGAAATATACTCGTTAAGAAAACGTTGGACATAAATATTTGAAATTCAATGAATCGCATGTAGCTAGGATGTTATAGGGGAATATACCCTCTCAGTTTGTTATAATTATTATAGAAAAATTTGTTTCCATAAATGTGCGTATTGTTTGTATTACCTAAGTTACATATTACTCATACGACACATCAGTAATAGTTGGATATAATATTTAAAATTCAATGAATCGTATGCAGATAGGATGTTACAGGAGACCATACCTTTTTAGTCGGTCATAATTATTTTAATGAAGTTTTTCATATATCTGCATATTATTTATATTATCTAATTACATTTGTGTTTTATTTATATTATCAGTATTATATATTACTCATACGACACAATTTACAAGTTTGCTTTCAAGTTTGGTTGTTTTACGAAATAAACTCGTTAAGAAAATGTTGTTCATAAATATTTGAAATTCAATTAATCGCATGTAGCTGGGATGTTATTGGGGAATGCACCGTTTTAGTCTGTCATAATTGAATAATCAAAACGTCATTGTTCCACTTTTGACAAAAGTGATTTTTTTCGTTGGTAGCACTGAATTGAAAGCTCAGCGAAAATAAAATTTTGCGAAATCTCTATAATTACACCAGGAATAAAAATAAAATGCATGATTTCATCAAAAGTAGATTCAGTAGGAATTCAAAATTACATTACCCATTTCAAATATATATTTTTGGAACAAAATATGATTAATCCAGAAGTTAATTAACTATTTTAGTCTAAATTGCAACAAAACATGTTTTATCCCTTAATTTTACACTCAGGACTTATGCTCTTTAATTCACAGTGATTTGAATCAAAACATGATTATTCCAATCAGCAGCGTCAAAACAAGATTATTCCTTTTCAAATCTTGAATTTATTCAAAATATATTACAGCTAAATTTTTGTATCCCGTACGAAGCAGTGACTAATCTTGTTGTCTATAATAATACAAGAAAATTTCGGGTTAAATACATAGTTGCATTCCTAAAAAACTATTTTCTCAATTTATGCAAAAATACCAAAAGTGGAATATTCATGTTTTGAAAAGAACCTCCTCAATTATTATAACAAAATCTTTTCCCATAAATCTGCGTATTATTTATATTATCTAAATTACATATTATTCATCCGAGACAGTAGTAGTAGTAATTGCAGATTGAGAGATCTGCAATACAATGCGGCGTGAACGCAACGTCGCAGGACACATTTGCGTATAAAATATTACATAAAACATTGTAAGATTAGGTTAGGTTTTTGTGCCTTTCGACGAACGGCTCACTTGGACTTGTCGACTATTATGATACCACGGGATTAAGTGATGGCCCACCGAAGAACCTTTAAGGTCACTCCGTCCTGGGGAACTCCACCAGGGACTCTGAGGAAGTGCTTTGTTATATATATACAATACACTAATACAAAATCGAAGAGTTTCCATTTACAGTAACATTTAAATCACTTCGTGCTAAAGATGTGTGTATGTTTAATACTATTACTTATTCATTTATAACAGTTACAACACACTGATCCAAATTTACCAATTCTTTCACCGTCTCAACTTGTATTAAATTATTTCAATATTCATTATTCATTTCATTCGATGTACTCACGAACTTGACCTTAGAAACCTCATTTCTTATCCGTAATAATTAAAACGACTAGTGGAAAAAAATTCTTCAGTACACTGCAGCGTATGATTAACAATTTTTAAATATTGGCATAATTTCTATTATATTTTTGAAATACTCGTTAACATAGTACCAAGTTTTCATATTTAATGACACTAAATAAAATTCGTAGTTAATTTAAACGTCTGTTTAATATGAACTTTGTTTGTAGTTGTGTTAAGTATTTATCACTGCTTCCCACGAATTCAAGAGAAATTGGTGCAGTTTATATTAATATCAATTATACGTCTTAGTAAATACTAGAATTTCTACAAACATAGACATATAGTTTCTCCGAACATCTGACTTCTATATCGTTGATATCATTTTTAATTGTAGCTCGAGACTCTTTACTTGACAAAGAAACGTCGGACATTAAATTCCTATCTGCTCTCTTAGTCCCTTGGCCCTTAGTAGCTAAACATTTTGCTCGAGTGTTCTATTTGCAATACCAGCACCTTGGCGACACCAACACCACCTGCCCAGGAATACCTCATCAAAGTAAATTGTAAAATGTAAAATATGTATATGTTTTCATATGAATAATATTATCTGTATCAATTAATTATACGCCACCAATCTAAACTTAATAACTATTACATATACACCTTAGTGGAAAGTATGAGAAATGAATGGTTCACTTTGTATCTCAAACCTGATGATTCTGCCTTTAGTAGTTTATACTAAATACGAAGTATATATGAGTGTGTATAAATTGGTATATCTATTTATCAAGAGCAATTGGTGCAGTTTATATTAATATCAATTATACGTCATAGTAAACATTAGAATTTCTACAAACATAGACATATAGTTTCTCCGAACATCTGACTTCTATAACGTTGATATTATTTGTAATTATTGCTTGTGAATTTTTAATTCACAAAGCAACGTCATAGACTAAATTCTAATCTGCTCCCTTACTCCCTTGGTCCCTAATTGCCAAACATTTTTCTCGAGTGTCCTATTTGCAATGCCAGCACCTTGGCGACACCAACACCACCTGCCCAGGAATACCTCATCAAGTAAATTGTAAATGAAAATGTTATTTAGTTTACATCTGTTCGTTTAAGGCAGTGGAAGAAATAGAAGCCCACCAAAGGACTCTAAACAAAAGTAACTTTTTCTACTTTAACCTCAAACATAAAAACAAAGAAGCTGCACAAGAATTTGCTCAAGGTTGTTTCCTTTTATACTTTTGTGATACATGTTGTGGCAATATCTACAGCATCTCACACATTTGCATAAAATGTTTAACATTGACTACGACCATATTTTCGGCGTTCAAATCCATATAACTTTGAGTCTTATGATACAGCTGGTGAGACACACACACACACTCACACACACATCCCACCACTCTCTGTAAGAGTAAACCAAGTGAACAGAGCGTTAATCCAATGTGTAAATC
The DNA here is from genome assembly GCA_963931995.1 of Phaonia tiefii. Lineage (NCBI taxonomy): Eukaryota > Metazoa > Arthropoda > Insecta > Diptera > Muscidae > Phaonia > Phaonia tiefii. Next base: position 19,095,453 of record OZ008367.1, read on the forward strand.
CTAAATACCGCATACGAGGGGGGAAGGGACAAACCAAACTAACAAATGGGAATATTTCACCCTTTTGATCCATGAACAACTTTCAGGTTTTTTATGCTTTTCACTTTTAGGGTAAAACATAAAGGATATTGTTCGAAATGTTACAAGTTTCAATTGCTTTGCTCTGAATCCTGTTTGAATTCCTAGTGACTCTTTTGTTCATTAAATTTTTTTAAAAAGATTTTGAAATATATATCAGGCATGTGTAAGTGTGTGGGTGTAAGAATATTTTCTTAACAAAAGCCACAAGGATCCTTAAAAATACCTTTACACATTTTCACATGTATGGCTGAATGCATCCTTTAAAAATTAGTGGAAAAAGTATGTGCAGCACGCTCTCTCGATGACGTTTCTTTCATGTGTTTGTGTGTGTGTGTTTACTCAGGAAAATGTTTTATGCAGCCATTTCCGTTTCCTTATTTTGATAGTTTATATGTATGTGTCTGTTGGTATGAATGCAAGAGTGTTGTGTATTTGGTGTCTGTTTGGATGTGTTTGTGAGGTACACTGATGTCTTATGGTGGCATACACATTATTCTCGTTGTCTATTTCAATGTTGTTTTCATTATATGCTTTTAGTTAATACAAGAATATAAACATAACATGTTTGCGTTTCAAAACTTGAGATCAATGGAAACCGGATTCCACGAGTTAGTCCACAATATTTTGAAGTCATTTCAGACATCGAGAGTGCTTTAGCATCATGCAAACCGCGACCCGGGCAGTGTCCTTAGACCAGTTCAATAAAAGACTTGATCAGTCATTTGCAAAGGATTAGGTGGATTAGCTGTTGGGCGAACAACATACTCATAAGATAGAAAGTATGCCATGGAACGCAATAAGATGGAATCCAATCATCAATTCTGTGAGCAGCCACCACAAATAATCTACTAAGGATTTTGAACAATATCGACTAAAGGCCGTCTGCTGTTCAGACGATGTCATGTTTCTACTTAGGGGAAAATTGTCGAATATTGTCCGCATAAGCGCCTCAACGGAGGATAATGCAGATAGAGGTTTACGTGGAAACTGGTTTCTTTAGAAGACTATAAAGTCGTCCAACAGGTTCTTTAGGACCCACATTTGGCAGGGGAATGAATACACTACTTTCATTAAGCCCGTTCAGGTACAAATTAATTGCGAGGCGGCCTGGGCGACGGAACGATTACAGACTATATGCGAATGAATTAATCTGAGATTATCACCAATCATATATAATCATATCGAGTTGAAATGTAATACAACTCGTCCCGCCTAGAGGACTAAAGTTAACGCAGGATTAAGCGGAAATATGTTTTAGGATGATAATGCAAAAATATGCTTACGTGGAACCTAGTTTCTTTAGAAGGACTATAAAGTTGTCCAACAGGATCATATACCTGTTTGTAACCTGGAAACGGAAACTACTGAGGAAATACCACAATAGAACCAAAGTGGAAATGGCTCACAGATGTTGATATATTTGCAAGAGAGCTATTGGCTCAAAATGAGCCCAAAACCTTTGGACACCTGACAGGGGGATATAACCGATTTTGACATACGCAGCTGTAGTCTAGTGGACGACAAGTGACTAGAAGTGCTACATTAAGAAACTGCTAACCCTGTATCTTCTGGATATCAGCGGTTCACTGAGAACCTCATTTAGCAGGGAAATGGAGACACAATAATTTCATTAAACCCAGTTTATGGACAAACTAATTCCGAGACGGCCTTGGCGACGAAACGATTGGTTGGTTGGTTAGGTTACGTGGTTGCTAATACTATTTAGCATCAATTAGTGTCTTGGGACACCGTTTTGCATACCACATTAATCCGAACAGTCTAATGTACAGTGTCTATATCCAACCTGTTAATCGGAGATACCTAGATATATCTCGTGTACCTCAGTGCCGGAAAATACCTCTTTTGACCGACCCTATAGGCGATGGCCGTCGGTGGTGCAATGGTGAGTGTGCGCGGCCCTTGTACATGAGATCCTGGGTTCGAACCCTGCTCTGACCACCTTCAAATTTCTTTCGGCGGCGGTCACCTCGCATAGTGACGGCGACACTATCGAGTATTAGGCCGTGAAAAAGCTTCTCAAAATACCGTTCGGAATCGGTGTAGGTCCCAATCAGTGAGTGAAAACTGGAAAGCGCACTGCTCAGTGATTGTGAGAAGTTCTCCCCGGTCGCTTCATGGGATGTCCGTTTTTTTTTTTTTTTTTTTTTATAGGCGATGCGATTGACACCATATGGAATTCGGTGGAAGAGGATCCTGACTTGGCTACTTCGCCTGCCCTATCGTTCCCTAGGTGACCCTTGTGGCTTGGTATCCTAGTAAGAACCACATTGGCCACTCCACCGAGCTCGACAAGCTTCTCCCTACATTCACTAACGATTTTAGATGCAGTGTTGTTAGATTTAAGTGATAGAAGAGCAAAGCAGAAGAATTCCAAAGCACTCTGTTCTCCGTTGCAGTATACGTTCGTCGCAGGCTTCCTTGATGGTCAGTAGCTCCGCTTGGAAAACGCTGCACTTGTCTGGGAGTTCGAATGATAAATTGAAGCTTGCCTCTCTGGAGAAGTCATCCGAACCGGTTCCACATTCAACTTTGGATCCGTCCGTAGATACTTTGGAGTCAAAACCAAACATCGAATAGGTTATCGAACGTCAATGAGGGGTTCCATTAATCGGTGATTATATTCAATTCTCTTGGAATTGTTTGTATTGTCTGTATTATACTCGCGTTGCTCTTCCAGGTTCCGCACTAGCTGTTATGTGAAGGTCAATTGGTATAATATGAAGCATTGCATTAAGGGCTTCAGCTGGACACGTCCTCATTGCCCTTGTTATGCCGATGTAGGCTGATCTCTGTACTCTATACAACAGTTTCATGGTGGACGTCTTTCCCGCGACAGGCCACCATACCATTGCTTCGTAGGAGAGTATAGGTCTGATTATACTAGTACACATCCACAGCACCATTTTCGGTCGGAGACCCCATCGGCTTGCGCACGACGAAACGATTACAGTATAGGAGAATGAATCGATCTGAGATTATCACCAATCAACTCACTAACGTATGTTGGATAAGTTGACAGCATTCTCACCAATTGAATAGAGAATTGACGGTATTCCGGAGAAAACGGTGACTGGTAACTGCTAAATAAGAGAGAGAGAGAGTCATGCTTCCAAGTCGATTGCGAGCAAGGAATTCACTGCTATTCTGCCAGACCTAGGACGGATAGAGTAACGGATATGGGACTCTTCAGCGATGAGCTAAATATTGACCGGCACTTTTGCCTTCCTCGGTACACGACAGTATTTCTGTCAGAGGGCAGGGCGATTGCGGAGCGTGTAAAATGGCTGAACAATGAAGGAGGCCACACAAATGTGAAGGACACACAAATGAAAAGGGCACACAAATGTGAAGGACTCACAAATGTGATCGACTCACAACTGTGAAAGATATAATGTATGGCAAAGAGGAGATAAACATTTTCTCCAACTCTGCTAGCCTGGGGATGATGATGTGGATGAGCTCTAACCAATGAACGGTGAATATAAAAACGCGAAGTCTTGCCAGTCGCTAAGATTATGGAGGGCATATAACTGGAGCAGAATAACAGATATCCTGTGGGGCGACACGGATGAAAACAAGTCCAATAGCTTTTTATCGCTGCTCACAATATGACTGCCCTTAAGTCGTGTACAGATTTATCCCTTTACACTCAGTTTTGTGGTGGAGATTTTGGTGAGTCAATGTAAATATAAACAATTTTATATAATGAATTCTTTCAGTGATCGTGACCGTTGTACTAATGCGTATGATTAATATTATTGGAAATACTATATAAATATGTCTATATTAATCATACGGTACAGGCCCAGAATATTTTAATTGACTTAGCAACTAATTAGTAATAATTTAGTAGTTAATGAGAATATGGACCAATGCCAATATGGTTACAACATGTTATAGTATATAGTCAGAACAGCTTTCCTTGAAGCCTACAATTTGACAGAACTTAAACCCCCTGTACATTTTCATTTCAGTTTTCGATCAGTTTTGTGGTTCTGGGTTTCCACGATTATGCAAGATTAAGCATTCAATAATAGTTCCTTGTATTATGTATTTGATTTGGGAAGACATCCCTAAGATTTTTCAACCTCATTTCCTTTAACTTCCTGCACAATCCTAATTCCCCACACTTTTCTTTATAAAACTATTTCTTCCTTTCAACATTTTTATCTCGCTTTGCATGGCTTAAGCTCATGGCTCATTTCCCTTGCAAAACATATACGAGTTCTGTTTGAATTTATGAAGATTTACATATCATAAAACACGAAAAATGAAAACATTCAAGCGTCACATCTTAAGCACCCTGGATGGAATCCTTTACACTTTGTGCAACAAAACATCTTTTTGGGTTTTATTGTGGCTCAATTCTCGAAACTGCAACCAAGACATTTTTAATGTATTGAGAGTTATGTTGCGGCTGATGTTGATGCCAATATAGATGATGATGATGATGATGATGATGATAATCATGAGGATTGTACTACTGGGCTGCATTGCTATTGCATCTTGAGTTGCTGTCACATCTGATCTCCTAGCAGAAGATTTTATGGGTCATGACATCAAAGCCATTTACATCTGCATTTGCTTCTTGTTTGCTTTTATGCATATAGATAATTCATTCAGGTGTGTTTTACTGTTGTTCGTGGAATATTTACATTTTAAAAGTTTTGGTGCCATGGATGTGGCATGGAACAGGTGATTGGATTTAAATGACATGGTTCATAGTGGAAGATCGTACCAAAAGGTTAGGTAAGTTGTAAGAATTTCCTGAGGGGATGTTATTTAAAGTAAGAAATATTTTCTGAAAACAATATTAATGAGTAATTCAAAAATATAATTTATAGGCTATCCGGATCGTCAATAAACTACATCGTGGCATTGGAACATTCGGGCAGTTGAAAAATAGTTTCTCCAATGATTACTCATGATCTCCAACAACCCTTAATTTTCCATAGTGTAGTTTTGTTTATATTAAGTATACGTCACATATGATAGGTATGAGATGTCTAACCCTTTTGTTTGTTGTCTAACCTACAGAGAATATTAAGCCCTTAGTGAGATATATTTTTTGTAACAGGCTTAGTTCTCTATTAAATTCAAAATTACTTGTTTCTCAATCTTCCTATTTTTATATTTCTTTGAAATATAAATCGGTTTGTTTTATTTATTTTTATAAATCATACGACACCAGTTCAACTTCTATTCATAACAATTATTCGCCGCAGTCGAAAGTATAATCGCTGATAAGAAGACGCACACACTTTTGAAAGATCGTCCTCTAACGTGAGTTAAAATACTGGTTGCAGCTGTTTACATTTTTATTAATTGCAAAAAAAACTGTATACCTCAGAGGAATCCGAAAAATAATAAATTTTTTTAAATGAACGTCTGTGGATGTTGGCGGCGCAATGATTAGTGTCTGATAATATTGTCCATGAGAGTGTGGGTACGATCACTGCTCTGATCATCTCACATTTCTTTTGTCGATACTATCGAATAACAAGCTAGTGTAACAAGTGAGTGTAAAACTAGAGTGTATACATATCACAGATTGTAAGAAGCTCTCGCCTATCTATTCAGGGGATGTGATGGGAACATATTTGCTTATTTATTAAATCTTTGTGTATGAAAAACTTTATTTGTCTACTGCATATAAAGAGCGTCGCAGTAAGAATTCACTTTATAGTTTTAAAATATAAACATGTATTTTTGAGATAGTTCTCATTTTTGTTTATTGGATTATAAAGAAGACTCAGAATATGTCCGGAATAAAATATCCGTCAAATGGCCCCACCGGCGCTTAGACAGGCCATTACCCTTTTCATGATATTGTCCACGACGTTTTCACAGAGATGTGGCTGTATCTCACCGAAGACTCGTCGGATGTCGGATTTAAGCTCAGGACTTCTTTCTGTTTTATTCACATTAACCCGAGATTTCACAAAACCCCAAAGAAGGCAATCGCACGGCGCTAAATCGCATTGGTGGCCAGTTAACATCAGACTTTCTTGAGATAATTTATTCTGGAAATCTTTGCTGCAATAAATCGATTGTTTCGTGCGCGGTGTGGCAGGTGGCGCTGGCTTTCTAAAAGGACATATCGTCCAGATCCATGCCATCCAGTTGAGGCGTTCTTGTGGCTATCATGTTCCTGTAACCAATGCCGTTCATAGTCACTGCAATTTCGGCCTCATCGGCCCAATCACGCAGGCTCACCAAAATCTGCATCAGACAGTTGTCCGTTGTGGGTGCATTTGTTTCTCATGTATTGCATGAGGATTTTCTGAGCCCCAAACTCAACAATCTTGTGTATACATGAAGCTATGCGGATGGAAACTGAAAATTCGTCTCTCGTCCGAAAATTCTCTGAAGTTTGGGACCGGTCTCAGCATAACTTTCCCCAAAATTTTGTAATAAGTTTCGCAATTATAACGCGTTGCTCTTTCGCACAGCGCTCCATTTATAATAATCGGAATAAACATATGTGACAACTGACAAATTCCAGACTTGCCACTTGCATAAAAAAATTACGCTTAATTTAAAAGTGCAATCTTACTGAGGCATCCTTTATAAATAACATGAAACTGGTTAAACTTGTATTAATATCAATTATACGCCGTAGTAAAAAATGTGCGAGAATGGTTAGTGTGTTGTCATAAACGGAAGAATCTGAGGATCTGCTGAAACTGAAAAGTATTTAACATGTGGACAAAATCTCAATTAAAAATGGATTCAGTATATCTAATTGAGCTTCAGCTCTGATAAAAACTCTTACCGCTGATAATAGGCGAATTATTGGATTTATTAAACGACGAAAATAAGAGGATTTGGACACGATCATGGATGTTGCAACAGTCCGCCATTGGTGCAACAAATATACTTTTTAGAGAACTGGAAACAGAAGATCCAGCAGAATTCAGGAATTCAGTTTTAACACGTTGTTGGGTAACATCGCTCCACAAATCCAAAGAGCAGATATAGTCATGAGAGAAGCAATACCTGCGCGGGAAGAAATTTCCCTTAAACACTCATGAATTTTATATTGGTGAATAAATTTCATAGTAGTTTCGTAGTTCCACTAGCTTCCCATATTGATGCACAATATAAAGTAAACAAACAGAATACTTTGAACAGAGTGGAGAGTGGCTGCCGAGTGTGTGTTTACATGTGACGAGCGAGTCAGTGAATTGTTGCGGAGAGAAAAAGAGTACAGCGATGAAATAGTACTCGGCCGAGTAAACAAAATGTGATTCTAGTGACTCTCTCGCCACTATTCTCGGTTACTGACTCGTTTGACTACTCGCCTCAGTGTTTAGACGAAACGAGTATTCGGCCGAGTTACTGTCTCTCCACTCTACTCGTTACGTGTGATCTAGGCATAAGAGAGCTAAGGTGATCAGTTGTAAATCTGGGCAAAGATCCTTTAGTGAGGTTGAATAAGATGGTTTGGTAATGTTGGCTATTTTCAAGGAGAGGAAGATACAATTATCCGAAAAATAAATGGAAACACTACGTATTCAGATTAAAAAGGAGATGCCCTAAACACCTCCACGATGTTGCGACGCATTCTGATTGCAAGAACGACCTACATTAGTAACGTTCGGACATCAGTATTCTGTAGAACAATTGGATGTCATTCGAAGGGAGGACCTCCCATCTACGCCTAGGGCACTCGATACTAGCTAATCTACTCGATGTATAAACCACTGAGCAAGTTCTCAAGAATAATAAGCCTGAATCAATTGGAAAAAAGTCGTTTAGAAGGCGTAGATGGCGTCAGTAGACGTGCGAAGTACATTCTGAACAATGAATCACTGCCGCTTCTAAAACAATCCAGTGGTGTGGTCTAGTTTAGATTTGGATAAATAACCTTAGCGATTTATGAACGGGATGTGGAATACGATACTCTTGATACTAAGTCGATTGTGAGCGAGACAGAAGCACAGGAGAGAAATGGTGACTCGCAGACTTTGGTCGGATTCCATTTGGATTGAAACATGACGGAGACTGAATTGGAACAAAAACATGCCCTCTATGGAAGGGATTGAGAGTGATTTTGGGTATATGCAAAGATAATTTAGAGGGAATTTAGAAGAATTAAGCCGAGGATAAATAAGAACGCGATAGAGATGCAATTCTTCGAGGACCAACGCGGATTGGCGCAAGTTGAAAGTAAAGCTAAGGTGGAATACGAATGCGGTTAGATGGATGAAAATAAACTGGTGGATGCTCTTCTGTAAATCAGTACCAATGCCCCAAGATTAAGGAAAATAATGGCGTTTGATACCGCGTTGATAGGGTACCTGTCGTACTCTCCTGTGGACTGGATTACGTGCAATAGGTATTTGCTCACTCTCCTTATGAGTATCCATTTGCCAGGCAACTCACTGGTAGTGGAAACCATGTGCGTGAAGATACTTCTGACAGATCAGAAGTTTCCAAGGAAATTGTTACTCAATCGAGGATTAAATGGGTCATAGGCAGCTTCAAATGCTTTAAGTCTCCATTTGCCAGGCAATTCACTGGAAGGGGAAACCATGTGGGTGAAGATACTTCTGACAGATCAGAAGTTTCCAAGGAAATTGTTACTCAATCGAGGATTAAATGGGTCATAGGCAGCTTCAAATGCTGAGCGCGATATGGTATCACCAGCGGATCTTCAGACTGTGGTCGATATATTGATTACGTGGCTGATGAGACTATATATCAAGAGTATAGGCTTTGGATACATAATTACAGAATGGAAGGACGTCAGAGCATTGTTTTTTCTCAAAGCGGGAAAGGCCGCCCGCATTGCTCCTTACGACTTTAGGTCTATGAGCATGCCGTCGTTCCTACACGCTGGAAAGTCTGTATTTTGGTATTGTTTGGATGCGAGTATAACGTGTTTGTAGCTTGTTGTAAATATAGTATACTTGTGTCCAAACATATTGTGTTTGCCATTCAATACTACCTGTTTGAGACACAAATGTTAGTATATATTTTTGAGCCAAATGTGGCTTTACTTGTTGAAAACTGCTGAGAACAAAAACATGATAGACAACAAAGAAATAAAAAGCGGCAGATTTTCATTTCGTGAAAACTATGCTTGCAAACATATATGCGCTTTTTCAAAAATTATCGACATTTTGATAATTTTTTTTTCCAAATTTTTTTTTGGTGACACGAATGACGCTTTGATCAAGTGAGGGGTAATATTTTAACATACCAAAACAGTTCGCGTTAATCATTTATTGCAAACGGCGCGAAAGTTATGGAGGTTTTAATTATATAAGAATTATTTTTGAGGTTATGATTTTTTTTTATCTGTAAAATTTAAAATCATGAAAATTTTTTAATGCCTATTCGGTTTTATTATCAAGCTTATAAATACCTTTCATTTGGTGTCAATTGCGGCGGAATCTATACATAACTGCAGATGTCACAAAGCAAAATGTGTTTGAAGAAAAATGCAATTTTCTTGAACGGCGCAAAAACGCAATAGAAAAATCTGCGAAAATTGAAAAATCGGAAAAGCCTTTTTTTGAGTTTTTCCATATTTGAGTGCCCATAACTTTTAGAGATAAGGAACTGATGGTCTGAAATTTTGAATTTCCGAGTTTTCTAGTGTGCCCTACCATTCCCTTTTTGCCGTTTTGGTCAATTCGAAAAACTGGAGAAATAATAAGCATCTGAACTCAGTTTCAACAAATGTTGACAATTATTGAAATAGCCCATATATGTTTCCTGCAGTAATAACGTAAGATTGCTATCTTGTGCACTGCATGCCCAATGTAAGGGCAGCTTTTGGAGGCAGTACTGAATGAACTAGAGGGATTCATAGAGAAGTCGTTGGCAAATATGAAGTAAAATATGGTTGAATTGGCACTGCTGACCATTGGGGTGGATATGGATCTAAAGTGGCTGGTATGCGAAAGAAACGAGGACACGAGTCACGGAACCTCAACCTATAACAGTTATGCTAGCACATTCATAACTCCACTTCTGTAGAACCTTGCCTAGTAAAATATGAATGATTGGGGCCAAAGACAATGGTCATATATTTGGGTTTAAAGTGTGTAGCAAACAATAAACATGTAATGTTACAGAACTAATAAAGGATTTCGCCTCTGAAGATGTCAAAAAAATTTACGAAACGTTGGGACAATCATGAAATAAAAACTTTTGTTTTATTTGCATGGACCTGATTGACTCAAATATTCAACAAATACTGAAATATTCAACATACATGGCAACACCAAGAAACAAGTCAAATCAACAATTTAAATTTTGTAGCGAATTGTTTGACAATTATATTGGTTTAAAATTTGCGTATGATTATTATTATTTTCATCTCTCAGTATACATAATTACATCAATCATACGCCATAGGGCTGATTTATATTAATATCAATGCTTCGCCTTAGTAAAAAGTAACTATAAAGGAACCATGAATTGTTCAATAGTATCTGCGAAAATTACTACTGTATAAGATACAAATCAATTTATTTAAATGGACAATTAAATACAGTTGACATAATTCAAATTCTATACTTCAAACGCAGGTGTTTACGAAAATCGGAAAAGAAACTTTCTTCTAATTTGCATTGGGTCCAGTCAGATATATCCTTACATCCTTTACGCCGGATTCTGAAGTTGTTTCTGTCTTCACAGATTTTCTCAATGACAAAACCGACAAAAGTTTCCACAGAACTTCATTGTGAGCTATAACTTTTGCTACTCTTGCTCATCAGTTACATGATTTCTGCTGTAATTTAAAGTTAAGTAGTTCTTTGTAAAACACAAATCCAATTTCCCTATTTATTTTGCTGATTCATGTCCTTATTTGTTGTTGCATTTAAGTTTAAAAATTTCATTTCATTAGTGGAAAAATCTAACCGAATGGAGAAGCAAAAAACAAAGAAAAACACAAACTCATGAGGGGGAAGAGAAAACAGTAAAAACTTTTCCTTATACACAAAGTGTTCCAGTTTTTTGTTTTGTGGTTACCTTGGCAGCTTTTACATTTGCAGTAATTTAAAGTTAAAATAATTGCAGAAAGTGGCGAATGTGGCTGCCGGTGGTGCGAGAGATGTGGAGGGACTATTAACAGCTATAGCTAAGGCTAAATGAGGTGCACATTTCAGAGATGGAGTGGCGGGCCAAATGTTTCAGCATATTCTAGAGGTTTCTTCAATTTCACTTTAAGTAGAAAAACTGGAGACAAACACAACGTTCCACTCCCACTTCTGTTCGCTCGACAACATCTTCATCTATTTGGAAGGCAAGCACACCACAAACCTTAGAAATATGTTTTAACTTTATTGGAAACCTACCAACAACCCAAAACAACAACAGCATCACCACTAGCTACAACAACCATCCTTCACTGCTCCACCCACCAGAACAACCAGAACAACAACAGCACCAATGGCGACTTGGCTGTTCATCATTCTTGTTTGGTATGGCAGCAGCTTCTCCATCTCCATCTGCATCTCCTGTTCCTACTGTCATTGGTGTTCCACAAGTATGTTGCATTCTTCCATTGCCTTTAACAAGTTTTATAGTTTCGCTATTTATCCAGCATAAACATGAGATGAGCTGTTGTGCTAGACTCAAGTAAATGAGTACGGCTCCTGGAGCCATTATCCCGCCATTGCCACTACAACTTTTTGAGTAGCCAAAGGTAATTAATTTTCTTGTAAGATATTTGTTACTTGTGTTGTATAGATTGAAATTTTAACTATGAGTGCAGGATATGCGAGGGGTTCTAATGTAATTGCGGGAAATAAAAGAATATAAGGTACATTGCCTGGTTCTGGTGCGGGCAGAAGCTCCATAGTAATCCTAGTGATTTTTGGTGCTGTTTGTTTGGATCCATAGCCATCGTAGAAAGCGTAGTTTGGGAAATGGGAAACTGTTTTTTTTCGAAGCCCCAGTATACTTTACTTTCTTAGCCATTTTATCCTGGGTTTATCCTTCACCTTTTCTCGCCAAGGATATGGAGAGAATCTTCAGCCTGGTCTTTCCAGCGCAGTCTTGGTCGCCCTCTTTTCCTGCTTCCATTGATTACGTTATTGAAAACCGTTCGCGCTGGTTCATCTTCAAGCATTCTGATAACAGGGCTCGAAAAAATTGTTCTAATTAAATTCTCATACACGCTGAAAAATTGTTGTTTGGATGCAAATATAACGTGTTTGTAGATTGTCGCAAACATACTATACTTGTGCTCAAACACATTTTACATGTTTGAGAGACTATGATTACTACGTTATAATATATGTTATTGAGACCCAAATGTGTCTTTGTTTGTTGGAAACCGCCAAAAACAAAACGAGGCAGAAAACAGAGAGACAAAAACGCAGCAGATCTTCAATTCATGAAAACAGTGCTTGCAAACATGTACTTGTTTCCTCCTATATGTTGGTGGGGCCGATATTTTTCAGAGTGTAGCTATGTCTGTATTGGAATACAAATTATACAGGGTTCCAACGACGTTGGTACTCGCCATTTCCATATTTCCATGTTTTTTTATGGAGAATTTTTCTCTGAAACACTCCCAGCTGTTATAAATTCGCCTGCGATATGACGATATGAAGCTATATGCAAGAACAGGAAAACCGAGAGTCTGGTATATGGACTTTTTCTTGTCGATAGAGAACTTTGTTCTTAAACTACTTGCTGAGCTCGCATCTATTTCCTCCAGGCCGACTTTATTGTCTTTGTTCGCGCCGGATCAAAGGTAGATAAATTCATCTACTACAGTCGAAAGGCTTGTCTAGTTGCCGACACCATCAATTCCCTCTTATCCTCATTCGCAGAAGGGCCCACAGCAATCGATTCTTTTTTGATTCTTAAAAAGACTGCAGTAACCTCTTACAGGATTCAACCAATGATGAAAATGTGCGCAAAATAACCGATCACCATATGGCTTTTTATCTTGATGGTCTTCTTTTTTTATGCACCCTATAAATGCAGTGCATTGTGGTGGCGAAGGAAAACTGAGGTAGTGGAGGGTGGAGAGAGGTAGTAGTGTCTTGTTGACATTTGTGTTGAATCTTTGTATGTCGCAAGTGGTGGGAAATACACAAGGCGGAAGTTTATTTCATACACGGACTGTATGGCTGATGAACGAATTTTCTCTATAGTGGGTAGTGCGATCAACCGGCCACTCGATAAAAAACGGATGAGAGTTCTTGGAAAGCCGCGTACTTTTGCTAAATATCCTCATGTCTGACATAAGTTAACAGATGTCCGGGAAACACATACCATGGAAGTATCGATAGAACAGCGACATGCAACCCACATTTCGACGATGCTCAAGGGAGGCAATAGAGTTGGATACACTACTGTCCCCTATCAACACGGTCGCTCTCCTCTGGACACGGTCGAGAAGCTCTGAAGATATCATAGGAGCACCTGCCCATATATGGGAGTTATATTCCGTCGTTGGCGTGATGAAGGTGTTGTAGATATTAAGAAGATCAGATGGAGTGAAGTATTTCTTGCACCGCTTTAAAAAGTCCAGACACCTGAATGCTTCATTCGACACTTCAAAGACATGTTTTGCCCAACGGACATAACATTCTATTTTCATGCCCAGAACATTAAGAGCGTCTGATTCATCAACAATCCACACCGTCCATAGACACTGACGACACACCTGGGTCAGCAATCCGTTTATGCGACAACAAGCAACACTGGGTCTTACCCGCATTAAAATCTACTCTATTCATTCGACTCCATTCAACAATGGACCCCACATCCCGGCCGAGTGTTTCATTCATGGTCCGACGTTTGACTTCAATCTCTTGAAGACTTGGCTTACGGTCGAATGAATAAGAATGACAGAGATTACTGTCATCCACAATAGAGTGGATTGGATTCACGGTCTGACCCAGAAGATTCCCAATTAAAATAAGGAAAAGAGAAGGAGAAAGAACAGATCCCTGTGATACATCTGCAGTCAATTTGTGCTCATCGGACGAAACCCCAATTACAAAAATTCGTATATTGCGATCTCTGAGAAACTCGACATAAATCGAGTGACGTTATCACCGACACCAAAGGCAGCGAGCTTTGGCAAGAGTTCATCGTGCCATACTCTGTCAAAGGCCTTGGAAATATCAAGATCCACTACTATACTCTCACCAAGCCGGTGGATGGACCGACTCACTGTTCCGAAAGGAACGACATCATGTCTCCAATAACCCTCTTTCTACGGAAGCCATACTGTCGGTCATTGTCCATATTTACAGCAGTTTTTCTAATTATTATCTCCATTAAGATGTTGATGAATGCATGACAGTATATCGCCATGCCTAAGTCCTCGTCTGGTACGGAATGTTTCACTGAGGTCTTTTCCTATCTTCACTCCTGATTTGGCATAGCTCAACGTCATCCGGTGGAGGTCAACCAATTTTTCCGGTATCCCAATTTCAGATATAGGTTCGTACACTTTTCCCCATATGGGGCTATCGAAAGCAGCTTTGTAATCGACAAAAGGATGGTATGTGTCAATTTCCTTTTCCAGAGTTTGGCGCAACGTGAATAGTTGTCATGGACTTCGCTGGTTTAAAACCACACTGATAAGGTCCAATACAGGACATAGTACACTGACACTCCAGTCGTCAGGCACAGATTCCCCCAACCGTATATTGTAAATTAGCTGACGCATTGTGGACGTCGGTGGTGCAATGGTTGTGTGCGAGGCTCTTGTGTCTGATAACGTGGGTTAGATCCCTGCTCTGACCACCTTACATTACTTTCGACGACGGACACCTCGCTTAGTAATGGCGACACTCTAGTGTAGTTAGCCAGGACAAGGCTTCTGAAAATATCATTCGGAACCGGTGTAAAACTGTAGGTCCCAATCAGTGAGTGTAAAACTAGAAAGCGCTCAGCACACTTTCTGTGAGAAGCTCTCCCAATCCCTTCATTGTTTGTAATCGGAAATCATTTCATGTTGGCAAACAGTCCCTCGTCACCGGCCTTAAAAAGCTGAGCTTGGTTGGGCGGGGTACAATCTACGCTGTCTTCCACTATCATTACCTCCTGATCTTCAGTAGAAGAGTCTGAGTGCAGTAGTGCTCATAAGTGGTGTATCCACATTTTATGCACACACAGCATATCTGTCACCAGATTCCCATTTTCATTGTTGCAGGAGGGCAGCCGATTATTCGGTCAGTTATTTAATCTTCTTATGCTCTGCAAAATTGTTCGGGATTCGTTGTTCGTCCTTATGGGATGTTAATGGACACAATTTTATTTTTATTGTTCATCCTGCACATTTCGGTCTTTTCACTCTCTCTGCTTCCATTGCCATTTTTGCATGCTAAACAGTTAGGCTTCATCCCTCCTCAGCCTCTCTCCCAGAACGTGCTGTAAGTGACTATGACGTTGCCATACGTGCAGCGTCTTCTTCATCAGTTGCAATTGGACGTTCTTCGCCGTACCTTGGCTTATCCTTCTGCTGTTTTTGATAGGCAAGTTCGGTTCTAGCAGCGGCTTCTAAAGGACTGGAGATGGGCTTCGAGTACACCTCTGAGTCTTCAGGAGGGGGAGTATTTTGCTCCAGCTGGACAACAGTGAGCTTTTGTTGATAGGATTTATATATCTCCGGTCTTTGCATCTTGTCGATATCTAGTTTTTCCCGCGTTCGGGTTTTCGCACGTGTTCGAGCTTTCGCGGCAACCAGGTACTTAATTATACGAGTCGATATTGGCACCGCAAATTACACAAGAAGAGTGCCCGCTATCTAGTCCTAAGTGATCAATCTGGTTCTTCTTTCTTGGATCAGGAGATAACAAAGTCGCCTTATGTATTTCTTTATATTGGAATCATGTTCTACTAACTACCGACTAACTACTTGCAGCGCCACTTGCCACTGGTGGTGCAATGGTTAAGATGCGCGCCTCTTGTGCCTGAGATCCTTGGTTCGATCCCTGCTTTGACCACCTTAAATTTTTTTCGGCGGCAGACACCTCGCATAGTGGCGGCGACACTATCGAGTATTTAGCCACGAAAAATGTTCTCAAAATACCGTTTACCGGAACGGGTGTAAAACTGTAGGTCCCAACCAGTCACTGTTTGTAAGAAGCTCTCTCCAATTCCTTCATGGGATGTAATGGGAAACCATTTATTTTATTTTAAGTCCTTCGGTCTCATTTCATTTCATTTTCCTTTCCCAGTTTGGTACTAAAATCGCTTCGAATGCACTTAATGTCGTGGTCAGGGCAGTGCTCGTGCCAGACGTTCATAAAATGATTCTTTGGCCTCATCGTCTTTGCCCTCAGTCGGTACGTGTTCACAAATGAACGAGATGTTGAAATATCTCGCCTTGATGTGAACTGTGGCTATGGGTTCAATCACTGGGTTGAACCTTGAGACAGATGTCCCAGTCTCTTGCCAACTATAAATCCGCTCATGCCAACTGCGGTAAATATCACAGTTTTCCTTTCTCATACAACCATATCTTGTCCATCACATTTCCTGGATAGCTGTGATGTCAGCTTTATACTTTGCGAGGACATTCGCTAGTAGGACATAGGTTCCCGCCCTGTGTAATATTCTAACATTCCAGGTACATGTCCTTAAACTGTGGTCCTTATAACGTTTGCGTGGTTCGTCAACAGATAGGGGGTTTGTTGGTTTATTATTATTTTTGCGTATTTGTGTTGCCAATTTAACGGTGGCGGAAGGTAAAACCCAGGCCACACAGTCCACTAAGCTTCCGCCTGCGTTTTTCAAATTTAGCTCATTTACTAATATACTGTCAGAAAATATATCCTTATAATTAAGATCCTATTTATTTCTTTATTTTCATTTCGTCTTATCTAAACTTGACGGAGAAAAGTTGGTGAAGTAGCTGGGCTAATTTTTTTTATGAAAACCATTGCAGCGAGTGAGCCAACATTTTCGTATAAAAAACTGTTGGATAATCAAGTGAGACAACTTTTTCCTATAAAAAAAGTGTCGCTCAAGCGAATTATCTATCTTTTCTTATAAGAAACTTTGTCAAATTAATAGACCCTAATTTTTTTTAGAAATGTTTCCAAATCAATAGATTTAACTGTCCTTATTATAACTACCTCGATTTGCATTACCAATGGCAACTTGGAAACTTGTAGAAATATTTCAAAAACAAGATTTCACTTGTTTCATCCATCCGATGATGAAACTGTGAAAAAGTGAAGTAATAAAATAAACGCGGCGCAAGCAAACGGATGCTGTGAAGCGAGACAGGGAAACCAACAGTAGTATACCAGCATAACTGTGGCGGAAACGGAAATGGATTCTGCTCCTGTCTTCAATTGAAAGACGACTTCCGTTTAATGTTTATTCTTTTGTATTTACCTTTATGCTGCGGACATTTGACGTTTGTTTTTAAAGAAACCAAAAACGTAAAAGAACCAGAACAAAAACGAAAGACTCCTTTCACATAAGGCGTCATCTTGCAAATACTTTGTTCGCAGACCCTTTGATATCCTGTGCGCCTTAGTCTTTTCATTGCTTTGGTGTTTTTGTGCGTTAAACCGCACGTGTGTATTGGAGTATGAGCCACTGCGGTTATTCTTGACGATGAGGAAGACGATGGCGAATTTTAACCCGACCGCATTTCTTCATTACAGTTTAGTGTCTTTAAAGCAATTTTTGTAGTAAAATCTTCCAAGTGTTTCGGGTTAACTGTCTATATGTATATTTTTTTACTGGGTATCCTTCCTATGCTGTTCAATACAAAAGCGAAAAGTTTTTACAATCCACCTTTATGTGTCATTCCTTGTGTTTGATGTTGTTCGTTGTTTGTTGTTATACTTCCTTAAAATTATCCTGTGTGTTCTTCCTGCCTTGTTGTTGTTACTAGGTTTTCTTGTTGTTGTTGTATTGCGTTCATATTAATTTTCGTGATGAAACTGCGGTTTCAATTTGCTTTCTCTTGCCGGGAAAAAAACTTCGATTCCCGGCAGCATGAATGAATGATCCTGAGTTTTGGATTCTGCCTGTTTGTCTGTTCGTTGCGTTTTCACTGCGGCGAAGTTGGTTGAGGTTGAACGCGAGTGTTTTGTAGCAATGGTTTTGAAAAGTTGTTAAAACTATCATCAATTAATTTAAGTGAAAGATTGCATTTTCAATATCTTTGCCACTACTTTTGGCTAAAACATGGGAATACTTTTGCATCATACAAGCAGAAGCAGCTAGAGGGTACGAATTTAGCCATATTGAGCAAGACGTTTAAGAAATTTGATATTTGAAATACACCGGAAGGTGGTTTGCAACAGATATGGATCCAATATTTTCGTAGTTGATTTTAATAGATTTTATACGGTTCTAGAGTGAAATTGAAGTAATTTTAGTGAATTGGACTCACTTCAGTCATTTGACACCTATCAAAAGAGATAACAACAAAAAATGTGTTTAACAGAAATGAAACACTCTTTCGAATTTGAATTTTATAAACGATTTTTATAATTTTGGTTAATGTAATTATGGTTAATACTAAAGGGTGTCTCAGTAAAGTTGCACTTTTTAAATGTAGTGTGATTTTTTTTGTGCAACTGGCAACTCTGAAATTTGGGAGCTGTCACATATGTTTATTCCGATTATTAAAAATGAACTTATTACAAAAATTTTAAAAGTTATGCTGAGACCGCTCGCAAACTTCGAAGAATTTTCAGTCGAGAAAGTGCACGTAATGTGTCAACTATTCGAAGAGTGGTCAGAAAATTTGCAGAAACTGGATCGGCCATGGACACTAAGATTCCTGTGCGTCAATGTACCGGTCGGTCTCTTGAAAACATTCGGCATCGTTCTCAACAACTTCAAGTTTCACGAAACACTAGGCAGCGAATTTTGACAATTTTCATGCGTACGAAATGCAATTTACTCAGGAGGTGAAACCAGCAGACTATGGCAAGCGCCGGCAATTCGTTCCATGGGTCATGGAGCTAAGTGAAGTCAATGCCCATTTTTTTAAAAAAAAAAAAACTTCTCCGATGAAGCACATTTTCATCTGAATGGCTTCGGGAATACACAAAATCGTCGAGAAGCCTCATGCAATCCATGACAAACAAATGCACCCATAACGAGCAACTATCTGGTGCAGACTTTAGCCAGGCATCCTTTTTGATGTGTTAACAACTATAGGCACGGGTAGGGCAATCTATAAAAGTGAACACATGCAAACAACACACAGTCTTAGCATCACATACGTGGTTGTTGTACAACAATAGTCTCTGCCTGAAAATGTAACGGCAGCGAATAAACAAACAGGTCGTCGTCGCCTAAGAGTATTGAATAGTATAGAGAACTCATGGCACGAATTGTATGGCTCTTTTCGTCATAACTTGGTCCATTCATAATTTTGATGTGAAACATTAATGCCGTATGAAACATTTATGCTTTTTGTATTGTTTATATTCTATAAAGAGAATAAGTTTCGTTTATGATCTTTTACTCAGACTCTCTACATGAGAGCGGAAAAAGAGTGCAATGAGTTCTCTATACTATTCAATACTTTTTGTCGTCACTCCGTTTATGACAAAAAAAAAACAATTATCTCAGTGAGGTAAATATTGCTTTATTTATTATAACAATAAAGCAGATGTATGGAAAAAGAAAGTGCAATTGCAAAAGAGCCTTTAGCACAAAAATTATTCTTTTTTTATGAAATGAAACATTAACGAAGATGTTCATAGAAATCGAACATGCACCGTGTAACAGAAAGGTGCTAGCACATGGCAAGTTAGTTCGAACACTCATTGATTTTTGAAGATGAGGACGAAGTTGCAGTGACTGTGAACGACATTCGTGACGGGTACATGATACCAAAGTTCTTGTGGCCTCAGCTGGACGGCATGGATCTGGACGAGATGTGGTTTCAGCAAAAAGGCACTACCTGCCACACCGCGAATGAAGCAATCGGTTTATTGCAGCAATTATTTCCAGAGCAAATTATCTTTTTAACGCCGTGCGATTTCTTTTTTTGGGGGTTTGTGAAATCTCTGGTTTATCCGGATAAAGTAGCAACAATTCCTGAGCTCAAATCCAACCCGTCATCCGTGAGATATAGCCACATCACTGTGAAAAAGTCAGGGAAAGTTTCATGAAAGTAATGAGTATTGACCTGTCATCAGAACAGTGGGGGCCATTTTACGGAAATTTTATTCCATACTTAATCGGAATATGTCTTCTTTACAATCCAATAATAAAAATCACAGTTATCTGATAAAATAGTACGTGTTTTTTTTTAAATGAAAAAGTTCATTCTTACTGAGGCAGGCTTTACGAGCTTACGAGGTTATGGACATTTTTCTACTTGAAAAATGGTTGGTTAAATCACGGTTGAAAAGAAACGCGAACACGCTAAAAAATTGTTTTTTTTTGGTTTTTGAATGCAAATATGTCGTGTTTGTAGTTTGCCGCAAATATAGTATACTTGTATCCAAACACATTGTTTTTCCTATTCAATATAACATGTTTGGACACAATAACTAATTGGTTATAATATATGTATTTGTGCCAAATGTGGTTTTGTTTGTTGATAGCTGCTGAAAACACTGCTGTCTGTTCCCATAAAGAAACAGTATGCAGCAGATGTTGAATTCACTAAATTAATGCTTGCAAACATGTACATGATTCCTGCAATATGTTGCTGGGGCCAATATTTTTCAGCGTGTAGAAATTAAAAGTATTTACGAATTCAAAACTCCTTAATATTTGAGCTACTCAGAGGCCAATTGATATAACTCCATAAAACAAACTGTGGAGATAATTGCGAAAGAAGTTGATTATTCTCATATGAAATTTGGGAGATGTCCAAAAATGCTTGAATGTTGCTCCTTCATTTTCATGATTAGGAAGCGTAGGTTGCAAATATTACAAGATTAAGATGTTGTAGTTTTAGTGGCTTTATAATCTCAAAATTATTGATTAACTCATTTAAAGACCTTCAATTTAGCGCTGTTGTACCCAAGTTTGCACTTAATCCTTAAACTTTTTATTGTAATTTTCCTTCTTATATCTCTACTACTTTTGTGGTCGTCGGTGGTGCAATGGTCCTGCTCCGACCATCTTAAAATATCTTTCGACGACGGTCACCTCGCATAGTCACGGCGACTCTATCGAGTACTTAGCCATGAAAAACCTTCTCAAAATACCGCTCGGAACAGGTGGAAAACTGTAGGTCCCAATCAGTGAGTATAAAACTATATAAAGCACACAGCTGACTGGTTGTGAGAAGCTCTCCCAAATTCCTTCATGGGATGTAATGGGAATTATTTATTTATTTATTTACCTCTACTACTTTAAAAATATCTTCGATTTAATCAAACCCCTAAAACAATTGAGTTCTCGTATTT
This sequence comes from Phaonia tiefii, assembly GCA_963931995.1. Taxonomy (NCBI): domain Eukaryota; kingdom Metazoa; phylum Arthropoda; class Insecta; order Diptera; family Muscidae; genus Phaonia; species Phaonia tiefii. The sequence goes on from OZ008367.1 coordinate 19,116,890, forward strand.
TTCATTCTTTCCCTTATCCTTATCCTCATCCTTGTCCATGTCCAATTGAATGAAATATTTTATAATCATCATCCGTAATATTTAACAAACCATATGACACTTTGCTATCACAATAGCCGAAATAGAATCATTATTCACTATTGACACAATACATAGAGGCTGTGGAGGAAGAGAGAGAGAGAGAGGGAGAGACAGTTGTTGAGTGTGTATGCTGCTGGGTGTGAGCGCGTGTGTGTTGGTGTGTGTGGATGGCTCTGTGTGTGTATTAGAGACCTCCAGATTGAGAAATTTATGAAATCAATTTAACACAATTGATATTGACACAGTGCAGATACCAAGGCGAAGGATATGGACCAGAGCCAAAGCATCCAAGACAATGGTGAACTTTAATGTAGCGCTAACTGAGAAAAATGGTGGATGGTGCATTGCACTGGCAGTTGCTGCTGATGTTGCTACTGTCATTAGCTGCAACATTGGTGGACGTAGGAGAAAAGACTCAGAAAATTTAGGAATGATCAATATTTTAGAAGGAGTTTATAAACCACATTTTTCACATAAGACATCATCTTGCAAATATTAAGCACATATATTTTATGTAGTCCTGGAAAATAGTTAGCCGAGAACTATCTCGTACAACTTTTGAAAGAGCGAGCTCTGAAAACACCCCAACATTCTAACACCCCCCCCATAACGGCTGTCCAAAACTTCATGGATTGCTTTAAGAAAATATGAAAACCATAAAATGTAGCTGAATAACTAAGAAATAAATTCAGCACAAAGAATTCATAGTAAACCAACAAAAGTAGTGGGGTGTACTTTTTCACTGCTTCCTAAGACTTTTGTTTCTGAGCAAGTTTGTTGTCTAGTTTCTTAATTTTTTAAAAAAAAAAAAATTCTCCTTTATATAATTTTAATTTCTTATTTATTATGATAATAATAATATAATTATATATATGTATATATATAATAATATAATATAATTATATTTTATTATTAAGATGAAATAGCAAGGACACACACCAATTTACTTAGCAGAGCTCTGTTATAGAATTAACAGATGTCTGTTAAGCAATTTATTTTACACATAGATCAGGAAATTGTTGTTTTTTCAATTAAAAAATCGATGAACAAATATAAAATAGAGCAAATTATAGAATCACATTTTGAATTAAATTTATTTGCTGCCTTAAATTAATTTGCTATTGTTGTTTCAATATCTCAAATACCATACGATTTCTTCACGAAACAAACATATCGCGACCTTAGAACCACAAGGTTCTAAGTGCATCAAGTAATTTTTGAGAAGAACCAGATTGAATGCACTTGGTTTACCAAATTTCTATATGTAGTTAGAAGTTTGTAGTTAGAAGTTTTTTCTATTAGATATCTCGTCAACGATAAAGAATAAATAAATAGTTTCTTATTACATCCCATGAAGGGATAGGAAGGAGAGAGCTTCTCATAATCAGTGAGCTGTGCGCTTTATAGTTTTACACTCACTGATTGGGACCTACAGTTTTACACCGGTTCCGAAAGGTATTTTTGAGAAGCTTTTTCTTGGCTAAGTACTCGATAGTGTCGATGTCATTAAGTGACCATCGCCACAAGAAATGTAAGGTGATCAGAGCAGGGATCGAACCGAAGTTCTCATGTACAAGAGCCGCGTAGACTAATCATTGCACCATCAAAAGCCACAACGATTATGGTCAACGATAAGAGATAAGACTATGTCGGTAGAAGTAATCGAAAGGACATACCCATTTTTATACGATGAGATATGCCGACTAAGGCCACGATATGCCAGTCGATAGTCCCTAAGGAGTGTCTTAGAAATTTAAAACCCAGAATTTCTCTTTCTTTCTCTATTCTCTATCTATTTATTTATTTCTCTCTCTCTCTCTTTAGAATTTGAGATTTTATGTGTGGTGACTCTGTGCAAGTATTGGGGCCATTGTGGCCAAACTAAAGATTCTCCTCGAACGAGATATACATATACTGTTCGGTAGTCCTTGACACGTCCTTTCCGAATGTGTCATCCGCATATTTCAGAATATCCTCAGAACCGCAAAACTTTAAAATGTTATTCAACCAAGAAAAAAGTATTTTCACCCACTGTGCCCAAACGAAGAATTTTGTATTAACCAAATATATGCCAGGTGATAGTCCTTAAGGAGTGTCTGCGAAATGTTGAATCCAGAACTTCTCGAGGACCTTCAGAATATCAGAATTTGAGATTTTCTGTGTGATGACCCTGGGCAAGGTTTGGGCCCACTGTGGCGAAACGAAGAATTATCCGTGAACCATATATGTATATAAAAAATAAATAAATGGTTTCCCATTACATCCCGTGAAGGGACTGGGGAGAACTTCTCACAATCACTGAGCTGTGCGCTTTCCAGTTTTCACTCACTGATTGGGACCTACAGTTTTACACCGATTCCGAACGGTATTTTGAGAAGCTTTTTCATGGCTAGATACTCGATAGTGACGCCGTCACTATGCGAGGTGACCGCCGCCGAAAGAAAATTTGAAGGTGGTCAGAGCCGGGTTCGAACCCAGGATCTCATGTACATGAGCCGCGCACACTAACCATTGCACCACCGACGGCCACATATGTACATACTGTGGGATATTCCTTGACATGTCCTTTCAGAATATGTTATTGGAATATTTCAGAAGACATTAGGAACCGAAACATTTAAAAATGTAAGCCAAATGCGAAGACAGTATTTTGCCCCACTGTGCCCAAACGAACCAAATATATGCAAGTCGAGGGTCCTTAACGAATTTCTTCGGCATTCAAAATACACTTGCCAACCGAAGACTTCTTCACAAACCAAATACATACTGTTGGATGGTCCTTGACACGGCCTTTGCGAATATGTCATCCGCATATTTGAGAACTGAAAATTTTTAAAATGCAAGAACCAAGCACATACCAGTTGATAGTCTTTAAGGAGTGTCTGCGAAATGCAAAATCCAGAACTTCTCAAGGGCCTTCAGAAATTCATAATTTGAGATTTTCTTTGTGATGGCCCTGGGCAAGGTTTGGGCCCACTGTGGCGAAACGAAGAATTCTCCGCGAACCATATATATACTGTTGGATAGTCCTTGACATGTACTTTCAGAATATGCCATCGGAATAGTTCAGAAGACCCTAAGAACCTAAACATATAAAAACGCAAGCCAGATGCGAAAACAGTATTTTGCCCAACTGCGTCCAAACAAAGAATTTTCCACGAACTAAAAATATGCCAGTCGATAGTTCTTAGGAAGTTTTTTTTTCGAAATTTAAGATCCAGAATTCCTATTGGACCTTCAGAATTTGAGATTTTGTGTGTGATGATTCTGAGCAAGTTTTAGGCCTCTATTGTCAAACGAAGAATTCGCTACGAACCAAATAAATACTGTGGTAGAGTTCTTGGCTTGTCCTTTAACATATTAATGATTGTGTCTACAACATATTGTGATGAATAGCAAACACAATGTGTTTGGATACAAGTACACTATATTTCTGACAATCTACAAACACGTTATATTTGTATCCTATCTACAAAAAAGACAGATTTTTCAGCGTGTAGTCCAAGACGCATAAATTCGAATGCAATGTATATATATATTGGACTGGGAATAAACAAAGTCTGCAGCGAAAATCATAACTATAGATTTGTGAAAATAAGCGGAGAAGGTCCTTTAGCTATAATGCTGTAGAATCTAAGCGAAATACTGGAATTATCTTGCATGAACGCATCGCATTTCATGTTTCATGATATATTTATATCAATAACAATAAAGTGGAATACGGTCCGCTCTTATTGATCCTTTTTTCTTAGTGTCATTGCTACTCTGTCCCCAATCTATCATCCACATTTTACCACACACTTTTCACAGAAACTGAAATATTAATAACAGGACATTACAACAAAGTACTATCTACTATATTAAGAATTGTTTCAAACTAATAAAATAGAATTTTGAGCTGGAATGAATGTTACCAACAACATTTTCAATTCAACCGACAAATTCGATCGCAACGAACAGCAAGGAAAATAAATGAATAGCCTTTGCGAAAACTGACAAAAAGGATTTTTCGAAATGACGATGACTTTACTGCTGCCTGATGTCCTGATGAAAGTAAGATGAAAATAATAATAATGAAAAAAAAAACGGAAAGGCAGAGAATGCAAAGGGAAAGAAGGAAGCCAAATGATGGAGATGATAAAAAAAACTTTCATTCAAAACCAATGACGCTGATTACACAGCGCATTTTTTCCTGATCTCCTTCAAAATCAATACACTTGCAGACGGACATTTGCAATGTTTTGCAATCAAGTGGGAAAACCTCTGCCAGGAATACACAAAAGACCCTTTGAGGAAGTTATGGGCCGTAGAAGGGGGAAGCTTACAATGCCGATGCCGTTGACTCTCTTGATTCCCTTTTTAGTTTTCCTGGAGGTTACATATTAGTAGTTCCTCGAACAGTTAAATATAGACCTGATTTCTAAATGATTTGTTATTGACAGTAGCAGGATGATGTTAATATCTGCTGATGGTTTTTGTGCCAGTCTCTTTTTTTTTTGTTCCTGTTGCCGTCAAGTCATTGGAGTATTACACAAAAAAAACTCTATCATTCATTTTACTGAGCGACTTGATGATGTTTGACAAAAGATGACAAATAATTTAATATCACAGATACTGAAACTGTCTGGCTGACTGACTACCCCTGTCCTTGTTCACAGCAGTGTGTGCCCTCTTTGGAGATATATATATGTCAATTCTTATCAAAGAACTTCTCAGATTTGTGCTTGCCATTCCCTTAATAGGATGAACATACGTTTACAAATCAAAATGTTCCCTTAAAGGCTTTTACTATTGGATATAAATTTGAGTTACAAGTGATTTGTTCTCTCTTTTATGCTGTCAATCGAATGTATTCCACATGCATACAGATGTCAAATACTACTCGTTTAATAATAAGGATATGAGTAACAGACAGGTTTTACATGACAATTTGTTTGATGTTCAAGTTAACGCTTAGGAAAGATATGAGTGAATATTTAAAGGATATAAGTATTATATTGAACGAGAGCGAGAAGCGAAAACGAGGTTTTGTGTGGCGAAGTTTATTTCAATCAATTGTTGAAATAAAATTGCAATTTTCTTAAGCTGCCATAAATTTAATGCAATATTTTGGTCAAAAAGCAAATAATAAAAAAAAACACAATTCTTTAAGAAAATTAAATTGATGACTTTAGGACCTGTTTGTTGGGCCTTCGAGCCTCGAGATTTATAGAAACGTTGCATTTTCGTTAAACTGATATAAAGTTTCGTAGTAGCTGTGTTACCATACATATTGTTTTTCTTATTTCTCCTGTTTTGAAAAACATTTTTGTCAGTGTTGCCATAGGAAAATCGAAATAGGAATAAAAATCCCCCAAAAAAGCAAATACGGGAACAGAACTTATGTTTAACTGTTGTAAAAAATTCCTGCTGGAACCACTCTCCGTAAACTTCTATAATAAAAATTGCTATGTTTTGTGCACGATCCTTTAAGCGAATTTGATCAACAGAAGGAGCTATTTAAGGAGCTAGTGTTATGTTCAAAAGCTGTCAAGTTTTCATCTGTCATCTACGTATGTTTATGATAATTTGAGCCCGCAAGGCCATTGTTCTTTAAGTCAAATAAGTTTGATGAGCATGCGGTCCATAATTTGGTCCTTCGAGCCATTTACCAGACAATAGTGGAAATGCTAACGATTCATTATTGAAATCAAACTTAAGTCAAGAGTTTGCGGATATTGGCAACATTTGGTTTCAACAGGACGGTGCTACGTGCCACACAGCCGAAGCTACACTCGATGTTTTGCGCCCTGTTTTTGAAGATCGTATTATCAGCCGCAGAGCTGATGTCGTTTGGCCACCTCGGAGCTACGATTTGACACCGTTGGACTATTATTTGTGGGATGCCCTCAATGCTAAGTGTTACGCCCACAAGCCAGAGACAATTGACGCTTTAAAGGACAACATTCGTGAAGCCATTGGTGAAATACAGCTGCACACAATCAATAATGTGCTTAAAAATTGGACCGATCGTGTAGGCTACAGCATGGCCAGCCAAGGCAGCCATTTGAATGAAATTATTTTCCATTATTAACCGGAAGGATTGTACTTTCAAATAAAACAAGAAATGTGAGAAAATATTCAGTAGTTTTTTTTATAACATTTTCAAAAAAAAAAGTTATTTGGCGGACCCGTTACAAAAAATTGCAATAGTTCCTCCCGATTTCTATATAATCTCAACGGTCTCTCTCTCACTTACACCTGAAAGGGCTTGAATTGACTGAGTCAAAATTTTTGGAACGTAGTTCCTAATCGCAAAATTAAAAAACAATTAACGACTTTTGTTTTAACACTTTTATGCTACAACCCACTATTATCAACTATATTGTTTACTTTTGCTTTGGTTTGTGTCTAGGCTAACATATGTTGGGAAATTTCTTGTTTAATGGGACGTTTTTGTAGGTGGAGCTATGTAACCAATAATTAGTATACATATATTGTAATTTTGAACCCAAAAAAAAAAAAAAATGGTGTCCCATAACATCCCATGAAGGGATTGGGGAGAGCTTCTCACAGTCAGTGAGATGTGCGCTTTCTAGTTTTACACTCACTAATTGGGACCTACAGTTTTACACCGGTTCCGAACGGTATTTTGAGAAGCCTTTTCATGGCTAAGTACTCGATAGTGTCGCCATCACTAAGCGAGGTGACCGTCGTCGAAAGAAATGTAAGGTGGTTTGAGCAGGGATCGAACCGACGTTCTCATGTACAAGAGCCGCGCCCACCTTAAATAAGTGCCCTTTCTTAAAAAAAAGTAAATTTTCTTAAAAAAAAGTACCTATTCATATTCTTAAATAAAGTAAATTTTCTTAAAAATTTTCTTACCTTTACTGAAAAAAGTAAATTTTCTTACAAAAAGTACCTTTTCTTAAACAAAGTAATTTTTAAAAAACAAGTACATTTTCTTAAAAAAGTACATTTACTTACAACAAATTGCATTTCCTCAAAAAACTACCTTTTCTTTAAGAGTACCTTTTTTGTGAAACAAAATAACTTTTCTTGAGATAAGTACCTACTCTTAAAAGTTTACCTATCTTGAAAAAAGGACCAATTCCAAAAAAATTCGAATTTCTTAAAAAAATCGTTTTCTTCAAAAAAAATACCTTCTCTTAAAACAATTAATTTTCTTGCAAAAATTCCTTTTCTTAAAAATAAAATAATACATTTTCTTTTCTTTTTTTGCGATAACTGACTGTCTGAAAATAAGTATTTTTTTTTTTAAAATAACCTTAAAAAGTACCTGTTCTTCAAAAAAAGTACTTCTTGTAAAAAAAAAACAAACAGTGAGTTTCCGAACTCACGGGCGATGTGTTAAGACCTTTTTGTTACACGATACCTGTTCGATTTCTATGAAATGTTACATTGGAAAATAAAAAAAGAATAGTTTTTGTGCTGAAGGCTCTTTTGCTATTGCACTTTCTGTTTTTTTCTTACATCTGGTTTAACATTAGATGTAATATTGGTAAAATAAATAAGCCAATATTTAGCTCACTGAAATAATTGTTGTTGTTTTGTCATAAACAGAGCGACGACACTTTAAAAAAATACAGCAGACAGTTGTCCGAGGCCTTTGGCCACGGACTGTCCCTGCAGGCTGTGTCAGAGACACGGCCATTAAGTTTAACGTATAATACGCCATCCGATAAGACAGAAAACATATATAACAATAAATGATAAATAACATAAGCAAATGAATTTATTTATTTGATAGTTACTTTTGATAATATACATAAGCTTATGGTAGGAAAAATAGGATAAATATGTTTTTAATTTAATGTTCAAATTTCTCGCAAAACCTAAGTCAATGGTTGTGGTATCAATAATTGTGGGAGCAGCGTTTCGAATATAATCCAAATTAAATGTATCGCTCATATATTTCGCCAATCTGGTATTTAAAGTTACATATATCTGTGTTAAAATCACCACCAATAAGCATACTGACATCTGTATCAACGGGGAAGTCTCTGTTTATTTGCGTAGTTAAAGGGGAATATTTCATTAATGTACTATACAGCATCTACTTGAGAAACATACACAGTACCAATTACAAGTTTGACCTCGTTATTAATTGAAATTTCTGCTAAGCAGATATCGCCAACGTTGCTATCAATAAGCCTGCGATGTGATCAATGAATTTGTGTTGAAATGCAGTTTGTTAAAGTTGATTTTATTTTCTAAACTGCAACTCCTGCAGCACGTCGACGTTGTTGTTGAATATTCGCGACTGCATTGGAAGATGAATAATGGTTGGATTGTGAAATTAATTGGAAGCCTTCCATTTGCACTGGATCATTGATATTCATCCATGTCTCGCTGATCATTAGATAATTGCATTGCATAAGTATATAATCAGACAACTGTCTGCTGTATTTTTTATTTTAATTTACTAAACGTCAACTGTCAGCTGCTGTCAAACAGCATCAAGCAGCATTGTTATTTTGCTTACTTGGCAGCACTTTCATTTAACATAAAAATGTATGAATTAATTTTTTCATATATTTTTTATAATTATATATCCATGTTAAATTCAGATTCACATTTAACATTTTGTTTCACTTAAATACATAAGGAAATATACGAAATTTCAATATTTCATCAATCAAAACAACAGCCGAAGGTTTGTGTCCACACTGAAACAGCAGCATAGTTTGTGTTCACGCTACAAACTCAAACACTCAACCAAACACCACACATACGTTGGAGTGTATGTGTTTAAACAATTTTCATTTGAGAAATTTAAATGTTAGGAAGATATCAACCAATATGAAATATATATCAAACGAAAGATAACATCTTCATTTACCTACAAAAAAAATTTTTAAAAAAAGTTATCTCGCCGTTTCCTCATAATCAATGAAATAAAGAGTACAACAATAACAATCTGACATGACTCCCTGTACCGTAGGGTAAGACGTATTCTACGCCAAAAAATGCATACAAAAATACATTCTATAAAAAAAAAATTTTCTTAAAATTTTCATTTTACAAAGAATATCTTTTCTTAAAGATCCATTTAAATTATAATATTTTGCAACGGGCGCCTTAGGCGTGTTGGAACTAACTAATACGAAATATATAAGGAAGGAACTTCTTCCCAACCGGGTGTCCCCTGACACCTCATGTCATTTTTTTTACACTGTAAATAACAATATTTTGCTGAAGATAAATAAATAAAGATTATTCCATGACATCCCATGAGGGGCCAGGGGAGAACTTTTCACAATCAGTGAGCTGTGAATTTTCCTGTTTTATACTCACAGATTGGGAGCTAAAGTTTTACACCGGTTCCGAACGGTTATTGACAAGCTTTTTCATGACTCGATAGTATCGTCGTCACTAAGCGAGGCGACCGCCACCGATGGAAATGTTAGGTGGGTAAAACAGGAACAGAAACAACTTTCTCATGTACAAGAGAGTCACAGCACCGACGCACAGTGGCGCCACTTGAATTTTTTCGTTGCAAAAATCATATGTTTTGAACGGAATAAGATAATTGAACAATTTAAACGGCACATGATAGATAACTGATCAGTTTGTGAAATAAGTGTTTGGAAAGGGTGCTAGGCTTTATAGGTGCTTACTTCTGGGTTATCAAAGTTAACATTTCAATTTTGCGAAAGTAAAAAAAAGTATTTTTTACATTTTTAGATTGTTGTTTTTTTTAGGGTTTTATGTTTTAAATTTATTATTTAAATTTATTATTTCAATTTTCTGCAAAATATTGACCTGTAGGTACCATAAGTCAATATTGTTCTTGACCATTTGTACGCCAAAGTAATTTTTAAGTGAGTTGCGGAGCTGCTAATTTCAATGAGTAGTTTTTTGTGCATCCTGTTGGGAGCAAAATATTGGCAGCAGATTTTGCCAGAGGCTCTCAGGTAGACAACCGACTTAAAATGCAATTAAGGGATGCACGCCATACAATTTCTGCAACCATGTCTTTTTGACCTTTCTTTACCTGTATAAGCCAAACGGGCACGTACGGGCAGATAAAACCTTTTGAATTATGTAAAGGAATAATCAAGGAACATATTTTGAAAATATGGCAGAGGTAAACAAACACATATACATTTTTTTTATAAAATAATGAAAAAAGGGATAGTTGTTAAATAGTGATTTACCTAGGGGAACACAAAGCAAACAGTAAATTTTTGTTATTATTATACATTTAATAAATACATCAATCAATTGGAAAAAACAAAAAGATAATTCGTTACCTAGTTTCCGTGATATTACACCTGAAATCGCACCAAATTAACTAAAAATGGTGTATTTTTTGAAAAACGAATATCGGTCAACTTTGAACGGTTATGTCTTCTAAACTAAAAATCTGATATTATTAAGAGTAGCATATGGGCATTTCGACAGAAAGGTCAACCTTTTGTCATATCACGTCACTCTCGATAATTTCTCATATATGTTAGGACCAGTTTGTTTGATTGTCTTAATTTCTTTTAATAAATATGTAGATACTGACGTTCTGTATTTAGGAAAAGAATAGAAAACAATCGAACCACATGGTCATAAAATATAACCAATTAACGAGGGTGACGTGATGTGACATAGGGTGGCACTTTCTCTGGATAGGCACATATTTGAGATGGTTGAAAAGTTTCCTATAAAATTTCGTAGGCGCACAGGAAAATTTTGATTTTTGTAACCTCGTTTGCTCTACGGGCGCAACTGTGCGACGGTCATTTGCTGAAAATTAACTATAATTAATTTCATATGATTTTCATTTATCTCCTTACTTGCAAACCACTGTGCAGCTTGTATTTGTATTTCGACAAATATATTTGAAGAATTAATTGCATATATTATTTTGAACTTGGCTATGTTGATCCATACACTTTGAGAGATGTGTGGATTCAAGAACTTATGGTATTTCCATCAATATTCCAATATTTTCTGCCGTGTTGGCACTTTTCCCCCAGTGGTTCTTTTAAGTCTCCCCATTTCCCAGAGAGTACTTTAAAAATGAAATAAACAAGGCAGCTCATTTTCATAATCTGCCTTCAGATTATTGCCAAAGTAAACATTAACTCTCTATCTTTCAATATGAGAAAGCCAAAAAAATATATATATACAAATTGCTTCCTCTGCAACACTCTTCATGTACGTGTATGCCTGTGTTTTTTCGCCATCCTTACGATAAAAAGGACTTGAACTGCATGTGGTTAAAACAAAGTATTAAGTTCAACTGAAGGTATCTGCTTCTGTCTTCACTCGCCTTTGAATTATATTATTATTGTTCTTAAGTTTTCGTAGAGAGAGTAGCTTGAATAGCGCCACTTGAACCTAGAGAATCCTTCAGAAGTGATATCAACACTTTGATGTACTATTTGTTGTATATCTTAAAATCTCTTACCAGCACCAAGAGATGGCTGAGTGGGTGGTGGGGTGGTTGTCTGAATTTGGTCTGTAATCAGCCTCAGATTCAACAGCATCACATCTGCATGATACTCGGAATCGGTTGCTGCTCTTCGTTTCTCATTGAACGGGAATATGAAATAAAGAATTTATATTACGAGACTACTTTTTGGCTCTAACATCACAGCAGTCGCAGCAGCAGCAGCAAGAAATGCAAATAATTTCACAGGTCTTAGCAATACTTTAATGCCAAAAGATTAAAAACAATTTGCTTTATTTCGCGCCAACTGTTCACACTTCAAAACCAAGAAAAAGGCAACATTTCACTGGGACTCCCGTGGAGCGTTAAAATGCGCCATCCGCCACAATACCTGCTGCTCCTGCTGTTGGTGCTGCTTCAACTGCAGATGGATGAAATCCTCACCTGCTGTTTTCTCTTCGCACTTAACGGGTGACACTAAGAGCACTGGCCACAAGAGTTGGATGAAGATTCCCTCACTGCATTTACTTACAGTTGTGTTTCAATTCAAAGCTAAAACAAATAGCAAATATTAATATTTCCATAAAATTCAAAAAAAACTTTGGCACAACTGTATTATTATTAGCACGGCCTATGATGACTAAGAAGCCAACGCTGAAAGCCTGCCAGAATTCAGTGAAAACTTTTCACATGGAATTCGTATACAAAAGCTGCTATTTGCAAATTTGCCTCGTAGTTGTTTGTCGTTTATAATCCTCTGAAATATAAGAATATTACTTTTTTGTACTTTTGTTATTCTTTTCAAAACTTTGGAAAAAATTCGAAATTAATTTAGACTCAAGGAAGACGCTTATGAAGGATTAAAGAATGTCAGAAATTTAAAGTATTTTTGTTGTTAAAATGATGGAGCCATAAATAAATAACGTATGTGAAAATCGAAACGTGTAACAATAGAGACGAAGTGTCATAAATATTAATATAAAAACATCTTAGGCAATATAATGTATGGTGGGCTTAAAGCTCAGTTATATATTTGCCAACTAATATTTATCACTTGGTTTCTCGTTATATCCCAGGAAGAGATTAGGACCACTGAAGAAACCAGTTAGCTGTGCGGATTTTAGTTTTACACTCACTGATTGGGACCTACAGTTTTACACCGGTTCCGCTCGGTATTTTAAGAAGCTTTTTCATTGCTAAATACTGGATAGTGTCGCCGTCAGTAAGCGAGGTGACCGCCGTCGAAAGAAATTTAAGGTGGACCGAGCAGGGACCGAACCCACGTTCTCATGCACAAGAGCCGCGCACACTACCATTGCACCACCGATGTCTATTGGCCCTCGGCCCTTGTGGCCCTCGATTCTTTGCCTCTAGCTTCGTAAAAAAATCAATTTGCCAACTAATACCAGGTTTTAAAAGAGACACCTTCGAAAAGGATACTAAGTAACGGGTGTTTTGGAATACTTTTTTAATTGTCCAATTTTATAACCTTCCAAAAAAATAGGGGGTGCATCACTCCTTAACTAAATGATTACAGTAGGAGCGTATGCCCAATCCCAAAAATGCAGGCCGCTGTACGATCCAAAATAAATTCAAAATTCAAGTATACGTACTTAGCTTAGGTTGGGTGTTGGTGGCAGTCAATGTACATCTCACTTAGATTTATTAGACCCACCGGAGAACGATTGAGTTTTGCTCCAAGAAGCTCATGATTTTATCTACGCCATTCTTCCACGTCCCTAAATGGGTAGGATCCCAAAAAAAGGCATCCTCCTGCCAACTAGTGTTCTGGATACGTGCAGATAATATGTTAAATGGATTCTCACTCATTCCCATTCATGCCCAGCTTCTATAGAAGTCATTTATCCTGACCGTTTATTTCGCCGCATGTGTTCGAAATCATACAGTGTCCCATAAAAACTGAAACAAGTTTTGATACCTTAGGCCTGGCTAGAGACTGAAAGTTCATGGATGTCCTGCTATCCAGTATCGATCAGATTTAGCTTTCGCGTACCCAATCTGTGTCCCTTGTCCGTCTCTCCAGCGTCATCAAATAGAGGCGTTCTTGCAGAAAATTCATGGATCTCCTGCTATCCTGTAGTCGTCAGATTTGTGATGGTTGGTTGGTTGAAAAGGCTGCAAGACAGCACGCTGTCGAGCACCCTTAGAGAAGCACCCTTAAAGAAGCCCATTGTGATACCTGCAGTTTCCTCTATAGCAACTATTGACTAGTCGTCTAGCCAATTTGCCCTTTCAATGAATTTGTCTATAAGACCTACAGGAATATCCTGTAGGGCTACGGTGCTAACTAAATGTGTTCCGAATACTTCTCAGTCCTACCAGAGCAGGGCATTCCAAGAGAAGGTGTTTCGTCGTTTCCTCGTCCTCTTCGATGCAGCATCTTCAGAGAATAGAGTTTCAATGTCCCAATCTTAGGGCGTGTTTTCCTACAAGACAATGTCCCGTAAGTGTTCCTATAATAGTGGATAACCTGCCTCTCGGCAAGTTAAGTAGTTGCCTAGTCCTCTTCCTGTCCACCTGTGGCCAGAGGACCCTGGCTTGTTGGCAAGTTGAAGTAAGTCTCCACTTGTCCTTGAACATATTATCCGGCCACTGCCTGATCTGCAAACGGCAGGTAGAGATTTGCATACTAACTCCTTCTTTTGCCGGAAGAGCCTGTGCCGTAGTATCCTGTCTAGCTAACGCATACGCTACGCAATTGCTGCCTGGAAGGTCGCTGTGTCCCGGAACCCAGATGAGGCTGATGTGGAAATACTCTGCCATCACTCTAAGTGACAAGTGACATTCTTTCACCGTCAGGGACGTAGCAGACATGGCTTCCAGGGATTTTATGGCAGCCTGGCTGTCTGTGTAGATACATATTCTCCGGAGGGTTGTGACACTACTTTTCAGTAGTTCAGAAACCTCCAGTATGGCGGTAATTTCAGCCTGAAATGCACTACAGTGATCAGGCAGTTTGTAGGAGATATTTACATTTAGGTCCGGTGAATGGAACCCATAGCCTACTTGCTCATCCAACTTTGATCAATGCGTGAAAAATCTGATTTTACTAGTGTCCCCTTCCAGTGACTTTTCCCAGGTATTCCTGTTCGGAATAGAAGTCCTTAGATTTGTCGCTGGTAGAAGGTAGGGGATAAAGTAGTCCGTTTTTACGGGAATAGAGTTGATCCGGTGTAGTAATTCAGTGTGTCCGGAATGCCCCGATATCAAAACACCACAATCTCTGATTCTCACCAGGGATGTAGCAGCTGCCGATTAGGCTATGATGTCAGGTGTACAGATTTGTCCATCTCTCCAGTATCATCAGAATATACTCGCTACGGGCATGCCGAGATGTTTAAATACCTGTGGATCCTTTAAGGTATTCTCCAGTCTGGTCCGATCATCCGCTCTGCAGTGCCCCGGAATGCCACTGTGCCTTGACAATGATAGTATAAGGTGAATATTGCACTGCTTTTCAATATCGGTCAGATTTGTCTTGCGCTTACACAATCTGTTCCCGCTCGTCCATATCTCCAGCATCATTATATGAATGGTGTCTCAGTAAGATTGAACTTTTTAAATTTAGTGTAATTATTTTTTGTGCAAGTGGCAACTCTGAAATTTGGCAGTTGCCACATATCGTTAGCTAAAATGCAAAAAGGAGTAACTAACCAAAAATTCAAAATCGAGTTTTTGATTGATTGTTATGAATGCCATTAAACTACACGTCTTGACAAAATTTGACACTTGTGCGATCAAAAATCTGTCTGTGTACTTAAAGTGAAATTAGAAAAAAGTTTGTTAAAAATATTTATTGTTTTCATTTTACAAAGTTTTTTTTTCTCCTGTAAAATTATATTTTCGTTAGTTACGCCTTTTTGCATTTTAGCTAACGATATGTTTATTCTTATTATTAAAAATGGACAGCTTTACGAAAAATCGACGCGTTATAATTGTGAAAAAAATTGTGTCACAAAAATTTGGAAAGTTATAATGAGACCGCTCACAAACTTCGAAGAATTTTCAGCCGAGAAAGTGCAACTATTGTGTCAACCATTCGAAGAGTGGTACAAATCTTTTTAAGAAACTGGGTCGGTTATTGACACTAGGACTTCTGTGCATCAACGTACCTGTCGATATCTTGAAAACAGTGCTGCGTTAAACGACAGTGTCGCCGAAATCCCGAAAATATAAATTCGGCATCGTTCTCAATAACTTCAAATTTCACGAAGCACTACGCAGCGAATTTTGACAAAAGACCTCCACCTTCATGGGTACAAAATTCAGCTTACTCAGGAGTTCAAACCAGCAGACCAAAGCAATTCGTTGAATGGGCAATGGAGGAAAGTGAAGTCAATACCAATTTTTCTAAAAAAAATCATATTCTCCGATGAAAGGCATTTCCATCTAAATGGCTTCGGGAATACACAAAATTGTCTTAGGCTCATTGGCAATTGTTTGGGGCTCAGAGAATCCTCATGCAATCCATTAGAAACAAATGCTCCCACAACGAGCAACTGTCTGGTGCGGATTTTGGTCAGGCGGCGTGATTGGCCCTTATTTTTTCGAAGATGAGACCGAAATTGCAGTGACTGCTGTAAACAACATTCGTTACAGGAACATGACAACGGAGTTCTTGTGGCCTCAACTGGACAGCATGGATCTTCAGCAAGACGTCGCTACCTGCCACACCACGCATGAAACAATCGATTTATTGCAGCAACGATTTCCAGAACAAATTATCTCAAGAAATTCTGATGTCAACTGGCCACCAAGATCATGCGATTTTTTTTGGGGTTTTCTGAAATTTAGGATTTATGCGAATAAAACAGAAACAATTCCAGAGCTCAAATCCGAGATCCAACGAGCCATCGTTGAGAAACAGCCGCATCTCTGTGAAAATGTCATGGACAATTTCATGAAATGAGTAATGGCCTGCCATCAGAGCAGTGGGGAGCCATTTGACGAATAGTTTTTTAAATGAAAATGTGCGATCTTACTGAGACACCCTTTTTCTTCTTATACCTACATAATGCTCAAAAAGGAGAACTAAATGTAATTGCAAATGTACAATGTGAAAAGGCTAAGAAAAAGTTCGACATCCATATGTTTTATTAAATAACACCGTACGACAATTTAAAAAAAAATCGTTCCACTTGAACCGGATGATATACTTCTGAAAAACTATAGGTAAAATGGAGTTAATGGGTGTTTTCAGTTTTTCTTTTTCTCATCCTGTTGCCCCATAAAAGGACTACAAATTTTCAAAGGATAACATTTTCCAAAAAAAAAAGGTTAAATACTTTTTCTCACCCTACGATACCGGTTTAGGTGTCAAATTAAAGAAGAAAATTATGGCTATTTTCATTACTTTTTTATTTATACCTTTCTAGAATGAAAAAGACTTAAAAGATGTCCTTGAAAAATAATATCCTTTAAAATTGTTTGAAAATGTCTAACAATTTATTCGAAAAAAATACATGTTAATATCCTATATGTGTATAGTGTGAAACTCCCCAAAATTTCAGCATTCTAGCTTTATTAGTTAATTTTTAATAAAAGTTTAGATAAAACTCTTCCAGCTAAAAAAGTACTTTACTATATGGAACAGAGTATACAATTTTTTTAAAAAAGGCGTTATACTTGAACCTGATACTATAATAATGAAAGTATAAGATAATCGGACTAAAATTACACTTTCAGTTTTTCATTTCGTGATCCTGTTGCCCCTTAAAAGGACTACAAAACTTCAAAGGATAACATTAAAATCAAAATTTAAATACATCTTCTCCCTGTTCAATATATACATTGAATTTATTTAACGTATTTTATAGCAATATTTCTGTAGTAAGTCTTGACAAGTTGAAAATTTCAGAGGCTCAAATTATTTCTGCATTACGATTTTTCGTAACACAAAAAAGTGATTAAAAGCGAGTAAACGTGATTATTGAGTGCCCAAATCGGAACAAGTTTTGTATTCTATGTGGGTTTTTTGTATGCGACTTGTTCCATCATCTAAAATAATCCTCCCTCCACTTCATATTAAACTCGGTTTAATTATAAATTTCGTTCGGGTACTTGGCTCTCAAAGTGCAGCTATGACGCATCTGAAGACAGTTTTTCGAAAACTTAGTGATGCCAAGATTGAGGCTGGTATGTATTGATTTATTGATACTTGATATTGAAAGGTTTATTAATTAGAAAAGGAAGCATCGAATAGTTTGGATGCTGTAATCAATAAAGTATAGTTCAGAACCTTGTCGAATGTTTTGGAAAATTGGGAGTTAATATGTCCCAGAAAATACATTTTCTGGACAGACATATGGACCTTTTTCCCTGAAAATTTAGGAGATTTTAGAGATAAACACGGTGAACGATTTCATCAAGATCTCGTCGTTATGGAGAACCGGTTCCGGGGAAAAAATGCAGCCCACGTGTAGGCAGATTACTGTTGGTCAATTTGTCGTGACACTGCTGGTATATACTCGTACAATCGTCAAACCAAAAGTATACACTTTTCTAAAGTACCATTCATTTTAAATATCTATGAATAATTGTATCCTTTGAAGTTTTGTAGTCCTTTTAAGGGGCCACAGGATGACGACATGAAAAACTGAAAATGCCATTTTACTCCGATTAGCTTATAGTTTCACCCTTATATCATCTGGTCCCAGTGTAGCTCCTTTTTTAAAAAAAATTTATACTCTGTTCCATATAGTCAAGTACTTTTTTGCTGGAAGAGTTTTATCTAAACTTTTATTAAAGATTAACTAATAAAGCTAGAATGTTGAAATTTTGGAGAGTATTACAGTATATACAGGCTATTAACATATATTTTTTTCGAATAAAGTGTTGGAGATTTTCAAAGGATTTTAAAGGATTTAATTTTTCAAGGACATTTTTTAAGTCTTTTTTAACCTGGATGGGGATAGATAAAATAATAATAAATATAGCCATAATTCTCTTCTTTAAGGTGACACCTATATCGGTATCGTGGGGTGCGAATAAGTATTAAACTTTTTTTTTTGAAAAATGTTATCCCTTGAAAATTTGTAGTCCTTTTATGGGGTAACAGGATGAGAAAATGAAAAACTGAAAACGCCAATTAACTGCATTTCACCTATAGTTTCAGACGTATATCATCCGGTTCAAGTGTAATATGGACTGTCGGTCAGTGTAATGGATATGGAGAACATCTTACTCTTCGCTTTCTTTTTTTTCAGAAGATGTTTGTTTGTAATTGGCATGTTCAGCTCCGTCGCATCCCTATTCAATGATTGGAATCAATATTTAATGATTGGAAAGTCCGGAAAATGATACCCTTTGTGCTGCACACAACGTCTTACATACTCTCATCAACAAGTGATTGTAGTTCAATTCCGGCACATGTTGCGATACTTTTATTTCAACCGGGTAGGAGAAAACTTTGAGCTTTTTACTCGGTTGTATGAGTGGTACAAATTTTTCCTGACACCTGATGAATGCTGCCTCAGCAAATTATATTGATGGATTAAAAGATTTGACTATATAATCAGGGCTAGTGCCTGGTCCGGCAACAAAATAAATGTCGATTTAATCCACTTTTGGTATTTTTTAGTGCAGTGCGATTTGTGCTGAAATTTAGCAGTAGAATTTATATTTTCGGACGACCTCAGTACCACTTCAGCCGCCATTAGCACGTGATCTGTTTTTGGGGCATTTATGAGCTCTTTCGCCTTTTGTTTTCATGAAACTAGAAAGCACACAGTTAGTTAGTTAGAAAAGTCGGTGGTGCAATGGGTAGTGTGCGCGCCTCTTGTACTTGAGATCCTGGGTTCGATCCCTGCTCTGGCCACCTTAAAATTCTTTCGACGGCGGTTACCTCGCATAGTGACGGCGACACTATCGAGTATTTAGCCATGAAAATGCTTCTCAAAAATACCGTTCGGAACCGGTGTAAGACTGTAGGTCCCAATCAGTGAGTATAAAACTAGAGAGCGCACAGCTCACTGGTTGTGAGAAGCTCTCCCCAATTCCTTAATGGGATGTTATGGGAAACCATTTATTTTTTTTTTAACGCACCGGACGAGCACGTACACGAGTTGGTGTGCCCGCAAACGAATTCTATTGAATTTATTTCGTAGATTTTTTACAGTTTGAGTTGAAGACTCAGAACATTGGAAGAAAGTTTTTAATATTTCCAATCTTTTTTTTTTCTCGAGCATAAAGCGACCCATTTGTTAAATTTCTATATTTTAAATGGGAATTGGTCACTTCATGGATGTAAAATTGGTCATCGGCTTCGAAATAAAGGGGGGTTTTAATTCCAAATTTTACATGACCCACCCCTTATTTTTTTTTATTTATTTTATTCAAATATTCCTTTAGACGTTTTGTACTTCTTTTTGGAGCGTGAATACTAATTTTTATGCTTTTCTATTTACAAACTACCTGTGTTGTAATTAGTTCCGGAACTTACATCTAAATCGGAGTTGGTATATATGACTTCTATTGCCATTGGCCAGTTATTTCAAAAAATTATTGGGAAAATAATTCGTTGGCAAAGTCGTTTGCGTCTGTCTGTTGCGGTCGGTAACCATAGAGAGTTATGAAAACGGCTTTAGGTTTGTAATTCTGTGTTGTTATATCAGACGTGTAAAAAACGATAAACCCGGTTAATCGACTTGAAATATCCGATGAAACCGGTTCTTCGAATATACCAAGTTTTATAAAACTGATATACGGTTAACCGGCCGAAAATCGGTTAACCGGTTTCGGTTTTGAATACACTATCGCCGAGCCATTTGATACACTTCGTAATCGCCCGACCTTCCGCTTGAAAGTTCAGATGAAGGTTCGAGAGGCGTAGATTCGGGAGACCGGCCGAAATTCGGTTAACCGGTTTCGGTTTTGAATACACTATCGCCAAGCCATTTGATACACTTCGTAATCGCCCGACCTTCCGCTTGAAAGTTCGTATCAAGATTCGGGAGGAGTAGATGGGATTCGGTTGCCGGATTTTCAATGAAAAATCCTTGACCCGTTTTTTCCCTAGTTTGGTGTTTGTGCCTGGGCCCCATTCTGCCAGGCGTCTCTAGTTGGCGTTAAAGTCACACAGTCACAGTCATAACTGGCGTGTAACCGACCAAAGCCTCCATTATCCGTTGGTATTTTGGCTTAAAAAAATATCAAAAAAAATAGAAGTTTTTCATTGGACCCCAAAGTGTTGCTTCATTTTTTGTTGATAAGTTGTTGAAAAGTTAATTTTTTAATATTTTTTTTTGTTTAATTATTAAACTTTTGTTTTGAAATCAAATGTTGTCTCTGATAATTTGAAAAGTTTTATCTTGAGATAAATTTAACGCTATTTGTGTTTCTTCCTTTGTTCATTATTCCATTCTCTATTAGTGTCAGCTTAGATGATTTATCAATACGAGTATTTGTTTGAAAAAAATAAAAATTCTTTGGTTTTTTTTATTTCCAAGGATTAGAATGACAACAATAGCATTAAGTCTAGCAAATCCTCAATAAGTAATAAATAATTTATTATTAAGTTTTTGTGAATTTCTTCCTTGTGTTGCTCCCTTGTGAATGGCAAGTCCTGCTCCATTCGCACCAGCCATATAAAATGTGACTAATCTTTTGTGGTTATTATTTTCTGGGTATTATTTGGAATGAAAATCAGCGACCGTAAAATATGAATGTCGGACTTTTTTTTATGTCCTTTAAAATAACAAAATGTTTATGTAAATTTGTTATTTGTGTCGTTGTCTCTTTTGTACTGTGAAATATTAGAGTGACTCGATTTGGAGTGGTCTAAGCATGAGCGTGATAAATGAAAAAAAAAAACAATTGAGCTAAATGATCTGTGTTTGATTGTTTTCAGTTTTGGAGCATAATCTTTCCCTAAAGTCAATTCCATCTCTGATTATCCTTTTATTACATTTAAACATTTTTGCTGGAGATTACGTCTAACCAGACATTGTGATAATAACGTATAATGTTTTTTGAATTTCAATTTCTGTTTTTTGAATGCTAATTGATGTTGTGTAAATTTGTGGACTGATTTTTGTTGAGATTTATATAAAGGTTTAAAACAATTTCTGGAGTCTGCCTTTGTACTGGTACTTTTTTTATTTTATTATTTAAGTTCAAGACCATTCTATATCTATATTAAGACAAGAGAGGACAAGACAAAATTAATGGTATCAACGAGCAGGGCCTCCATGCGATTAGACCAAAGCGTGAACGTTGATAACCGTTATAATTTCGAGGTGGTGGACGAATGTATATAACTCCGACTTGCCGTAAACAAAAACGACAACTTCAGATTTGAAATCAAGCGGAGAATTGTACTTGCGAATAAATGCTATTTTGGCCTAAGCAAGCACTTTAGAGATAAAGCCCACTCTCGAGTAACAAAAGTTCAGCTATAGCAGACTCTCATACAACCTATCTTGCCTTATGGCGCAGAATCCTGGGTCTTAGCACAAGCAGACGAAACATCTCTAGGAGTCTTCGAGAGGAAAATACCGCGAAAAATGTATACTGCACAACGGCGAGTATCGGCGACGCATGAGCCATGAGGTGTATGAACTATATCCCGATATTGAAATTAATTAAGCGGATCAAAATAATGCGATTGAGTTGGCTGGAGTGGATGAAGACAAACCAGCACGAAGGGTTTTCGAAACCGAACTCGAAGGAAGACGACAAATAGGAACACCAAGTCTCACTTGGTATTACCAGCTGGAGAGATATATCAAAAGATCGAACTGGTTGGCAAAATATGTTATCTTCGGTTTGTAAGGCCCCTGACCCCCCGGGGTTGTTGAAGACCGGATAGGTAAGTAAGTAAGTCAGTTCTTTAAACGAAGAAATCTTTTAGGCGACACCAACCATCATGTCTAATGGGAAACGTTGGTTCTCTGGAGACGCAAAGAAGTTTTTGGAAATTTTTGCTTGTGTGTTTTGCTTACAATATTTTTCGAACACTTGCATAGTGAGGAATTTAGTTTGTTGAATTTTTCAACAGCGTCATTCCAAACAACCGCTGATGAAGATCTGTGGCTAGATCTCAGATAGCTATACGGTTTGGCAGGAATCATGAGGATGCAT
Organism: Phaonia tiefii; assembly: GCA_963931995.1. Lineage (NCBI taxonomy): Eukaryota > Metazoa > Arthropoda > Insecta > Diptera > Muscidae > Phaonia > Phaonia tiefii. The sequence goes on from OZ008367.1 coordinate 19,139,460, forward strand.
TTAGCAAAGCTTTATTTTTGGAAAACTATATCTATAGAGATAAAGAATGGTATAGTGCTTGAATAATAAAATAAAACATTTTTTCTCAAGTTTCAATAAAGTGAAAATGTTTATTTAAAATTCAATTTTAAACTGTTAAAATTAAAATGTTCGAGCCTTAGTTTTAGTTTAAATTATTGTATTTTTCAAAATATTATTTTTTTATAGATTTTTTATTAATAATTTAATATTAATATTTTAATATTAATAATTTATTATTAATAATTTGTTTTCTATTTTTAATTAGTAATTTTATTTTGGCTTCCTGACGATGCTACCCAATGGGTAGTGAAATATTGAAAAATACAATAATTTAAAATAGACCTTACGCTCGAGTATTTTAATTTTAAATAGACTACGAAAGATGGAATACGTTTTCACATATTTCAGAAGTTTTTACTTTCATTACTTCTCAAAAAACAAAGCCCCAAAACTGAAGGCTAAAATCAGTGAAGTTGGTAATAGAATGAACAAACACTGTTCTCAGATTGTGAGAAGTTCCGTCCAATCACTGTACAAAAACCTTTTTAAACATCAATTGTGTTTTTGGTTTTTGGCTCTAAATAAATTTGTACAGTTCTAATTTAGAAATTTAAATGTAGTTTTTGAATTTTAGTTGGTGATTTTTTAATTTCAAATGAATATCTTTTGTAACATTATAGCTTAATGAAGAAGTGTCAACGAGTTTTACGAACCAAAGATAAAAATTCAAAAATGAGTCACTTTTATTTCCACAAAGAGCTGGCAGTGGTTGTTTTTATGTTGTGACTATAGTTGCCATATTATTTGGGGTTATTTCGTATATTCTGGTAAATTTTCTGTCTTCTGCGTTCCATGAACACTCAGAGAAAAATACATCATCAACTTTGATTAAGGGTTTGATCATATATCTGAAACTTTCGGAGATATGAAGAAATTTGGCATCCAAATGAAAGAAATGGATTTCAGGAGGGCTTACGCACGTCAGAAAAGGTTTTTTTTAAATAAAAAAAGTTTGGAACTGTCTGACAGAAAAAAAGGGTTACACTGGTCAGCAAACAAAAAGAAAACTGTGGAAGTCATGCACCATTCCTGCTGATTTTTATGTAAAATTACTTCCTGAATCCAAATATCCTCTCATGATGGAACCGTTTCCCGCAACTGTTTCTAAATGTTCAGAAAAGAAGTCTACTCGCTGAAACATATCGGCCCTAGCAACGCATTGCAGGAAACATGTACATGTTTGCAAGCATTGTTTTCATTGAATTGAAGATCTGCTGCCTGTTGGTTTCTTTTTTGTCTGTTGCGCCTTTGGTTTTAGCAGTTTTCAAAAAATAAAGCCACATTTGGGTCTCAAAAACATATATTATAACCTATTAATCATTGTGTCTCAAACATATAGTAAACCCAATGTGTTTAGGCACAAGTATAGAATATTTGCGACAAGCTACAAGCATACTTTATATTTGCATCAAAGCAAGAAAAAAAGTTTAATTTTTCAGCGTGTAGGAGCTAAGTGAACTAATGCTTAAACCTCGGAAAAATCTGTATTTTGTAAAATCTGTAATTTTCCTTTAATCTACCCTCTTGCTGCAAAGGTTCATCAATTGTATGAGTATCAAAAGATCGAAAAGGTATACATATTGGCGGAAAGGGGTCTCGTTAGGAAATATTTGTTACAAGAAGTTTGTATTTGGCGGGACTCGAACCTGAGACCCTGGGAAAAAAGCAGACGAATTGTTTCATCACATTTATATACAGCTTCATTAAAACTTGTGAAACCTTCTTCATCGCTTCATACGAAGCCTTTCAAAAACATGATGGAACTTTCATAATCTCCTCCTTCTTATGAAGCCGAATCCATCAAATTGATGAATGTTTCTTTGAAGCCAAATATATTAAAATTTTGTTTATACTTATAGTTATGAAGATTTTCTCCATCATTCATTCATTTTTTCTTCATGTGTATCAAGTCCGGCTGTTAAATGAGTACAGGATTGAGTACAACGTGTGAAACCTTCTTTGTCACTTATAATGAAGCATTTCATAAACATGATGAATCTTTTCATAATTTAATCCCTCTTATGAGGTCGACTTCATGAAATTTATAAATGCTAGCTTTGCTGAAGTCAAATCTATGACAATTTTCTTTATATTTATAAAAATTTTCTTTAATCTGAAAATGAGGTTTCTCTGAGTGTTTCAAGTCCGGTGGTTCATTGAGTTTAGGTTTTCCAGTTCCATGGTCGTGTTACCTTCTTCCGTTTTACCCAGTGTTTTTTCTCTTCCCTATCTTCCCTCGCTTAACTAACGACCAGAGGCATCTCTTTCCTTGTCCTTCCCTTCCTGCCAGGCATTCGTGCATTCATTCCATTGTATTCATAGTCAATTTCATTGCTAAGCTATTTTCTCTGGTACCTAACATTTTGTGTGTTAGTGCGTTTCTTGTATCACGTTTTTTTGCGTTGTTTTTGCACGAGTATCTTTTGCATTCTTAAAAAGCTGTTGCTTTTCTTTTTTACCTCTTTGTTTTGTTTTTTTTTTGTGCATTTCATTTTGTGATACGGAACCGGAAGCAAAACTGCTTACAGCGCGAAAAAGCAACATAGCTTTAGTAATATTTGTTCACACATACAGTCGTATGCAGCGCTTACAATCCTCCGCACACACACTCTCACAATATTGTAGAAAACACATTTGCAAAGGACTTTAAATCGTTTGTTTTGTGCCTTCACTGCAAGACACAAGAAATGCTAAAGTATCGAAAAATTGTTCTTCCATGAGGTGGGAAGAACATTGATGAAGGTAAACATAAGTTCCAATCGCATATTTCACTCAGTCACTTTAAAGTTGGCCAAGTGTCTTTAAGAAAAACAGATTCGGCATTGCATCCTTTGCCCCTTATATGCGTCGGAAAAAGTCTTTAGTGAACTCATTCATCTTTGTGTTGTTTTGCTTTTAAGGGTTTCCTCTTTTTTCCTTTTGTGGTTGAATGACAAAAGAGGAAATATGTGCAAGGAATTCCATAAAGAAAAGTAAGCAAAATTGTAAATATACCTAAGTATTGAGATCGATTTAGTACGAATCGAAATAGTACAATTCCATTTTTGTCAGAATTTCAAACAGTTTTCAAACTGTTTGAAATAGCAACAGTGCCATGAAACTTGTGAGCAGTCTTTAACTTAAGTCTCTTAGGATTTCAGAAATTTGCGGTCTGAAAACATAATTTTCTGTAAAAAAGTATGATAACTATTTAAATTCTAATAAAATTATCAGATACTTTAAAAATTAAAACCAACAAAAATAGTAACTAAATAATCAGAAGGTATGAGAACATTTTTTTCCATCTCTAACTAGGCAGGATATTCAAATTGAAATTTTTTCAGATACGCAATAATATTCAGGAAAATTTAAAATTTTAAGATCTATAATACTGCATTCAACAAGATTTCAGAAAAATTATGAGAGACTATTAAAAGGTTAATGGACTTGTAAATTAATATCTGTCATAAATGTATTTGAGCCTTTCAGAGAAGATGGTATCTCTCGAGAAAGTAAATCCTTATATTTAAAACACGTGCCTTGTTGTTTGGCGCAGAAACCTGACTCTTCTTATAAGCAGTTGAAAAACACGGGGAGCTTTTACGAGAGAAGATCTCCGAAATATGAATTTACCTGTGATCGAATGACAACGAGTTAGTCAAGCAATGCCTTAATGCCTTTTCTTTTGTTGGGAACAAACTTTGATGTGCCCCAAAATTTATTTTTTTTTTACTTTTGTGGGAAACAAAAAAACCGTTTGTAAAATCGAAGTGATCACTCTCATTAGCTAATTCTATCTTCAGTGAGAGAAAACAAGTTTTTACAGAGCCCCATAAAGACAACATTGTAGTTTGAACTGCCATCTTTGGAAACAAAGAAGTAAAACAAAAATCCTGTTGGTGGGGACATGTTCGTGTTCGGGCTATTCATGCAATGGGTTAGTGGGTAGTCGCTTGGACTTACCGTGATGGTGACTGAGTTTAACCCAGTTTCATGGAAATCGAAGGTACCAGTACCATCCAGGTTCAGTACCATCAAATATAAATCCTATTCAGTGAAATACGTTCGCTTTAAACGAAAAATCAGTTTGTCGCGAACATTTTTTTTTGTTTCTAAAGTGATGCTGATTGTTTAATTATGTCTGTGTTTTAAGAACTGATAATTTGTATTTTTTATTCACGGTCAAGACTATATTATATCTCTATTAATAGAGTTTTAGTTTCCAAAACGAAGTTTTGCTAAATGCATCCTAATGATTCATATTAAACCGTGTAGCTATTTCAGATCTAGCCACAGATTTTTAGCAACGGTTGTGTGGAATGGTGCAGTTGAATTGAGAATTCCCCACTATACAAGTGTTCGTAAACTATCGCACGCACAAACACACAAGAAAAACGATATCTCTATTATTAGAGATATACAATGGTCTTGAGCTTGAATAAAAAAAATATAAAAAAGTACCAGTAAAACGGTCGAATTAATAAAAATTATATCTGATGAATTGGAACGTAGAGCACGACGAGACTGTAGGTAGTTGTTATTGCCTGTAAGAATTGTGTTGTGTTCTTAGGCAACAACAAAAATCAAATCTAATGGTAACCGATGGTTCGCTGGAGATGGAGAGAAGGTTTTGGAAAGGGTTTCTTGTGTGTTTTGCTTGCCATATTTTTCGGCCACTTGCATAGTGAGAAATTCTCATTGGAAACAACCGCTGATGAAGATTTGTGGCTAGATCTGAAATATATATACAGTTTGCCAGGAATCATGAGGATGCATTTTCCAAAACCTCTCTTTCAAAGACCATATATCTATTAATATGGATATAGAATGGTCTTTAGCTTGAAGAACAAAATTTAAAACAGGCCGAATAAATAAAAATCATACCTGAAAAAAATTTAATTCAACAAAAATTTATTTATTCATAGGAATACATTTGCAAAATTTCCATTAATAGAGACTTAGAATGGCCTCAAGCTTGACTATAAAAATTAAAAAGTACCAATGAAAAGTCAGAATAAATAAAAATCATCCCTGATGAATTAAAAAAAATTTTAACAAATTGAAGTCATATAACAAAATTTCGAACTTAAAAAAAAAATTATTTTTACGAAAAATCTAATAATTTAAAGAAAAAATCTAATTTATTTTGTAAAAAAAATTTATTGTGTTTTATTGGAAATATAAATGTTTTAAAAAAGACGAAGACCAAGTCATATTCTTGTTTTGAATTCTAGTTTTTGAATAAAAAAGTTATTTAAAAGAAATAATTATAAAATTTAAAAATTATAATGTATGAGAATTTCATACTAAAATCTTTCGAGGTCAAAAAAAAAAACTTTTTTAAAAGTAAATTTTTTGGGCTTGATTAAACAATATTAAATTTAAATTTCGCTCTTAATGAGATATGCGACCGGTTGATTTCGTTTTTGATGTGTTAACATCTATAGCGGCGTATAGGGACTAAATCTATCAAAGTCAGATTTTATGCTGCTGCTAAAACCAGATTTTATGCTGTTCCTAAAACCAGATTTTCTGCGACTGCGAAAGAGCATAATGACGTGTTAAACAAAAATGAGCGAGCAAGAGAGCAATGAAAGAGTGGTGTGGCAAGGGTGAGGCAAACGAAATTGTGTCTATAGCGTATGTATTAACATAATAATGTATGTATGTACATGTGTCTGTTGCTGTTGTTGAACGGAGATATAAAGCACAGCCACGCAAAATTTCATTTGCAAGCCGACGTTGCGCAGTCGACGTTATGGTGACACACTAATACGTCAGCTACTTCGTACAAAGTGTGTGTGATGTTGTGTGTTTGGCTGTTTCGTTGCTATTGATATGGCAAACATGTGGTTGTGTGACACACGTATATGTCAGCTACTTCGGACAAAGTATGTGTGATGTTGTGTGTTTGGTTGTTGTTGCCATGGCCAAACAAAGCGAGTCATTTGATGTTCAGCATTGCCCGGTGTATACAAAAAAACTATTATTTGTTATTTTCCAATGTAACATTTACTAATGTGTTCATAGAAATCGAACAGGTACCGTGTAGCAAAAAGGTGTTAACACATCATCCGTGAGTTCGAACACTCATTGATTTTTTTTAAATTCACAATGTCTTCTTTATTTTCTACAATGTCTTACAAGCTACAACAATAACAAATTTCCCAAGCGGGTAGAAAACACAACGAAAATAGATGACGTTACGATACTTGAGATGATTATAAATTCATTTAAGAGGGGGGATTAACATGTACGCTATAGAATTCAATTAATAGATACAATTAGAAAAAATTAATTTTAAATTTAGACAGACGTGAGACAGAGCACGGGAAGACCAATTTTGGGACCATTATCTGACCAAACATCCTGGCCCCATTGAAGGACACCGTCTTCAATCATCTGGCAGCAGAGCCAGCTTATGTATTGAGCGTCTATAAACGACGCCGCCGGTCTTGACATCTGCTACCCTTACCTTGCAGTCTTCCCCGTAAATTACGGCTTGTACACGGCCTGTCATCTAGTTAAGAGGTGGGCGATTGTCGTCGTGCACGAGCACGGGTTTGCCGACGACAAGGTGTGGACGCACCTCGGTCCACTTCGTTCACTCTTGAAGCCCTCGAACGTAGTCCCTCTCCCAAGTGCGCCAGGATGCCCACTTGAGTGCGGAGATACGCTGCCATCTCTTCAAGTACGGAAGCTTGAGCGGTTCGTCGTGACTCGATGCGGGCTGTAGCGTGCCTTGAGCCTCCCCGTTGGGAAGATGCGCGGGGGTTAGTGCCTCTCCTTCGTTGGGGTCGCTGCTGAGTGCCGCGATTGGCCGGCTTTTGAGAACCGCCTCCACTTCTGCTAACACGGTTTGCAACTCTACTGCCGTCAAGATTGCTGTGCCCACGGTTTTCGTTTGAATAACAGTAATTCAGGGAGGCACACTCACTGGCATTTCTTGTTTCCAACTCCGTCATCAGATGCCTACTTACTGTTCCTGAATTGGTTTTTTTTTTTAAAGATGTGAGCAATTTTTTTTTTAAAGAAATACTGGCAAATTTGGTACCGAACAAAAATGAGCCCACACACCGGAAAAATGTGAAAATTTTTGTAGCAAAAATAAAATGATTCTAGATTTACACACGTTAATATTATTTAACACAATTTTTGAACTCTAGTGAGTGATAACAGTTTTTAATACGAGTATAATGTATTTGAAACAACTGAATAAGTTTGTCCTTTAATTTTTGGCATACATTTTAGGGCGTAAAAGAAACTTAATTATTTATATTGTCTCGACTGACAAAACCGAAAATAGTGTGGCTGTGTGGTAGAGTTTTGTTGAATAGAGGAAAAAGGATTATTTCGGGGTTATAAGTACCTTTTTTATTGACTATATTACAACCTCATGAGGTTAGACGTCTTACACATATTAATTAAACAAACAAATTAAACAAATTTCAACATATTCTTCCAACTGGCTCTATCCTTCGGCTTTTCTCGCCAGTTGGTAACACCAAGGATACGGAGGGATTCCTCTGCCTGGTCTTTCCAGCGCAGTCTTGGTCGTCCTCTTTTCCTACTTCCATCGGGTACGTTATCAAAAATCTTTCGCGTTGGCTCAGCTTCATCCATTCTGATAACATGGCCCAGCCAACGCAATTGGCCCACTTTGATTCGTCTAGCTATGTCCATGTCAGAATAGAGAATATATAGCTCTGCGTTCCAGCGACGTCGATACTCGCCGTTTTCCCTAACAGGACTATATATTTTACGGAGAATTTTTCTCTCGAAAACTCCCAGGTGTTTTTCATCCGCTTGCGATATGACCCAAGTTTCAGGTTACACGCTGAAAATTCTGTCTCAGATATAGAATACTTCTGCCCAAATATATTATGTTTGCTATTCAATATTAAATTTTGCCGACACAATGATTAATAGGTTATAATAAATGTTTTTATGATGCATATATGGATTTGCTTGATGAAACTGCTGAAAACAAAAACGTGACAGACAACAGAGAAACAAAAAAATTAACCCGTAAAAATAAAGTTTTTTACTTTAAATGCTTTATATATGACCTCGCCCCTTTGTCCAATCCCGCCCATATTTTGATAGTTAATTTTTGTTGTCGCCATTAGTTTGCCTGCGAAGTTTCAGCTCGATTGGATCACAGGAAAAGGGTTAAAAATCAGTCCAAAGTTTTTTCGGCATGCATGCATTCAGACAGGTGAAGTTAATATAAAAAATTTAAAAAGCAGCAGATCTTCAATTCGTGAAAACAATGCTTGCAAACATTCACGCTGAAAAAGAACGGCCTCTGTAACATATTTGGAATACTATACGTTACTGTAATATGTTTGGAACACACACAAATATTCATATATTTGCAAGTCCTAAACTTATATATTTTTAATTGCAACCATTAGTATTGTTAATTTGCAAACATGTATACTTTTACATGGAGCCATATGTGTATTTCATCCCGAACATCCATATACTTACGTCGAAGCATTCGAGTGTTTCCTCCCAAGCGAACCGGAATGAATGAAACTAAAACGCTACATATCCGTCAACATAAGAAACACGCAATACATATTTATGAATTACTGAAAATATAGCTATACAGTATAGTTACTGAAAATACAGTTATGATTTTGCAATAGCATTACTTAAGCCGAGAGCAATCTCTCTTTGCACATCTCTTATTATTTCGCTCTCGACAGAACATAGCGACACAAAATGAAGTAAGCGGTAAACCAGTACAGCTGTTTTTGTAAATCAGAGCATAGCGACAACAATTTAAGTAAATGGTGTAACAAACATAGCTCTATTTGTATCACAAACAAAGCTGTAGTAGGATCATAAATATATATATTTGTAAATATACAAATAAATAAATATATAAATTAGTTAGGACCTAAGTGGTTTTGGGGATTTTTTTGACTACCAACCAATTTCCCTCCCAATATTTATATGCGATGTAGAAAAAAGTGCATGTCAAGTTTTTGCCAAAATTTTGATCAGTACCAAATTCTACTAAGATTGGTTATGATTTATTGGAGATATCGAGTGGGCAATACGGAAAAATGACCAGCTTTTGTTAATTACACAGCTGATGAATCAGTCAGTAACGCAACAATTTTATATATACAGATTGGATCGACTCGCAAAAAAGTTCCTTTTGCTCACCCCTCAAAATGTACGTTGGTTTGTATTATAGCGATTCCCAAAATTTTTTAAAAATATATTTTTTTAGATTTTCAAAAATTGTGTACTTTAACTAAAGACAATGTATACAACATTAGTATCATAGTGAAGGAGTTTTAAGGCTCGTGCAACGGTATATAAAAGACGTCAAAGCATGTCCTGACACATTCTGTACAAAAAAAATCAATGAGTGTTCGAACTCACGGATGATGTGTTAACACCTTTTTGCTACACGGTACCTGTTCGATTTCTATGAACACATTAGTAAATGTTACATTGGAAAATAACAAATAATAGTTTTTTTGTATACACCGGGCAATGCTGAACATCAAATGACTCGCTTTGTTTGGCCATAGCAACAACAACGAAACAACCAAACACACAACATCACACATACTTTGTCCGAAGTAGCTGACGTAGTAGAGTGTCACTATAACGTCGACTGCGCAAGCCTGCAAATGAAATTTTGCGTGGCTATGCTTTATATCTCCGTTCAACAACAGCAACAGATACATGTACATACATACATTATTATGTTAATACATACGCTATAGACACAATTTCGTTTGCCTCACCCCTGCCACACCACTCTTTCATTGCTCTCTTGCTCGCTCATTTTTGTTTAACACGTCATTATTCTCTTTCGCCGTCGCAGAAAATCTGGTTTTAGCAGCAGCATAAAATCTGGTTTCAGCGGCAGCATAAAATCTCACTTTGATAGATTTAGTCCCTATACGCCGCTATAGATGTTAACACATCAAAAATAATTTTTATGTTTTTAGTACGAATAGTTTTATGATTAACATATTTTACTCTTTGGTCGGTATAAGTAAAACGGGTATCAAATCTGTTGTTCGGGCATGGAGATCATTGCTGTGTGGATACTCTTTTTTATATTTTAATGCACTTTCCAAGGTGAAATGGACCAAATTTTTAATATTTAGAATAACACAAATCGGACATTAAAATCAGAAAAATCTCAGTACTAACAACTTAAAAATGCCTGAAAAATAAATATCCCTGAAAAAGAATGTGTCAGGACATGTTTTGACATGTTTTATGTACCGTTGGACGCGCTATAAAAACCCTTTCATGTCGTTGTAAAATTGTAGATATTGTCTGTAGGTAACGTAGAAATTTCATAGAAAAACTAAAATTAATACATGTTTTCGAAACGGTCCATCTCACGGTATCTTTATGCTAAACTCGAAATATTTTGGGAATCATCATAAAACAAACCAAGGTACATTTGAGGAGTGGACAAAAAACTACTTTTTTCACCACCCTACAATGTGAGTCGGCCTAATTTACACTCGTACATGTGCAGATGTGGGCAACAACTGTTTCTCATACATTAACTAACAACTGTTTTATTTAAAAGCCTTTCTTGGTTTTCATGGATCCTTAAAACAACTTTACTCTTTCATACCTGTTGGGTCACCCATATGATTGTTTGTACATACAATTTTCTATGAATTATAAATTCACCTTTGTGGAACATTCAAATTGTCATTTGCCCTGAAGTGCATTAGATATTCTATTTCAAATTACAAACCGAAAAAGCCAGATTTTCTTTCCAGTCTTCAATTCATTGAGCAAACATTAATTAATAACATTTGCACAAAGGCTGCTGCATAGCCAAGGAGTCATACTCATACATATGTACGACAAACATTTGCCATAATATAATTAAAATATTAAAAATATAATTTATGTTTTTGACACATAAAATAATAACCAATTAAATTATGAGTATTTTAAAATCTGTAAATGCAGACAGATAAATGCATATGTATGTGTTAAATCTGTATATTTTATTACAGCGACAACCCATTAAATATGTATGTGTGTACACAGGATGCGCATTAAGGTGTCACGAAAAAAAGTTCATGTTCACTATTATCGTGGAAATATAACCGTATACGGACAGCACTACGTGATAAAAGACCAAAAAGACCTCGGTGTCATTTTTGCAAAAAAGTGATCATTTTGTCAGGCTCCTATCTTGCAAACCGTTCGGAATTTTGATTTATATTCTGAGTGAAAGTTGTAGCTCTTGTCATAAAGAACACAAATTGTGAAATCAAAAAAGATTCATCTTAATGGTCAAAATCGCTAAAAACTTTAAAAATTTCGATTTTTTTTTACCTTTTTTCCACTGTTCACCAAGGGTTGCACGTCCATAGGTTGCAAACCGTTAAAGATTCAAGGAAACAATCAACTACAAAAATCTACCTAAGATCTCAATAAACTACTTTTTAAAACATATGAACTTCCTAGGAAGGATTCTTAACACCGTTTACTTCAACAGCACAGGCAAAACAGTAAGCTCAGCAAACGCAACAAGGGACGCAGCACACAATATAAGAATCATTCTCGGGTCTTTTTTTTGGTCTGTTATCACGTAGTGGTGTTCGTATATGGTTATATTTTTTCGTGTTGCACTGTTTTATTATTTTCTTAACAAAAAAATTTAATTTTGCATTTAATTTCTTTTTTGAAATGAAGCTTAGTTTTTGGAAGGAAGTTTGTGTTTGATATTTGAATGAAAGTTTGTTGAGGGATCTAGACACGGTTTGATTTTCTGAAATGTATTTGTGGGTCTATAGATTAATTTTGATTGCTAACTTTTATCGGGACACCTTAATGCTTATAAATTTATTGAGTTTATATAATTGAGGGATGGTTTGTGTCAACGTTTTTATATTTCGGTCTTTTTCAGAAAAAATTTTGATCTGTCTGCTCATAATATATTAACAACTTCAAATACACTGAAAGTCAAATCGATTCCCATACGTACTGAGAATGCTTCATGTATTTTGTTATATTTGTTGTGTAAAATATTTGTTTTATATACATTTGATTATTAAATCCATTTTGAATTTCAAAATTAATTTTTTAATTTTTAATCCACCACACCCTAATTTTGTATTTTCCTAGATTTGTGCATAAATATACAAATATTCACAGATTATTCGCGATAACACTTTTGTAATAAAATAAATTATTTTATTTAACACAAACATGCTTAATTATCATTTGACTATTCAACTGTGATTCAAGGAGAGAGGACGCTTGACAGGTTTGATGTTTGTTATGACTGAAACTATATTAATACAAATTTGAGTATCAATTTGGCGATAGAAATTGTTTGAAACAATATTTTTGAAAATATTTTGGATCCGAAATGATATTTTAATTGTGTTAAATTAAACTGAGTTTATGTATCAATGTAGGGATTTCTAATTTGCATTGGATTTTAATTTTCATTAGTTTATCTAAGATATCAAACAAATGTTAATAAAATTACCATAATTGCCAACGGGCATTACAATTTCTTGCAATTTGTATTTGTAGAGATAAATCAAATTAAAATACTAATTACAATTTTCATATAATTAATTTGCCTCTTGATTTATGAATAATCACGCTGAATAATCTGTATTTTGTTGTTGTTTGGACGCAAATATAATGTGTTTGTAGCTTGCCGCAAATATAGTATACTTGTGTCCAAACACATTGTGTTTGTTATTGAATATTACTTGTTGGAGACTCAATGATTAATAGATTGTAATGCATGGTTATGTGACCAAATGTGACGTTCTTTGTTGAAAACTGCTGAAAACAAAAACGTAACAGATAACAAAGAAACAACAAGGGAGCAGATCTTCAATTCATCACAACAATGCTTGCAAACATGTACATGTTTCCTGCAATATGTTGCTGGGGCCGTTTTTCAGCGATTAGAGAAGATATACAAATATTGTTGAATTTTAAGATATTGTGGATTCTCAAATGAAATTGTGTTGACCAGGTATAGCTTTTTTGGAATGTTGCTTGTAAACAATGAACCTCTTTTAATGATTGTATTTTGTAATTCGACCTTTGTCTTATTAATAAATAATCCAAATTTTTCGAGCTTAAGGTCAATATTGCTTTTTTTCATTTTTGATATTTCGTTTTTCCTCAGATTCTATTGCTGCATACTGGAAAAAGCGGACCCAGCAACATATTGCAGAAAGCATGCACATTAGCCTGACTCACATTGTTGTTACGACCGACTTTAGTCCCCACAACTGAAATTTGGTTGAAGCAACCTCGTCCCAGAATTGATTCGATTGTGACAAGTGAATCTTGTGTTATATTCGTTCAGTCAACTACATTTTCTAAAATTTCGGTTGGATCAACCGAATTTGAAATTAGTTCGGATGCAAGAACCGAAATTGGTACCAAATTCGGTTGGAGCAACCGAATCTGGCATTGATTCGGTTGTAGTAACCGAATTTGGCATCAATTCGGTCGCAGTAACTGATTTTGGCATCAATTCGGTTGTAGTAACCGAATTTGGCATCAATTCGGTTGTAGCTATCGAACTTGGAACCAATTCGGTCGCAATAACCGAATCTTACTTTAATTCGGATGCAACGGCCGAATTTGGCGTCAATTCAGTTGCTGTAACCGAATTTCTCACGAATTTTGTAGGTACAACCGAATTCATTTTCAATTCATTTACCACAACATAATTCTATGTATTTAAAATTTGACGTTTAAAATTATATAATCAAATTTTTTCGCTTTCTAATATATTTTCGTATAAGAATACAAGAAAATAAATCATCACTTAATAATAAAAAAAAAACTTTAAAAAAAAAACTTTCAACCTCTAATGAGGTTGTGTCAACCTCTAATGAGTTTGTGACAACCTCTAATTCGGTTGAGACAACCTCTTAATTCGGTTACGGTAATATCGGCTGTCTCAACCGAATTTTTCTGTTAGTGTACCCTGGTTTGATTCTGATGATTCCCAAAATATTTCGTGTCTAGCATGGTCGACGATGGTGCAAACGTTAGTATGCATGCCTCTTGTACATGAGATCCTGGGTTCGATCCCTGCTCTGACCACCTTAAATTTCTTTCGGCGGCGGTCACCTCGCACAGTGACGGCGACACTATCTATCGACACACTATCGAGTATGAGAAAGCTTCTAAAAATACCGTTCGGAATCGGTGTAAAGACTATAGGGCCCAAACAGTGAGTATAAAACTAGAAAGCTCACACCTCACTGGTTGTGAGAAGCTCTCCACAATTCCTTAACGAAATGTAATGGGAAACGATTTATTATTAAGATACCGTTAGCTGGACCGATAATAAAAAAGATAAAAAGGATAGACGATGTATACAATATTAGTATCATATGAAAGGGACGAGCCATAGACTCCAACGGTATATAAAACATATCAAGACACATCTTTTTTTCAGGGATATTTAGCATAAAACCTAATTTTTAAGCCTTTGGTGTCGAGAGTTTTCTTTTTAGATTTGTCACATTGGAGTAATTCTAAGTATTTAAAATTGGATCCAGAGCACCTCGGGGAATGTATTAAAAAATAAAAAAAGTATATGTATACAACAATCATGTCCTCGTCCAAAGAAAAGATTTGATACCCATATTGCCCTGTTTATAACGTAATGTTCTCACCGTATTGAATTTCTGGTAAAACGCGAACTAGTGAGAATTTCAAAAAGAAAAAAAAACTGAAATACGTATTTGCTTAAATCCCCTAAGGATTAGAATAGGTCAATCTGACATTTATATCTGAAAAATCTTCTTACCAAAATTTATAAAAATTATAACTTTTTCAGAATATCTCTGAAAAAAGGATGCGTCAGGACATGTTTTAACAGGTTTTATGTACTATTAGACGCTCTTTAATATGACACTAATATTTTTTACATTGTCTTTATTTAAACTACAAAATTCTTTGAAAAACTAAAAAAAAATACCTTTGTTAAAAATGGTCCTGCTCACGGGATAATAATGCTGGACACGAAAAATTTGGGGAATCATCATAAAACAAACGAAGGTACATTTTGAGTGGTGGGCAACAGCATTTTTATGAGAGTGGGTCTAAGGTACATATATATACAAGGTGGCGCAAAAGTAAACTTCCGATGTTTTTTGGCTGTAATTTAAAAAAAAAAATGAAAAACTTTGATTCTTCTTGTGGATTATTTTTATTTGTTCTTTTAATTTTTTTCACATCAAGTCGAGAATATGATGTCATGTAAATGGCCGCCAACACAGTTGATTGTCATTTGAGCCATTTTTATGGCATTTTGACTCCTCCAGCGAAAACAGCACACCATACAGTGACTTTGAGCGGGTGTAATGGCTCTTCGTAGGTTACATGCGGATTTTCAGTGCCCCAGAAGCGTAAATTTTGCTTATTTACGTACCCGCTAAGATGGAAATGGGCCTCATCACTCATGATTATTTTTGATGAAAAATCATCTTCCTCTTGGTGGTGATTAAGGATGGCTTGAGCGTACGTTAGATGCGATTGGCGGTCAGCCGCTAACAGCTGATGCACCGTCTGGACTTTGTACGGAAACATCTTCAAATCTTGTACCAAAATTCGCCGTAAAGACCGTCGACTGATACCCATTTGCGTGGCACGTCGTCTGGTCGATGTCGACGGCACTTCCATGACATCCTCGGCTACAGCAGCAATATTCTCTGCAGAACGGCTACTCCAGGGTCTGCCACGCCTGGCAGCATCTCGTGTTGTGCCAGTCTCTTCGAGGCGAGCGGCTAAACGTCGCAGTGTTTCACCAGTAGGCGTTGGACGGCCAGGAAATCTGCGACGAAATTCACGTTGTGCCAAAGTCACCGACCGATTATTGGTCAAATAAATAGTCAGCAATATTCCGCGTTCTGGAGCAGTGTAGTGTAACATTGTTTATTAACGTGTATTTCGTATGTGTTTACTACACAAATGTCAAAACAGAACTGACATTAGGGGCCAATTGCAAAATTTATAGCATTTTCTGATAGGAGGATTACTTTTGCGCCACCTTGTATGTCTAGCTTTAAGATCCCTTGAGCTGGACCATTGTTTAGAAAAGTATTGTTTTTAGTTTTTCACAGAATTTTGAATTTTGCCTAGTTAGTGTTTACAATATTGGTTAGATATGAAAACATTTTTTAAGCCGCGTCCAACAGTATTATAAACTATGCCAAAGCATACCCTGACCCATCCTTTTTCAAATCCATTTTTAAGATTTTAGTGCAAAGATTTTTCTGATTTAAATGTCAGATTGACATATTTTAATCTCCAGTCGATTTAAGTAAATATGTGTTTCAGTTTTTTTTTGAAATTTACACTAGTTCACGTTTTTCCAAAAAATACAATACGGTGGGAACATTTCGTTCTAAACTGGGTAAAATGGGTAACAAATCTTTTCTTTTTATAAGGGTATCATTGTTGTATAGATATACTTTTTTTGTTTTGTAATAAATACTCCGAGTTGATCTGGACCCAATTTTGAATATTTAGAATTACTCCAATCTGACATTTTAATCAGAAAACCCTCCTTCCTAAAAATTTAAAAATGCGTTTTTTGACGAATATCCCTGGGACATGGACATGTTTTGACATTCTTTTTAGCCCTTGGACACGTCATAAAAACCCTTTCGTATGATACTAATATTGTATACATTTTCTTTAGCTAAAGTACAAATTTCTTTAAAAACCTAAAAAAATGCTGGCCACAAGATATTTCAAGAACCATCAGGAAACAATCCAAGGTACATTTTGAGGGTTGAAAAAAAAAAAATTTTTTTCCCCACATATAATCTGAGTCTGCCTAATGTACATGTTCGCCAGCATTGTTTTCATGAATTGAAGATCTGCTGCTTTTTTGTATTTTTGTTGCCTGTCAAGTTTTTATTTTTAGCAGATTTCAACAAACAAAGTCACATTTGGGTGACAAACACATATGTTATAACCTATTAATCATAGTGTCTCCAACATGAAATCTTTAATAGCAATTACAATGTGTTTAGACACAAGTATAGTATAGTATAGACACAATCTACAAACACATTATATTTGCAGCCAAACAACAAAATAAATGCAGATATTTCAGCGTGTGGTAAAGCATATCATCACATAAAGTTGATTCACTTATTTGCCTCTTATTCTTGCAGGCATTATTAAAGTTAGGTGAAGAGGCAAGGGGCCACTTTAGGTCGGGATAGACTTTTTTCTGACATGATTACACCTATTATTTTATACACAGTACTGGCTTGTAGCATGAAGCTGCCGTAACCTAATTGTATCAAAAAAAGATATTTTTGAAAATTTGTATACAAATTATGACTTACCTCCTTCATCAGTCATTACCAAAATGGTGGTCTCAGGACCCAATCCCTCGGGATTGAATACTTGCAAGGTGACCTTATACTGTGTATACGGTTCCAAATTGAGTATCTCATGATTCTGGAAATATAGAAAAAACAAAACGCAAATTATAAAAAGTTAAGTTAATAAATTCCATTTCCTTGTCGTCATAATCATCATTTGCTTATCTGACATAAACCAATTTTTCATAAACTTAATCATTTACAAATACACATACATTTGCAATAGCACAAATATTTAGATCCTTGTTACTTTGGTAAAACTTTTTGGGAATTTGTATTTTGTTTTTTTTTTGTTGTCATACTTTTGTGTGTGTTGTTCTTCTCTCCTCCTCTCTTTTGTTTCCACCTAAAGAATTTTGAATTTAAAATGCATAAACAGAAGAAAAAAAACCAAATCTTTTTGAGATTTTCACCCACAAAACTTTTTGTATTGTGGAGGTAACAACCCAAAAGTTCTTTTGGATTTTGTTGGATCATTTGCGATATGAATGGAAAGAAATCTTTTGTGGAAAAGACAAAAAATAATAATAAAAGAAAAATCGAATTACCAAAAACTTGATAATAACGGAAATCGCGCGCAAAAAATGCATGTGTTCTCATAACAACTACTCAACATCGATTGGAGTTTACTTTGACTGGCACTCTATAGCAGGCGAAAGGGAACTTCAATAGCTTTGATTCCAAAGCAAACCGAACACATATTTTGCATCACCATTTTTGTTTGATTAAGAAGTTGGCAAACTGATTCGTCTGATATTGTATTTTCATTTTGGGCATTTCTTTTTCATACAAATTAAATCTTTTATAATATTATTTGTATTTGAAAATTCTAGAAATCAGAAAAAACTGCTGCGGCTCTAGTGATGGAACTTTTATATTAGAAATACTTGTGGACGTAATTAAACAATTGACAGTTTATTTTAAAGCTTTCTAATTTATCTTTTTTTGCGATAAATTTAAATTTTTCTCCACTTTTGATCTAACAATCCATTTTTCTTATTTTGAATTTTTATTTGTGGCTTTTAGCGTGGAAACGACGTCATTTTACTACAACGACGACAACCGGAATAAGGGTCCATGCATCCAAAATAGATGTATTTTTGTGGATAGTGAGTAGATTGGTAAACATCATATGTTTTGCAAAAATTATAGCTTATATTTTTATATTTATAATTTTTATTATATTTTTATTATATTTTTTTTAAACTATTTTCCCCTCCGATGATATTTGCTTGAAGAAATTACAAAAATTGTGCAATAGTATTGATATTTAAAGGATATCTTGTAGTGTTTAATTTGGTTGTAGTGGGGTTTAAAAATATTTTAATTTAATTTATTTTTAATTAATTTCTTTTATTTTATTGGTTCAATCAAATAAATTGTATTTGATTTGGTTGTTTCGTAGAATCGACCTTTTTTTATTTATTTATTTTTAAAAAATTTTTAATAGAACTCTGCAGCTGTTTTAAACATTATATGTAAATTTCAGAGTGGTGGCGTTTATATTTTTCGACAAATTATTACTTGGAAATGGGTGGACCCCCAGTTGAAACCCCGTCTTTGTATGAGTGACTTGACGTAGAAGTAGATAACATAAGGCAATGAAATTCGAAACTGTTAGTAAAGTCACTTATATTTGCAACACATCTCTTATTTATCGATTACACATCTCTTATTTATCATCTTAATTATCATCTTAATTTTTTAATATTGAAAATAGGTATAAATTTTCTCACATTTCACATTCCATTTCACGTTCCACGAAATTTGCTCCACGAACCACATAGAGCGTAGTTAAGACAAATGCTTAATTTCATTGAGGTAGGTGCAAGGATACGATATGCTCCCAAATGCCCTTTTTTGAAATTCTACGAAATTTGTTCCACGAATCACACAGAGCGTAGTTAACATATATGCTTAATTTCATTGAGTTAGGTGCAAGGATGCGACATGGTCCCGGATGTCCTTTTGTGAAATTCTACGAAATTTCTTCCACGAACCACATAGAGCGTAGTTGACACACATGCTTAATTTCATTGAGTTTGGTGGAAGGATACGACATGCTCCCTAATGTCCTTTTTTGAAATTCCACGAAAATTGCGCCACGAACCACATAGGGCGTAGTTAACACACATGCTTAATTTTATTGAGTTTCGTGGAAGAATACGACATGCTCCCGAATGTCCTTTTTTGAAATTCTACGAATTTTGTTCCACAAATCACATAGAGCGTAGTTAACACACATGCTTAATTTCATTGAGGTAGGTGCAAGGATACGACATGCTCCCGAATGTCCTTTTTTAAATTCTACGAAATTTGTTCCACGAACCACATAGAGCGTAGTTAACGCACATGCTCAATTTCATTGAGTTTGGTGGAAGAATACGACATCCTCCCGAATGTCGTTTTTTGAAATTCCACGAAAGTTGCGCCACGAACCACATAGGGCGTAGTTAACACACATGCTTAATTTCATTGAGTTAGATGCAAGGATACGACATGCTGCCGAATGTCCTTTTTTGGGAAATTCTACGAAATTTGTCCCACGAATCACATAGAGCGTAGTTAACACACATGGCAAATTTCATTGAGTTAGGTGCAAGGATACGACATGCTCCCGAATGTCCTTTTTTGGAAAATTCTTATCAATGAATTTTTTTTATAAATTTTTAAAATGTTGACTACTATGCAGGGGAAAGTTAAGGATATACAATTTTTCTTTGTCAGAAAAAATTACAAATCACAAGAAAAATCAAGAAAACGTCACTCAACTTCGGCGGAAATATCAGTAATTTTCAGGTTATTAGAGGTCTTTTGAGAAGTAATCAGCTGACAAGGTTAACTTGTTTATACGTATTGAGGTGGCCACAAGCCGTTCACAAATGTTGGGGTAAATGCTAAGGTTTGTAGAATCTGGTAATATAAAGAGGAATGTACAGCGGGGTAAAAGTTAGATTTTGTGGAATACATTACAGCCACACAAACCCCACAGAACAGAACAAAACCGAGCATTCAGAAATACAACTGTAGCAGGCATGATGCTAAATGGTCTTCCAGAGGTACATGTTGAGGAGTCATAAGATTTTTTAAAGTAATCATTATGTGCATGATCCTGGATGTCGAACGAAGGCTTTCGTTTATATCTAAATGAAGCCTAGATCATTTTTTATTGGCTTTTACAGTCTGGTAATTTGAAGCCGAGATAAAACGTCACATATCTGTATTTCGAATATGCTGTCCTTTGCGCTCAAGAATAAAACCAAGCCAACGTAGCCTTTAAACCCAGACGAACGCAATTGCAGTCGAATTGAAGTGACTGGCTTACGAACGAGATCGAGAAGCAGTGCACATCGTTCCACTACTTTTAATTCTCTTATGCATAAAGCTATAGCCTTCACCCTGTGTCACCCATAATGTAGCTCTTCAAATAAAAACTTTTTTTTTTAACATTTCTCTTTAGCTTTGTGTTGTAACAGTGGGAATGCAAGACTACGAGGACATACTACGTACACGCATCCATGTGTATGGGGAAAAAATAAAAATCAAAAATAAAAACGAAAATGTTAATCGGAAATTGAGTTTCTTTTCTTACGTTGTTGGAACAATTCTTCCTTTCTTTGTGATTGTGAAAGTAAATACGGAAAATGGAATAAAGTAACGTCTTTTGTTAAATTGTTCAGTCACATTATCGGATAGAACAGAATAAGCTGAGCTGAGCAAGCCGAATAAGATAAAAAAGTGACAATGATGGTTATTTGAAAAATTACAAGGATAAGTAAAGTTTTTTCTCTCTCTCTATTCCCAAATAAAAGAAAAATCAAAAAGTTGTCTTTGAAGGCATCGAGATAATGCCACTGATTACAGAGAAAAGAAGAAGAGTGAAAATCGTTAAGGTTCAATACAAAAGCATTGATTTTTTTTTGTGGGTGCAAATATAGTTTTTTAGGGTAAACACACTTCAAGGTCTGCAGCCCGGCATACTTAGATGGTTATTTACTTATAAGGCGTATTTATGGTTTGCCATAGTTTTCCTTGTATAGGTTTTGAGTTGAATTTCACACAAGTCTATTCGTAGTCTCGCAGACTACATAAAACACTGGTAAGAATGAGTCCAACCACTGTATCTGTGTATTTATCTTAAAATATCCTTCAGTATTCCTCCATCGGCTTGTGTTTAGTTTCAGTATATGATGAACCTACGGTATGCAAACGTCGTAACTGCCTATGTAAAGGTATATTGTGTATGGATCATTGATAAATTTATTTCGTCTTCAGAAGAGAGCTCTGCTTCACCTAATGCTTTGCTTACACCAATTTATCTCTTTAATTTTCTGGCTGATTTTTGTAATTGCCTCTGGGTCTGGCTACCTTGAAATTAGTATGATTATTAGACGGCTCCATTTTTTGTATACTGGGTTTTCCAATTTAAGTGATATGATTTCTTTAAAAAAAACACAGCAATTGTTAAGGAAATTCAAATGTTGTTTTATTTAATGTGAAGTGCATTCGATACAATTAAGTTTGGAATAAAACGTCTTTCAAATGATCTCCATGTCTTCTTTTGCAGGAACGAATTCTATGAACCCAATTTTTAAGCACTTTTTCCAATAAATCAGGTCATATGTGATGAATAGCGCGTTCAATAGTGACTTGTATAGCTTGAAGAGAGTCTGTTTTATTGCGAAAGACCAATGACTTCAAATAATCC
Organism: Phaonia tiefii; assembly: GCA_963931995.1. Lineage (NCBI taxonomy): Eukaryota > Metazoa > Arthropoda > Insecta > Diptera > Muscidae > Phaonia > Phaonia tiefii. The sequence goes on from OZ008367.1 coordinate 19,161,633, forward strand.
CACAAGAAATAGTCTAATCATGTTAAATCACAACTTCTTGTGGCCATTCCATGTCATAATTTCTTGTAATAATCGAATCTCCAAACTTTTCTCGCAATAATTCGGTTGTTGAACGTGCTGTGTGGCACGTAGTCTTGTTGAAACTAGATGTTGTCAAGATCAACTTCTTCCAATTTGGGCCATTAAAAGTTGTCAAAATGTTCTACAAAAATTATCGGCATAAAATTTCACTATATGTTTCCGAACACTCCAAAACACAAATCTTATCCCAAGTGCTAGATGAAAGGTTAAATATGACAAAATTCATTATTATGTGGATTTTTTTAATGGAAACAGCAAAATGACAAAATTCATTATTAACCCTTAGAAGGCAGTTAGTTTTTGCTTATTATCACACGTATAGTGAAATTTTATGGCGATCATTTTGACAACGCCCCCCGTCGCTTTTGAGCAATTATGGTTATACGTGACAGTTAGAGGGTTAATTTGTTCCATAAAAAATGTTTATCTGAATCTTTTCTATAAAACTTCCGCACATATTTTGTACCTCAGAAGTAAGGAACACACAATTTTGCATGCCGATGTGTTGCAGGAAAGTTCCGAGAGGCGGAAACTTTGACCCGCCCTAAAAAACGCTGATACACGTATATTTTGTTTAGACCTTTCTACCAGAATCCGTTGCCAGAACCCCATTATTTTTTTTGGTGTCGCACATTGTAATTGCTGGATTTCCTTCGCACCAGAATCGACACTTTTGTTTAATTACCGAACCACTCAGTTGAAAGTGAGCCTCATCGGAGAAGATGATTTTCTTAAAAAAAATCGTTAGCATTTTCAAGTTGTTCCCAGACAAAATCAGCAAATTCATGAAGTTTGCGGTTACGCATGCAAGCCCAAGTTCTTTCTCAAACTCCGCCAGGTTGTGGTTTGAGATAGTCCCAATTGTTGACAATGTCTTTGAATCGATAAATTGCGGTCTTCAGCAACACTTGCCTGAACGGCAGCAATATTTTCATTTCTTCGAGCGGTTCTTTGTCTTATTGGCACTTGGCACAGATGCACGATTATTAGGATCATAAAATGGTAAAAGCGCACGAAAATTTGCAATTGGAGAACGATTATTTTGATAAAAAAAAGGAATACTTTGTAAACGCTGTTCTTGCGTATATCTCTCCATGATGAAATTGTAAACATTACTGAATATAATGAAAAAAAAAATGACAGATCATGACATACCACAAATGGCCGAAACGTCACTTAGAAATCAAATCACTCAAATTGGAAAACCACGTTAGTTGTCAAAAGGCCTAGGACAAATATATTTGCCCGTGGTCGTCAAAGTGTTAAGTAACATGGTAACGTTCTTGGAAGGATATAATCTCAGCCCTCATTATTGCCATTCTCCAGTTAGTACAGTAGCTCGTATTGCCAATCTACTGCGCTGGTACTTCTGCACTAGCTAAATTGTTTGTCGTCGCTGGTGGTACAATAGTAAGTGTGTGGTTATCCTGTATATAAGAACGTGGGTTCAATCACTAATTATTGAAGCACCGATACCTGTTTAACTATAGTATTTTGCTATGCATATTATCTCTTAGCTTGAGGAACAAAAACATCAAATACGTTGCTATAGTTACCACTCCTTGCATTACTTATGGCTAGTACAGTAGGTAGTAAGTATTATAGACAATAAAATTATTACCGATATTGGGGACAGAGGCCATTACTTTGTACTTGGAAAGTTTCAACTCAATATGACCTGAGTAATGCACAAGCGGGTCAATTGACGCCTGGCTGCATTACTTAGGGTTAGAAAATCACCTGCATCTGATTGACTGTTAAACCATATCGCAGTTCAAGGCTGCAAGTTTACACAAAAGTAACTGGTGTGATTAGTAGTTGACGAAATAGGTGTAGAATGAGAGACAATTGGTAGTTTGCCGAACAAGCGTGTAGCTACATATGTTCCACCAAACTGTTATGGCGGCAACGAAATAGGTTGCAATTGTTAAGGGACATTTATCGTTACAACTAAATTGATATATGAACTTTTCTTCCGTATCGATTTATAACAGACATAACTCAAAACAAATTAGTGTGACTTAATACCCCATCGAAATTACCTTATGATTGGGTCTATGTGTCCCAGGATATTTCAGGCATAATATTTAAATCTATTGAAGTATGCAGATCATATTTGTTAGTTCTGTATTTCAGAATTTGAAAAAAAATTCGCCCCATCTACTCCATATTAAAAATTACATGAGGTGTCAGGGGACACCCGGTTGGAACAAAGTTCCTTTCGCTATATATTATATACTAGTTAGTTCCAACACGCCTTAGACGTCGCTTGATAAATACGATAATTTAAATGGATCTTTAAGAATAGATACTTTTTGTATAGATTTTGTATAGAATAGATCCTTTTTGTAAGAATATGTATTATGTTTTCCAGAAAAGGTAATATTTTAAAGAAAAGTACTTCTTTGATTAAAAGTTTTTTCCAGAAAAGGTACTATTTTGAGGAGGAAGTACTTTCTGTAAGAAAATGCCGTAAGGGTATGATTTTTTTTTACAAAGAGGTACTTTTTTTAAGAACAGGTACTTTTAAAAGAAGTGGTACTCTTTTTAAGAAAGGGTTATTCTTTAAGAAAAGGTACTTATTTTCAGAAAGGCTACTAAAGCGTCCGCCAAATAACTTTTTTTTTTGAAAATGCTATAAAAAAAACTACGGAATATTTTCTCAAATTTCTTTTTTTATTTGAAAGTACAATCCTTCCGGTTAATAATGGAAAATAATTTCATTCAAATGGCTGCCTTGGATGGCCATGCAGTAGCCTACACGATCGGTCCAATTTTTAAGCACATTATCGATTGTGTGCAGCTGTATTTCACCAATGGCTTCACGAATATTGTCTTTTAAAGCGTCAATTGTCTCTGGCTTGTCTCGGGCTATTCTCGGGTGGCCATTCTCGGGTGTACGCACTATTTTTGGCTTTTCACGCTTTGGTTTATCGATGAGGATGCCAGTTTCTTTCACTTTTTTCACAAGATAACGAACGTACGGAGCTGACGGTGCTTCTCTTCTTCCAAAATCCGTACGCAATTTTCGCACACATTCTGCAATATTACCATGATTTTCAAAGTAATGTCGCAATATTTCCCAGCGTTGTTCAAGCGTATACATAACCATATTCGTTCAGCGGAAGGATACAACTAATTATCTGTCAAATCAGACATGAACTAAGTGTTACCATTCACGAAGTAAACACTAGTTGAAAATAAAACGTTAGATGACGGACCCGGTATTACGTATTTCAAGAAAAGTAAAGGTGTTATTTTATTTTTAAGAAAAGGTACTTTTAATAAAAGAAATTTTTGTAAGAAAAGGTATTTTTTTAAGAAAAGTAGTTTTTTAAGAACTGTGATTTTTTTTGGATTGGTCCGTTTTTCAAGAATAGGTACATTTTTAAGAGTAGGTACTTATCCCAAGAAAACTTATTTTGTTTAACAAAAAAGGTACTCTTTAAAGAAAGGGTAGTTTTTTAAGAAAAGGCAATTTGTCGAAAGGTACGTATTTATAAAAAAAAAGTTTTTTTTAAGAAAAGGTACTTTTTGTAAGAAAATGTACTTTTTTAAGCAAGGTACTTGTTTAAGATAAAGATTTATTTTAAGAAAAGGTACTTTATTTAAGAATATGAGTAGATATTGTTTATGAGAAAATTTACTTTTTTTAAGAAAATTTTCTTTTTTTAAACTTCTTTCACTTTGGCTTTTCTAAATTTACTTTTTATTATGTTCAAAACTACAATATATACAAAATATTGGTTACAGGCTCCTCCTAGAAAACTTCCCGTTAAACAAGAAATTTCCCAACATATGTTAGTCTAGACATAAACCATAGCAAAGGTACCCAATATAGTTGATAATACTGGGTTGTAGCATAATGGTGTTAAAAAAAAGTTGATTAATTTTTTTTCCATTTAGCCCCCATCCCGCAACTTGCGATATGGAACTTTGTTCCAACAAAATAACGACATTTTTGTTCCGTCCAAACTATATTTCATATTACGTAAGACTACAACAATTCCTCTTGGTTAGAAAAATATAAACTATTTTGTCATTCCCTGACAGCGACACAATCACTTTCTAAACAGAATGTTATGACCTACTGAGAGTTTTTCCAAAACCCCCCAAGGCGACTTCAGTTCACTTGTGAATGCATAATTTCACGAAGAAGCAGACTGCAAATTGCAATTCAATATTCCGTATCCGGCATCCAAACTATTCATACATATATGTGGACAATTGAAATTGCTGTAATTAGTGATGCTAGTCACGATTCCCGTTGAATTTTCCATTTCAGCGCTTAAAATGTACAAAGTGAATGATTTCTGTATTTTTTTTTTATCACTTTGTGCAAAAAGTTTTCTTAATAAACAATCTTGAAGCACTTTTCATCATCACTAACATCATCATCATCATCATCAACACCATGATTATCTCGAGCTATCGTAGTCGTTATCATCAGCCATGAAAATAAATCATAAATGCGCACTCTCTTGACATAATTGTTGTTAACATTTCTTCTGAATGAACTGAGTGTGTAGTAAGGGAGTCAGTCAGTTAGTCAGTCAGTCCGCCAGCCAGCCAGTGAGTCCTGATGATGATGCTGGTGCCGTCTCTAGATCTAGAGTTGGCAGTATTGCTGCAACATGCCATCGTTATTCTAGTTATCACATTCATCAGAATTCTATATCATCCAGCTCAAAAAAAAATCTCAGAACGTAATAAGAAAGATAGAAGTGAATGAAAACAAAATATTCATTTTCACCAAGAAAACCCTGTAGACATCGCTCAGTGCTTTCTAACAAAATTCTGCTAATAAATTAGATTGACTCGAGTAAATCCGACCAGCTTATAATTTGAATCAAGTAAACTTAATAATTTACCCAAAATTATTCTACAATTCCATTAAAGTTGACATTCAATTGACAACAATTCAAAAGAAATTTTCTATTAAATGATATAATGGAAACAAAAAAAGTCCTTTGGACATTAGGTCACATAGCTATATATTTATCCTCCCCAGTTTTAATAAGTTCCTCTATTCCACCTCAATGTTTTTGCGTGGTTGCTCCCCAAAAGTCCAAAAAGCTTTCTCATGTGTGAATGAGATCGAAACAAAGCTAAATATCATGACTTTGACAATACGTATTTTTCTTATCATGCCCGTGTCTACTACTGTTTGATTAACTCACGCGTGACAAGAAAAACAAATGCGGAAAATGCACTCATCATTTTCTCGACTCTCGACTACATAACGATTTTCGTAAGGACGAAACGAGCAGACGCAAAAAGAAGTGAATATATGAAAATCGTGCAAAAAAAGACACCGCCGTACAAGTCAAATATTTCACGGAAAGATATTAGTATTATATCAAATATCAAACGTGACTCTTTATGGATCAGATGATATATTGAAAATCATAAGTCAAAGACGTTTGACATACATTAGCTGAGAGGGGCAGGCGGCAACAGCAACAATGCTGCTCTAAATGATGTCATTCCAACACAATGTTGGGAAGAGAGCAGCAAAAGGATATTGGGATGAAAAAATAAATGCATGCAGAAAAGGAGTGATAGATGTTTTTTTTCTTCTATATATGAACGAATGCCACAGTGTATATGCATTTGCTGAAACATAAGTTATATCGAGACTTGACTTGGGTTTGAAGCACAAAAAAACGATATGGAACATCAGGAAACCATCACATCCACGCCAAGAGATGCTGATGCAGAGTATTTATTTAATATGAAGAGCTATGTCTCGGTGGGACATGCGACTACGAGGAGTAGAGTAAAGTCATTGAAAATATTGTTCCATAATATTTGAACTGTAGTTGTGACATGGATTGCATACATGTGGAAAACACTTAGGGTTAAATGTCAACAAATAGTTGTTCTAAAATTCATATCAATATATGGTGTTTTGATATTGTGATGTTTTGATATTGGGATGATTTGATACTGTGATGATTTGATACTGTGATGATTTGATGTTGTGGTGTTTTGATATTGGAACGTTTTGATATTGTGATGTTTTGATATAGGGGTGTTTTGATTTGGTGATGCTTTGATATGGTATGTTTTGACTTTGTGATATTTTGATGTTTTGACGCTGTGACGATTTTATGTTGCGATGTTTCGATTTTGTGATGTTTTGATATTGTAATGTTTAGATATGGTGATATTTTGATATTGTGATGTTTTCACATTGTGATGTTTTGATGTATTTGATATTGTGACTATTTGGTATTGTGATCATTTGATATTGTGATGTTTTGGTATTGTGATGTTTTGATATTGTGACGTTTTGATTTGGTGATGCTTTGATACTGTGATCATTTGATGTTGCGGTGTTTCGATTTTATGATGCTCTGATATTATAATGTTTAGATATTGTGATATTTTAATATAGTGATGTTTTCATCTTGTGATGCTTTGATATGGTATGTTTAGACATTGTGATATTTTGAGGTTTTAATATCGTGACGATTTGATATTGCGATGTTTCGATTTTGTTATGTTTTGACATTGTGATGGTTTGATATTTTGATATTGTGATGTTTGGATTTGGTGGTGTTTTGATCATTACATATAGTGATGACTTGATATTGTGCTGACTTGATATATTTTACAATATATACATTTGACATATCGTGACATGTTGACATCCTGGAATTATGATGTATTGATAACTTTATAGCTTGATATCTTGTTATCTTGATATCTTGGAATCTTGATGTATTGATATCTAGATAACTTGATATCATGATATCAAGATATCAAGAGATCATGATATCAAGTTACCAAAATATCAATACATCAAGATTCCAATATATCAATATATCAAAATAACAAGGTATCAATATATCAAGCTATAAAAATATTAATACATCAAAATTCCAGGATGTCAATATGTCAAGATATCAGGATATCATCATATCAAAATATCAAGTAATCAATATATCAATTTATCAACGTATTAAGATATCAAGCTATCAAGATACCACTATATCAAGATACCAAGATATCAAGATATCAGGATATCAAGATTTCACGATATTAAGATGAGCAAATATCAAATATAAAAATATATAATATATAATATATCAAGGTATCAAGATAGTAAGATATCACGATATCAAGATGGCGAAAAATCATGATATCAGGATATGAAGAAGAACATTAAGATATCAATAAGCAAAATGTCGAGACATCAAGATATCGAGATATCAAGATATCGTTATACCAAGGTATCAAGATGTCGAGATATCAAGACATCAAGATTTCAGATTATCAAGATATCAAGAGATCAAGATGTCAAGACATCAAGTTTTCAAGATAGCAAGATTTCAAAATATCAAGATATCAATACATCAACATATCATGGCATCAAGTTATCGAGATGTCACGTCATGAAGATATATTGATATATTGCAAAGTTCTATATTGATATATTGACATATTTATTTAGTGATGTATTGATATTTCGATGAACTGATATACTTTTATATTAATATATTTACAATTTTACATATTTCAGACATAAAGTTACAGATGAAACTGATACTGATGTGTAGCTAAAGTCATGTCTTGATTTCTTGATATTTTTACATTTGGATATCTTGTTATACACCCTGATATAATGAAATATTGATGTCTTAAAATATTGATTATTTATTATTTTGATGTCTTAACATTTCTACAACTTCACAGCTTAATATCTTGATATCTTGACATCATTGTGTTGTAATAACTCGATATGTGGTTATAATTTTTTCTTGATATCTTGACATTTTGCTCTCAGCATGTCTTAGTATCCTTGTGATATTGATAGCGTGATTGATTGACAGCTTGTTATTAAGAAATTGTAAGGCTTGGTATCTTTCAATCTAGAATCTTCGTGTTGGAAATCCTAATATTTGTCTATTTGCCATATCATCGCATACTTTTGTGCTTTAGTGTATGTGATTTAGCAAGTGCGGTTATTATAGAGTAGATTTATAGACAAATACGAGTGCTTGCATTTACGAATCACAAGTAGAGCTAAGAGAGTGGTAGCACTACCAATACCGCTGGTACTGGTGGTAATAGTGATTCCTATCCCGATCCCAATACCACTGATGCTGATGGCAATGTTGATGGTGGCGCTAGTGCCATTAGCGTTAGTATATGTGATGCATATGCAAAAATACGTAAAATTCCAAAAAACAAGGATGATAAATAACAGCATGCATAGTACATATGTCTGAGTTATGCATGAGTACAGTCAGTCGTCTTGCACAAGATGCGAATGTCGTTGTTTATTTCTCTAGCGTGTGTGTGTGGTTGTGTATTTGCGAAGGCATTGAAGACACACACACATTTGTTTGTACAAGCTTATGCATGTGTTTGCGTCTATGTGTACGAGTGTGGTTTGTTAATGAACTTAAATTTCAGTTAAACAAAAAGACTCTTCTTTTGAAGTGTCTTCATTTTTGTCTGTGGTACTTGAAGTTTGAGTTCTTATATCAACAAGGATTCAAGGACCTTGCTAAGGATATGATAATTGGGGCAATTGCCATATTCACACGAACTCTATAATGGATGATCAATGACTTTGGGGTTTATAATTTGTATAATGTGACAGAAAGAGTGAGAGAGAGAGATTGACAGAGACACAATTTTTTCTGAAGAGAATTAATAGAATGTAGATTGGGATATGTGGGAAGTTTTGTTGTGTTTTTTTTTATTAGTATCTCTATAAAATGAGACACCTTTACAATATTTTGCTTTAATACGAATTATTGTGCCCAAGCCTATGCAGTTTGTATGGCTGCATCCTTTGAAAATGTTACCTTGAGTATTCCCTTATATCAACCCTCTTATACGTCAAATATTTTACTACACTATCTGAGAGAATTCCAAATTAACCTATAAGCTACAATAGTTTTACAATTTTTTTCAACCTCTGGTTCTATGGAAATCCTTATAACATTCAAGGAAACACAAAGTCGTAAATCCTAGTAGTTTTTCTGTGCATTGTAAGTCTATTATTGGTGGTAGCTCAACTTTATTTAATACTTGATATTTACATATAAATGAGAAGGTATGTAAATGTCCTTACATGCAAGAGAAGACACAATTGTATGTGTGTTGTACATGTGAATGATATTGGGACATTTATTTAAATATTATCGGTGATAATGCCCACGTATACCATGTTATTACACACACACACATACACCCGCATCCATTGGCACATAAACATATGTAAATATATAAAATTCTTATGTATGTGTACTGTCACATATGTGTGCGCGCGAATATTTCAATATCCTTTTTCTCCTTACGCTGCTCCCAAGTGCATATTATTCCGTTATCACGGAATATATTTTAGTTTCTTCATTTCGCATTTTTTATGTTACTCATATTGTTGTTATCAAAATAAACCTTAAAAGATATCAGCCAACGCTACTACGCGGGCATTCCGTTCAGTGCATCGGGGCTTAACATTTTTATTGTTCCCTTAGATGTATTTTGCATATCATTTTCGCTTCTCTCATACTCATGCATTCACATCCACGCAAAACGTGAGTTCTATACTGAATACGTTATACATTACAAAGTGTTGTTGATGCTCGCCTTCTCTGCCGCCCATCTGAACGAAACCGAACCCAACCCAACCCAACCAGATTGGCGACCAGACCACATGTTCAAAATGAACTCTAAAGCCATATCTCGTGGATGGATGGATAGTTTTCGCGCTGTGTATGTCGGAGAATGTGCGAGTCCGTCGTATCTATAAAAGTCATATCGTGAAGTTGACTCGACTCGACTACACTCACTTTGGTTTTTACTGGTAACATTTATCTTGGTTTCCATGTAAGGGTGTAAAAGCGCGCTAGTTTTTTTTCTCACTATCCTTCTATGCATGTCCTCCGTCAACTATTCAGTCATGCATTCTATCCTCTATTAAATATGCAACGTTTTTTTCCCTGGCGAGGCTGGTTAAAGCGCGTTTCTCACACATTTACCCATTCCGCCCATGCAACTGCATTTAGGAACTAACTTATTTTTTTCCAAGCTGAAGTTCGAATGTGCCCCAGTGGCGGATAAAGGAACTTGGACGGCCTTTAAGTGGTCAAACTATAAGAATTTAAGAATTCAAATATTCCTGATCTGATAAAATTTGAATACAAGTGCAATTTTGTTTCATACTTTTTAGGATAACACTTCCATTTTAAACGGTGCCTGCTCGACGTTGTCGAAGAATAATCTTCAAAATTTGTACTTAAAAATCCTGTCATCACAAATTCCGCTCCTGTCGACCTGATTCATGAAACTGAGTTTGAGTTTGGCAAGAAATAAGATATTTTGTTGCATGAAAAAATAAAATTTCCATAAAACTGGTTGGTAACATCATTTGTTGGTAGGTTGGGTTAGTTAGCTAACGCGCTCTTTGTCTATTGTTGTGGTTGTAGCCATCTGTCCTCGCGACTAGAAGAACTCCGCATGAAACTATTCCGTGTGTTGTAACTACGTTGCATGTGAAATGATATCGATGCTGATAAAGCATTTAAGTTTGCGCTGACAAACAGTGGGTGAGAACAGAGGTTGCCGAGGAAATTTTGTTATGCCAAGAAGGTAATGGAAGGACGAATGGATCGACAGGCGGATAATGAGTATAATAGTAAAATTTGCATCCTTTGAAAAAGTGGAGCACATAATTAATGCCAAAATGGGTTACCCAACATTTGTAGGACAAACCTTTTAATTCGATTTAAGTGAGGAATGTGTGCACCTTCTCAATGGCCGGTAGCTTGAGACTAGTTAATGGAACATTGAAAGAAATGACAGAACAAACTAAATTTAGGCATGAGGAAAAGAAATACAAATTTGCAAAATAAAGACATGTGAATCTGACATTATAACCACATACGCGGTTGCTATTTATATTTCGGGTCCAGCAATATAAAAAAACAAGCATTTATCATTGGAAATGGTTTTATTGTTTTTCAGAATATTCTCCGTGAACATCAGTATACTTTTGCATGCGCTCAAACTAATTTTCGAATCACTTTTTCCACTCCAATTGAGACACATCCAAAACATGGGGTTTGAACGCTTCAACAGCTGCTTCAGGCGTCGAAAATCCTTGACCATGAAGTAAAAACAAGTCATTGGATGCCAAGTCAGGGCTGTGCGGCGGATGACCCATAATAATTCGACATGTTGGGTGCTCAAATAGCCCATAGTTTCAGCTGATGTGAGCTGATGTGCTCACATTGTCCTAATGTAAAAGGATCCGTCTTCTCTTGTTGTTTCTCCTTATTTCTTCGAACACTCTTGGCAAACAGATGATGGTATATCACTCAGATTTGACCATCCTGCGTTAAACTGAAGGTACTGTGGCCACATACCGGTTATACTGAATATAACGCGATCATTTTCTTCGATGTGCTTCTTCCACGAACAATTTTTGTTGGATTTAAATTGTCTGGAAAGACCCATACGGTCGACTGCTGTATTGTTTCGGGCTCGTATGCATAGATCCATGATTCGTCAACTGTGGCGATATTACGCACTGCATTTGTGCTACCGCGGTTGTATTTTTTTCAACATTTCTTTGCTCCAAGCGACACGAGCTTTTTTTCAATATTTCTTTGCTCCAATCGACACGAGCTTTTTTTTGAGCATCCGTCCTAAATTTGCGAGAGGTTACTGCAGTATTTTCAAGAATCGATAAAGAATCAGCAAAGGTGGGTCTTGCTGTTAATGAAAGCAAGACAAAATTGATGCTGTCAACGAATAGAGAAACCTCTCGACTTGGTCCGCACTTGAACGTTGACAACCGATTTAATTTTGAAGTGGTATATCAGACAACGTGGTAGGCAACGTCAGCCTGGAGATAGATAGGAGAATTGTGCTTGCAAATAGATGCTATTTTGGGCTCAGCAAGCAGCTTGGGAACAAAGCTCTCTCTCGACGAACAAAAGTCCAGCTATACCAGCCTCTCATTTTACCTGTGCTGACATATGGCTCCGAAACTGGCGTCATATCGCAAGCAGATGACAAACACCTGGGAGTATTCGAGAGAAAAGTTATCCGTAAAATATATGGCCCTGTTAGTGAAAACGGCGAGTACCGACGTCGCTGGAACGCAGAGCTATATAATCTATGTTTTGACGTGGACATAGCTAGGCGAATCAAATTAGTCCAATTGCGTTGGCTAGGCCATGTTATCAGAATGGATGAGGATGAGCCAGCGCGAAAGGCTTTCGATAACGTATCCGATGGAAGCAGGACAAGAGGACGACCAAGACTCCGCTGGAAAGACCAGGCAGAAGAATCCCTCCGTATCCTTGGTGTTACCAACTGGCGAGAAAAGGCGAGAGATAGAGCCAGTTGGAAGAATATGTTGAAATTTGTTTAATTTGTTTGTGTAATTAATATGTGTAAGACGTCTGACCTAATGCGGTTGTAAAATAGTCAATTAAAGTAAAGTAAGTCCTATTATGTGGGCTCCAACGAGAACAAATCTCTTTCACTGCCAAATGAACATGCAATATTTTATTGATGCTTGTCATACTAATGCCTAAGGATGCCTCAATCTCTCGGTATGTTACATGTTGATCTTGCTTTAGCAGTTCCCGCACAGCATCGATGGTTTCCGGTAAGTTACGCGACGACCTTCACGGAATTCATCCTGGCCGAACGGCATCCGAAACTGAATTCTTGGTACACTAATTTACAGAGGGGTTTAAATGTGCTTCGTCACCAAAAGTCGAAACAAGTTGAGTGATTTTTTTTTCAATATTATTTGGGTTCTTAAGTACCTCCCCATTACTTTTTGAAGATGATATCGGTCAAGTGTGCACCCCCATTCTTGTTGATCATTTCGGCTCTGTTTGCCTCATTTTCAATTGTTGTGGCGGGAACTTTTGGCGATAAGTACTTGCACTCTTCTCGGATATTGTCTTTGAGATATTCCAGAGTTTACGTCAAAAAACCCCAAAGAAAGTCTGTGGCGATCAAATTGGGCAATGCCTCGTTTTGGCTATTTGGAGTGAGTGCTAAAGCAAGACATTATACGACCCGGAAGCGCATGATCTAAAATGCCCATTGTCGCACGGTCTGTGTATGCAGTTGCACCGTCGTGTTAGAGCCACACGTCCTCAAGTCACAATTCAGCAATTGGCAATAGTAAAGAGTCGTCGAGTACAGATCTACACCGCTGAACAGTCACAGTAATCATTTCTGTGCTGGAAAGGAAAAACGACTTATTTTTATTTCCAATTTTTTTAGGTGCTCAGAATTTTCCATGTGAAGTTCTCACATTTAATCAGTGAAGTCAACAATTGCTGGTACATACATTCGACAGTGGTCTGCGTAGTGTCAGTAGTTTTTTTCCCTAAAAGCTCTTAAGTTGTTTTTCTTTTTGAGCACAGATTTCTTCCACGGCGTCCTCGAAAATATAATAAAGAAAATTACATGGGGGGTCAGAAGACACCCGGTTGGAACGAAGTTCCTTTCGCTATATGTTATGTACTAGTTAGCCAAACACGCCTAAGGTGCCCATTGAAAAATACGATAATATAAATGGGTCTTTAAGAAAATATACTTTTTCTAAAATGATAAACTTTCTTTAAGAAAATTTTTTTATTTGTATGGAATGAATTTTTTTAAAAAAAAGTATAGTTTTAGATTCTTTTTGTAAGAATATGTATTATGTTTTCCAGGAAAGGCCCTTTTTTAAAGAGAGGTACTACTTTTATTAAAAGCTAATGTTTTTTTTTCAGAAAAGGTAATATGTTTAAGAAGAAGTACTTTCTGGAAGAAAATGCCATAAGAGTACGATTTTTTTTTACAAAGAAGTCCTTTTTTTTAACAACAGGTACTTTTTAAAGAAGTCGCACTCTTTTAAGGAAAAGTGTATTTTTTAAGCAAATGTACTTATTTTCAGAAAGGTACTTATCTCAATAAAGGAAAAGAATTATTTTTATTTTAAAGAAAGAATTAGTTTATTTTTAAAAAAATTGACTTTTAAGAAAATTAATTTTTTTTTAGAGAAGGTATTTTTTTTTGAAGAAAAGGATTTTTTAAGAAATTGGTCCTTGTTTCAAGAAGAGATACATTTTTAAGAGTAGATACGTATCTCAAGAAAAGTTATTTGATGAAAGCATGCATCGGAAAGAAATGTTGTGAACATTGATGGTTGTGGGAAAGTATTTGTTGTGGATATTTTCGCACAAGTATGGGTTAAGGCAAATCTCGCTTAGTTGAGATTTGTTTATCCCTATAATATGTGATGATATACCTAAATACTTGTGGAGAAGGGAGCTGATGACATGCCTTTGTGGGCATTGAAATAGCTATATTCCCAACCATCCACCATAATGATCAATTTCACTCATTTCTTTTTAATATGTTTGTTATATGTACTTTTTCCTAGACAAAGTACTTTTTTATAGTTACTGATCTTGAACCGAACAATTATTAAAAACATAAAAGTTATTTTGTTTCACAAAATGGTAGTTTTTTAAGAAAAGCAAATTTGTTGTAAGAAAAGGTACTTTTTTTAAGAAAAGATACTTATTTAAAAAAAATTAATTTGTTTTAAGAAAAGGTACTTTTTGTAAGAAAATTTACTTTCTTTAAGCAAAGGTACTTCTTTAAGATAAGAAACATGAAAAGGTATTTTTTTTTTGAGAAAATTAATTTTTTTTAATAAATATACTTATTTAAGAAAATGTACCTTTTTTACATCTTTCACTTTGACTTTTCAAAATTTACTTTTTATTGGGTTCAAAACTACATTATGTACTAAATATTGGTTAGAGGCTCCATCTAGACAAATTCCTCTTAAACAAGAAATTTACCAACATATGTTAGTCTAGACACAAACCAAGGCAAAAGTACAAAAGTTGTAGCAAAATAGTGTTAAAACAAAAGTTGTTTAATTATTTTTCATTTAGCTATAAGGAACTTCGTTAAATAGAAATCCGGCGGACATGGTCCGCCATGCAGTGACTGAGTGGTTTTAATGGCTTCTGGTGAACCATACATAGTTTCTCAGTACTCCAGAGGGCAAATTTTGTTAATTTATATGCCTTCAGATAAAAATGGGCTTCGTCACTCATGATAAATTTTGATCGAAAATCGAATACTGCTCCGTTAAGGTTCAGGAGAGCGTGAGAGTAGTTTAGGAGCAATTGACGAACGGTAGGTAGTATCTGATGGACTACCTGGACTTTGTAAGGAAAGTCTTTCCCCAAAATGTGCCCTAAAGACGAAAGCCAATTGCATGGAACGTCGTCTAGTCGATGTGGACGGCTCGTCTGGGAGATATTCAGCCACAGCAGCGATATAGTTGTTCGAAGGGGCTCTGCGAGCCCTTTCGCCGCCTCTTCTGTCACGTTTAGTTCTAGGCTCTTTGAGGCGATCGGCTATACGTCAGACTATTTCACCGGTTGGCCTAAGATGGCCGGAATATCTGCATCGAATTTCGCATTGCTCAAAAATAACTGACAAATTATTCCATACAAAAAATTGTCACGAATATTCCGACTTTTTGAGGAGTACACCGTTCCATGGTTTGTCGACGAGTATTCTGTATCTAATTACTTCATATATATCTATCAAAACAAGACCGACGATTGCCGTCATATGCTAAAGTTATACGGTTTTATTCATAAAAAGTTATTAGAGGTTTGACAGACACTTTATCATACAAAAGACGTCTCTCAAATCTCTCACAACATTTTATGAATAAGGCGGATAGCATCCTCCGGTAGCGTGACACATTTTGGGCCACCCTGTAGGTTAAAAAAGTACCGAGATGCGTAGTATTTGTATGCCCTCACCCATAGGATGGGGGTATATAGATATATGATTTAATACGGAAAAAATGTAACGCATAAAAGGACCCATATTAGACCCTCAGTATCATGGGACTCAGTAAGATGATTGAGCCATGTCTGTCTGTCTGTCTGGCTGGCTGGCTCGTTGGTTGGTCCACACGATAACTGCCGTAAATCTTTATCGAAAACATCGAAATTGTGTCATTGACTATTATTTGTCCAAGGTTAGTTTGGGATTGAAAATGGGCGTTTTGACCACGCATATTCGAGTACCTCTAGTAGATGTGATTAGGCTCAACTCAAACGCTATTTTATACTCTGTAAATATCTACTTAATTGGAAAAAATGGGCGAAGTCCCCACGCCCATTCTGGTACCTCCCATGCAAAAGCTTGGTGGTCGTCCGTGTTGACAAAGCGATAAGTCGCGCGAAACACTTCCGATCTTAATGAAATTGGATATTAGGCTTCATGTCAATAAACGCCAGTCACCGATTAAGACTAAGGTGGTTTTTCCAAGCCCATTTTTGTAACTCCCAGACAAAAGTTGCTCGGCCGGCGTCTGTTCGGCCAGATAACTTCCGTATATCTTTGCCGATCACAATGATATTTTCTTAGTGGCCGTTATTTGTCCAAACTTAGGTTGGGATTGAAAATGGGCGTTTTGGCTACGCCCCATCTGGTACCTCCCATACAAATCGACACATTTAATACAAAATCATGTTTCTTCTAAAACTTTTTTCTAGTAGATGTGATTCACCTCGCTTAGTGATGGCGACACTATCGAGTACTTAGCCATGAAAAAGCTTCTCATAATACCGTTCGGAACCGATGTAAAACTGTAGGTCCCAATCAGTGAGTGTAAAAACTAGATGGTGCACATATCACTGATTGTCAGGAGTTCTCAGCAATCCGTTCATGGACACCATTTTTTTACTCTTCGTGAGTACTCAGTCTTTGGTATTGGGAAGGTCATACGCCCAAGGTCTTTCGAACCTTGGTTTTATGAAGACTTTCCCCTTATGGAGAACGAGAGAACGATGATCCCGATTGGACTAAATGTATCAGTAGTGACAGCCACTTCGACCTAACCTAATCTATATATAAGAAGAAGTCATATGAAGAAGTTGTTCCTCGCGGGCACTACGTATATGTTTTACGAAGGCTTTGCTCTTCATGAGCACTGCGCCATTGTTCTTCCCTTTGCTTTTACCAACTTTGTTTCCTTCGAGCTACGATTATCATCTGTTACAGCAGGATCAGGCATATGCTGATGACGAAGCTACAACATACGACCCTGCACATTTATCAGCAATCACATAACTGGTAACCAGAACTCATTCACCACAGTCTATCCCCGTTTACTTCAAATGACGGCACTCCTGTTATAACCGATTCCATACTTACGACCACCGTGCCCGTACACAATTCTGATCAGTGCCAATTTTCACTCTTCAAGCCAATGCCGATTCTTCATTAGCCGACACCGAAACCAATTCATCATCACCTATTATATCAGCTTATTTTAAGGGAATCTAAATCCAAATCAGAACCTGCCTATACCAAGATAGAAGCCAATCACATAACGCATTAGTCACGGAAAATGCCCTGTTTCAATTCGTGAGGCTTTGTGGATCCTTACGACGAACCAGCAGTCCACTGAGACTACCCCAGCCAAAGATAAATAAACGTAATACAATTTAATAAAATTGGCAATACAATTTCTTTACCAATTGTGGAAAATTCCAAGACAATTTATTTCTTTTGCAGGGACTCCTTCACCATTTTCTTGCTCCACCGTTCAACATATCCCACATTCTATGCACATTCGTCACACATTATATTTGCAAGAAACAGCAGAAAGAAATATCCTAATATCTCTTAAATGGTTTTAATAGTGAACACATCGTACAAAATACACTAGTGCTACTATCACTTCGTTAATACCCTCCCCGAAAAACTACACGAACATCTTTCAAATGCAACAATACATATGCATGAGCGGTAGTACTAAATTCACACTAAACCATATATAAATGTATATAATCACACACACATTGATACGTGCAAGAACATATACATACAAACATCCAAATATGCATTCATAATATAAGAAACAGAAAGAGAAAGAGAGAGAGAGGGAGAGGAGAAAGTATAAAATGTGTTGCCACTAAATTGTGATAAAATGGCTTCATATTAAATCTTCAATTTGGAAAAAGTTTTATTTTTTCCGACTCTCATATATTTTGGGTAGATTTTCTTGGTGTTGTTGATATTATAGCTGGTCCACATATTTGCACATATTATCATACGCCAAAGAAAAAGAAGAAAGGCGAATAACACTTTGTATATCATCACCCACTGTTGGTATATTCAATGTGTATGAAATGAAGAAAAACAGAATTTTAAACATATCCCTACACTTCATCCTTAGAGCCCAAGAAGAGATATATATTGATACTCACAAATAGGTCCCTATACTTTTGCAGCGCCTCTAAAATTAATTGCAGATAAATTGCATCTCAATTGCTATAATACTCGATATATTCACATTAGCTAACGTATGTTATCATCTCCAATAGAAATAACTACAGTTCCCAAGTACCCCTAAACGAAGTGAACTTTCCAACACTGATGTCGGTGATATATCAGTCCAATATAATTTATAGGGGGCAGACACTGAGTGTTGCAAAACATTGAAAGAAAAGGCATCACCGCCAAAATAATTAACTGGTGTTTAAGTGCTGGCGAGTACCCGTACATACTGTTTACTTACCAACACTAATGAACCTACTTCCTAATTCCAATACAATGCACTAATTTTATGGAGGAAATCCTTTGAGGTTTGATCAATATTTAAAGATCGTTATCGCTGACGGAAATAACTAGTGGTTAAGTATTGGCAAGTACCCGCAAACAACGTACAACAATCTTACCAACACTGGTGCCCTTACGTCCTCAGTCCAACACAATGCGCTGCATTTATAGGAGGCACACCCTGAGTGTTGCACAATGTTAAAAGACAACGCATCGGCGGCGACAGAAATAAATAATGATTAAGTGTTGGAAAGCGTCCGTATATAATGTTCACTTCCTATGTCCAATATAAATCACTGCATTTCGGCCGATAGGATTAAAGGGTGGTTAAGTGTTGGCGAGTACCCTAAATAATGTTCACTTACAATACAAATGTTCACTTATCCCTACTCCCTAAGTGCAAAGCAATGCGCTAAATTTATAGAGGGAGTTCCATGAGTACTGACCAACATTTAAAGAATGATCATCATCGCCGATTGAAATAAATGGCGACAAAGTGTTAGAAAGTACTCGTACACAATATGCCACCACAGACGGCCAAGATGTAGACGACCACAAGATGTGCGCAATTTGGCCACCCTCGTAAAAGAGAACCAAAAAGTGATCACAATTCACTCAAATGCATTTCTCTCTCGATTCAAGATTATCTTGAGTTTATATAATTTTACTTTAACATGGTTGGATGTTGCATAGTTACATACAATAACACTATCAACAAGCTGCTCGTGTATTGAAATATTCTATGAAGAGAGTAAGAGAGAGAGAGAGAAAGAGCATAGAACGATCAAGACTTCACTCGGTTTGTTTCTTGTCATTCGAGTGAAGAGGAATGTTGACCCTCTACTTTAGTTCATCGTTTTCGACGCTACCCGTACACAATGTTGACACCACTGTTGTAAAATCAAATCTTTTTATAATACTTTTCCAATCGGTGCATTGTCACTGAGCTATGGAGTATTATTTCCATCGCCTCACTTAGTCCTTCGGCCAAAAACCGCGAATGGAACAGTTTGACCTGAGAACTTGAACTATATTGTTTTTGAATTCACCATTCCATTTATTGTGTACACAAAGGATGTACAAGTAGTGAAGAAAAAACCACCACAATGTGGCAACCCTCGTAGAAGAGAAGCAAAAAGTCGACGCGATTCACTCAAATGCATTTCTCTCTTGCGTCACTATGTAACTGTACATACTTTTTACATACAAATAAATAAATGGTTTCCCATTACATCCCATGAAGGGACTGGGGAGAACTTCTCACAATCACTGAGCTGTGCGCTTTCCAGTTTTCACTTACTGATTGGGACCCACAGTTTTACACCGATTCCGAACGGTAATTTGAAAAGCTTTTTCATGGCTAGATACTCGATACTGTCGCCGTCACTATGCGAGGTGACCGCCGCCGAAAGAAAATTTGAAGGTGGTTAGAGCCGGGTTCGAACCCAGGATCTCATGTACAAGAGCCGCGTACATTAACCATTGCACCACCGACGACTTTTTACATACTTTATGTTATTTTATGTTGGAATTTCTACAGTTAGATACTGTAGCATCATCAGAAAACTGCTCGTGTTTTGAAATAATCAACGAAGAGGCTAAGAGAGAGTGAGATCAGAGAAATGAGGCGCTTCACTCTTTTTTTTGTTCTCTTCTACGAGGGTTGCCACATTGCCGTGGTTTTTTCTTCTCTACTTGTACATCCTTTTTGTTGTGTACCATTCGATCACGACATCATCAGAACAATCGAAATTACTCTCAAGTAAATTGGAAGTTTGAATCAAAGACATCCAGTCTCGTTCTACTAGCTTTCTACAGAAGGGGTCACAAACTTGCTACTAAAGGTAAATCAAAGTGTATCAAGTAGTGCACAAAGTTCATCAAAAGTACACACAGTTTAACAAAAGTGCACAACGTGTATTAAATGTACACAAAGCGTTTTAAACGTACATAAATTGTATCAATCGGCCACAATGTGTTCTTAGTGGTAAACGAAAAATACTAAGTGGTACATACAGGGTACTAACTGGTACATAAATTTAACTAAATGGTACATAAAGGGTACTAAATGGTTGATAAAGGTTACTCAATGGTGCATAGTGTGTACTATCTGGTACATACAGGGTTACTGAATAGTACATAATATGAACTAAGTGCTACACAAAGGTACAACAACTTGAAACTAGTGACATATTTGAAAGGGCAGCCAACTTGTTTTAATGCTTTTTTTGGGGACTCGAACTCTTACTCCGACTTCGACTCCACATCCCTGCTAAAAGGTACACACCAAGTTCTTAAGCAAAAACAATGGTTACTAAAAAATGTCCAAAGTTTACTTTAATATTTACGAAGTGCATTAAATGTTATTACAATGTGCAGCGAATGTACTACAAACAAAAATCAACTGTACAGAGAACACAAAAGTACATAAAGTGTACTTGTGTATATCTTAATGGAGTACTTCGTGTATCAATAGTACAAAAAGAGTAACAAGAGTACACAATCTGTATCACTAGTACATAACTCTGCATTAAAAGTACACAAAGTATGTGATTACTACACAAACAAGCAACTGCACAAATTGTACTAAAAAGTGCACAAAACTTAGTAAAATGTTCACAAAATAATTGCACAAAAAAGTATTTAAAAGTGCAATCTAAGTCTACACTTGGCTTAATATTACTTGAAGCACCAATTTTGTATTTCTAGAAAACTTATTTTCTTTCTAAATTTTATAAAATGTACGGTATTTCGATTTTAACTACAACAAGGGCATTTCAAATGTGTCCTATAAACCACAAATATGTATGACAGTGTCACAAACGTAAAGTACATTTATAAATAAGAAACCAAACAAGTATACGCTAAAAAATTTGTCTTTTTTGTTGTTTGGATGCAAATATAAAGTGTGTTTGGAACTCGTCGCAAATATAATCTACTTGTGTCCAAACATATTGTGTTTGCTATTCAATATTACATGTTTGAGACACAATGATTAATATGTTAGAATATATGTGTTTGCGACCCACATATATTTATGTTTATGATACATATATAGCTATGTTTGTTGCACTGTCTATGCTCTCTCGAGAGCAAGATAATAAAAGAGGGACAACGAGAGAGTCTATCTTGTAAGTCTGTGTCTGTATTTTTGGATTATTCTCTGTCAGTGAGTCATACATATTCCTGAATGTTCGTGTAAACTTCAGATGCAGTCAGTGTTTCTTATTTTGGATGACATATTACGTTTTAGTTTCATGTATTCAGTTGTCAATTGTTCATCGGACAGAGGATAACAAAAGTGCTTGATCAGTGAAAAAAAGAATAAACGAAGTCCCGGACGCTTAAATGACTTGTGATGATACTTTGGTGTTTGTGCATGGGTTTCGTATATATGTATGTGTGCTACAAAGGTGAGAAACGATTTTAAGGAAAGAAACTGGTAAGGTCAACAACGTGAAGCCCTTTGTCTGTCCGAGCCTTTACTGCGAAAATCGGAACGGCGGAGCATTTGTGAAATAGTCGATTGGCTTGCATGAACTAGATTTGTATTTAAATATATTCTTCTTGTACCAACGCATAGAGATAACAGAACCATAGCTGAAACCTTCCAAAAACAAAAACGTGAGATACAACAAAGAAAGGAGAAGCAAAAGAGCAGCAGATTCTCATTTCATGGAAAAAATATATAATGCATTCAACGCAAGTAAATATAAAATGGCCCGTGTTATATCTTTTAATTTTTTTGTACATATCAATTATTTATAAATGTGGATTTAAATTGTTAAAATTAATTATAATAACACATATTTATTGAAATCAAAGAATAATTAGTTTTTAAATATTATTATTTTTGGGAGGAAATACTCATGTGTTTCCACGTACATAAGTATATGTAGGGTTGGGGGAAACACGCGGATGCTTCCACGGAAGTATGTGGATGTTTGGGATGAAGAACGCATATGTTTCCACGTGAAGGCATACATGTTTGCCAGTAAACATGATGTTGTTTACATTTAAACACAAGTGAGTTTGGGACTTGCAAACATATTAATGGTTGAAGTGTATTCCAAATATATACATGTTTGGGAGACCATGTTAGAGAGGCCATTATTTTTGAGCGTGTAGGTAACGGGGTGTTCAATAAGAGCGCTACAAAAGTTTTTTTTAAAATAAAACAAAACCGGTTACCAATGAAATTCGTTATTCCTGTGAAAGTACGTTCGATGCCATAATGTATGGAACTCGATTTCTTTTGCATGGCCATCACGGGCACGCTTGCAGAAGTCCAGAAGCTGAACCCAATTTTCGACGGTTTCAAGCATAAATCGGCCGATACTGCTGCAATTTCACGTTCGATATTCGTACGAAGTTCATCAATCGTCGCTAGCTTGTTGGCATAGACCATAGAATTGACGTAGCCCCACAGAAATAATCTAACGCCGGCCAATCGACTGGGCCATTTCGTGAGATATCACGTTCACCAAACTTGGTGTCCAATAAATTGATTGTGGCATTCGCTGTGTGGCTTGTGGCGCCGTCCTGTTGGAACCACATGTCCTCCAAGTCCATAGCATCCAACTGGGGCCAAAAATATTCGGTTATCATTGAACGGTAGCGATTTGCATTCACAGTATTGTGCGGGTCTTGATCATCACGGAAGAAGTACGGCCCAATGACGCCGCCGGCCCATAAACCGCACTAAACCGTAATTTTTTCGGGATGCAATGATGACTCATGGATTACGTGTGGATTGCTGTCTGACCAATAATGCATATTTTGCTTGTTGACGAAGCATTTCAGCCAGAAATGAGCCTCATCGCTGAAGATGATTTTCCGATGAAAATCCGAATCGTAGCGCTCTTAACGTTGGGGCTACTGACTCCAAATTTCGGTAGTAAATTTTAATAATTTCGACTCGTTGGCTCGTATATCTTTCCATGATGAAATGGCAAACCTTACTGAAGAGAAATGTCAAAAGAGCGGGAAAAAATATGGCGTCGTTTGCTGTCCCTATCGATTTACTTTTATAGCGTCTCTGTTGAAAAACCCTTTGTATGGTGGCCGTCGGTGGTGCAGTGGGTAGTGTGCTCGACTCTTGTACTTGAGATCCTGGTTTCGATCCCTGCTCTGACCACCTTAAAATTTCTTTCGGAACCGGTATAAAAATTCGGAACGGGTATAAAACTGTAGGTCCCAATCAGTGAGTATAGAACTAGAAAGCGCACAGCTCACTGGTTGTGAGAGCTCTCTCCGATTCCTTCATGGGATGTAATGGGAAACCATTTATTTTTTTTATTTAGGTATATTGGGTGAGGGTATGTCGTGGTTGGTATAAACGTATATAATATTTGTACTGTTTTTGTTTTATATTGTATGACACGTAAAATGCTAAAGGTTTATGTTGCATGATATGTGGCGCCAAAATATCTGGATGTTGTTTTCGTTCGACATCAGATTTTTTTTGTATGCTTTTTTCCATTTCTCCGACAGCACTTACATTTTCTCCACAGAAATATGAAAATTTCTGTTCTGTTTTCCATTTATTTTTTTTTTGTCAAATTCCATTTTTATACTTTATATTGCGTCCTACTCAGTCTGGTGTGTCGTGGAAGCCTTAGCGAAAATTAATATGTAGGATATATGTATAAATGAAGCAAACTTTTTTTTTAAAGGACTGATCTAATTTGAAAATTGTGTTGAACAAGGAGGGTGGTGTTTTAAGGTAACTTGACAAGGAAATGTTGGGCACAAAACTGTTTACCAAAAGAAAGAACATGACACAGCACATTAGTATTTTAATTATCATGGCGCGAAATGTGAAAAAATGTTCTATTCTATTTAAAATACCAGAAAAAGGATTGATGAAAACTTTAAAATCACCCTAATGAAAAGGGGTAGAGTAAATGGTAGCGCTGCAGTCAGGTGTGGTGACAATTGTAACGGAATGTTCTAATGAAATTACATAAATTATCTTTAAAGAACAACAAAATGTTTATAGAGTGTAACACATTTGAAAGTACATAACTCTACTACTAGAAAGGACTTTCAAAGATTCATCATTTTCTTAATGGAGCTAATACATTAAAATGTTAGCATTATCTGAACTTCATACGTTTGAGTTATGAGAGCAGTCTATGGAAAATCCAATTATTACACCCACCTCATCGATGAACTAATCCGTGTGCATTTATGAAATATACATGAGCATTTATCACCACAGGGGGGGGGGGGTGGGGGGAGGGAGTTACGAATCTCCCTAACTAATGCCTACGAATATCTCTCAAAAAGTTATAAAAATTGCATGATAATCCTTAAAAAGGATACGTGAAACATGCACTGCCTGCCGCACGGCCAATGTTGCAAAGCTCACAAGGCAACAGCAGGAGGACAGCACTTATGTTTTATTTATCCGGTTGCCAGGGGGAATGGTGTCTGGCGTTGCTGGTCAAAAGTGGACGACTGCAAGTGTTCTTCTTTGTGGGTAAACACATTTACCTTTTGTGGGTTGGACATGGCTTCAACATTTCGCCCTCTTTTCCGTTTTTGCTTTTAGCTTGTATCACTTTTCATTTTGCATTTGTTGGCGAGAGTAATTAATGCTCGACAATGGCAGCAAAGCTGTGTGTAAAACCCTGGACTTATGGGTAAATTGAGACTTTTAACTTACAGATGTATGAGACAGCTAAGGCAGATTTGTAGGTGGTGTTTCTATGTGATTTGTGGCGCATGTAAGAAACTTTTAACGGATAATGGGAAGTCTGAGAAGTTTAGGAATCCGTCGAGACTGTTATGGTGAGGGGGTAGTTAAAGTGTTTAAGAGTAAACCTGAAACGAAATAGTATAGCCAACTTATTTATAGGAGAGTTTGTCAATGAGATTTACTTTAAATGTACTTTCTTTTTTTTAGCACTGAGACTACATGAGAATAAATTATTTCAGCAAGGAGAACAAAACTCTCAGGCGATACTAGAAATACGCTTGATGTAACCCAGTTGGAAATTTCCTAAACACATCATCCGTGACTAAGAACAGACTTGTCAGAGACCCTGCTGATTTCCCGATCCGATCCCATACAAATAACTTCACGAGACCCCCTGACATATTCATAAATTTGGTAAAAGGTCAGCAGGAATTTTCCGCCCTTGCTCAGTAGTTGTGATCACCTTATAACATGTACACAAGTCGTCCTTAAATCACTATTCATCAGTGGGTCAGTTGGCCAAGACTTCTGCAATTGTGGTGACCTTATGTCATTTATTATATTATTATTATTTTCAGTCTTTGGTATGGATGACCTCTAATTTCAAAAAGGATAAAATAAATATTGTTAAGATGGTAAGAAATATGCACATGCATATATGTGACGTATATCTATGTCACGTATATATGTATATGTCATTAAAATATTGCAAACTACGTAGTATAAATAGGTGTTTATTGATCGATTTGTGTCATTCAACAAGTGACTGACAAACCACGTCATTGGACGCTTCAAATGTCTTGAGTCCACTGCCATAGGACGGAGAGAGAGTATCGGTCTAATTGCTATAGAGCTTAAAGCACTATGGAGGAAAACATTGAACTTCCCGCATATATCTTATCAATCCAATTGTGCAAAACTAATAAAACTTCTGGAAGATTACGAGCGCTGCAGAAAAAAACAAAACTTTCATTCGCTGAAGGATCTGTTTGACATGACCAAGGTAAAGGGAGAATGGATGTGCAAAGAGGATGAGAACCTCTACAAACTGCAAATTGAGAGCAGAGGCCGCGTTGGTTATTCCAGCAGCAAACCTGGTGGTGCCACTACCATCAACCCATCCAAGCAAAAGAGGACAATGGAAGCGAATGTGTCCACACTTACCAGCTCAGCGATACCTGATTGTTCCGAAAGTAGCACGGACCCATTCGACAACAGTACAGATAGTCCTTGAGAGGATGAAAATGCAGTGTCAACGAGCAAAAGAAGCACAACCCAACAGACATTTCAAGACGCCTTGTTATAAGCTCAAAGCTGTCGTCCCACGGAGCAGCAACGGTGTGCCACCACCTTTCCGCTGAGGGCATTGAAATCCAAACCCCATCTCAGTCAGGAATCCACAAGGCTATCTACAAGGAAGCTGCTCGAGTGCAGAAGTTCTTGGTAAGCACGCTTTATCTGGAGAAGTAGAACATGCTCTTAGACGGCAAACACATTGAGATCTTTGAATATCAGGTCGTGGTCCTCAATAATGAATCTAAAGAAATTAAGTTGACTGCGCTCAAATTGAAAGATGGGAAAGTTCAAACAATCGCAGAAGGACTCCAGAATACGTTAGATGAGCTCAACCTGTGGGGATCAATTGTGATGATTGTTGCCGATACAACAAGCGTGAATACCGGCAAAAAGACAGGCGTTATAGTGCGACTGCAGCAAATGTTCGAAGATAAAGGTGATCCCAAACCCAAGTTCATCAGTTGCCAGCACCATGTCCTTGATCGCGTTCTTCTCGTTGTCATGGACGATGAGCTCCATGGGTCGACTAGATCACCAAACATCGAGTACTCCTGTGTGCAGGATTTAGTGAGCAATTATGATCAATTGAAAGCAGCCTCAGCAATGGTAAAACTGAGATTAAGAAAACAGGCGGCAGGAGAGACGACATGAAGTTTCTCTTCCACCTCACTCGTGTCTTCCGTCACTTCGCTGAGAGGAGTGAGATCCCTTTTGTAAAGTTTAAGCAGATCCCAAACATCTGGAATGCACGCTGGAACTCTCGTGCCATTCTAGCTCTTCTTGCGTTTATTCTGGTGCCTGAAACCCGGAACAGGTTGTGTAAAATCTGTTCATTAATTTCTTACTCATGGGCTGATCATTGGTTCAGTAGTCAATTGTTCCGCGCTGAAGATTTTGAAGAACTTTCTGTTGCTCTGAATGACTACCGAACAGCTTTAAAATGCTTTAAGACCCGCTGGAAAACAGATGTATCTCAAAGCAGCCAGTGCTGTGAGCGTGGGATCAAAGTTATGCAAGACTTATAGAACTCCTGCCGCAACAAGGACAACCTCCCACTGAGATTCATCCTCTCCAATGACAACGTGAATATTTAACTTCCTTGTATGTTTGATGATCCTATGTAATGTTACATATATGTTGCTCTAAAGCTTGTGTTCAATTATATATCTGCTTACAGCGAATTCAAAAAATTGCCCAAGATGCTGATAAATAAAAATTTTAAAATCATTTTGTGCGTGAGGTTTTTTTTTTATCGAATCACCTTATGTGTAAGATTTTATCTAATCTTAAATAAAAACTCATCTAAATATGATACAGGGAAACGAGGTTGTATAAAAGTCATCACCTTAACCTACATACATAATTCTCTGAAAATTTTCATACTTTTGTATTAATTTTCAAATATTTTTGAAGGTTTAATAGGTCTCAAGTTAAATAGGTGACGCTGTCACTGAAGCTCCTCGCACTAGCAGGCATATTCTTTTGTCCTTTGAGGCTGATGTGCCAACACAACTGGCCAATGGCGGATCAAAGGTGAAGAAACAAAAATCCAGTTTCAACACACTGCATTATGCTCAGCGGTTGATCCATAATAGGCGGATGAAGCATAAGCATCCTGGCAGTAGATAAAATGCAAAACCACGATGGGCTTCCGCCACCATTATATTGACAATGAAAATACAAAATGCGAATGAGAAACATAAAACCCCTGCGACGCTATAAGTGCCAAGATTTACGGATATTCACTTGAACTGTTAGAACACTATGCAGATCCGGTGCCACTATCCAACTGGCAAATGTCCTCAAGAATTATCAGCTAACATTAGTGCTATCCAGGAGAAACGATGGATAGAACATGGCCGTACAAGGAAGAAGAAGTGTGACATATACCACGGGTGCCATGAGAAAAAGTATGAATTTGGTTGCGGAATTGTAATTTGCAAAAGACTGCGACATCTGGGCTCCAGGTTCAACCTCATTAGGGAACCTATAGCCACCATCTGCATAAAAGCGAAATAATTTAAAATCTCGCTAATTTGTGTGCATGCCCCAAAGGAGAAAAAAAGACGATAACACCAAGGACATGTTATATGGACATGTTCGTACGGCCGCTGCTCTGGCCATGACATTAAGTTTGTTCTAGGTGATTTTAATGCTCAAGTCGGTAGCGAAAGCTTCTCTGAACCAACCATCGATAAATTCACTCGACACGACATTACTTCCGAAAACGGAATGAGACTATACGATTTTGCCTCGGCGAAATTCCAACATAAAGACATGCAGAACGATATCC
Source organism: Phaonia tiefii (assembly GCA_963931995.1). Classification (NCBI taxonomy): domain Eukaryota; kingdom Metazoa; phylum Arthropoda; class Insecta; order Diptera; family Muscidae; genus Phaonia; species Phaonia tiefii. Next base: position 19,190,648 of record OZ008367.1, read on the forward strand.
CCTGATCAACAGACGAAGAACCAGATTGATCACCTGGTAATTGATGGAAAGTACTCTACTAGTGTAATGGACGTACATGTGATTCGAGATACAAATATCGATTCCGATGACTACCTCTTTGCAGCAAAGATTCGCACAAGGTTATACAGAGCCAAAGTTGTACGAAACCAGACTAATAGAAAACTAGACATTGTAAAGCTGCGATTACCAGAGATAGTCGCAGCCAATGTAGAAAACCTCACACAGATATTGTCTCAGAACGGACACCCATCTCATGATCCCGAGCCCAGTGGAAGCACATTTCCCACTCTGTGAAAACTGAAAGACAAAGCAGGATACGATGAAGAGTGTAGCATGGCAAGTGATACAAAGATGGCAACGCTTCAGTCAGTTGCAATGCGGGCGGCGACAGAACGGTATCACAAGAGGAGAAGAGAGGAAGGCGCTTTGTTGAAGCAGAAAATGAAAATGGTGGTGGCGAAAGCGCGACAGTGAGAAAATTGAATTTTGAAGAAGGAAGAATGAGGCCCGTAAATTATGTCAAAAAATACAGAGCAAAACAAACGGCAATGGATCAGTGCCCCATTTTTGTAGAGATAAGAATGGGAATATTGCCAGAGATATGCAGAGTATGTTGGGAATATGGAGATTTAACTTTTCAGCTTTATTTGTCTAAGGAGACTTCAATTTAGGTGAGGGCGTGGATCACATACAGGATCACTTCGTTGTTAACCATTGACTGAAAAACACAATTCCAAGTTTAACAGCAACTTGGCTGAGAAACCACTTGAAGTCAAAATTTTAGGTTAATCTCCAATTAAACTTCAATTACGATTAAGTAATCCCATAGTTAACTGCCCACTTAAAAGCTGGCAATTAAAGTCCTTAAGTGCTAAACTCTGAGACTCTTTAAATATAAAATTGTCAACTAATGTTTCCAAATTAAAACTCAAATAGCTACGTTTTTTAACCCGTTCTAGTCCTTGTCCATTATGGTCGGATTTCCAACGCATTTTTTTTATTCCACTTTCATTACCAGCACAGTTTTGTTTTTTTTACAAGTTTTTCTATCCATTTTGTATTTAGTTTATTTGCATAAAATGTTAAACATGCATATGCATGCAGGAATGCAAAATGGTTGTTTATTACATTCTCATCTTCTGCGTTTTCGACGCTCTTCTGTTCGGATGTGTTGGCTTTATTCACCTACTTTTTATAGAGTTTTGTTGCACCTTAGCAACTGTAGTCAACATAGTTTTGGTTCATACCATCCTCCCCATCCTGGTGGCATTTTCTAGTTCTTGCTTATGTATAGCTGAATCTTGTCCCATGTTCCAGGATGTTCAAGCATATATCTTGTGGATTTTAGTTACATTTTTGATTGTTTCCGTTAGGTTTGCTGGAAAACAGTGCGGTCAAAGAAAAGGTTAGAACGATCAACGGATACAACTAAATATGTGAAAAGTTATACTGTTCTTAGATCTTAAAAATGTGTGTTTAGGAATCAAATATTTAAGATACATTTCAGTGCAAGTGGACTTCCTTTTCGAAGGTATTGCTTTCTTGTGCAACCCACTGTGCAGGTAAAATGTTTGCAGGTTTTCTATATTTGGCAAAGAACTTTATTTGCCGAAAACACTTACGAATTAACTTGTAGCATGACTTTTTAAGCAAAATTAAAATTATATATAATTTTTAATAATTCACAAGAGATAGTAGTCATATGTAGAGCTTTTAGGTTGGAAACACTGTCATCACTCACACACGCAAAAAAGTTCACACACTCACTACCTCCATACAGACACATAACATAACCATTTATGTAGACATGTGTGAGTGCGAATATGAACTCATTAATGTTAAGTGCCTAAAACTTTGAAGGATATTTAACTTAAAAATATGTTCATAAATTTTGTTTGGTTAGTGTAAATGGAGGAGGACACACAGCGGCTGAGCGACAGACAGAGAGAGAGAGAGAGAGAGAGAGAGAGTGACTGGGGGAGATCTATAAAGGATTTTTGTGAAAAATGAACAAACTTTTCTAAACTGAAATTAAAAATAGTTTAAATGCTGTTAAGATTGTTGCATGAAAATGTTTGTAAATTGCTACAGCATTTTCGTTCATTTAACTTGGCATCTCGAAGAGATAACTTTTCAGGTTTTAATGACATTTGCATAAAGTTGAAAGGATAGAGGGTGAGTCAGATGGATAGAGACTATTCACTTAGGGATAATTATACGAGCTGTGGAAAATAATTTATATCTGGCAAGGCACGGATTTGCAATGAGTAAATCTAGTTTACAGTTTCCAGAATATTTCAAAGTGAAAATCTCTTTGCAACAATAATTTCAAAACTTTTATTTGTATTTGAAATTAATATGATGTTTAGAGGAAGACAATTTAAATGAAAAAGTTGAAAGGTGGAGTGACGGTGGTCAAATGGAGTTCTTAGTCCAACCAGGAGCCAAGGAAATCATCTCAGTCCAGTGTACATGATTATCACTTGTTCTTATCATGGCGTCTGTTTCTAGCCACCCTTTTTTCAAGAATCTACATTATTTATAATTGAAATTCCCAAAAATTAAATTTAAATTTGAAGATTCCATTAAATGTCATTAATTGAAACATGTATGGGCATCAAGTTCAATACCGTTGATAGTGAAAGGTTTATTTTTTTTACTTTTATTGACTATTTGATAACCTCATGAGGTCAGATATTAATTAAACAAACAAATAAATAAATTTGAATATATTTCTCCAACTGGTTCTGTCCTTCGCCTTTTCTCGCCAGTTGGCAACACTAAGGATACGGAGAGATTCTTCGGCCTGGTCTTTCCATCGTAGCGTTGGTCGTCCTCTTTTCCTGCATCCATCTGGTACGTTATCGAAAACTTTTCGCACTGGCTCATCTTCGTCCATTCTGATAACATGGCCTAGCCAACGCAATTGGCCGAATTTGATTCGCCTAGCTGTGTCCACGTCAGAATATAAATGATATAGCTGTTGGTTCCAACGACATCGGCTCTTGCCGTTTTCTTTAACAAGACCATATATTTTACGGATAACTTTTCTCTCGAATACTCCCAGGTGTTTTTCATCCGCTTGCGATATGACCCAAGTTTCGGAGCCATATGTCAGGACATGTAAAGTGAGAGTCTGGGATAGCTTAACTTTTGTCTGTCGAGAAAGGGATTTGTTCCTAAACTGCTTGCTGAGCCCAAAATAGCATCTATTTGCAAGCACAATTCTCCTATTTATCTCTAGGCTGACGTTGTAGTTCTTGCTAACGACGGATCAAAGGTAGATAAATTCATCAACCACTTCAAAATTCAACCGGTTGTCGATGTTCAACTGCGGACCAAGTCGAGACACCAAGTCGTTGACACTACCGATTGTGTATTGCCCACATTATCAACAAGACCCACCATCGCTGATTCTTGGAAATACGCCCAATGATGTCTACACGTCTGTAACGGCCCCTCTAACATATTTTGCCAAGCATATTCTGCACGAATGATGAATATGTTTGGAACGCACTTCAAACATACATATGTTTGCAAGTCCCAAACACACTTGTATTTAAATGCAAACAGTATCAGTTTTACTGACAAAAATGTATGCTTTTACGTGGAGACGTATGCGTTCTTCATCCCAAACATCCATATAATTACATGGAATCATTCGCGTGTTTCCCCCAAACCTGCATATACTTACGTGGAAACATATGCGAATTTCCTCCCAAATATAATAATATTTAGAAACGAATTATTCTTCGATTTCAATATATATGTATTATTTGTTATAATTAATTTTAACAATATCCACATTTATAAATAATAAATATATAATTAATACAAAAAATAAATAGATTTAATACGGTCCTTTTTACATTTGTTTGCATTGAATGCATTATTGATTTTTCATGAATTGAGAGTCTGCTGCTCTTTTACTTTCCTTTCTTCGTTGTCTCTCACGTTTTTGTTTCCAGAAGGTTTCAGATATGCGTTTGTTATCACTATGCGTTGGCACACAAACAAGATATTTATATACAAGTCAAGTTCATGCAAGCCAAGCGTTTTTTATTACACTTATTTCAAAAATGGTCCGCCTTTCTAATTTTCTCAGTAAACGCTCGGACAGACAAAGAGCTTTCACGTTTTTGCCCTTTCCAGTTTCGTACCTCACTTTGGTAGCACACATGCATATATACGAAACACATACACAAAAGCCAAAGTAACATCACAAACCATTTAACCGTTCGAGCGTTCGTTTTTTCTTTTTTCACCGATCAAGCGCTTTTGATATCCACTGTCCGATGAACCCTTGACGATTGAATACGTGAAACTAATACGCAATACGTGGCCGTCGGTGGGGCAATGGTTAGTGTGCGCGGCTCTTGTACATGAGATCCGGGGTTCGAACCCTGCTCGGACCACCTTCAAAAAAATTTCTTTCGGCGGCGGTCATCTCGCATAGTGACGGCGACACTATCGAGTATAAAGCCTTGGAAAAATTTCTCAAAATACCGTTCGGAATCGGTGTAAAACTGTAGGTCCCAATCAGTGAGTAAAAGAGGACGTATCTTATTTAGTTTTTGTGGCCGTCGGTAGTACAATGGTTAGTGTGCGCGCCTCTTGTACAGGAGATCCAGGGTTCGATTCCTGCTGCGACCACCTTAAAATTTCTTTCGACGACGGTCAACTCGCTTAGTGACGGCGAAGCTATCGAGTACTTAGCCATGAAAAGCCTCTCAAAATACCGTACGGAATCGGTGTAAAACTGTAGGTCCCAATCAGTGAGTAGGTCCCAATCAGTGAGTATAAAGTGTTAGTGAGAAGTTCTCCCCAATTCCTTCATGAGATGTAATGGGAGACCATTTTTTTTTAATCTTAGTTTTTTACAAACTCTCATTTTTTGAATATTCTGGTTTCGTACAAAAAATATTTTTTTAATGTTAACAAATAAATAATTAATTTTATTGAAAAACTCCGTGTAAAAACAAATAATGTGCCAATTCGGTCCGATTTTACAGTTTTTTCCCTCTCCTGTAAATAACCAAAAATGGAGATACGTCTTTTTTCTATTAACTCATCGAAATATTTATCAATCATGTTTAAAATTTATTTTTATTTTTTAATTTAAACTCATAACTCGTATTAAATTTTAAGTGGAAGTTTTTGCAGTTGGCTGCACTATTGGGGTATTTTTGCCGAAATTCACGTTGCGTTATCACCACTGAAGAATTGTTGCGCGCAAACATTCGAGCGCGCGATTCATTGTTAATCACTATAAATTTCGCAAGTATCTACTCATGAATGTCAAAAACAAACTTTTATAATGAGACTTCAACTGACGTATTTTTAATTATAATTGATATTTTCAATTCCACGCGAGGTTTTTAAAATTCCTCTGGTATCTTTTAAATTTTTAGTGATATCATTCGCCCGACGATTGGAGTCGCAGTGTGTTATATCCTGTATTCAAAAAGGGTGATCCGTGTGTCTGTTCCAACTATCGCGGTATCAGTCTTTTATCGATCGCATATACGGTCTTGTCGGGCGTATTACGTGAAAGACTAAAGCCAATTATTGAAAACCTGATTGGACCTTATCAGTTAGACCAGGCAAGTCGACGACTGACCAAATATTCACGCTACGCCAGATCCTGGAAAAGACCAACGAAAAGCAAATCGATACATACCACCTTTTTCTCGATTACAAAGGTGCTTTCGATAGCGCCAGTTGGAGACAACTGTACGAATCTATATCTGAACTTGGTATTCGGGCAAAACTGATCCGCCTCTGTAGAAACGCGCTAACCAAGACGAAATCAGCAGTGAAAGTGGGGAAAGACCTCACTGAACCATTCTGTACCAAGCGAGGACTTAGACAATGCGACACACTTTCGTGCAATCTCTTCAACATCTTAACTGAGATAATAATGAGAAAGGCTGGAGTAAATACGAACAAGACCATTAGCACGAAAAGCCGTATGTTGCTGGCGTATGCTGACGACATAGACATCATTGGGCGAAATTTGCGAGAGGTTACTGCAGTATTTTCAAGAATCGAAAAGGAATCAGCGAAGGTAGGTCTTGCTGTTAATGAGGGCAAGACAAAATTGATGGTGTCAACGACTAGAGAAACCTCTCGACTTTGTCCGAAACTGAACGTTGACAACCGATTTAATTTTGAAGTGGTAGATGAATTTGTCTACCATGGATCCGCCGTGAACAAGGACAACATTGTGCTTGCAAATATATGCTATTTTGGGCTCAGCAAACAGTTTAGGAGCAAAGCCCTCTCTCGACGGACAAAAGTCCAGCTATATCAGACTCTCATTTTACCTGTTTTGACATATGGCTCCGAGACTTGGGTCATATCGCAGGCGGATGAAAAGCACCTGGGAGTAGTCGAGAGAAAAATTCTCCGTAAAATATATGATCCTGTTAGAGAAAACGGCGAGTACCGACGTCGCTGGAACGTAGAGCTATATAGTCTATATTCTGACGTGGACATAGCTAGGCGAATCAAATTTGGCCAATTGCGTTGGCTAGGCCATGTTTTCAGACTGAATGAGGATGAGCCAGCGCAAAAGGTTTTCGATAACTCCGCAGGAAAGACCAGGCAGAAGAATCCCTCCGTATCCTTGGTGTTACCAACTGGCGAGAAAAGGCGAAGGATAGAGCCAGTTGGAAGAATATGTTGAAATTTGTTTAATTAATATGTGTAAGACGTCTGACCTCATCAGGTTGTAAAATAGTCAATAAAAATAAGATATCATTCAAATTGGGGTCTTTATAATTTCAATATCAGTCTTTAAAATATGAAATTTCTAATTTTAAAATAAAATTGGTTTGGCTAAAAAGATGTATCTAAATTCACTTGAAAACTTCCCAAATCATTTAACCCACGCCGAGAAATCTTACCTCAATTGTTGAGTCTCGAATATAAATTTCCTTGGTGTCATTGGGATTACGATCTCGAGGTCTGTAGGTGATACGATAACCGAGGAATTCACCCAGTATCGTATCGGGTGGCGGTGGTTTCCATGATATATATACAGAGGTGGATGATGTGTTGTGGGCTGCTTTGGGTACCGGTTTACCCGTAGGAGCTAAAATGAAAATAAAGACAATTAACCCTCAATATGAATTATACGACTTTAATGAATAATAAACAGGACGAGTGTGGGAATGGGGAATCTGCATTAAAAAAATCCCTTTTTTTTATTATTTCTGCAAAACAAGTTACATAAACTTTTAATAGCATTTCAGTAATAACTGGCATAACCAAGGATAATAAGTATGAAAAATATAAATAAACTTCTTAGCATTTCCTTCCTGTATAAGGCAATTCATATTTCTTTATGGTTAGGACCATGGACCCTTTCAATTTGTTCTGTATTATTAAATTTGATTGAAATTGGTAATTTTAGAATGTAAGAAGGAAAAAATGCTTCTTAACTTTTGCCATATTAATATGTATACAATCATGCTTGAAATTGGTGGTAAAATACGCAGAGTGTGGAGGCAGTAGTCCTGTGATAACATTTCAACCAGCCAACCGCCATCACCGTTACAGCTACCAGTAAATGGGGATAATAACATGGCAAAGTGGCAAATCTAACATCAAACAACAGGAGATGTTGTCAAACAAGCAGCCTGTTAAAACACTCTTTCTCTCACATACACACATTCACATACACACCTTCACACACACCCTCCCCCACACACCCACACTCATTGACTTACTCATAACACTTTCTGGTGTGCACACATAGCGGTAGTTATAAAACGACCATTTGAGTGTGTTTGTATGTGTTAATACTTACTAATACAACAATAACATTTTGTAGTCCTTTTAATGGCATGTTCATGAGTCGGTGTGTGTATGAGAGACCTTTTAAGTGTAAGTACTAGTACTTGTTAGTCCCCACAATGAAGGTAATAAGTGTTGTAACAACAGGTGCCAACACACACATGCGCACACTCATACATATCACACAATATTGCAGGAATCTGTCTATGAGTGTATTTGCCGGTGTTCAAGTCATTGAGAACGTTTAAATGGGAATACCAACCAATTTTTAGAAAACTGCGCCATCACGCTGAATAGCCTGCCAAGTTAATGAGGCCTAACATTTAATGCCCAAAGGAATTCTATGCCGCCAACAGTAATCTAGGCATTCAGAGCGAATTCTCTATTGCACACACATACAAACTCTTGCCACAATGTCCATGGAGTGTGTGTAGTGAGGATGTACTTCATTTAAGGATATGCTCATTACATTGGTTGCCATTCAACTACGCACTGCTGGAAAGTGTGTCCGGCGAGTTCGTCGCGAATAAATCGCTGGTTTATAATTGAATCAATGTGAGGAGTTTTCCATGGAAACTAATACCGTAGTTTTAATTCCATGAGAATTAACGGGCAGAATCAAAGCAATTCCAAGTGTTACAACCAGGAGAATAGGTTTTTGTCTGAATATCAAAGTTAAATAAATAGTTTCCCATTACATCCCACGAAGGGAACTTTTTCTAATCAGTGAGCTGTGCGCTTTATAGTTTTAGACTCACTGATGCTGACTTATAGTTTTACACCGGTTCCGAACGGTATTTTGAGAAGCTTTTTCATGGCGAAATACTCGATAGTATCGCCGTCACTAAGCGAAGTGACCGTCGCCGTAAGAAATGTCAGTCGATCAGAGCAGGGATCAGACCCACGTTCTCACGTACAAGAGTCGCGCACACTACTATTGCACCATCGACGACAATTGCACCACCGACGCCCAATATCAAAGTTAGGGAACCCAAAATGTCAACTAATGTCTTCAAGTAAAAATTGCCCAGTAACGTTTTTGCAGTTGAATATTATTGGAATATTTGATTGAAACTTCAATTTATTGAATATACGAAGGTGGATGTCGACCGTTCGTTCCACAGCACCTACACATTGTGAGGGTAACGCCATCTGTCGACTTCATGGGCACGACAAATGTTGGCAATGTTAGTGCAACAACGCCATCTGGAGGCAAATAGCAAAACACCCATGTTGTCGACAGCTGACCATCAGCTGGTAATAACACCTGCTACCAGCGCTGGGTGTATAGGTGGATCAACAATACTCGGAGTGATTCTCTCTGCAGACGTTAAAGAACCAACATAGCCGTAGTAGTGAATTAGGAGCCCTGCCTGTGGGATCTAGATCAAACGTATACATTGTAGTAGGCAGCTCCTAGACAGCCGCCCTCCCAGTGGTTCAAGCAAGAGATATCCTACATGCGAGGTGTTGAACTCGGTACCTGCCATTTACCCTGGTTGCCGCTTGTTCTCCTGGTTTAAGCAAGAGATACTGTGCCTGTAGGGTCTTGAATTTGATATCGGCCTTTTGTTTCCCTTGGGGTGCAAGAGCCAGAGATTTCCTGCGTATGGGGTTTCGATCTCTTAGTATACCTCTCCTTATGGTTCAAGCCAGAGAATCCCTGCCTGTGGTGTCCTGCTCTTAGTACCTGCCTTTTCTCTGGAGATTATTGTTTCCTCTGGGTCAAACCAGTGATTACCTATCACTGGGGTCATGAAGTTGGTGCCTGTATTTCTACTGCCTTCTGCTTCCCCTGATACAACCTAGAGTTTCCCTGCCTGTAAGGTCACAACCTCTTTGCCTACATCTCCCGCTGGTTGTGGTCTTGAACTGGATACCTTCCTTTTCTCTGGTTACGTTTTGTGTCCCCTGGTGCAAGCCATATATTTACTGTCTATGGGGTCTCTACCTTGTTCCTAAGCTTGTTGCCGTTTATTTTGTCTAGTTCAAGCCAGACCCTCTGCCTGTGGGGTCTCGACCTTGGCGCCTACCTGTGCCCCCAGTTCAAGCCAGAGATTCGCTGCCTGTGTGGTCTTAAAGTTAGTACCTGTCATTTCTCTGGTTGCCTTTTATTTCTCCAGTTTCAAGCCAGAGATTCCAAATATTTAACTGCTGAAAATGTGAAAGAAAACTTGTTTGTTTTCTCAGCAAACATATGCAATTGCAGGGAAATTTGCTGCTGGTAAGTAGCGAAGATTGTTGGGTGTGTATAACTAACTTTATTTTTTGAGTGTTAGTAAACGTAACCAGTGTAACTGGGAACACTCTTTTGTAAATGTATTTACAATCTTACAATCGCAACTTGTGTTATGTTGTAGTTGCCACAATAAGTGGGAGTTCGGAAAATATTGAATAATCATTATCCTACTAACAGTGCAAACCTTCAATTGTTGTGTCCTTGCGTAAGGATTTGCACGACTAATGTTTGCCTTAAAAGTAAACATTTGAAAACCACTTACGAGAACTAACAAACCACCTCAAATCTCAACTATGTAATAGTCCTTATGGTAGGAACCTTATTGTAGGAATGAAATTCCATTAATAGGGGCGGAAGCAGGTAGTAAAGTAGGTAAGGGATGTAAGAAAGTTGTTAAATAGGTCACTGGCATAGTGGGTGCTGCCTAGGCAAACAATAGTGGGTTACAATTCCATGGTATAGCAGCCATTGCAGCAGATATTCATTCAAGCATGTTTACGTAGAATGTAAGTAAGGAAGCAAAGTAAGTGAGTACAAAACTCTTGCGTGCCTGAACTTAATGAACAAATCATCTTCACTAAAACGCCGACCTACTCATACACTAATGTACTCACATATCCTTATTGTCGTCCTTATGTTCGTGCACCAGCGGCGGTGGGGTAATGGGGCATGGGTTGTGTAGCATTTCATGTTTACATTGATTGAATAATTTTACGTGTTTAGATGCCGATGCCGATGCCGCTGTTGTAGTTGTATGCGTGTTATTTTTAATTTGTATGTATTGTAGCATATTCCTTCCCATTGTGTACTATTATATTCTACCCTTTCCTATCTCATAAATTATGAGTCATAATATACCATACTATTCGATTCGATTCTATTCTATTCTATTGTATTCTAGGGCTAAATGTACGCTTAACATAACATCAAACAGTTCATGAGGTGTAATCGACATTGTTGCCTGTGTAAGTGTAGTTGTAGTTTACAACTAACTCCGTGTTTTAGTGTAAGGACTAAACTTTGTGTTGGTATGTGCTGTTCAATTGACGCTTTAAGGGAATAACACGGCTAACACTTTTTTTTGTTACTTATTGAGGCGTGTTAGGAAATGTTCGTAGTCATAACACGTAGTTGCCTGGCATACAAACATACATATGTACATGAAGTCGCTGCTGCTGCTGCTGTACTCGTTCAGGTTAATCGAAAACATTGTCGAAATTAACACAAACACTCTTAGTCAAACAAACACATGCACGTACTTTACACTTTTGCTCTCAAAATTTAAATATCGTCTCACACACACACGCACATACACGCATACATACATGTGGAGTCTTGAATGTGTGTGGCATCACTTTAGTGTTTGATGTTTGTATTCAAAGTTGTTATATTATACCCAAACTATCGCGTACTCCCGCAACCAGCAGTTTTTGGTTTGTTTTCACATACATATACGAATACACCACTACACATACACATACACTAACAAATGTACAAGCACATACACATACTAATATGCACATACTCATACGTCATATATAGATGTATTGCAAAAACCGTATGTTTATATTGATAGCATTTTCATTGCAAAATTGGCAAAATTTGCGGTTTTCGAACCAAAAACAACACGCAACTGTTTAGCCGTCTATAACTAGGCATGTTTGTATGTGTGTTTGGGTGACTGTGTGAACGTATATGTATGTGTATAATAAACTGGTTTAAATGTGAGTACGTGTGTATTTAGAATCGAAAGGTCGGTATGACAACTATTTTTACGATTCAGGATAAATATGGAAAATAGATCTCAGTAAATCTGCTAACATGTTTCATAAGCTGTCCGCGAGTGTTTTGCAATTAAATGACTTAAATGCCATTCTTTATTGAAGTAAAATTGATTAAATGAGTCGGAAAGTAGAATCAAAGTTCTCGAAAGTATATTAGCGGCATTCATGCAAACGTGAACGCCGAGAACTTTTCCTCAGCGCAAGTTTCCCTCGCACCGTTGCATGAGGCAACAGGTAAAGTTGCTCAGCGTAGTTGTGCTCAAAACCATATCAGCTGACCAAGATGGATACATAAGGTGGCAGCAGTAGCAATTGCATGTATTATGTATGTGTACTTTTTCTACTGTTCTAGTGCTATCACCTTATTTGTCCATCCTAGTCAGATGACAACGAAATGTCAAAAGTTTACACGTTTCTCAATCCCACGTTTGCGCTGCAAATTTGCCTCGAAAACTTTCCACTTTTGAGCAAGTCGCTTTGTATGGGAAATTTGTTTATTTTGACGTTTGTTGTGCAAGTTTACGATGTTTTCGAGTTTACGAGGTTCTTTCGTGCTTTCATGAACAACCACTATTATGTTTTCAGCTTGTACGGTTAGCAAATTTAAGTAAATATTTGAAATATATGTATACAGTTAACAACACTAAAGAAGAACAAGAAAAATAGTGTAGAATTCAGCTACACTAATATATGCACATATTTATTTCCCCTCACATGATGTTGGTTTATTAGGACTGATTAATGCGGGAACTGCATACCTTAAGGCAACACAATGAGATATGTTTCCGGATTACACTCAGAGAACTAATTGTTTGAAAAGAGGCTGTAGGAACCATAAATTCGGCTGTTACCACCGAATTGAGGTTGCCACAACCGAATTGATGTTGTTACGACCGAATTTAGTCCCCACAACCGAAATTCGGTTGAAGGAACCCCGTTTCTTATTTGATTCGGTTGTGACAACTGAATCTTCAATTATATTCGTTTAGTCAACTAAATTTTCTAAAATTTGGGTTGGAACAACCGAATTTGAAATAAATACGGATGCAAGAACCGAAATTGGTTACAAATTCAGTTGGAGTAACCGAATCTGGCATTAATTCGGTTGTAGTACCCGAATTTGGCATCAATTCGGTTGTAACTATCGAATTTGGTATCAATTCGGTCGCAGTAACCGAATCTAGCTTTAATTCGGTTGCAGTGACCGAATTTGGCGTCAATTCCGTTGCTGTAACCGAATTTTTCATGAATTTGTGGGTACAACCGAATTCATATTCAATTCGGTTACCACGACCTAATGCCATCTATTTAACATATGACGTTGAACATTCTATAATCCAATGTTATTTTAAAAAGAATTAAAAAATTCCAAAATTGTTTGCTGTTATTAAGAAAGGTAAGATAAAACGTCTTATTTTGCAGAAATTATTGAAGCAGATATCAACAGTTTTCAAGTTTTTCATGGTCGGTCATGTGAGATGTGATGCAATCGTCTGTATACAAAATTGTTTAGCACCTAAATCAACTGATACATCAGCCGAATGTCAGAATTAGTGCGGTGTCCCGTGATGGCCGGGACTTGAAAAAGGTCGGAAGAGGCATGTAAAACAAATTTATTATTATATAGATTACCCAATTTGTATATCTTTATTTTCTCGCATTTTGAATTTTTTATAGGAATACAGGAAAATAAATCATAATTTAATAATAAAAACGTTAATAATTAATTTGTGACACTATCTAAATTCGGTTGTAACAACCTCTAATTCGGCTGTGACAACCTATAATGAGGTTGTGACAACCTCGAATGAGGTTGTGTCAACCTCGAATGAGGTTGTGACAACCTCTAATTCGGTTGTGTCAACCTCTAATGAGGTTGTGTCAGCCTCTACTGAGGTTATGTCAACCTCTAATTCGGTTGTGTCAACATCTAATTCGGTTGAGACAACCTCTTAATTCGGTTACGGCTAATTCGGCTGTCTCAACCGAATATTTCTGTGAGTGTAGTATGCAACACAATAGATGTTGATGATTATGATGATCAAGTTGACAAAATTCAAGAACACGTAGTTGATTGTTTCACCAAATCAGTGCAGTAGGTAAGTAGAGTGAAACCTCTAAAAGATTTTCTTGCGATTTTGTTGCTCGATGTTATTTTCTCATAGAATACAAATACAAGAATTTATAGACCTACTGGATACGGTCGTTGTCTTCAATAAAATTAAACACTGACTTGACCATATGCAAATTGTATAAGGACCTAGTCGTCCCATTTTTTTGAACAAAATGTGCAACTTAGGTGGATTCAAACAACCCAGATTTGTCAAAGTCCAAACAAAATCAGGACAACTTGTTTCTCCAACCTGCTCGATCTTCAACTTTCCTCCTCCAGTTGGTAACACCAAACTCTTGCAGACAATATTCCACCTGGTCTTTTCAGCGATGTCTTGGTCATCCTATTTTACGATGTACTTCGAGTACGTCTTCGGACACCTTTCGCACTCGTGCATTCTAATTCATTCTGCTGACATGGCCTGGCTAGCGTAAACGTTCGACGGATGACGATTATGTGCGCCATAACAGTCACGAAGTTGTCTATAGTTGCGCGAATCGATGACTGATTTTCTAGAGAAACTTTGGATAGTTTGGTAGGGTTGTTGAAGCGGGGATAACTTCACGCTAACTTGGTAGACCATTGTGATCCTAAATGTCAACAAATGATCGCAGTATGAAAGTTGGTTTGACAGATAACCCTTTCGCAAGCAAAAAAAAAAACGCTTATACTATTTGTTTCTAAAATTTTAAACTTCAGGTTTGAAATATATAGAGTTTTGCTGTGGTAACCTAATTGGAAATACATTCGCTTGCATCAACAGAATTCATTAGAGATTCGGCTAGAGCAACCGAACTAACGCCAAATTCAGTTGTTGCAACTGACTTAGGACCAATTTTGTTTACTGTCATCGAATTGATACCAAATTCATTAGTTGCAACCGAATTGATTGCCTGAGTTTATGTTAATTCAAAATGCAGGTCTAGCACTCAAAATTTAGTTGTCAAAATGAATATAATTAAAGGTTCTGTTGTCACAGCTGAATCAATTATGACACTAGGTTGTTTCAACCGAATAGTAGTTGTGGGGAATAACTTCAGCCGTGACAACCTCAATTCGATTGTGACAAACGCAATTCGGTGGCATCACCCAAATTAACGATTGCTACAAACTGTTTTGTTGTGGCCTTCGGTGGTGCAGTGGCTTGTGTGTGCGGTTCTGGTGCATGAGAACGTGGTTTCGAGCCCAGCTCTGACCACTTTACACTTCCTTCGACGACGGCCACCTCGCTTAGTGATGGCGACACTATTAAGTACTTAGCAAAGAAAAAGCTTCTCAAAATTCCGTTCGGCGCCGGTGTAAAACTGTAGGTCCCAATCAGTGAGTGGATACTTAGAAGCGCAGAGCTCACTGGTTGTGAGAAGCTCTCCCCAATCCCTTCATGGAATGTAATGGGAAACGGTTTTTTACAACGTGTTTTCAAACCATTTTTTCTCTGGGTACCTGAGCGCTCTCTGTCTCTCAAGTGGCTCTGTGTTTGCCTTCTTCCTAACAAAACTGTTGTCCGATTGCGATTATTGAAAAGTTGTCACACTTAAACGTATCTTTACAGGTACTTAGTATCACGCTTATCGTCATTAAAATAAGCTGCACTAATTTGAGGGCAAAAATAAAACAAAATAATTGACACCCTAATGTGAATTATGTGCTAGTATAACCACACATTTGAAAGTGTTGCCATAGTTGCATTTTTGCGAAATATTCGTAAAATTATCGTAGTAAAAACTTGGTTTTTATTGCGCCTTTATTTCGGTTACATTTATTCAGCCAAATAAATTTACACACGCACGTAATTCTGACACCCGTGCCAACATAAGAACATAATCACACACTCCCTGATATCAATACACACCCACACACACTCATGCACACACATACGAGTGTAAAAACCATAGAAATTACATGCATATGATGTGATACTTAACCCAAATTTTAGGTTAAGTTGTATGTAATTGTTACTTTTTTGTGGTTGTTGGTTGCTACACTTTATAGGCAATTTTGCAAAAAAAAGAAAAGAAAAAAAAATGAATGGGTAGTAAATTTGTTGGTTTCCCGTTGCCCTTCCTCCCTACCCTTGGAGTATGCAACAAAATAATGATAAAACAGCTGTTAAAATATCATATACCTACGAATAGAAATGGATACAATGCCGACGAATGTGAAGTGAAATGTTTATGGTTTCACTCTTAACACTACTGATGGTGATGGTGTGATGGTAATGATGATGACGATGATGATGACGATGATAACGTTTGCAACAGCAACGGCAGAGTTGTTGCTGCCAACGTGGTAAAAGTTGCTGCAAACGCCATTACGTACAAAGCACCACGTCAACAACAGTAATAAAACAGAAATTTGAGTGAATATTTTTGTTAATTCTACCACTGCCTCTGTCGTCCTTGCGTTGATAATAAGGTAAAAAGAAAAGCCTTATAAACTTTTCTCTTTAGGTCGTATATAATTTTTAGGTACTTTTTAATGGTAATGTAGGAACAGCCATATTGACTGTAATACACATACGCGCGCACCCATACGCTGACATCAACAACAGTAACAACATCAGAAAGATCTTTCTGTCGTTGTTCTCCTGTATACAGGAAATTACCCGAGCATCGGTTCCCCCTTAAGGTGCCAATGTTGGATGTAGCCTCTCGCATGCTCCTATTCAAAAAGCTGTTATAATTAAAAAAGCAAAATAAAACGAAATTAAAAGTGGATGTGTGGAATGTATCTGCTTCAATGGGAGGAAGGACGTCATGACCGTACACCTGAGATGGATGAAGGGGTAATGTGAATGTATGTACATAGTTGTTGGAACTAGGAGTTAACGGATTGCTATTATTAACTTAAAAGTCATTGTAAGGGCACAGTGGTTGGAAGTGGTGTAAACGAATTTGATGTTGAAAATTTGAAGACATTTTTATGTCACTAGAAGGACCTTATGTACCATTTTATTTTGATAATAAGGGAGTTCTAACAAAGCTAAAGGGAAACACTGTGTTATAATAACCTGTTAGAGAAACGAAGTGTTCCAAACAAACTGTGGTGCGCAAACTAACTTATTGCAACATCCTCTGATATCAAGAAAAGGACTTGCCCCATTTGACTGTGAGTTTGGTTTCTGTTAAACTTCGCGCCAGTGGATGATGCGTTGTACGTGGTCACAGCCTAGTCTATCTTAAACTGCAGAGTTTACTACCTGCAGAAGATTTGGAGTCCTAGTATAATAATTATACGCTTAAAAAATATGTGCCAGCAACATATTGCAGGAACCATGCTCATGTTTGCAAACATTATTGTAATGAATTGAAGAGCTGTTTTTTTTGTTTCTCCGTTGTCTGTCACCTATTTGTTTTCAATAAACAAAACCACATCAGGGTCACAAATACATATATTATAATCTATTAATCAATGTGTCCCAAACATATTGCAGGAACCATGACCATGTTTGCAAGCATTGTTTTAATGAATTGCAGATCTGTCTTCTTTTGTTTCTCTGATGTCTGTCACGTATTTGTTTTCTACAAACAAAGCCACATTTGGGTCACAAAAACATACAGTATAACCTATTAATCATTGTGTCCCAAATATATTGTTGAAACCATGCAGATGTTGGCAAGCATTGTTTTAATGAATTGAAGATCTGGACTTTTTTTGTTTCTCCGTTGTCCATCACGTATATGTTATCAATAAACAAAAGCACATTTGGGTCACAAATACACATACTATCAGCTATTAATCATTGTGTCCCAAACATATTGCGGGAACCATGCCCATGTTTGCAGGCATTGTTTTAATGAATTGAAGATCTGGTTTTTTTGTTTCTCCGTTGTCTGTCACGTATTTGCTATCAATGAACAAAACCACATTTGGGTCACACAAACCTATATTTTAAAATATTAACCATTGTGTCTCCAACATGTAGTATTCAATAGCAAACACATTGTGTTTGAACACAACTATGCTATATTTGCGACAAGCTATAAACACGATATATTGGCACCCAAGGAAAACAAATTACGGATTTTTCAGCGTGTAGTACTCGTTTACCACAGAAGGGTTTAAGAAAATACTCCAAATGGTGCAGCAATTATGTCGGGCTGCCAGTTGTAACGTTTGTTGTCGAATCAGGTTAGGTCAAGGTTTAACCAGTTGATACTATACTGATTGGCCTGTTGATCCATTTTGATTATCCCGAAAAGAAATAATTAATGTGAACATACTCAAACACCATCCGCGTTGGCCGACTCTCTAGTTCAAAGGATGTAAGCATGCCGTTAATCACTAGAAGCCACAGCAAGGGGGAAGTACATCTCGCTGTGGGCCACGTGTGGCATGTTTTCGCTCCGAGCTTGCACCCATCACAGAACAGATAATTCGGTTCCCAAGTATATAGTCAATCCAATCGGCAAAACCAAGGGCAGACTTGAAGCCTTGAGAATGTACTAAATAGCGCCAGACATTACATTATTGAAGGCATGTTCCATCTTCAAGAAGCCAGCTAATGTGAAGTCCCCAAACCCTCAATGAACATCGAGCAAACCATTTTCACAAACTTCACCTGCAGGCGGAAGTGCCGAGTGCAACTAAATTGTCGCGGTTTAATTAGATTCCTAATAATTTGTTGATTCCAATGAATCCATACCACTCAATGAATCCACATCACAATTTTACAGAAAGGATGAGAGACTAATTGGCCTGTACTCCTTAAGGAATACATATTAGTTTTTCCCGATTTGGGTATAAATAACAAAAGTACTTCCTTGCACTTAAGTGGAACACAGGATATACTGAGATAAAACCTATAAATGTTCACAAGATACTGCGTGCTAAATTTGGCATATTTTTGTCAGTATAATAGGAAGTTTATCAAACAGACCTGGAGATTTAACGACTATTAGCCCAAAGCCCAAAGCAATTTTGTCTCATCTACCACATCATCTATCGGGTGTTTTTTTTAGGGGTATAGAACTTCGAATTGAAATAAACACAAGAAAATCGTTTTAATGTCCATCAATTTGGCTTTATTGGAAGGATAATTTTATGTCATTAATGTTTAAATATGATTTCGGGCATGTGGCCGCCGCGGCTGGCTCGAATAAAGCCAATTCTACAGGTCCAATTTTCAACCACTTTTTCGAGCATATGGGGCCGTATGTCGGCAATAACGCCACGAATGTTGGCTTCCAATTCCCCTAACGTTTCTGGTTTGTTGGCGTAGACGAGCGACTTCACATATTCCCAAAGAAAATAATCCAATGGTGTCAAATCACACGATCTTGGTGGCCAATTGACAGGTCCATTCCGCGAAATTATGCGCTCATCGAATGTTTCGTTCAATAAATCGATTGTGACGTGCGCTGTGTGGCATGTAGCGCCGTCTTGTTGGAACCACAACTCATCCACATTCATGCCATCCAATTCGGGAACAAAATAGTCGGTTATCATGGCTCTATACCGGTCTCCATTAACGGTAACTGCCTCTCCAGCATTATTTCGGAAGAAGTATGGCCCAATGACTCCACCAGCCCATAGAGCACACCAAACAGTCAGTTTTTGTGGATGTAATGGCGTCTCAAGGGTCTCATGTGGATTCTCTTCACTCCAAATGCGGCAATTTTGCTTGTTGACGTAGCCATTCAACCAAAAATGAGCCTCATCACTGAACAAAATTTTGCGATGAAAATGGACGGAGCTTGCGGTAAACTTCGCGAACTGAACCATTATTTTCGAAATAAATTTGCACGATTTGCAAGCGTTGTTCTTTTGTCAACCTGTTCATGATGAAATGGCAAATCAAACTGAACATAAATGACATTAGAGTTGCCAGATTTGACCACAAAATGCCAGTTTTACCTCTATTCGAAAAACAAACCTCTAAAAAAAACACCCGATATTACCCCCCCCAGCGTGTGGTATCAGAAACAGACAAATCTGGCCTAGATCCAGTATCGGTTCCAATACTTTTTTTTACTTTGGAAAGTGAGTCTACATAAGGATCTCAAGTGTCGCAGTTCCAAAGTCGGGCAGTGCAACATAAAATTAGACCCTGAGTCTAATTAAACCTGGGGGTGCTTTGATTACATTCGGCAAACCGAATGTAATCTTGACCAGAATCACAGAACGTGATCCAAGGGACACATTTTGTGATTGTGATTTTACTTTGAAGCTGCACTTGAAACAGGACTTATACTTACGTCAGTATTCAGTTTAATACTTTTCGTCTTATTGTACAGTGTCTTTGTGTTCTTTCGTCCACCAGACTGTTGCATCCATTTTCCCGGGTACATGAAGGGGCACGTATCAATAAAATATTTGCACAGAAAATCTTTAATATTGTTTACTGTTACTTTGTTCGCTGTGGTCCAAGTGGTTGTTTCCCGTATCGTTGCTCTAATGACTAGGTCGAGGAGTTTCAGCCAGTCCGTTCTTCGCGACTTTCTTGTGGGGGTTTGATCTTCTGCAGTAAGGAGCGTTTAACACCTTTTTTTAGAGTAATAATGTAGCAGAAAGGAAGTTCAAATACGAAAGCATTTGAAGTTCGACAAATACACGCTGAAATATCTGTCTTATTTTGTTGTTTGGATGCAAATATAACGTGTTTGCAGCTTGTCGCAAATATAGTATAGTTGTGTCTAAACACTTTTGT
This sequence comes from Phaonia tiefii, assembly GCA_963931995.1. Lineage (NCBI taxonomy): Eukaryota > Metazoa > Arthropoda > Insecta > Diptera > Muscidae > Phaonia > Phaonia tiefii. The sequence goes on from OZ008367.1 coordinate 19,211,254, forward strand.
TTGTTATTCACTGATACATGTTTGAGGCACAATGATTAATAGGTTAGAATGTGTGACTTTGTAACCCGTATATGGTTTTGTTTGTTGAAAACTGCTGAAAACCAATACGTGACAGACAGCAATAGAAAAAGCAAGCAGCAGATCATCAATTTATGAAAGCCGTGCTTTCAAACATGTACATGTTTCCTGGAATATGTTGCTGGGCCGTTATTTTTCAGCGAGTACATGGCGATGCTGCCGCCTGTTGTGGCGCATGCTGTTACAAGGGGCAACATTAGGAGTGATGAACAGCTGCAACAGCAGCGGCTGAAATCGAAATGGTCTGAAAATCTAAGGGAGTATATATTATGTTCTACAATAAAGTAAGTGTCAAACTCCAATAATCCCTTCCTCTTCTACTACTTATAAATTCATCCAATCCAAATCCTGTTTCGCGGACTCTTCAACATTCAAAATTACAAAATTGACGTGTAAATGGAACGGAACATCGTTTTAGTAGTTAGTCTGTATTAAATTCCTGGCCGTGGGTGGTGCAATGGTAGTGTGCGCGGCTCATGTGGACGTGGGTTTGATCCCTGCTCTGTCCACCTTAAATTATTTTCGACGGTAGACACCTCGCTTAGTGACTGCAGCACTATCAAGTATTTAATTATGAAAAAGCTTTTCATAAAACCGGTGTAAAACTTTAGGTCCCAATCAGTGAGTGTAAAACTAGACAGTGCACAGCTCACTGGGTGTGAGAAGCTCTCCCCAACTCCTTCATGGAATGAAATGAGAATCCACTGTTTGTGTATTAAATTCTATGGATCGGATAGTATTCTGAACAAGTTTTCCGAAGGATATTGCTAGGTGGATATAGAAATAACAGACTTCCAAATTTCAAATGAGTGCATATCCAACTGTGGCATATCCTGGAGATCTCCTATGGGATATCTTGGTTATCCTTAGAAGTGGTAGTCCCTGACGCTGTTTCGAGAAAATTTGTCGGTGAACATCTTAATAGAATTTTTGTTTCTTTCTGGTTGGCATTTTTTTGCTAAGTAGATAAGGACATTCACAATAAGACATAAGTCTGTTGCGCGATCTCTTCGAGATCCTGATATGCGTGAAGCGTATGATATATTTTTAATACTGTCTTTCCTAGAAAAATGGATTAACAGACACCGTCAGTGAACAAGTTGTTTGACAACAGGTAGTAGCAACCGTGAATTCGGCTGTTGCCACGGAATTGTGGTTACCACAACCGAATTGAGGTCGTCACTACTGAATTTCGTCCCCCCAACTGAAATATGGTTGAAGCCACTTTGCTTCATAATTGGTTCGGTTGTGACAACTGAATCTGCAATTATATTCGTTATGGCAACTAAATTTTCAATAATTTCGTTTGCAACAACCGAATTTGGAGATAATTCGGATGCAACAACCAGAATTGGAACCCAATTTGATTGAAGCAACCGAATGTAACATCAATTCAGGTGCAATAACAGACCATGACATCAATTCGTTTGCAACTATCGAAGTTGGTTTCAATTCGGTCGCAATAACCGAATTTGGCTTTAAGACGGTTGCAACGACCGAATTTGGCGTTAAATCGATTGCTGTAAACGAATTTCTCATTGATACTTTTGGGGCAACAGTACGGATGTTTGGTTTCCACAACATAGTTCTATATGAACTGTTGCCCCGAAAACGAATTTGTTGCGCTGAAAATAAATTTGTTTCCCTCTGTAAATTATTTCCTCGCTACATAATTATCACTAAATTAATAGACACTAATTTCAAAATTCAGTTGTGATACTATAAAACTCGGTTATGAAAACCTGTAACTAGGCTGTAACAACGTCTAATTTGATTGTGACAACATCTAATTTGTCCGTGACACCGACTAATTCGGCTGTGGCAACCTATAATTCGTTTGTGACAACCTCTAATTCGGCTGAGATTACAGTAACTCGGCTGTGATGTGATAATGTTTAATGTTGTTGTGATAACCTCTAATTCGTTTGTGACAACGTCTTATTTGGTTGAGACAACCTCTCGTTCCACTGTGATGACGTCTAGGTTTGTTGTGACATCCTCATAATTCGGTTACGGCTAATTAGGCTGCCTCAACCGAATTTTTTTGTGAGTGCACTTAAGACCAATCTCGCGATGAATGCTTCGGAATACGTAAGCTTTTTATTATGCCAATATTTTAAACGATCCTATAATATGGCCTCACTAATCAGTTGATATCCATGAGCATCTAATAAAAGGTTGTAGTCTTATTTGCCATGCGTCTTATTATGATGTGACGTCTTATTATGATGATATCTCATAAATAGTATTAATATCATCATCTCGTTTGTTGCAGCTTTCTAGTAATCGGTACTGATTTTACTGATTACTGATTTTATAATAGAAAGAAAAACGCATCCCAGTTAGTTGATTACTTTGTAATTCTAAACTTTGCATAATTAGACAATTTGTATTTCTAACATATCTCACCTTTTCGACAAATCACCATTAGTGTGATTTGTAACACTGTGCAACCCTTCACCCAACTTTTATTACGCTTCCTGCCAGTAATACATCATGTACAGGTACTTATTTTAGGCCCCTTAATTTATATGTTTTACATGTTGGCGTGTAGGTGTTACAATGTAATGGCAAAGAGAAGGACGAATTGAAGCAGGACAACAATGTGGCAAAGTAAACTTTTAGCTATCGTTGATGTTGATGCTGATGTAGGTGTTGGTGATGTTGCTGATGTTACTGGTTGGTGCACACGCTGTTGCTGTTGCCTTTTATGTATCACTGCAAAACTGTGTAACAGTTTGTGTGTGCTGCTCGTTTTTGGCTTTCCACAGTTAAGAGGACTATTTGTTGTTGTTGTTGTGCAACTTTATTTAAAGTTATTAAACAAAACTTTGACTGTTGGCAAATAAAACAGATAGGACATAACACACACACACACACCAACACCAACACATACATCAACCTGAAACGTTCTCCTTTTTTTGGACCATATTGATAACATGATATGAATATCGTCGTTTCACTCTCCCAGGTAAACCTCAATATCAGTATTGTATCATCACATGAAGTATCTCTAACAAACATTCGACTAACTTTTACCACAATATATAGAATGGCAGTGAGTCAAGAAGGAGAGGTAAACTTTATCCTTCTGGCTTTTTTTTTTGGAACATGCAAAATACTTTGTGGCAACTTTATTCGATACATTTTTAAGGGGAATCTTGGTTATGTGAACCTTAAATAAATGCCTGGAATCAGTTAATGACTACACTATTACCAATTAAAATTTGATAATGTTAATAGTTCATATTCAAACATTTTTATTAAAAAGAGTATCTTTTCTTAAAAATCCATATAAATTATGGTATTTTTCCACGGGCGCCTTAGGCGTGTTGGAACTAACTAGTACATAATATACAGCGAAAGGAAATTCGTGCCAACCGTGTGTTCCCTGACACCTCATGTGATTTTTGTACGGCCAAATATTCATGCGGTATTGACTGAACAGGAGCGAAAGTAATGCCCAAGGTTGCCAGTCTCTCAGTGTTATATTGCATGACGATCATATAATACCCGTTTACGAACAGTATCGATGTTTTTGACACAACATCCGATCTTGAACAACATGCAGGAAATGCGTCCTGAAGCGAATATTCACCCAAATTAAATTCATTATACCAGCTAGTCACCGTATTGAATTAAGGTGCATAAAAAAATGGTTTCCCATTATATCCCACGATGGGATTGGGCAGAGCTTCCCACAACCAGTGAGCTGCGCTCGTTCTAGATTTACACCGGATACGAATGGTATTTTTGAGAAGCTTTTCATGACTAAATTCTCGACAGTGCCGCCGTCACTAAGCGAGGTGACCGCCGTCGAAAGATATGTTAAGTGGTCTGAGCAGGGATCGAACCTATGTAGTCATGTAGAAGAACCGCGGACACTATCATCGCACTATGATGGTGCATCATAGCCTGCGAAATGCATGATTTTATAAGGCTTCCACAGGCCTGTTAAAATAATTCAATAAGACGCTGTTGTTCATAAAAACCTGTTGTTTTCCCAATTCGTTGCTCAAAAATCATAACATCCCAGCAAAAAAAGAGTATACCAAGAAGTAGAATTTGCACCACAACTACTTGGTAAGACGTAGTGCTAATTTAGGTGCAGAAGTACTTCTTTTAATATGACGTTGTCCAACGCAGCAGTACTTCTTATTTGACTGTTTGGAAGAGCAGTTTATGCCAACATTTTTCTGCTACATTTCGTCCGCAAACGAGCAACCAAAACTATTATTTCAACAAATTTTAAATTTCTTGTCACTTGAATCTTGGCAATAAGTTATGACTTTAAGCTACAACTTTAGGTCTTAACTTTTTAACCTTTTATATAACTAATTATTTTATTAATTGACCTTTTATTAGTACTCCAAATGCTTCTGTCGACAGGTGAAAAGAAAGGAAATGAAAAGCAATTTGAAAGAAAGTAAATACTAATTAAAAACAAGTAATATATTTAGGCATCTTTGCACTTCTCCGCTATCCCTTTAGCTCTTTAATAAATTTGCATCATAATGGATGTGATGCAAAAGTAGATTTTTCGGATCTGTTTTTGATCAGAATCAAAATTGCATTAAATATGCGCATAATGTTGCAGAAGATATACAAAAATAATAACTCTACTAGAACTACTTCATTTTATTTTTGCTGGGATGCGATAGTCGATTAGATAAAGTGTCCGTGTAAAGTACTAGGGTTGGTTTGATTCTTGTAGCTGCAGCTGTTTAAATAAATAATTTGTTTGGAAATAATAATTTTGGAATTTATTATGGAAATATTTTGCATTATACTATTTAAATTTTTCCTTAAGTCCTTCTAAAAATACTTTTTTTTGATGGCCTTCATTAGGCCGTTGCTTAGAAAAATATGAAAGACCTTACCCCCTACTCTCACGCAATGTTAAAAAGGGAGGCGGAGGTAATGTGCAGGGAAGGTCCACCATATTCTACTGAATGCCAGTTAGGTCATGATTTCCGGCTTTTGCGCCCAGGAACCTCCTTCATTTGGAAGCACGTTCGACGGTATACAATACAGACATATAGCAGCAACTAACTGCCTTGAGTGGCTACAACGACTACACAAGATTAAGTGCTTGGGTGACATTTTCATGCATGTCAATACATCCAGAGTAGATAACTCTGAGTATGATCATCTTCATTGTCTGTCGGTTCCCTACTTCTGAAGGATGAATAAGATAGAAAGTAAACGTTTTGCGCCTGTCTATTTTGAGGCAGGAACTACATTCTCATTGCGGCTTAGACTGACGGTTTCAATCATAGTATCTTCGGCTGACTGGTCCAAGATTGCGGCTTCAGCTGAATATACCAGCATATCGGCTTACGCTGACTATTCCAGAGTAGAGGCTTCAGCTAACTATTCCAACATATCGACTTCGGCTGACTATTTCAAAATGGCGTGTTAGGCTGATTATTCCAACTAGCTTGCTTCGGCTGACTATCCCAATATAGCGGCTTCGGCTGGCAATTCCCACATAGCGGCTTCGGATAACTATTCCCACATTCTGGCTTAGGCTGACTAATCCCACATACCGGCTTTAGCTGACGAATCCAACATAGCGGCTTCGGTTGACTATACCCACCTATCGGCCTAGGCTGACAAATTCCAACATAGCGGTTTCGACGCACTAGTATAACGTAGATGCTTTGGCTGACTATTCCAACATAGCAACTTCGGCTGACTATTCCAATATAGCGGCTTCGGCTGACTATTTCAACATAGCGGCTTCGGCTGGCTGCTCCAACGTAGCGGGCTCGGCTGACTATTTCCACATAGCGGCTTACGCTTGAGCCGATTATTCGCACGTAGGCTGACTACTCGCACTTCGGCTGACTATTCCAACATAGCTGGCTTCGCCTAAGTATTCCCATGTAGTGGCTTAGAGTGAAGGTTCAACATAGCGGCTTCAGCTGACTATTTCATCATACCGACTTCGACTGACAATTTTAACATAGGGACTTGGGAAGACTATTCTAATACAGGCTGACTCTTCAAACATAGTGGCTTAGGTCGACTATATCAGCATTGAGGCATCGGCTGGCTATTCTAACATGACTATTCAAACATAGCGGTTTTTGCTAACTACTCCACGCATTTTTGCCAGTAACCAATATATATCGATCGACCAAACCCAGAGGAGTGTTCTCAAACCAATCCTAGAATAATGCTATCAAACCGCTCCCGGAAGGTTGTTCTCGAAGTGTTGCCCGAAGAGTTATACAAAGCCCAGATGAGTGTTCTCAAGTCAGCAGGAGTGTTTCCAACGAGTAAAGATTGTGTTGTTTCTGTAAGTTAAATAGTTTTGAATCTTAAGAAAACCAATATAGAATCTGAACCCAAACCATGGAAAAGAATAACAAAATATGATGTTCTTATTTCGAAAGATTTAGTAGATTCCTGGACCTTGCACATGACTGAGCTTACCTCAGCCTTCTACGAACCCACTTTATACATTAATTAAGATGAGGGACTAATCCTTTGACATACAAAAGCTATCAATGGAAGACAGAAACAAATCAATTAATACTCAAAAAGTATTACTTGAAATTCCAAGTTCATCAATTAAAGTTCAAAACACATAAACTGACATTCAAAATATATCATCTGAAGCTCAAAGTTCAATTTAAAAAAATAGTTAAAACTCGAAACACATTAATTGAAATTAAGAACTTGTCTTGTGAAATTCGAAAGACATCAGTTGAAATTTAAAAGATATTAGATAAAATTCAAGTAATATCAACTGAATGTAAAATTGTCAGTTTTGTAATGTTGCGAATTCCATTGATATTATATGCTGTTATATGAATTTCTATGAATTTGTTTTGAATAACTATTCATATCTTTTGAATTTCAATTGACTATTTTCAGTTGAGATAGCTAATTTTTTAATTTTAATTGAAACGTTTTTATTTCTATTGGTGTCTATTAAATTTAAAATAATAACAAATTCAATTGATATGTAATTTTTGAAATATAAATGATATCTTTTGAATTTCAAATGTAACCAAATATTTTTTATAAATTCCTACAGGTTTCTGTTGAAATGTCATTAATACCTTTTGTAATTCAATTGATAAAGTATGAGTTCAGAACATATTTTTCGTTCCTTACCATTTCAAATCTAATTTTTATTTTTTTTTTAAATCTTCAAATACCAATGGATTTATATTGAGGTGCCATTGATGACGAATGCGTATCAAATGTATTTTTTGTAAATTTCCTTGATTTTCTTAGAATTTCAATAGGAAATGGTGTAGTATTTGTTTTAGTGTTAATGTCGTGCTATGTACTTACCCTCACGCAAGGTCACTATGTAGTATGATTCTTTGGATGGCGGACTTGTGCCCAATTTATTGACCGCCCTCAAGCGAAAGCTATAGACGGTGAAGGGCACCAATCCAGTCACTTGATGTGATGTCACATTTGATTTTGTTTGGATTTGTGGCACTTGATCCCATATACCATTTTCGCCCACTCTGCAAATAGAAACGAAAGGAAACGTTAAAGTATAAGGTACCAGGAAACAGCAAGATAATAGGGGGCACATGGGAAGGGTGTATTAAAGACTAATATTTACTTATTGAATGATCAGATCCAAAGAACCAAGAGTCTGGGTAGAAAAATAGGAAGAAAATATTTATATTTTTGTGCTGGAGTGTTTGGGAATTTTGTGTTTGCATTTGGGATTGGTATTTAACTTAATTCTGGCCAGGACGAACACCAATTTTGATTGGTTTGAAAAATTGTGTTACGTTGTTATTTGTTTTGTTTTTAAAAAGCACCACTTAAAAGCACATTCGTTTTCTCGTCCTTTGGATGTCCTAAGAAAATATATCTATGTATTCAATATATAAGCTGCTATGGTTGTGTAGTTTGGGACTGTGTTAGTATAGATTGTCCACCTTGTGGCCGTAAGCTGATGGGAAATTGCGGATGTTTGTTTTTAGGAAGCTAGTGCACAGTGGTAGAGATGATATAAATGATGTACAGGAAATTGACGTAAGTAATAATCAGGCATTGTAAATGCAGGCTCACTCACTCATCACGGGTCGTAAAACGAGGAGTAGAAAACCGCACTTATTCGTTAGTCCTGAGATGTTAAGAAATAACCCAAATAGAAAACAAAAATGCACGCGTCCGCCAACTTGCTCCGTGCGTTTATTTATATGCATTTCCGCATGGTCCTTTTGCTCTCAAACGAGTAGAACAAACTGCTCGGTAGCTGCTCGCATACCGCATGCGAGATGCATAACATATAGAGGTAGGAAGAAATGGGTCCAATAAATTAATATGGATCGGATTTTTCATTTATCAACATCCCACCAAAAAAAATCTAACAAAATGTAATCAAGTGTGGAATTAAGCATTTTGGAGGCAATCCATTCTGTACCAGATTATCTACTCGATTCTTTTAACAAGACGTGGGACTAAAAGAATCCATGTCTGCAAGATTCATGGTGCAAATAATCGAATGAGTAATGAGTTAAAATTTGTACTGCGTCATTGTAATGGGACTTGTAATGCAGACATAGAAATTGGTAACCAGTAATGTAATTGATTATACGGTAATGTGGTCCTGGATTAATGGAAAATTTTTTTCGGGGTAATTTGTATTATAAGGGACATAAAGCGTTACAGAAGGTACATAAATCGCTTCAAAATTGTACATATATTCTACAAAATTTACGAAACGTATAAACTATGCGCAGTAAAACAGTGTACTTAAGAGTACAGAGAATGTACCAAAAAGTACTTAGACTACCAAGGAGTACATAAAGTGTGGTTAGAAAGAAGTTCATAAATTGTACCTCAAAGTACATACTATATAAAGTGTACCAAAAGTTACATAATGCTTAAAAAAAACAGTGTATGAAAACAGTACATACTGTCTACCCAAACTTACAGTGTACCAAAAAAGTACATAAAATGCAATAGTTTACCAAAACTGTACATAAAATCTACCAGAAAGTATAAAGTGACCAAAGATACAACATTTACTCGGAATGTACCAAAAATTACTTTTTTGATATTGTCATGCACTTGACTTGGTACAATGTGAAATTTTGGTAAATTTGTTTTGGAAAAAGATTAGGTACTTTTTTAGTACCCAATTCACTTTGTGTAGCCTTTGGGTTACTTGATTTACACAACATTTACTTTTTGTAGTACAATAAAGTATATACTTTTTGATAAATTTTGTAGTATATTGTCTGTACATTTTGTCACACAATATGTACTTTTTTGGTACGCTTAATGAAATTTTTGGTACATTATATTTACTGTTTGGTATTCTCAAGTACACTTGTTTACAATCTATGCAATTTATCTGCGTGGCACATTTTATGTGACACCCTTTATGTGTTTAAAATCTACCGAGAAATGTACCAAAAAGTACAGTGTACTAAAAAAGTGCATAAATGGAGCCTAAAAGTACACAGTGTACCGAAAAAGTACAGATATGTACATAAAATGCACCATAAAATGTACAAAAAAATGCACCATAGTGGCTACAAAAATGTATAACATTTCATAAAATATATACCAAAATTAAGTTTTTTGGTATTTATTATTTACATTTTTTGGTACACTATGTTCTGTTAGTTAATTTTTATTTGTAAATTTGATGTTCTTGCCTTTTCGTACACAATGCACTTTTTGTACACTTTTTGTTATTCTGTGTGAAATTTTTTTGTACAATTATTTTCCTTCTACTGTCTAGTCATTTTAGCACACATTATGTACTTTTTGACACTTTTTGGTACCTTCTATTTACTTTTTTAGTTTAATTTATTACACTTTGATACAATCTATGTACTTTTTGGTACAACTTATCTTTGTGTGTTGCTACCTTTTATGTGACACCCGTTGTGTTTAAAATCTTCTTAGAAATGTACCAGAAAGTACAGTGTACTAAAAGTACAGAGTTTACCGAAAAAAGTACATCAAAGGGAACATAAAAGTACCTAAAAAGACATAGTGGAGACAAAAATACTTAATATTTCATAAAAAATTTCCCAAAATCTCCTTTTTTTGGTATTTTTTTATTTACTTTTTTGGTACGCTGTCCTTTTTCTTATATATATTTTGGTAAATTTTATGTACTTCACAATGTGCTTTTTGTACCCCTTTTACCCTAAGTGAACATTTTATATACGCATTTGCGCCTTTGTTTACTATACAGCATATGGGCGATTCTCCGGAACTTTTAACCTGCTTGTCGCTTCGAAATTTTTATGAATTACAATTTTTATAGGAAGATTAAAAATAAAAAAAGCCATCAGTAATGTTAAGAAATTATTAATGAACAATGAGATGATATAAGCACGAAGTCATTTAAAACAATATTTTGCCATGAAATTTGAAAAAATGTTCCGTTACCTGTCACTTTTCGGCCTGTCTTTAGCGCTAACCTGAATGAAAAGCTATTGATATTTGGGACAGGAAACATTGAAACAAATAGTTCAAAGTGAAAAGTCGTAGTTTAACTCTTAAGGAATAAAGCAGTTTAATTCGCTGCAGTGTCAAATCGCTATATTTACTAAAAAAAAAACAACTTTGAATTTTGTCCCTCGGTTTTGACGTCAAAGTTGTAACCCACATGGTAAGTCTAATTACTCCGAATCGTCTCATTTTATCGTAATATGTTCTAAACGCACTTATCGTTTACACACTAACGAATATGTGCATACATTTTTTGACAGAAATAAGATGAAATTGGTTGATTTTCGGGCAAAACTGGGTGACGTGAACGCAGGTTACATTTAAATGTCAAAATTGTAACTGCAATTAATTTGCTCATATTACATTAAATTCATTTCCGTAAAATTTCTTAAAACCAATTGTAACGAGTTAAATGATATGTAACATTTACTTCGCTTGAATTGTTTCATAAATCGTCAAAAAAAAATAATTTAAGCGAATGTCAAAATTGTAACCATGTCAAACTTGATACCGAATTTGAAAAATGTTCAATTTATTATACAGTACTTTATAAGCACATTCGCTGTCTCTCTTTAGCATATAGCTTAACTGCCACATACTGGGAGTTGGAATAAAGTGATAATAGTTCTAAGAAATCTTTATCAACGAAAGGTTGTCAACCACTCGATTCTACGCAGTGATACTTAGAAAAATGGACGACAATGAAGTTAAACGAAAGGGAAGCGGACAAATGCGTGAAAAACGTCAAGTTGAAATTGCAAAAAAGGAAAAACGTAATCAACAAAGGCGGGACAAAAGGCTTACGATGTAAACTTAATAAATATTGACCGCAAATTTCATATAAGTTGAAATTTAATAATTTTCCATTAAAAAATTTATTAGAAAATCCCCCGAAGTTTTTCTTCATCTGAACGTTGATGAGCGTAATGCACCTTCTAGTTCGTCTTATCACAATCCACGAGTTGTAGAAGTCACAGAAGTTCAGACGAAGACTATCCTTGAAAGACAGCGCAATCTAGAAAAGGTCAGACATTTTAGAGCAAAACTGAAGGCAGATCCCGAACTGCTGGAACGGCAGAAGAAAAAGGAATAACTCTACAGAGAGAAACAAAAGGCCGAAGGCAAATTGAAGACAATAAATGATTTGCCTTCTAATCAGAGAGAAAAAAATCGACATTACAATCGTGAAAAGAAGCGCGAGGAGCGGACGAAGAAAAGTCTTCAAAATATTCAAGAACGCCAAAGCAGTCAAGCACTTCCGATAAAGTCTGAAATGCGTCTAAGGAAGAAAGTGACTTGCTTGGAAAATAGTTTAAAAGGAAAAGATCGACTTGCTAAAAAATGGGAAAAGCGGTGTAAGAGATTGAAAGCGAAATCGGCAAAGAAACCGGAAGAGAATGACCTGGAATGACCAGTTCTTATTATGTTTATAATAAATCCTGTGCATTATTCATGAAATTTGCAAAAACTTACTGAAAAAAGCGTGAACGTTGATAACCGTTATAACTTCGAGGTAGTGGACGAATTTATATACCTCGGATCTGCCGTGAACAAAAACAACAACGTCAGCCTTGAGATCAAGCGGAGAATTGTGCTTGCGAATAGAAGTTATTTTGGGCTAAGCAAGCACTTTAGAGATAAAGCCCTCTCTCGAGCAACAAAAGTCCGGCTGTACCAGACTCTCATTCAACCTGTCTTGCTTTATGGCGCAGAATCCTGGGTCCTATCGCAAGCAGACGAAACATCTGTAGGAGTCTTCGAGAGAAAGATACTCCGAAAAATTTATGGCCCTATAGTGCACAACGGCGAGTATCGGCGACGCATGAATCATGAGCTGTATGAGCTTTATCCTGACATTGACATAGTTAAGCGGATCAAGATAACGCGATTGCGCTGGCTAGGCCATGTCAGTAGAATGGATGAAGATGACCCAGCGCGAAGGGTTTTCGAAACCGAACTCGAAGGAAGACGAAAAATAGGAAGACCAAGACTCCGCTGGAGGGATCAGGTTGACGAATCCCTGCTTACTCTTGGTATTGCCAACTGGAGAGATAAAGCAAAAGATCGAACTGGTTGGCGAAATATGTTATCTTCGTTTTGTAAGGTCCCTGACCCCCCGGGGTTGTCCGAGACCGGATAAGTAAGTCAGTAAGTATTAAAAACATATGCGCATTGATTTTTTTAATGTTCTACATCAGAAAACATTTATTTATGAAGTAAGAAACATAGAAAACCTCATGGCACAGTTTTGCTATCAATTTGAAATTTCATTTTTCCAATTAGCTCAAGTTAAGGGTTCTGGAGAATCGCCCATATACTTTTGATAAATTTGTTTGATAATTATTTTAGCATACAATATGTACTTTTTTTGGAACACTTTGTGTACTTTTTGGAACATTCTATATATACTTTTTGGTTTACGTTAGTACACTTTTTGGTAAAACTGTATTGCTTGTCGTCACCTTTTATGAGTGTAAAATCTACCGAAACAAGTACCAAAAGATACAGCGTACTAAAACGATGCTCACAATGTACCAAAAAGTACATAGTTTATATACAAAGTACCTAAAGTGGTACACAAAATGTAAAAAAGTCCTTTTTTGGTATTTTTATTTGTTTTTTTTTTCATACTCTGTCCTTTTTTTATATTTTTTGTAAATTTTTTATACTTTTTTGGTACACAATGCACTTCATATTATTTAATTTTTGTAGTACAATATATAAATTTTGGGAAATTTTGCGAGAGCTAAAGGTACTTTAAATACTTCTTTGTACATTCTATTTGCTTATTGGTATACTTTTAGTGGCCGTCCTGGATCCTGGGTTTGATCCCTACTCTGACCACCTTAAAAAATTTCTATCTATACTCTATCGAGTATTTAGCCATAAAAAGCTTCTCAAAATACCGGTCGGAATCGGTGTAAAAACTGTAGGTCCCAATCAGTGAGTGAAAAATTAGAAAGCGCACAGCTTCACTGGTTGTGAGAAGCTCTCCCCAATCCCTTCATGGGATGTAATGGGAAAAGGTTTTTTTTTATACTTTAGTAAACTTTGATAACGAGTGGACCATTGAAACCTCTCTCGAACTAAAAGTACACAGTGTACCGAAATATAGATATAGACATAGTGACCACATAAATATACTATATTTCATAAAATATGAACCAAAATTTATTTTTTTGTATTTATTATTTAAATTTTTTGGCACACCATGTACTTTTAGTTAATTTCCCATCTCCCGACTTAACTGCTCCAGACTTCTTCCTGTGAGGTTATTTGAAGTACAAAGTCTATGTCAACAAACCGCGGACTCTGAAAACCTTGAAAGGCAATATTCGACATGAACATCCCGAAACACTATGGATCGTGATGGAAAATGTGGAAAAAGGAGCTAATTGCGCCATTCGCTCTGGCGGCGACCATTTTGCGCGATATCTTATTCGACAAGTAATCAAAACCAATTTGTACGGTTCAAAATAAACGCAAAATCATTTCACAGCCACTAATTTGAATTTATTTTTCATTATTACCTTATTATTATTACCATTTTTTGGTACAATTTATCTGCTCGTTATCACCTTTTGTGTACTTTTTTGGGATATCTTTATAAATTTGGCGAACTGTTTGGTATTTTTTTTTCAGTCTTTATATACTTTTTGATGTACTCTTCGCCAAATTTACCATTTGTTTGGTACATATACAAGTATTACGTACTATTTTTCAGATATTTATCTGTTTCTCTATATGGTTTTTAACCCGACCAAGTGCGAATAAATTGTACATAAACGACAGAAATCGCAAGTGCTTTGACTGCTCGTTAGTCACACCTACTCAAGAGAGCGTGCGTCTAAAATGTAAATTTTGAAAGTACTCGTGTGCGATTGATTTTCCTCCAACTATCGACTTACGAGCGAAAAAAAAAATCGTTTCCCATTTCATCCCACGAAAGTTTTGGGGAGAGCTTCTTACAACCAGTGAGCTGTGTGTTTTCCAGTTTTTAACTTACTGATTGGGAGCTAAAATTTTACGCCGGTGCCCGAACGAAATTTCGAGAAGCGTGTTCGTGACTAAATACACGATAGTGTCGCCGTCACTATGCGAGTTAACCGTCGTTGAAAGAAATGTAAAATGGTCAGAGCAGGGATGGAACCCACGATCTCATGTAAAACGGTCGCGCACACTATAATTGCACCACCGGGTCGCATTTTACGTGGGGAAATATACGACTCCAATCTCACGAGAGGTATTTTGGGCAGGTAGAGGTATTTTATAAGCACAGTCGCGTGCGTTTGCGATGCCTGGTAATAAGTGAGTCCAATAAGAGGCACATCTTACGCATGTCTCACTGAGAGTGAGCAGATACCCCTAATCCCAGGATGGACTGTAGTGGAAATGCAAGTTTTAAGGATACAGCCGTGAGCTAAATAATACTAATTTTAAAGACAAATAATAATAATTTTAATTGAATTTCAATTTTTGAAATATAAATAATTACTTTTGAATTTCAAATGAATTGTTTTGAATTTTTGAGAATTTTTTTCTATTGAATAGATGACGTATAAGTTTTAAATGCTTTTGTTTTAATTTCCATTTCAAATCAATCAGATACCTTTTGTACAAAATGACTGACTTTACTTTGACGGGAAACACTGGTTCGTAGCCGATACTAATCAAATAATCCGTTAAGAAAAATTCAAACAAACTTCAGATTCAATTGAATATGAACCGTATACAAAATTTAGATATAGAATCAAAATCTTTCATCCAAACGGATACAGGTATCTTACAGCCTTTAGTTGAAATTTTATGTCTTTAGTTGTTTAAATATGTGACCGTCGGTGGTGCAATAGGTAGTGTGCGCGCCTCTTGTACAGGAGATCCCGGGTTCGATTCCTGCTCCAACCACCTTAAAATTTCTTTCGACGACGGTCACCTCGCTTAGTGACGGCGACATTATCGAGTATATAGCCATGAAAAAGCTTCTCAAAATACCGTTCGGAATCGGTGTAAAACTGTAGGTCCCAATCAGTGAGTGAAAACTGGAAAGGGCACAGCTCAGTGATTGTGAGAAGTTCTCCCCGGTCCCCTCATGGGATGTAATGGGAAACCATTTATATTTTTTTTTTTTTTAGTTGTTTAAATATAAATATAAAGTGAACATTTTCAGGATTTTAACATAAAGAAATCAAAATGTGATAAAGTTTCGTTTAAAGTTTTGGTATAAGTTTGCTAAACGTCAAAATAAAAATTTTAAAAATTCCGCTTAAATTTATGGAGCCTCGAGGAACTGGCTGGTATCATTTTCATACATTTCCCTCCGACATATCCGAATTAGAACGATTTTTCTTCTGTAATACATTAAATTATGTTATTAAACCCATCAGTTGTATAAAGTGAACTCATTTCCTTTGAAACCCAATTCATTCGAAATTACTGGTTTACTGTCGACAGCCTTAATAAAGTCCCCTTCTGTTGGAAATACAAATCAACCACAGTTTTTTGCGACAGCTACAGGCAAATGTGGAAACCTTCGTTAAAAGATTCTCTTTTTTTTGTATATATTCTGTTTATCTGAGGTTTATTTGGCATTAACGTTAAAAGAGTTTATAGCCTTAAACATTTGCTGTTGTTGTTTTTGGCAAGTGTACCTTTTTAGTTTAACAAACATATGTTCATGGTCCTAATCCAGAGAGAGAGAGAGAGAGGGAGAGAGAGCGTGTGTGAAACGTAAGGATTTAAAACCGTAAAACAAAGTTAACAAAACTTTTGCAAAACACACATACACATATGTTATTACAATTCTTTATATATGTACAACCAGCGTGTATCCTTTTTCGCCATCCTGGCACTATGATGTCAGAGTGGGATGATACTGTTGATTTAGTTAAATTTCTTCAAAAACACTCACTCATTCGTAAATAAAACCTTTTTGCCTTTTGCTTTCAACTCTTTCATGTTTGTTATCTTTGTTTTGTGTTTTTAATTTTGTTGTTTATATTTTTGATAGTTTAGTGTTTTTATTTGTTTGGTGTCAAAGGGGTTAAAAGTTTTCGATATTTTCATTTCGTTTGTTAAACATTTAACTAAAGACTTTTGGGACTGGTATGGATGTTATTTTTGCAAATTGTATGGAGAAGAGCTTATCAAATGATGTTGTCATCTTTGGCCAATTCCATGTGTCCATACGATTTAGTTGCAAGGAACTTTGGCCATAAAGTGTTTACGAGAGGAAAGGGAAGTGATTTAAAATGTTGATATTAAAATGTTATATTATGACATTGTTGGCATCTTTATTCGTTTGTGAAATCTTTCAAAGCAGCTGAATGTGGTCCATCCGTAGGACTACAGTTTGTAGTCAAGTTGCGAAACTTTGGGATTGAGTTACCGGCACCGGTTTTCGTAGTGATGTTTAGAGTTCTTTTACACGCGCACAGAAAATTCGGTTGAGACAGCCGAATTAACCATAACCGAAACTGGAGGTTGTCACAGCTGAAATATTTTTAATGTATTTAAATATCTGATTGCACGGCCTTTGTTAAATATTCTTCCAAACATAGTCTGCAGAAGCCTTGTATATGTTTGGAACACATTCCAAAACATTCATATGTTTGCAAGTCCTAAACTCATTTCATATATTTGCAACATTCATGTGTATCTAAATGCAACCATGAACATGTTAACTTGCAAAGATGCATACTTTTACGTGGAACCATTCGTGTGTTTCCTCCCAAACTTAAGATTGCCGACTTAATACATGGTACGAAACAGATCAGTCAATATATACATTCAGTTCATTTGAATATGCATTCATGAATATTTATGAATCACTGACTGAAGGAATAATGCATAAATAAAGTACACGGTAACAACTTTAACTTAGGCGGAGAACAATCTTTATTTGTCCGGCTTATATAACCGGTATAACGAAACAAACGAAGTAAACTGTGCACCAAACACAGCTGCATTTGTGTCAGTAACAAAGCTATATTTGGATGACAAACACATATATTATTACACATTAATAATTTGTGTCTCAAACACTTAATATTGAATAGCAAACACAGTGTGTTTGGGCACAAGTATGCCATATTTGCGACAACCTCCAATCACACCTTATATTTGCCCCCAAATAAATACAGATTTTCAGCGTATGGACTGATCTGATGGAACTAATCAAATGTTGGCCATTAAAAAAATTTGTTTGCCAATTAGTGTTTAGAGCAAATTGAGTCTATATATATTTGGAAAGCAGCTGTGGTGCATATACGCTGAAGACGTAATAAACCCTCCATATTCTTCACGCTGAAAAACGGCAAAGAAACATATTGCACGAACCATGTAAATATTTCGGTTTTTTTATTTCTTTGTTGTCTGTCACGTTTTTGTTTTCCACAATTAGCAACAAACACAGCCAGACAATAACATATATTATAACCTGTTATTCATTGTGTCGCCAACATAAATGTGATATTGAATAGCAAACACAATGTGTTTGGACACAAGTATATTATATTTCAGAGAAGCTACAAACACGTTATATTTGCATCCAAACCAAAAAAAGGATAGATTCTTCGGCGTGTACCTAATTCACATTACCCACTACGCGATGCTACCGATACGCATTAAAAAATGTTTCATAATACTATCGCAGATTTATGCAAAGGCGCTATTGGTTGCAAATGGGGGATTTTCCGAGGATAGTTCGCAGGATCTGTACAGTGGTGGTGACACCGATAATGTTCTATGGGGTATCATGTGGTGGCAGATGCTTGAGAATAGAACCTATTGTGGACTACTGACTAAGGTTCAGAGAACATACACCACGGGAGCCAATCGTTAATGTGCGCGACTCTTGTACAAGAGACGTCAGTTCGATCTCTCCTCAAACCACCTCGCATTTCTTTCATCGGCGGTCACCTCGCTTATTGATGGCGACACTATCTAGTACTTAGCCATGACAAAGCTACTTAAACTACCGTTCGGAACCGATGCTAAATTGTAGGCCCTAATCAGTGAGTGTAAAACTAGAAAGCTCATAGATCACTGGTGGAGAGAAGCTCTCCCCTATCCCTTCGTGGGATGTAATGGGAAACCATTGTTTTGTTGTTGCATAACGGGAGGTCTGCCCGCCACTTCCACTGATGCACTGAATGTAATGTAATATTTGTTGCAGGTGGACATTATAGGTATACAGGTTGCTTTGGCGTCTGCCAAGAGGTTAAGGCAACTCCAACACTGGGGCATGGTCGGAGTCGGTCATGGAAATGTCCGGGAAGGTACTCCCGAACGCAAAAATAAATTACAGTCTGTGGTGTTTTTCCTGTCATTTATCTGGTCAACCTGTCATGTGTTCGTCCAATATTTGTGTGGAAGTTACCGAAATGGGCGTGAGAGTTTCATGTGCAGATCGGTGTTTATCAGAATATTTGCTAAGTAGCTAATTTTATTATGATCGGTTGTCTCTCAGCTTATTTATGACAGGTCTTAAGGCTGTATTTAGATGCACATGTAAGCCAACAAGCTAAGTTGCCGGATTTGAGACTACACCAATCCACATGAAATCCATCAAATAAAGAGTGTCTCAGTACGATTGTACTTTTTAAATTTAGTGTCTTTTATTGTTGGTGGAAGTGACAACTCTGAAATTTGGCAGCTTTCACATCTGTTTAAAAAGAAAATCGTTTCCCATTACATCATACGAAAGGATTGGAGAGAGCTTTTCACAACCAGTGAGCTGTGCGCTATCTAATTTTTCACTCACTGATTGGGGCCTACAGTTTAACACTGGGTCCGAACGGTATTTTTTATAAAGCTTTTTCATGGCTAAGTACTCGATAGTATCGCCATCACTAAGCGAGAGGTCCGTCGTCGAAGGAAATGTAAGGTGGTCAAAGCAGGGATCAAACCCATATTCTCATGCACAAGAACCGCGCTCACTAGCCATTGCGCCACCGACGGCCACACATGTGTTTATTCCGATTATTGAATGGAACGCTTTACGGAAGAACAACGCGTTATAATCGTGAACTCTTATTGCAAAAATTTGGAAAGCTATGCTGAAACCGCTCGCAAACTTAGAAGAATTTTCGGTCGAGAAAGTGCACCGAATGTGTCAATAATTCGAAGAATGGTCACAAAATTTGAAGAAACTGGCTGAACTGAAAACATTGCTGCTGTAAACGAGAGTTCGGCATCGTTCTCAACAACTTAAAATTTCACGAAGCACTACGCAGCGAATTTTGACAAAAGGCCTCCACCTTCATACGAACAAAATTCACCATACTCAGAAGCTCAAACCAGCAGACCATGGAAAGCGCTGGCAATTTGTTCAATTGGTAATGGAAAAAAGTGAAGTCAATGCAAATTTTTAAAAAAAAATCCTCTTCCCCGATGAATCGCATTTCCATCTGAATAGTTTCGTGAATAAACAAAATTGTCGAATTTGGTGCTCAGAAAATCCTCATGCAATCCATGAGAAGCAAACGCATCCACAACTAGCAACTGTCTGGTGCTGATTTTGGTCAGGTGGCGTGATTGATCCTAAATTTTTTGAAGATGAGGCCTTAATTGCAATGATTTTGAACGGCATTCGTTACAGGAACATGATAACGGAGTTTTTATGGCTTCAGCTGGATGGCATGGATCTGGACGACATGTGGTTTCAGCAAGACGGCGCCACCTGTCACACCGCGCATGAAGTAATCGACCTATTGCACAACGATTTCCAGAACAAGATATTTCAAGGAATTTAGGTGCCAATTGGACACTAAGATCATGTGGTTTAACGCAGTGCAATTTCTTTCTCTGGGAAGTTGTGAAATCTCTGGTTTATGCAAATACAGCAGAACCAATTCCTGAGCTCAAATACGAGATCCAATGCGTCATCTGCATGATTCAGCCACATGTCTGTGAAAAAGTCAAGGAAAATTTCATGAAAAGTGTAATGGCCTGTCATCCGAGCTGTGGGGACCATTTGACGGATATTTTATTTCGTACATAATCGGAACATGTCTTCTTTGCAATCCAATCCAAATCCAAATCTCGCAACTGTTTCAAAAAATTCGTGCTTTTCTTTTAAAATAAAAAAGTGCATTCTTACTGACACAGCCTAGCAGTGCCTCTGCAGAAAACCACTATTTAGTGTCGATTGCCGTCGCTACTTCTTCGGCTAAGAATATGACATAGCGACTACCGATCATGCACAGTGGTACCGAATGCATAAGATGCGGTAATAATATCAGACCTTCTAAAGAATTGTTCTGATTGTTTTAGAATGCCGGTTAACCGACGTCAAATGACCCGGTTTCGATTTATTCCAAAATTGCGTGTTTGAAAAACCTGCATACTGTTGAGATCGTGCTATTTTTTGGACAACGTTAGAATTTTTCTTGTTGGATTTCCTTAAGTCGCATGTCTATGCCAATGCGGCAAAAGAGACCGGTGAACTCATATTCAACATAACCTGTGCCATTGCTTAATTTCAGAGCCTAATCTAAGCCACAGATTCATTGAAAATGTATCCTCTTAAATTCGCGTTAACCAGCAAAGCCGCTGCAACCTTTGACCGATATCATATTTCCGTTAACCCAGAAGATTTCTCATACAATTTTAATCTGCAAAAACTAAAGGTTAATTTAAAACCTCATTTAAACTGGTGTACAATTTGATACAAGTCTGCTAAATACCAATACCTTTGATGCTGTTCCCAGTCGGGTCGCTGCACAGGACCTTTGATTTTCTGGTCCCTCGTATATTGTATTTATTGCTCTTGCTTGAAAGTGCTTGAAAATGTGTTTCGTTGTTGAAATGATACGTGTGCAGTTTGCCATACAAAATTTTGAAGATGAATTGAACTGTGACCCTGATTAAGTCCATTTAGTAGTCAAAATAAACGAACTCAGCATTGTCTGAAAGTTGGAATCAAAACATTTAGAGCTCATATCCTGTGGTGTTCTACATAATGTCATTGGTTTAAAAATACCAGCCTAGGAACGATCCTGCCCACTTGATTTATTTCTTAAAATTTTCCTTTGAACGAGTTTAAGATGTGTGGGTGTAGCAAATTTCTAATCTACATGCAAATCCCCCAAGACGTTTTCCCATGAATTATGTTTGCTCGACTTTATGAATGCCTTAAATGTTGCAAGAAATATTATCCTCTTGATTGAATCCAATTTGTACATTTATATTCCATTTATATACAGGCTTTCAGTTGTTTTTGCTTTCCCTGGCCTGTGTGTAAGCTGTTGATGGCATTTGTTTGTGTGTTTAATGGAAAAAAATGGACATCAATTTCTTTTAAGGACTTAACATATTATCGATAATCGGTTAAATGTCAATGTCATTGCAAAAGTGGTTCGTTTGTTCCTTTATTTTTCTGTGTCCTTACAAGATTATAGACATTTCTGCCAGACATTGGCAACAATGGCAACAATAATTACGACAAATGCCTATATTCGTATGTGCGTCCGTAAGACCTTGCGTCAGTTCATGTCCTGTCGTCTTTGTCCTTTGTTGTTGTCGCCAGACATTTGGAGCGTGTTATTCGTTCAAGGTCGCATTTTATTGAGATGTCGATATTTGTATATTTATTCGATTTGACAGATGATTAATGAGTGGTTTTCAATTTTGCATTTGCTTTGGGGGTATGTGCGTGTGCGATTTGTTTCTATTCGTTGTGGTCGATTGATTAAAGTGTGGGGGGGGGGGGGGGGTAGTGAAACAATTTTGTCCACATTGATTGACATTGTAGATTTATTTTTAAATATGTATAGACAAAATATCCTAAAATATATTGTACAACTGGCTCTGGCTGAAAATCTGTAGGTTGATACTTAAAATAAAATCTTTCTCTTTTTGCAAGATTTGTAATGCATGTTTTAAATGTTATACACTTTTGAACTCTTGTACTTTATTTCACTGGTGCGTATTAGTAATAAAATATAGGTTACGTATTTTTAAATACGTATGAGGAATGAAATGTAACAAATATTATGCATACGTCTCCGTGACCAGTTAGTAAAATTTAATATTTGGTCTGCACTTATGGCACAAATTTGCTCATACTTTGGATGATGATAGTAGAGGCGAGTGCTATGTTTTCAGGGCACAGGGGCAGGAAAGTTCCTACCAAGACTGTAGTGAGTGGCGATCAGCCACATTCTGCTCGAGGTGCCCCTGCTGTTTTCTAAACACTAAGGATCTAGACTAGTAAGTCGAAAAAAATACCTCCCTAATACAGGTTGTAAATCTACCTATAGGTTTTTGGCAGCCCCAGCTCTATTTGCGGGTGCGGTGGGCTAGTGAATCACTCGTATTGAATTTCAATCATTACAGAAACGTTAGTAAATTCAAATAAAAATGATTCGTTATCGACAATGACATTTGGGATTAAACTACGGTGATTGGTATCTGGAATGTAAGAACTCTCGCCGAAAAATCGAGACTCTAACAGGTTAGACGATTTCTGGACTCCTACAATAATAGACATCCTTAGCCTAAGCGAAGTACGTTGGTTTCATAGTGGAAAATCTCAATTACGATCTGGTCACTGTTTTACATACTCCGGCAATGATACACATCGTCGGCTCCTGCTTTCACCTAGGGCTAGATATATTCTAATATTATACAAGGCTATGTCCAGTCGCATCGACATTGAGAGTTTTAATTCGAAATTCCGCGGGTTTTCTGTGGTAAGGACGACTCTATACCCAACTGACATTTTCTGCAAGCTCCTTGTCAATTAGAGTTTCTGAGAGATATCAATGCCAAAGTGTGCAACAACCTACAGGAAATTATGGGAAGACAATTGTCTTGGAACTGCGACAAAAAGCAATGGCGGCAGGCTCATTGATTTCTGTACTCTTCATCAACTTCTTATCGGCGGAACGTAATTTCCCTACAGAATTATTCACAAGGATACGATGGAATCGCTTGAATGCAAACCTTCAATCAAATTGACCATATACTTTTCAACAAGAAGTTTCTGGGTCCTTGCTGGATGTCAAAACTAGACGTGATGCTGATATTGATAGCGACCACCAACTCTTAGTGGGCACCTTCCGTCTTCGTCCAGCGGCTGTTAATGATATTGGAGGCAAACTCGTAAAATACAGTACAAACCGTCTGCAGGATCAATCCATATCAGTGATGTACGATCAAACTCTACGCTCCAATTTGGAAGAGGGCAGTCAAATTAAATGGTCAGGCATTGTTCAAGCGCTGAAGAAACCTCCCATGGATTGCCTTGGTGAGACAAGATGTGTGAATAAACCTTGGATTAGTGCAGAATCCTGGACCGAAATTCGAAACGGTGAACGGCTGCACAATATGCTTATAGGATCGAAGAGCCCAACGTTGATGAGACAGTTAAAATCAGACTATCAGCAATCAACGCGTAGAGTGGGTTACATAGACTGCTCAGATTACGACAATTATCTGAAAAATATAGCAGAGGAAATCGGATAGGCTGCAAATACTGGTAATCTTCGTATTCTGTACTCTTCAATAAATAAGCTGAGCTACAACCACATGAGGAGTACTTCGTCGTTGAAAGCTAATGCTATGAAATCACACTAGATCAGCAAGTGGAACGAGGGTTTATATTACGACACAATCTAGACTTCCGGAGGATGAAGATCAGTGTACCCCTTCGGCAGGATACTTCTGTTGCAACCCGAGAAGGGATATTCCAACGAAACCCCGTTGCAAGCAGAGATCAATGTGGCTCTAGGTAAAATGAAGGATGACAAATCTTCTGGATGCCCTGTGTTCTTCGTGAAACTTTTATTTATACTTTGTATTGTACTATTGTTTTCTATTGTTATATTCTATTTAAATAAATAAGGCCACAGTGCAGGACATTAACAGTGTGTGCATACAAATTGAAATACTTGCAGTCAAATAATTTAAATCAAGTCGCACTAGTCAATATTTGATATTGTATATATTAGAAGTCCTAAATGAGTACACAATTGTTCATAATCAAATTTTCACAATCCCTGGGCACAAAGCGGGGTAAGACGTTGATAACAATGTGGAACATAAAATTAACGATTGTAGTTTAACCGATGCCACAATAGAGTCAATTTGATCAAATTTTTCATCACACAGTAAGTTAGTTAGGTTAGCTCGAAGTGGCTGCCACTGTTGACACACTTAGTCAAATGAGAATAGTTCTCCAACCGCTGCACATCATGTTCCGTCCCACCGTTAAACCTGTAATTTAACCTGGTTAGATTAATGATCGTTCAAACCATTTGAAAGAACATCCCTTTGTTCCAAAATGGAAGCAATTTTAGTCCCTTATGAACCAATTTGTGCTCCGCAAAAACAATCTGAGGTAATCGGTGTCCATCGGTGGTACAATGATAGTGTATAGAATGATAGTGTTGTACATGAGAACGTGGGTTCGATCCCTGCTATGACTACCTTACATTTCTTTTGACGCCAGCCACCTCGCATATTGACGTCTACACTATCGAGTATTTAGCCATGAAAAAGTTTCTCAACTACAGTTCGGAACCGGTATAAAACTCTAAGTAGCAAAACTAGAAGGCGCTCAGTTCAGTGGTTGGAGAAGTTCACCACAATCCCTTCATGGGCATGTAATGGGAACCATTTTTTCTTATTCAGGTTAACTTCCTGAATATATTTCAGATCAAGCATGACGTAATATCCTAGTTATTGTCCCCACAAAAAATGCGTGGCAGGAGCATATCCGAAGTTTGACACACTTAATCCCCGCAGTTTCTGCAGTAATAATGTGCTGAGGTTTCAAGTCTAGAAGCGTGTCTGCCTATCAAATAGTGTCTAGTGATCTCTGCTTCTAGCTGCCTGTCTTGCAGTGGGTATTTACTTTTTCGAATGATTCAGGTGATAACTTGGCCATAACTGCCTGGTGATCCTGCAACATGTGCCTCGTGACCATCTTTGGTTCGCATTTCTATGACCTTTGGCTTTAGTGATGAGAATTTTGTATGCCCACATACTCCATATCCAGTGGAACAAGTAATATTGGACCTATTCGTTCCAGCTCGGCAGGTGTATCATTCACTGGAATGTTCCCGTGGCCCGGGCACCCATAGATGCATGATAGCTACGGTCAATTGTTGGAGTCAGGAATACAGATTGTAGTGTTAGATTGGACATTGATATTTCTGGTGGTGGTGACGTTACGCCTCAGCCAGAGTGGAGCTTCTCCGATTACCACGGATTCCTGAAAATCGATACAATGGTCTGGTAGTCTATGTGAAAGGTCCAGACCCATAAACCTTTTTAGTATAGATTTGCCATCGAGTTGGGACAAGCATAAATATATTTTATTATATTTTATATTTGTTTTGGATATGAGAAGAGAAGTTTCTCTCAAAGTAGGAAGTCGTCCCTTCCAGGCATATCTATTTGAAATAGGTGCAGAGAAGTTTCTCTCAAAATGGGAAGTTAGTGTCATGTAATCGACTTATACTATGGATTACCGCGAATTCAATAAAATCGTTCATGTAAGGCTAAGTATCACAATTGACTCACATAGAACAATGAGGATCGTTGTGATTCTACGGGACGTCATGTTTCGTCTCCATCAATGAACTTGTAAATTGACCCGATATGAGTAAGGGCCGTTCAAGCCGTATGATATCTCATCCCGATATTCAAGGATGTGGCTGGTGCCTAGTGAGCTAACTAGTACTCATCAGAAAGGTCCTAAATATATTCAGCTTAACTTCCTGAATGTCTGTAATGATCCAACATGTATAGTAAAATCCTGTGGCCACTGGAGCTGGTAATCCATCGGGAAAAATGTAATAGGTGGATTGCTGACATTAGCCTTCTTAGAAAATCTAGTAGTAACAGGTGGCCGTCGGTGGTGCAATGGTAGTGTACGCGGCTCTTCTGAATGAGAACGTTGATTCGATCCCTGCTAAATTTCATCCGACGGCGGTCGCCTCGCTTGGTGACGGCGACACTATCGAGTACATAGCCATGAGAAAGCTTCTCAAAGTACCGTTCGGAATCGGTGTAAAACTGTAGGTCCCAATCAGTGAGTATAAAACTAAAAGGCGCACAGCTTACTGGTTTGTGAGAAGCTCTCCCTAATCCCTCCATGGGATGTTGCGGGAAACCATTTATTTATTTTTTTAACAGGTGAAGGATAACCCCCAAACTCTCGTTAGGTGTTGTACGAAGGCCACCCGTTATACCCACCAGTACTAGTGCTATTCTCTGGACCTTGAAAATCAAACTTAGGTAAGTGGATTTCTCTAGCAGCGGCCACCAAAGGACAATGCCTTAAAACAATACCGGGCAGACAACAGATGTGTATGTCCGATAACCTAGTTTGTGGCATAGACCTCATCCACTTTCGATGTCAGGAATTTAAGGCAACTGAGGTTTTATAGGTCATACCTATAGTGGTAGGATTGACACTGTGTTTTCAGTCGAGAATTAGACTTTGATATTTTGCAATATCCTTTAGGAAAATGTACACACCACCTGTACACGTATACCTGAATACATACCATGACATCCTACCTATTTCAAGGGAGAGATTCTCGCAATCAGTGACCTGTTCCCATTAAAGTTTTTACAATCACTGAACGGGTCCTAGAGCGTCAGATCGGTTTCGAACGGTAGTTGGAAAAGCTATCTCATGACTTGTTATTGGATAGTGTCCCCATCACTAACCGAGGTGACCGCTGTCGAATGAAATGTAGTTGGTCAGGGAAAGGATCATAAGAACTTAGACAATCACGATTTGTCAAGAGTCGATTTACGATACTCTTGACAATCTATCTATCGCACACTAACGATTGTATTCCCGTCAGCCTAGACCTAATGGCATAATATTCAGGAATTCCTGGTTCCGAGCACGAAGTCTGGGTTCTCTGAATTTACTTGCAATCCATTTTCCCTCTTAGAGAGTCTTCAGATATAGTTTTGAAACATATATCCACATTTGATTTTTATCCTGGAATACCTGATAATCCACAAAAAATAAAGACAGGTGTCAAAGTTTAGTAAACCTATAGATGTGAAGCTGTACTTTTTAGTTACTGTATGCGAAATTCATACTACAAGGATACAAGGACAAAAACGTTTTTCTAATTGAAAAATTTTTGGTTAGTTATACACACTCACTGGCATGACTAGTTTCGAACTCCGTGACAAGTTCAACACCACCTGCATGGATAGCATCGGTTGATTGTCAATCATATATATACAACCTGAATTATGGAATTTACATATGCGAATTAGTATCGATCGAAAATCCCAAAGTGCCAACACACATTGAAGTTATTGTGAACAAATTTCAATCATCCAAGCCGTCCAAGAAAACAATATATTTTATAAATTTGTTTTTTAGGATTAAAACCGTGCGACAACATTTTTTTGACATTTCTTAGATAGTAATTGATAACGCAATTATTAGCAGACTTCTCATGCGATCAATGATATTTTAAAACACAAGGGTTATTGGAATAAACACGGTAAGTATCCAATTTATATTCTCGGAAACATGAAACGTTTTTATTTAAACTCACATTATTTAAAATTTAGTAACTGTCAGCTGTCAGAAGAATAACAATCAAACAGAATGTTAACGTAATTGGTTTGATAATGTGTGTTCTGTAAATTTATTTAAATCAAATCTGTCAAATCTAGAAGTCTTGTCCAAAATAATTTTTCCAATTTGTTGTTTACTATTTTCAAAGTTTGGATGTTACTGAGATTTAGAATAGAAAAGCCAGATAGCCTGTTTGTAAGATTCCAAAATAAATTTAAGCTTCTGTACTTTATTTAGTTGTGTCTGATTGCGTATGATTAATAAAATATACGACACGCCTAATATGTATGCGTATACGTATGATTTATAAAACATGAATTGATAACAAATGTCATGTATACGACACCCTGGCCAATTGTACATTATTCATAAATTGTAAAGAGATTTTATATCACCGTTAATATAATTCAACTGACAAGTTGCGCTTTCATTCCTGCCACGTTACGGGCAGCAGAGTTTTCTATCAACGGCTACAGGGATTTTAAATAATTTGTATAAGAACCCTTCTATTCCCCCTAGCGCCGGAGTTGTCCTGATTTATGTCTCTCTCAATGCTTGTCGTTGCACCTTAGCTCCCTTCAAACTCTGCCTTTATAAAGGGATTTTATTTAAAATAAAATACAAAATAAAATACATATTTATGTGTATGCAATTTCCTTTTGCTGTCGTCGATTCAATAAAAGTAAATTCCATCAGATTGAGCCGTAAATCTGTAGCGGAATTTATGCGGTAAAGAAAACGACAACTAAGAACGACCAACAGCAACAGCCGTAAGCATCAATGATTGCCGCCTCCAATGTCTGGTCATCACCTCCAAGGTCATTAATGATGGCAGACGCAACGATTGAATTTTTCACAGCTGGAAACCATCTTCATTTCCAATAACCATAATTTTGATGTGATTGTTTTTTCGTTATTACTCTTTTTGGGTGTCATTAAATCTGGTTCTCCAAAAGGAGTGGTAGCATTTAAGGCTTTAGGTTGAAACTGATTTGTTTAATTATATTATATTTTATATTTATTATTTTATATTTTTTGTATTTAAACAAAAAATTTGTGTGTCTTATGCCTTCGAGATTAGTATGTGTAATTTAGAGTAAAACGTATCCTGTGCTTTTCTGGCAATTAGTTGCAACGTATTTCAAAGATTTTTGTTGAATTCAAATAATTTTCATTAAGTTTCATAAGATTTATTTATAATCCTTATTTTTCTCTCGGTAATAATTTGGATCTCATAGAATGGAAGTATTTATGATCCATTCCCTACCCAGCATTCTGCTGCCAAACCATATCCTTTATCCATATTTCATCTGGTCGAAATGTTCTTAACAATAATGTTGATGCATCCAGTGAACATTTATTTTAATCACGGCATTGGGTTGAGCCTTTTTTCCGAATATACGAGTACGAAAGGAATAATAAATAACATTCTGATTTAAATCTTGAAATTCCTGAATACCGAAATCTCGCACGCATTACAATTTTTTTGTTTGCAAATTTTTCTGAATTTGCAATATGGATAATGTTGTCTCGGGTTTTATTTGTGAGCCATTTTTTGGGTGGACCACGAATGGTAGGAGGTGGCCGTTTCGCTCTATTTTTTTTGTAGCTGTGCAGAGATTTTTCTACCGCATCAGCAAAATAGCGTAACGGAACGAAATGAAACGCAAATCACATTTTACACAAATACCAGCACGCTACACATACACACACACATAATCCTTGTGGCGTTAGGGATACTCCCTCTCACGTGCACACTACATATATAGTGGAATAAAGCAAGGATATACTTTCCATTTACCGTCTATTTGTATATGTATATGAATACGTAGCTGTGTGTGCTCACATTATACTTTTTACTTGGTTAACCTGGCGATTTCCCTAGGAACCACTTTGCATCGCCATCGGCATTCACATACACGTACGCGCACTTAAAGAGCTCGACATTCCGTGTGCAACCAAAATTGAGTCCTTCTTTAACATCTTTCAATTCATTCATTCATTCTTCGTTTGTTCATTCAATTCTCAGGCACCTTCAGCCATCATCACCTCTTTGTGTGTGTTCACCTCGTCTTCGTCATTGTGGACTGTGTGTTTCCATTAATACTTCGAACAACTGCCGTTATTTTCACTTAAGTCTCTGGCACAATAGGGTAAAACGGAAAACGTTAGCAAAAAAAAAAAAACTAAGGAGAGAGTAAAATAATGCAATGTTCAGATAAATTTTGATATCGTTTGAATTCTATCGATCCGTTAAATTTATTTGGTTTTTAACATTTAATTTTTTTTACTTCAAACAAAAAAAGACAAAATCATGTTTGCGCAAACAACTTGTCGGACGCAGTAAAGAGGAAAGAAAATTTTGTTCATATTTATATATTGATTTAACATCGTGAACTAGAGTTTTATATTAACCATTTATTAGCTGTTACATTTTACACAAAAAAAGGGGAAACAAGAAAGTTTGCGCAAACATTTTATCGGACCTAGGAGAATGGAAAGTAAATATTCTAGGATGTCATATTTGTATCATTCGATATAATTCGCTAAGTATAGTTCAATATTAACTACGAACATTGTTTCTAAACTGTAAATGAACAGCCTAAAGTTTGCGCAAACAACTAATGGGGTATAAATGAAAGACAATAAACAACTTGTCGGTCACATGAATGGAAAGCGAGTAAACAAAATTATGTTCATATATACTTTGATTTAACACCGTTAACCTGAGTTGTATATTAACTATTTGTTAACTGTAAAATTTTACACAAAAAAAGGGGGAACAAGAAAGTTTGCGCAAACATATTTGTCGGGCCTAGAAGAATGGAAATAAATATTCTAGGATGTCATATTTGTATCACTCGATATAATTCGCTAAGTATAGTTCTATATTAACTACGAACTTTGTTTCTAAACTATAAATGAACAGAATAAAGTTTGCGCAAACAACTAATGAGATTTAAAAGAAAGACAATAAACAACTTGTCGGACACATGAATGGAAAGCGAGTAAACAAAATTATGTTCATATATACTTTGATTTAACATCGTTAACCTGAGCTGTATATTAACTATTTGTTATCTGTTAAATTTTACTCAAAAAAAGGGGCGAACAAGAAAGTTTGCGCAAACATCTTGTCGGACCTGGGAGAATGGAATTTAATACTCTAGAATAACATATTTTTATCATTCGATATAATTCGCTAAGTTTATGAGCGTATTAACTACGAACTTTGTTTCTAAACTGTAAATGAACAGCATAAAGTTTGCGCAAACAACTAATGGGATGTAATAGAAAGACAATTAAGTATTCTCTAAGATTCCATATTGCAATATTTCGATATAGGTTGTTCAGTTAAGCTATATATTAACTATGAATTTCCTTTCTAAACAAAAAAGGATCGACATGAAGTTTGCGCAAACAACTTGTCGAACCTACGATAGCACAGATAACAAAAGATGTTAGAAGACTATATAAACTATGACACATTCAATATTAATCGCGTTGTTCAGTTGTAAATTGTTTGTTCTATAGAAGAACACATATGTTCTGAAGTTTGCGCAAACAACTTTACGGATATTCAAGATGAAACGAGGTACAATAATTTCCATAATTTTTATATATTCTCATTAATACGTTACCGATCTATCAGTTCAACCATGTGATATCGTTTAGTTGCAATAAAATTTGATTTTCAAAAATAAAAATTTGCTGTACTAAGTTTGCACAAACATCATTTTCTTTCGGCCACACGAAAGGAAAAATAGTGGAATATACTTGCTAATGTACACGCTGAAAAAACGGTATTTTGTTGATTTTTTGAAAATATAACGTGATTATAGCTGGTCGTAAATATAGTATACTTGTGTCCAAACACATTTTGGTTGCTATACAATATTACATGTTGGAGACACAATGATTAATATGTTACAATACATGTTTTGTCGACCCAATTATGGCTTTGTTTGTTGAAAACAAGAACGTGACAGACAACAAAGAACCCAAAAAGTAGCAGGTGTTAAGACATACATCATCTATATAGTAGCTAAACACACATAATTGTCCTTAACGATCAGAATTTAAACTATTATTTACACGTAATAAAAAACCCTTGAAGCATAAAATATTAAGAGATTTGGAAATTATTCATCATAACATGAAATTGCAAATAGAGGAATACTATGCAGCCACCTGGAGTAAATCGCATACTAAATGCGTTCGCTTAAATTATAAAT
The DNA here is from genome assembly GCA_963931995.1 of Phaonia tiefii. Taxonomy (NCBI): domain Eukaryota; kingdom Metazoa; phylum Arthropoda; class Insecta; order Diptera; family Muscidae; genus Phaonia; species Phaonia tiefii. Next base: position 19,243,588 of record OZ008367.1, read on the forward strand.
ATACCTTAAATATTAAATAAAAATATAAAATATATATATATATATATACATATATATATATATAAGTAGTTAATATATACCCCACTGTGCACTGCGCATAGTATAGCGATTATTCTGGGTGTATTATTTTTCTCTATTTTTCTTGTGCTTTATTTTTGAATTTTTTCTTTTTTCTGTTTATCACAGAGCTTGTTCACCCCTTTTTTTCTTCCTGATATTTGTGGCACTTGAACAATTTGAATTTGAATAAGAAAAGAAAAGAGAAGCATTGAAATGGAACGAATCGATGGTATCAACCATTTTGGTCCTTCCTATACACCACGACCTTTTCCAAAGTTATAAAAGATTTTTGTGTGTTTTTAAATTTACCTTAACACATGGCTTCATACCTCCGCCCACAAGATTCCCCTAACAGGAATGCATTTTAAGTTAAAAATATCTCAATGACATCGAAGTGCATGAAAGAGATTTCCTTCTGGCATTTGCCAAAATGCGAGGACATATGGCCGCAACACATATACGAAGGTATTTCAGAGGCACAAATTTTGAACTCATGTTACGTGTTTAAAAACCTGATAATTGATTTATCCTTGGCCTGACAATTTCACACGTAAGACAATTTAATCACTGTTGAGCGATTGAAAAACGGCCTGTATAATCTGAAATTCTCTCTTGAAGTAATCTGAGGTGATACGAAAGGAAATATTCTAAATAATTTTAGGCGTTTCTTGCACAAAATTACTGTTGTGGCAAAACTATTTCGTTGGCCGCAAAAGTTTAATCGTTTCCCCCAAATAAAAAAATGTTGTTTGAAAAGTCCTTTCTATTGGTACAAACGATCCCTAATTTTCCACGAAATTGTTGTTTGTGGATTTTAAATGATTTTGAATTTTATGTTAGCAATGCAGTTAACCCCCGTGGAGTCCCTGAAATGGACATGAACTAGAGTCTGCTGACATGTTTTAATAACCGGCTTTCGGTTATTCGAGAAATCACATAACCCGAACACCGGGGCCGGTTTTACAGAATGGGCAACACTAGTGAAACTGGTTAATTTTAGGTTTAATTTTCGGGTTATTTTCGGGGTTTTCGCCTTGAATGGAAAACAATACAAGTTTAAAAATTAAATCCAAATCAGCACAAAATAATCGTTTCGTGTCTTGGTTCTTTTGCCCGTAAAAAGAATCATTATTTTTGAAAATTATTCTGATTCTAACATTCATATTTGAACATATATTTAAATTTTCTTTAAAAAACACATCAGTTAATAATTCTCTTATGAATATAAAAACAATTAACTGAATTAGACTAGATTAGACTACGTTAGATGTGGCCGTCGGTGTTGCAATGGTTAGTATGCGCGCCTCTTGTACATGAGATCCTGAGTTCGAACCCGACTCTGACCACCTTAAAATTTCCTTCGGCGGCGGTCACCTCGCTTAGTGACGGCGACACTATCAAGTATATAGCCATGAAAAAGCTTCTCAAAATACCGTTCGGATACGGTGTAAAACTGTTGGTCCTAATCAGTGAGTGAAAACTGGAAAGTGCACAGCTCAGTGATTGTAAGAAGCTCTCCCCTGCCCTTCATGGGATGTAATGGGAAACCAATTTTTTTAGACTATGTTAGATTAGATTAGATTGGATGGAATTTAATTGGATTGCATAGGATTTGATTGGATTGAACTGAACTGAATGGAACCGAATTTTACTGAGATGAATTGAATTGAATCGGATTGAATTGAATTTGATTGAATTTATTGGAATTTAATTGAATTGAATTGAATTGAACTGAGTTGAGTAGAACTGAATTGGATTGAATTGAACTGAATTTAATTGAAATTAATTAAATTGAATTGAATTAATTGAGTTGAGCTGAATTGAATTTAACTGAACTGAACTGCATTGAATTGAATTGCATTGAAATGAATTGAATTTGATTGAATTAATTGAGTTTAACTGAATTGAATTGAATTGAACTGAGTTGAGTAGAACTGAATTGGATTGAATTGAACTGAATTTAATTGAAATTAATTAAATAGAATTGAATAATATTACATTGAATTGAATTAAATTGAAGTGAATTTAATTGAAATTAGCTGAATTGAATTGAGCTGAATTTGATTGAATTGAATAGAACTCAACTGAACTGATTTGAATTAATTTAGATAGAACTTAATTAAATTGAATTTAATTTAATTGAATTGAATTGGAGAGAACTGAATTTAATTGCATTGAATTGTGTTGAATTAAATTGAACTGCATTGAAATGAATTGAATTGCATTGAACTTAATTGAATTGAAATGAATTGAATTGAAAAGAACTAAATTCAATTGCACTGAAATGAGTTGATTACATTGAACTAAATTAAACTGATTTGAATTGAATTGAATTAAATTCAATTGCATTGAAATGAATTGAATTGAAATTAGTTGAACTCAATTCAATTTAATTGAATTCTTCTTAGAGTTTGAATCTCAAACTGTCAGAGCTGTATTTAAATTTGACCATCAAATTAAAAATTTTTAAATTAAAATTTGAAAATAATGTTCGAATGTTATAAAGAGTAAACAATTGATTTATATACCAATTAAAATTAGTGAATTGTCATTCAAATTATAATTTGGGTTTCAAATTAAAAAAAATAAATAAATCTTCCATTAAAATTTGAAACTAATATCTTTTTTTGTTTAACTTTTAAATTTTTGTAAGGATGTTTAGTCAAATTACCGGGTTTGGTTTATTCTAAAGTTAAAGTTTATTTGAATTTCTTATGACCGATTTTTGTTAGTTCCTCGTTAATGTATGACAAATTCATTCAAGTCATGAACATTTTTCGAATTGAAAAATGGTTGGTTTTTGTTGGAAATAATAGACAATTCAGTTTAACACACACTCACTGGCTTGACTAGTTTCGAACTCCGTTACAAGTTCATCATCAGATGCCTAGCTACTGATGCCTAACTACTGTGCCTGAATTGATACCATCGGTTGATCATCAATCGTAAATATACAAACTCAATTCTGCAATTCACATTTGCGAATTAGTATCGATCGAAGATCCCTAAGTATCAACACACACTCAAAGATTCATAATTCCAACACAAGAACAGACGAGGTTTTCTACCATATTCTTCTTTTCCTCATGCATTCTCGCACTGTTGCTGTGCTTTGAGGCGAGTTTTAATCTATATTACATAGTTGTATTTTTCCGTGGTATAACATTTGTTGAAGACCGTGCTTGTGTCAGTTACATTTATTTGAATTTGAATCTTTTTATGACCGATTTTTGTTAGTTTGTGGTTAGTGTATGAGAAAATCATACTACAAACGTAGAAGTCATGAACATTTTTCTAATTGAAAATTATAGGCCTTTCAGTGATGTTGATACTTAGGGATCTTCGATCGATACTAATTCGCACATGTGAATTGCAGAATTGAGTTTGTATATATACGATTGATGATCAACCGATGGTATCAATTCAGGCACAGTAGTGAGGCATCTGATGATGAAATTGTCACGGAGTTCGAAACTAGTCATGCCAACAAAAACCAACCATGTTTCAATTAGAAAACTGTTCATGACTTGTAAGCTTGTAGTATACAATTACAATTTTTAATAAACTGACATACGGCTAATTGCAAAAAACCAGGTTAACCGGGTTTACCGATTTTTCGTTTTTTTTAACCCAGTTACTGAAATGCAGGTTCACGGTTTATTCACCGAGCTATCGCAGACCTTGATTGCGTCAGGATGAATAATACCTTATCAGAAGGATTTGAGTGTTCGTTGAAAGGACGTATATGTGTGTGTATACACTTGTTCGTTTTAAACATGTCTCGAAAGCTTTGTGTATTTGCGATAAAAGTTAGGTATGCAAATTTTGCGAAATATGAATATTCGCTTACAACTTCTACTGTAAACGATTTTATTAGGCGGAAACGTTTCAACCTTTGCTGTAAACCGGTTGTACGCTGGGTATAAAAATTAAATGGTTTCTCATTACATCCCATGAAGGGACCGGGGAGAACTTCTCACAATCACTGAGCTGTGCGCTTCCCAGTTTTCACTCATTGATTGGGACCTACAGTTTTACACCGATACCGAACGGTATTTTGAGAAGCTTTTTCACGGCTATATACTCGATAGTGTCGCCGTCACTATGCGAGGTGACCGCCGCCGAAAGAAATTTTTTGAAGGTGGTCAGAGCAGGGTTCGAACCCAGGATCTCATGTACAAGAGCCGCGCACACTAACCATTGCACCACCGACGGCCACACGATATAACTATGGGTTATCTAATTGTAGGAGGCCTAGAGATGGTGGTAGTGTGGGGAAGGTATGTAGATAACTAATTCTAAAGGAGTAAAATGCCGAATGTAAATGTTCGTATAATTTCAAAAATATCTACTTTGAAGCTTCCTACAATGCGAACTAAGAGAAATTCAAACATATGATAAACATTATAATTGTAACACAGTTCGATATTATTATATTGCGTGCATTTTAATGATACCCAAAACACATGAGGTTTGAGTTGAAAACTACTAGAATTGCCCAAACTTATATGACCCTTTTATCAGCTGAAAAAACATTGCCATAAAACATGAAATGGGTCTGAGTCAGAGGTGACATATTGCCATGTGTGTCCTTTTGACTGTCTTTTTCTTTAAATTCTGCTCATTGTTTGTGGTTAAGAACAACGACTATCACAACTGCAACTCAATGTCCTTTCCAGAACAACGAATGAGCATACGAGTTTTGCATTCAAGTTTGTTCATTTATATTGGTTTGATGGTTTTCTCGTAAGTTCTGGGAATGCGTCGTCTGCATATATAGCATCCCAACATATGTATGTGAATGGGACTTTCGAGGATATCTTTTTCATAAATCACTGTAACATTCGGATAAATATTTATGGGAAGAGTATTGAGTTATAAGGCCGCCAAGGTGGCATGAATTATAGGGGACAATGTAACAAATGACTTGCGGGTGTGGGCGAATATCTTGGCAAGTCCTTGATAATTGCTAAAGCAGTTGAAGATGAATTGAGCAAGTCGGGATTTTGCATTGTAATTTTTGCATTGCGACAAGGAAGTTATTTTGCACTAAGGCTGAAATAAAATATGGGTTGAGTTCACTGGAATTTGGAACTTTAAGCACATAGCAGCAACACAATAGAACACTGACAAACTTGTGTCTGCCTTGAGTCACCTTAATTATTCGCCACACTACTGTCAAGTAATAATCAACCGAGAAATTACGGTATACAACTGATTGCAACTTTAGTCCTCAATTAAGTTAAATTATTACAATTTTGTACTATTAGGTGATATGAAATCTCAGTTCCGCACATCCTTTTAGCTTCAAGGTTATTACCCATTTCCTTACAAATATTTTATCATAATTTAATTACGATTTTGATTTCCATTAAATTTTAATATCATTTGATTTACGATTTATTTAAGAAACACATTTTAAATTAAATTAAAAATTTCATAATTGAGAAATTATGAAAAGTACAAAGTCTGAGCTGAGCATAATCACTCATCTCGTATATGAAGTAACCAAGTTATTTAATGTCTGCGGGTTTATTATTTTGCAATCACGGTAGACAGACGCCTTCAAGGCTGGTAGAGAAAGATTTTCTCCTGGCACGTGTATCAATGTGTCATTATGTGACAGGCACATTAATGGTTTATTAAATATGTTTTTTCTTTATTGAGAAAGGGTGTTCCGTAAATGGTTGCATGTTATTTGGATAATTGTAGATGAAAACCCAGCAGTTTACAACGGAAATTAAAAAAATTAACTAGTAGTCACTAGTCACTAGTCACTAGTAGTATCTAGTAGTATCGTATAAGTGATATTTATTATATCCGAGCGTATGATCACTATTTATTTATGATACATAAATTAAAATTACTTATACGCAATTTTTGTATACCCTATATTTTATTACCGAACACTGTAACTAGCAAACACTTTCAACCACATTAAGGGAATTTAAATAAAAGATACGGAAACAAATCTCATGTTATGGTAATTTATGAGGTTACTGCAAACTTCCTACAAAGACTTTGGAAATGAGCTACATTGGATGTGACCAATATAACTGCAATTTAAGTTAATTAATAGGAAACAATGTGAGAATGTTAGGATCTGCAACGAAGATGCAGTAGATGAGAGATATTTCAACGCGTCCATTTGACGTAAAAGTTCCTAGCGTCGGATGATGGAAAATTAGCTAAGAGTGGTCTCATATTGGAATTTTCAAATGTGGGTGTCCCTTAACTAGTTAGTAAATATTTGGATAATTGCGAATTTAAACCCAACTGTTTACAAATAAATTAAAATATTACATACTTTCACTATAAATATAATTGATATTTATTGCAACCGACCGTATGATCAATATTTATTTGTGGTATATAAATTACAATTATTTATACGCTATTTTTTTATGTGGTTAATTTTATTTCTAAATACTTTAACTAGCTTAAACTTCCAACCTCAGTAGGAATTTAAATAAAAGATACGGAAACAATTCTCATGTTCTCACAATTTATGACTGCAAACTTCCTATAAAGCATTTGGTAATGAGCTTCATTGGATGTGATCAGTATAACTGCAATTTAAGTTACTTTAATAGGAAACAGTTCGAGAATGTTGGGATCTGCAAGGAAGAGGCAGAAGATGATCAATAGTAAAGATCCTTCTCATATTGGAAATTAAAAAAATTTATGTCCCTTAAATGGTTGAAAGTTTCATTTCATTTCATTTATTAGTCAATGGAAATACAAATTCCTTACAGACTACGATTTAGTAACCAATTGTTCAATAAAGTATTTTACATAAAATTAAAACCAATAATGTCAATATCTATGTATGTATTTATACAATGTATTGTTATAAAAATTCAATCTAAAATTTGAAGCAAACGTTTTTTGAAACAATATTTGGATATTCAAAACTCTATTTCTGGGTTTGATTTCTTCTGTTGATTAACATTAATAGCATTAAGATATTAGTATGGTGGGAAGCACATTAAACATTGCATTATATCTATGTTCTAGGAGGAATATTAAATGGAATTAAAGAAAGCAGATCTGGGCACTCAATACCACCATTAATAATATCAAAAAGAAGCATAATAGACTGGAATTTCCTCGGAAATTCTAAAGAAGCCAACCCCAACCATGAACATTTTATTTCATAAGCATGTAATGGATTTGTCATCCGTACTAAAGAAACAACAAACTTCATAAATTTTTTCTGAACCTTTTCCAGACGAGCAATATGAATGCCACTATGTGGACACCAAATAACAGAAGCATATTTGAGTGTGTTAGGATCGGAAAATTCAGAACAATTTATTCTGATGGATCCAAGCACTCTATATGCTTTAGGAATAATATAATCTATATGCAGAATGAAAGATAATGATGAGTCAAAAACAACACCAGGGTCAAGGGTAGATTTTACAAATTTCAAGATATAGTTACCCAGTTTGAAATCAAACTGAATTGGATAATGAGATAATGAGTTATTTGAATATCTTTCAACTAAAACCCAGCTCTTTACAAATATAGTTAAAATATCAAGAAATAACACTTTAAGTATAAGTGATATTTAGTATATCCGAGCGTATGATCAATACTTATTTGCGGTATATTAATTAAAATTACTTATACGCTACATATTATTGCTGAATACTGCAACTAGTTTACATTTGCCACCAAAGTCGGGGAATTTTCTATTAAAGATACGGAAACGAAAATCGTTTCAGGATAATTTATGAGTGTACTGGAAATTTGCTACAAAGCATTTGGAAATGAGTAGAACTGGATGTATCTAATACTTCAAGTTAATATAATTGAAACAAATGCGAGAGTGAACTGGAATGAAAAGCCAGTAGATGATTGATCTTTCAGTGCTTCCATATGGCATATACTTTCCTAACGTAGAATGACGGAAAATTAGCAAAGATTGATCTTGTATTGGAAATTTCAAAAAAGGGTGTATCTTTTATGGTTAATAATTTTTTTCATAATTTTAAATTAAAACCCATCTGATTTCAAAAAGATTTAAAAAATATTTTGTGAGATTACTATAGGTGTAAGTGGTATTTAATATATCCGAACGTATGATCAATATTTATTTGTGGTATATACATTTAAATTCCTTATACGACGTTTTCTATACTGCCTTACTTTGTCAGTATAAGGCTGGGAATTTAGATTGACAAAGTGGAAACGAAGCTCATTTTTGGATAATACATAAGGGTACTGTAAACTTTCTACAAAATAAATTTCGCAGTCAGTAGAACTGGCTGTGTCTTAAAAACTGCAATGTTGGGAACTATAGCGAAGTGGCAGTAGCCAATCGACATTTCATCACTTTCATATGACATACACCCACAACAAATACCGAGTTAGATGTAACCGTATTTAGAGTTTGCCACAACCACATTAGATGTCATCACATACGAAGCAGAGGTTGATGCCACCGCATTGGAGGACGCCAAAACCTATTAAAGGTTGTCACAACCTATTAAAGGTTGCCACAACCTACTAAAGAATATCAAAACTTACTAAAGGTTGTCACTACCTGCTTAAAGTGTCACAACATATTAAAGGTTGCCACAACCTAGTAAAGGTTGCCACAGCCTATTAAAGGTTGCCACAATCAAGTAAAGGTTGCCACAACCTACTCAAGAATGTCAAACTTATTAAAGGTTGTCACTACATATTAAACGTGCCACAATATATTAAAGGTTGCCACAACATATTAAAGGTTGCCACAACCTTCTAAAGTTTGCAACCTACTAAAGGTTGTCACAACCTGCCAAAGGTTGTCACATCCTGCCAAAGGTTGCCACAACCTACTAAAGGTTTGAAAACCTAACAAAAGTTGCCACAACCATCTACGGGTTGCCACAACCTACTAAAGTTTTCCACAACCTATTAAGGGTTGCGACAACCTATTGAAGGTTGCCGCAAACCATTAAAGTTTGTTTTAACCGAATTTCAGTTGTGGTGACTAAAATTGCTCACAGCAACCTCAATTCGATTGTGGCAACTCCAAAGTGGTGGCAACAACCGAATTTGCGGTTGCTACAAAATCTTTTCGAACATAGAGTTTATGGGTGTAGAAGTTAGAAAAGTCGGAAGGCTGAAAATGTATACAGATTCTTCGCATTGAAAAAAATTCAGTTTACAGGTGACGCCAGCGTTATAGTTATGAAAGTTTAGTATTTTTGAACACTTCCACAGGTGATTCACTTTTTCTCTTGTGGTGGTAACTAAAACTCTCTCGGAGAGGTATATGTCACATCATTTCGACTTTCTGGCGAGGAACTCTTACAGGAAGGGAGAACAAGCGTTGATAATCTGGGAGTAAGCTTTCTCTAAATAATGTTTGATTCGCGGTAGTGCATTTTATATTACTTTTGGTTGACATGTAAAGCTTCTTACAACCAGTGAGCTGTGGGCTTTTTAATTTTTCACTCACTGATTGGGACCTATAGCTTTACACCGATTCCGATCGGTATTTTGAGAAGCTTGTTCACGCCTAAGTACTTGATATTGGCGTCATCACTAAGCGACGTTGCCTTCGTCAAAATAAAGATTACGACAATTGCAAACATTCTAATAACTTTCCAAGATCTCCAGTGAAAGTAGAAAACCTATTACACAGCCTTTTGTGTAGTAGTATATGCATGCATGGTAGACTTCAAGGTGGTGTTACTTATCTCCTAAATTACTGAACTGAACTTTTTATTGGAAACGTGAACAACATCGAACGGCTACATTCTTCTGCGAACCAAGCGGTTTCAAATGCACTGTACCCTTAGAAATTAAAAAAATTTAATCTTCCGAAAATGTAGCAACGTACGGTAATATTAGATTTGGAACACAACATGTAGCTTAACTCCTGCCAAGGATCTAGCACGAGTTGACACATATAAGACAAAGATAAAAGAAATTAAATTCATGAGACTGAAGATTTGAGAAGATTTCGTGTTGGTGATCAGGAATACTTTCAATTGAAGTATTTGCTAGGGTTACAGTTACCATGAGTGTTCATGTGTCTATCTTCTTAAGGGTAATAATAAACTTTTTAACAAAACATTCAATAAAAGGATATACGGGAGCTTCTCATAATAAGTGACCTGTGCGCTTTCTAGTTTTATACCCAATAATTGGAATCTATAAAACATCCACAAGGCTTCTTGGATATATCCTGATCAGCAACCTAAAAACCAGATTGATCACCTGGTAGGACGGACGGCACTCTACTAGTCTAATGGACGTATGTGTAATGCGAGGAGCTAATATCTATTCGGATCACTACCTAGTTGTATAAGCAGAGTGAAAGTCGTACGAAAACAGATATATAGAAAGCAGGACATCGGAAAGCTACAATTTCCAGGGATAGCCACGCCTGTGCAGAGAAGCTCACTCAGATACTTGCGCAGAACGCACTTCGTTTCATGATGCTGAAGCGCAGTGGAAGTACATTTCCCACTCTATGGAAACTGCTGCAGAGATCGGGTTATGAAAAACTATTAAGACAAACCATGATACGATAAAAAGTGTCGCATGACAAATGATGAATAAAATGCTACACGTATGGCAATGTTTCAATCAGTTGCAACGCGAACCACGACGACAGAGCGGTATAAGGATAAGAGGAGAGAGGAAACCCTGTCGTGTAAGAAGAAAAAACGATTGCAGAAAAAGCGCGATAGTGAGAAGATTGAATATTAAAGAAAGAAGAATGAGGCCGGTAAATTCTAACGAAAAGTATCGGGACCGCACGTTTGTAAAGATAAGGAGGGGGATCTTGTTACAGATGAGCAGAGCATGTTCGGAATACGGAGAGATCACTTCTCTGCTTTTCTTGTCCCACGAGACTTCAATATAAACGAGGGTGTTGACAACATACAGGACGATGGCGTCGACTGCCCGTCCTATCCAAGCGAAGTTATAACTGTAATTTCCCGACTTATGGAAAACATAGCCTCTGGTGCTGATGGACAGTGGCTGAGCTGTTTAAGGCTGGCAGCTATGAGTTGGATAGGTGCGTGCATCAGCTCATATGCAACATCTGGTTGGACGAATGCTTGCGCGACGATTGGATTCTTGGCATACGGTGTCCTTTTTTCAAAAAGCCGACCCGAGTATATGTCCCAACTATTGTGGAATAAGTCTTTTATCGATCGCACGATCGTAGTATGTGAAATACTAAAGCCCTTTGTTGCATAGCTGATCGGACCTTATCAGCGTGGCTTTAGACCTGGAAAGTCAACCGTCGACCAGATATACACATAAGACATATTCTGGAGAATGTCCACGAAAAACAAATCCATACCTACTACTTCTTGGTAGATTATAAGCCTGCATCCGATACGGGGTCAACTTTGCTAAGCTATGTCGGAGTGTGGTATGACACTGACCGATACAAAATCCTCAGTAAAAATTCGTAAAGATCTTCCGAACTGTCGGGTACGAGCCGAGGCCTCAGACAGGGGGACACCCTATTATGCGATCTCTTCAACATATTAATTGAAATCATCGCCGGAAAAGCTGCAGTCAACACGAATAAAGCTATCAGCAGCAAACGTCACATGCTGCTCGCATATGCTGCGAGAGACGTCAGCCTAGAAAGCAAATGGAGAATTGTGCCTGGAACAGGTATTATTTCGGGCTGAGCAAGCACTTCAGAGATGACACATGGATTCAATTATATCAGACTCTCATACAACCTGTCTTGCTTTATGGTGTACAATTTTGGATCATATCCCATGCTGCTGACACATCACACTCCGAAAAATATATGGTTCTATTATAGACAACGGAGTATTGGAGACATAGAATATGCATCACAATAAGCCAGTGCATAAGGTATTCAACGACGTGCTTGAAGGACATTGACAAATTGGACGACCAAGACTTTGCTGCAAAGACCAGGTGGAGTATTTTCAAGGGAAGAGGAAAGCTTAAGATCGAGCCCGTTGGAGAACCCTCTGGGTAGGTTGAGGCCACATAAATCTTAAGTCGGTAATTGGAACCTACAGTAAATAACTAAGTAATTGGAACCTAACACCGGTTTCGAACGGTTTTGATGTTCTGAGTGGTGTTTTTTGGCTAATTGTGCCGCCATTACTTAGCGTAGTCGAGAGGTCTATAAATTGGTATGAGCAGGGATTGATCTCACGTACTTATATACACTTCTTCTTATACGCACACACTAGTCATAACACTACTTGATGTCTAGCTTGTATTTCTCCTAGTGGTTTCGAATCCGCAGATGGCATACAACATATGCTTTTATATCAGCTTAGACTGACGTTTAGAAGTGACTGTAGTATGCCAATAACAGAACTCAATTTTTCTCTTTACTTTTTAAGGAATTCCAAATGAATTGTGACCATATGAACCGAAGCTTATATTTATTTCCATTTGTTAGAACAACAGCCAACATATTCGACATCTTTGATCACCTTTGTTTCGGAGGACCTATAAGTGATGCCAATTATAGCCCTATAGACGTATGAGTAACATTTATTTGTAACAATATTTTTATCATATATACTCGCGTGTACACATTTATTCTTCATGTTCAGAAATTCCAATCGCCTTTCGTTCATTCTAACACACACACATCCTGTAAATTATTATGAAAAGTTATTCCCCCATGGCTCGTTCCTCGATGATTTATCCCTGAAGTTTTCAAATATTCATCATTGTTTTCCATGCGTTTTTCCACTTCTCATAATTTCTATTTTAAGTCAAAACAATGGAATGGTCTGAATGACATATTTACCAAAAAAAAAAAGAAAGAAAAATAACATTTTAATGTTTTCTTTCGATTCTTTTCATTTCCCAAAAAAAAAGAAAAAGAAATATCTGACATATTTGTTCATTTCCTGACAATAATATGTCAATTCGTTATAAGATGAAAACATCAGGATATGTATGTATGTGCCTGGATACCCACACATTTGCAAATGTCTTTAAATATATATGCATGTATGTGTGTTGGTGTAATATGAATCTGTGTTGTCGTTGATATTTTTATTTGCTTTATTTTTTTCGTTTCCTGTGTGTGTGCGGGTTGCAGAATGTGTTTGTGGCAACCATCATCACCATCATTGATGTAAGACTTCATCATTTACTTTTACTTCCTCCTTTTGTTGTTATCATTTCGTTTCCTTATGTGCATGTTTTTCGCTGTCGTTATGCATGTATAAGAAAAACAATACAGGGGTTCTTCTCTTATCGTGATTCTTATTGTTTTCGTTGCACGAAGTAAACGATAAATATGAGATGTTTTTTTGTTTTGTAATTGAACATTTATTTCAGTTTTGAAAATTGATACATTTTGGTTGTTGTATGGCTGAATGAAGCCCTATAAGTGATATTTATTTTGTGCGCATATATCGCTTATATGCAGCGCGTGCCAATATATTTTGTGGAATGATAAATTTGTGTTTTTAATTTTCCAATTCAATAATTCAATATTAATGAGATGAGAAGAATGCTTGACGCATTGAAGTTTTAAACGCATTTGAGACGTAGTTGTATATATTTATATATTTATATATAAGTTTTTGGTAGCGTAAGACGCGATATCACCTCTAGTATTTTATGTATTCAGAAAAACATTAATAAACTGATCTCACGAATCACAAATTTATTAAAATTAAAATTTAATAGAATGTAGTTATTTTTAGAATAATTAATGTTCGCGTAAATGAGATATAAAAACGAAATTTGGCAATTTGCCTACATATAATGTAGATTCAAACCCATGAACATATTTAAAAAATCGTCCCAACACAATTTCAGAATCCCGAAAACAAAATCTAAAATCACCAAAAATGGGATTTTTATCGAGTATTTTGGGAATTCTTCAGGTGTGTTTTTAGGTCGAGTAGCTTGATAACGTGCTTTGTGGGAACACATACAGATATCACAATTAGGTTATAGAAATCGCGAAGCAGCTTTGCACGTCGAGATATGTTTGGCTAAATACAATTTATTTTAAATCGATCGAATTTAGAAGGTTCTGAAGAAAGATGGGCGAAAGATACGAAACTTTAAGATCCACAAACTTAATCAATAGTTAGCTATGTTTCAAACACACGTTTGGAATAAAATTCCTCTAGTACTGATAGATATGTGGTGTCACATTTTTTTCGAAAAAGCGATAAAATTGTGCTATTTAAATTTTTGGTTTTAAATATGGCATGCATTTCTAAAAAACTAATTGTCTTATCTAAATACAATATTCTTTCCAAAATTACGAGATGCAAACTGGAACTTTCATTGGAAAGTTTGAAATTTTTTTTTAGTATACATATACATAGAACGTTCTGACTTACGAGCACTATTTGTTCTATTTACAGTGTGTTGAATAATTCGGCTCGGTCAAAAAATGGAAGTAACTCTTAAAACTTTTCGTGCGATGAGTTTTTACGATTTTTGGCGTGGACTGTCGAGACAAGGGTGTCTCAATCAACTTGTTTCGACTTTTCGTGATGTAACACCATCATAAACCACTGTAAATCGCTGGTATCAAGAGTTCAGTCTTAGACGCCGTTCGCTCCAAGCTGATTTTCGTGAAGGTCGTCCAAAATCGTACTTCTGCCCAGTCCCTTCGTCGGATGTAATGGGGATACAGTTATATATATAATTATACTTCCAAAGCAAATGTCTTCTGCAAGTGTCTATCGAAGAAAATGGAATTGGTAATCAAACCTTGACTATGCAATTTTAAGTTAATCTCTTGTAATTTCATTTAGAGATGTTTAATGAGACTTAACTATTAAAGTGGGGCTTTGCTGTGCCAATTCTAGTTTCATCACTTTCAATGGCCGTTCACAACCTATTTGATCAGGGTCCTGACATATTTTTCCAAATGCATCGATTCTTCGCTTTTCCAATCCAGTTTAGAGTTTCATACATCTTTCTTAAACAACACTTCTTAAAATTTTACTAATTTTACTTTTTTCTTCTTTAAATCCGTCTTCAAAAAATTCTTAACCAGCTTTCGGTCATGAACATAGTGAATCAATTTCAAAGTATTTAATTGTAGGTCCTGTAGAGTATCTGCATGTGCTAGTTGCCAAGAGATTAACTCCATCAAAAAAAAAAAATTACAGCAAACAGTTGTCCGAGGCCTTCGGCCACGGACTGTCCCTGCAGGCTGTGTCAGAGACACGGCCATTAAGTTTAACGTAGAATACGCCATCCGATAAGACAGAAAACATATATAACAATAAATTCATTTGCTTATATTATTTATCATTTATTGTTATATATGTTTTCTGTCTTATCGGATGGCGTATTCTACGTTAAACTTAATGGCCGTGTCTCTGTCACAGCCTGCAGGGACAGTCCGTGGCCGAAGGCCTCGGACAACTGTCTGCTGTAATTTTTATATTTACCAACGGCATTTGATTCAAGTCCGTTTAAAAAAAAAAAATATTATGTTCAATTTTTTTAAACTTAATTTAATTTATGTATTTTAATTAATATTTTTATTGAAATAAGTTCTGCGAATCTTGAGAGGGCCGTCCTAATATTAAAAAAGGTTTACCTTATCGAGTCTTCGCATTAGCATTCGAGCGTTGTGTGAAAGCTTTACGCTTTACAATTCAAAATTAATGCTACAACAGCTTTATTGAAGCTTTCGCAAAAAAGCTTTATTACGTTAGCTTACTGTTTGTTTCACTTTTTACTAGATACATGTTGGCAAGCAACATTAGCTTGCTCTTCGTTTCACTTTTTACTAGATACATGTTCCTAAGCAATGTTGAGCAACCAAAAACACTCAACCAAACACCACACATATGTTTGAGTGTATGTGTTTAAACAATTTTCATTTGAGAAATTAAAATACTAGAAATATATCAACCAATATGAAATGTATATCAAACGAAAGATAACATCTTCATTTACCTACAAAAAAAATTTTAAAAAAATTCGTCTAGCCGTTTCCTCAAATTCAATGAAATAAAGATTACAACAATAAAAACCTGACATGACTCCTCATACCGTAAGGTAAGACGTATTCTACGTCAAAAAGTGTAGAAATTGATGCTTCCGTTGTGATTAAAAATTCCACGTTCATTATAAACTCGAATCAACAATATATATTGTTTTTCTTCAGCTGCAGCTCAAAAATAGTAGAATTTAAAATGTACTGGATACAGCACTTTAAACACAGCACAAAAAGATATCAACATTTCGGGAAAAGTGGAGTTAGAAAGTTTGGCTTCTGAACGCCGCATTTCTTGTTCCATTGGAGGGATTTCAATAGAACGTAATGAGTATCTGGAAAACATTTTTTTTGATATGCAACTGAGAAAATTATATGACACAAAGTATAATTTTATTTCATTCGCTTCATATATGAAATAAATATTACTCATACACCAAAAACCATCTATGGCAATACGAGAAATTAAAGTTACGTATACAAACAGTGATCCCATGCTGATTAGCAACAGAGGAGTAAATAAATTGAACTTGGTTCTAATACAATAACTACAATCTTCCGGAATATTCAATAACCATTTCTTGCACACGCTTCATGCGTATTCGTGTTAATTGATAGAAGGAGTGCATACGAAACAAACGGTGCACACATTTTGGGTAAAGAAATCAAGATGCATGGATTAATTTGTTTGCAAGTATTTATTTATTAAGAAAATTTAAGTTCAAATTCACATTTTTCGTTGGCTTAAAAATATTTACATATTATTCATTGTACTGTCTGGTACCATGTTAATGCTTGTAGCCCGCTTTATTCTAAAATCTGTTGGATGCTTAGCAGCGCGTTTCGTAGTCTCTTATTGTTTTGGTACCAGTCAATAGTTTGTTTGCTGTAATGGCAAGACGCGACATTAGGCCAAAAAATGTAGAATCTTCGTGCTTTTCTAAAATTGGTCGATGTCGTTTGTGTAGACATTCCGTGATATACACTTCAGTATTTATCATGCCAGTTGTAAAGAATAAGCTGCACCTTAGTCCACAAATTCAAATGGCTTGCCACACCAAAAATTTCTTCGGGAACTTTAAGTTTTTTTGAACTCTGTACCTCTTTTACCACATTTCCTGTACTACCTGCAATATAAAGGGTGTTTTTTCAAGCCCGATAGAACTTAAAATTGTAAAAAATAACACAAAAAATTAAATTTTGATAAAAAATTGATAAAATCTCTTATTTGTTTCAGTATACTCTGGCAAATCATCATGAATAGACTCACGCTTGAAGAACGCTGCCAAATTATCCAAATTTACTTTGAAACTCAGTTGGAAACTGACCCGTTGTTTTATCGCCAAATTGTGTTTAGCGATGAGGCTCATTTTTGGCTAAACGGGTTTGTTAATAAGCAAAATTGCCGTATATGGAGTGAGACCAATCTACAAGAGACCCTCCGACTCCATTACATCCAGAAAAATGCACCGTTTGGTGCGGCTTACACGCTGGTGGCACCATCGGACCCTATTTCTTTAAAAATGAGGCCGGAGCTCGCGTTACGGTCAATGGAGATCGCTACCGCACCATGATCAATGATTTTCTCTTTTTCAGTGGTCGAAAAAGTGGCCCAAACTTGGACGTCCAGAATGCGCTTCGTCAAGAACAGCCGCGGTGCCCATATGCCCGAAATCATTTTCAAATGTTAATGCCACGTATTGATCTTTCGAATAAAAAAAAAACTTTATTAAAATTTAATTTTCTGTGTTATTTTTTACAATTTGAAGTTCTATCGGGCTTGAAAAAACACCTTTACAACTCCTGTCCAGGTAGCTGTTAAAAGTGGGACAGCACGTAGGTTTCTTCATCCAGTGCACTCATCCATAATTTGGAATGAAATTTCTTTGTAAATTTTTAGGTCGCAGTATTGCTTCCGATTTGTTTGGAATTCCTATCGGGCACTTTTTGAACTTTGTAAGTTTCTTTTTTCACTTTTGTTACCTAAGACTGCAAGTAATTGGTCTTCTGAGCAACTATTCTTCCTGATACGTGAGGATTTTGCTGACGAATGTCTAATATTTTCATTGCCTTCCCGACATCTGCCCTTTTTTCTGCCACACCTAGATGTTCAATCGATCGTCGGGAGTTCCTTATATTTTCTTTATAACTCTATAAACTGTATTATGGGGCACCCCTGTCATCCTGGCAAATGTGTTATATGGACGTCTATCATTTTCGTTTAAAATTTTAATTATCTTTTCGCGATCTTTTTGTTGGCTCTTCATTTAAAAAAAAAAACTAAAGGAAAGATTGACGTTATATTAAGCAAGTGGTTTTTGATGGCACTGACAGATGTCAAAATATCAATGACATCCAAATGCATTGGATACAAAAAAGTGTTAAGCCTAAAAGTATGCACCATTTATTTCGTACGCACTCCTTATGCGGTAAGTGATTGTATCTTTATGCAGGCTTTGATCATTCTAGTGTTCGGTTTTCTTACAGTACCTTGCAGGATCGTCTTAATCCATTCCATTAATACGATATAACCACAGCAATCTCACCATTCGTTTCGGTTAACTACGTAATTGTTGAGACATGAGTTGTTCAATTAGTTGTCCCCATGATGTTGCTTTGTCTGCTTGCGGCATGACTCAGGTTTCTCTGCCATATTGGGTCGGATATAGTAGCTGCAGTTTTGTTGCCCAAAAGAGGGGTTTATCCCTGAAACCCTTGAAATGCTTAAACCAACTCCTGTTGCCGCTAATTATATTCCATCGCAATTGACCACAAACTTTTGCCTACAAGTTCATTTTGTTTGCGTAGCTGTCGTGGTTTTTATATTCATTATAAATAACAAGATTTACTGTGTCCAGACATTGTCATGGCAATTTGTAGGCAATCTGAAATTCCACGTCTCTCCTCTCCTAATTATAGCATGGAATGTCTTCGACAATTCTCGTAAATCTGACCTATTCCTATAGTATACACCCTAAAGAAGAACGAGGCATACATGTCTATACGCCTCCCCCGCCGTTAATTTCTTGTTCTTGGTCTCATTCAAATAGTTCATGAATTATTGCCGCTCACTTTTATTAATATTGCATAGAATTTAATGTGTTTTTTCTTTCAGACGCCGCACAGCGACGTTGGCCAATAAATATTTTATTGAATGTAAAAAATTTATTGAGTAGAAAATCTTAAATTCACTCCTCTTAGTCCCTGGCTGGCTTATCGCACTCGCACGCACTTAGAAAACTTCCAAGGAGCAATAAGAAAATTGCAAAGGTAATGGAGAGGTAGCTCAGCTACACCTAAATGTAGTCAGCCATTGTGCCTCCGTGCGCAACACATTAAAGTTTGTTGTCACAATTTTTACTTCAACTAAGCACTTAAAACTTTTCCTTGACACCACATCTGCCAATCCCCAAAACTCCCTGTTCCATTCACTCTGCTGCTCCTTGGTAATTCCCACGTGAATGAATGCTTGGATGGTTCGATGGTTTTGCAGGAGGCTGATTGCTATTCATTATGCTCCATATTAAACACCCTATTAATGGCACAACCCATAAATGCACACCGAGACTCCCAGCGAAATCTTTGGCTTAATATTTGTTGTTTAAGGCTACAGTTCTCCTTTTGTGAGTTCATTCCTTGGTTTTAGTTGAGTTTTTCTCTTTCTCTCTCTCGATGTTAATTTGCGTAAGGGAAACCTGCAGGCAGCACCATCAGCTACATCAACCTAGTGTAGGCACTGTTTCTTAGGATATTAAAGCTAAGCATAAGGACTACGACACCATCACAAGCAGGAGTTGGTGCAGCAACAAATGTGAACTCTATGGTTCATCACACTTGAATGTACTTTTAATTTATATTTGCCTTTCCGTCGTTAATTGTGAAGCAATGAGAGCAGAAACACGAGTGGAAATGAACCTTCTTAAACACTCAATATGATTAAAAAGTAGGATTTTCTATTTAACTTTAATTTCTAGTATGGATTCACGAGGGCGGGGAATGACAGCAAAGTAAAGTACATTGATTTGTTAAGAGCTGCGAGTGAACAGTTACGTACCAACGACTCAAATTGGATGTGGGTCTAAAAATTCTCGCGATACGATACCAACAATGAGTTATCTAAGTTTTCAAAAGTGGGCGAAACCTTGTTCTCGCCGACGATAGATAGACCACACTAATGTATGCACCAGCTGTGTGTTATACAACATTCCGTTCGGGGCACCTATTCCCACAAAATTTGGAAATTTGTCTTTGCATCATCTTTGCCTATGGGGATACCTTCCATAATTGCTTCAAGTACTAGTCCCAGGCGCATAGGCAAATTTAAAAGAATTGAAAGTATATACTATTAATACTGCGACGAAGTAAACGTCTGGATATCAGAAGGATAAACTACTTTTCCGGAAAACGTTTGATATATGACTAAAACCTGCACAAGGATACAATCACTTTGCATAAATATCAAATGAAAGGAAAACGTGTGAAGTGGGGGTAAGAAATGATTATTAAATATTCAGGAACTGTGAAGTAATTGTAAAAGGGACAAGTTCAATTTCTTTACTGTTCTATAGAGTAACAGTATGGGATCACTGCATGTATAAGTAATTTTAATTTACATTGTAATGGAGTTGTATGGTGCGTATGAGTAATATTTATTTAAATAAAGAGAAAATATATGTTGTAAAATACATTTCTCTTAAACGTGTATCAAAGACCAATACTAACAGAAATACAAATATCCCCATTACATTCCGTGAAGGGACAGGGAAGAGTTTCCCACAATCAGTTTGCTGTGGGTCTTGTTGTACACAAGGAAGTCCCTAAAAATGTTTCTTTTTCATGTTTTTTCATGATTGATCAAGCTGAATTGGAAAAGTTATAGGTTAAAGTAATTTTGAGATTTTTTCCAGATTTTTCGGAAGAGGTTTGAGGTTGCACAAGTCGAATTTCTTCCAAAACTCGGGTATTCCGGACGTTTTTTGAATTTTACTTAAAACTCGGTCAATGAGCACGATTTTCTTAGCTTGTAGGTCAATATTTTTAAAGCAAAACGATCAAACTTTTATTGTGTATGCATAAACCACTAGTTTTGTCAATGATTTTGCTCACCAAGGTACCATGCAATAAATTTTTTCGTAAATTTTTGACAAATTTTGATAAAAACGCTTTATAACTTTTAAAATTTCTCTGAAAATTTACAAATCCAATGATGCGCTCTAAAGAACGGATAAATTTGAAACAAATCTGGAAAAATAATTTTCAAATTGCAGTTACTGTTCCTGAGTTATACCATTTTAAACCTTTACACCCCTTGTATAAAACTAATAATAAAGTGGTTTTCAAAAGAGACGCTAGAAAAGTAAATCGATTGGGACAGCAAACGACGCCGCATTTTTTCCCGCTCGTTTGACATTTCTCTTCAGTAAGGTTTGCCATTTCATCATGGAAAGATATACGAGCCAACAACGAGTCGAAATTATTAAAATTTACTACCAAAATTTGGAGTCAGTGACCCCAACTTTAAGAGCGCTACGATTCGGATTTTCATAATTTCTGGCCGAATGGCTTCGTCACGTAATCCATGAGTCATCATTGCATCCCGAAAAAATTACGGTTTGGTGCGGTTTATGGGCCGGCGGCGTCACTGGGCCGTACTTCTTCCCTGATGATCAAGACCGGCACATTACTGTGAATGCGAATCGCTACCGTGCAATGATAACCGAATATTTTTGGCCCCAATTGGATAAAATGGACTTGGAGGACATGTGGTTCCAACAGGACGGCGCCACAAGCCACACAGCGAATGCCACAATCAATATATTGGAAACCAAGTTTGGTGAACGTGTTATCTCACGAAATGGCCCAGTCGATTGGCCGCCTCGGTCGTGCGATTTGACGCCGTTAGATTATTTTCTGTGGGGATACGTCAAGTCTATGGTCTATGCCAACAAGCTAGCGACGACTGATGAACTTCGTACAAATATCGAACGTGAAATTGCAGCAGTATCGGCCGATTTGTGCTTGAAAACCGTCGAAAATTGGGTTCAGCGTCTGGACTTCTGCAAGCGTGCCCGTGGTGGCCATGCAAAAGAAATCGAGTTCCATACCTAATCACAGGAATAAAGAATTTCATTGGTATCTAAAACCGGTTTTGTTTTATTTAAAAAAAACTTTTGTAGCGCTCTTATTGAAAAACCCTTTATTATAAAATGTTTGGCATTGTTGCATCACATTTGGTTTAGACGTTGCATTAATGAACAAATCTACAGTGTCTAAGTAACGGCAAAGAATAAGGCGCAGAAAAAAACGGCCCAAGCAACATATTGCAGGAACCATATATACGTTTGCATATAATGTTTTTATGAATTCAATAATATAGGATTCAAGATTTATTTACTGCTGTCGTGGCTAAACGCTGTTATAAATTAGCCAGTAGGAATTTGGAAAACAGCGTTTAAATGTTGACAAATACCTGAAATAATTGTCATCTAAACTTTATTTTCGAAAACCCAAAAACAGGTTTGGGCGTTTTTGAAGTTTCAGGTGTTTTTGATTCAGAGTTTAAGATCACCCCTAAACTATTCTGGAGATAACCGCGACATCCAAGTCCAATGGCTTTCTTAGAGTTCATTGTTTAAAATATTTGAAAGCTTTTTACTAAGCACACAGTTATGTAAAGATGGTTGCTATTTATATTTTGGGTCCAGCAATAAAAAAACAATAATTAAACATTGGAAATGATTTTATTGTTTTTCAAAATATTCTCCGTGAAGATCAATACACTTTTGCATGCGCTCAAACCAAGTTTCGAAGCAATTTTCCCACTCCGATTGAGACACCTCCAAAATATGGGTTTTGAACGCTTCGACAGCAGCTTCGGGCGAAAAATATTTACCACGTAGTAAAAAGAAGTCATAGGGTGGCAAATCAGGGCTGTATGGCGGATGACCCATCCATTCGACATGTAAAGTAGACTAATCAAATAACCAATTGTTTCAGCTGATGTGTGAGACCTCGTATTGTCCTGATGCAAAGTGATCCGTTTTCTCTTGCTGTTTTTTCTTATTTCTTCGAACACTTTTGGCAATCAGATGGTGGTATGCTCCTCAGATTTGATCATCCTACATTCCACTAAGGGCATAGTGGCCACATGACCGGTTATACGGAAAAAAAACTCGATCATCTGCATCGATGTGCTTCTCCTACGAACAACTTTTGTTGGATTTAGCTCGCCTGGAAAGACCCATACGGGCGATTGCTGTTTTGTTTCGGTCTCATATGCATAGATCCATGATTCATCACCTGTTACATTGTTACACACTGCATTTGAGTTGCCGCGGTTGTATTTTTTCAACATTTCTTTGCTCCAATCGACACTAGCCTGTTTTGAGGGTTCGTAAAATTATGTGGGATCCAACGAGAATAAATAATTTTCACGGCCAAAGAAACATGTATTTTCTCATTGATGCTTGTCATACTAATGCTCAAGGATGCCTCAATCTCACGGTCTGTCACATGTCGGTCTTGTTTTATCAGTTCACGCACAGCATCAGCGATTGGACGACCTTCACGAAATTCATCCTCGAGCGAACGGCGTCCGAGACTGAACTCTTGGCGCCAACGATTTACAGTGGTTCTTGATGGTGCTCTATCACCAAAAGTCGAAACATGTTGACTGAGACACTCTCGTCTCGTAGTCCACGCCGAAAATCGTAAAAAATCATCGCACGAAAATTTTCACTGGTTAATTTCATTTTTTGAACTAGATCCATTTTTCAACACAACAAATAGTGCTCGTAAGTGGAAACGCTCTAGGTTTTTTGGTTTCTCATGCTAACAACTGTATGTTTATGGCGATTTCACAAAGCCAATGTGCAGAAAAACGGATGAGTATGCGTTTTGACCCCATTACGAGTCCGTAAAACTATACAAAATCGAAATATGAATTCTCGAACCCGTTGCAAAGGCGCTACTAGTCCACGGATCCGTTTCAAATCCGTTGCTAGCTAGTCCGGAAAAAATTGTATTTCAAATTTTAAATCATCAAATTTGAAATGGCAAGCATCTCGTTAATGAATCATGTAGTTCGGTCAATATATGCCCGACCCACGCCCCTTCACCTTTTGGCAGCAGATGTTTTTTGCCTAAACAATTTAATATCTGAGAGACATATCGGAGTTGCTGCAACCGAAACAGCAATTTGCTGCCATCGAAAATTATTTATTATTTGCAAAAAAAATAATATATTCAGAATGAATCCATTTCGAATCCGCAAAAATTTATGAAAGTGCATCCGTCTCGAATCCATCTTATTTAAAAAACCCAACCCGAAACGAATTCGCTTATGAAGTTCGTTTAGAGATCGAGACGGATGCAAAAAAATAGAAAAAACGATCCGCTTTTTCGAGAGGAATTTCATACACAAACGGATGCATGATGTGTCCGCAACTGATTTCCGTTTCGGACAAAATGTACAAAGAAGCGAGCCCGTCGTGAGTTCGAAATGGATTCATATGGCTAATTGGGGATGTATTGTTAAATTCTTGGTATTGCTAAAATTGTTCCACATCACATCTAAATTATACTTGCGAATATACAACGGAAGACCATGAATTTACAATGATAAAATTAAAAATGGAACTTAAATTTTTTTTTGTCAATTCCAGAATACACATTTTATTTTGAAAAGTCAATTCGTTTTTAAATTTAAAAAATATTTCTTTAAAAGATCAAACTATTTCGTTGTTTTTGAAAACTGTGCCTTAGAAAGTAGTGTTATTTAGTAGTGGAGTCGTGTGTTTGTGTAAATTCTGGGGTTCGAATTGCTGCAGTCGGAGTCGGAGCGGTGTCGTGGATTTATAAATTGCTGGAGTCGGAGTCGGAGCGGTGTCATGGATTTATAAATTGCTGGAGTCGGAGTGGTGTGGTGGATTTATAAATTGCTGGAGTCCACCGCTCCGACTCCAGCAATTTATAAATCCACCACACCATAAAATTCTGCTGGAGTCGGAGCGGTGTTGTGGATTTATAAATTTCTGCTGGAGACTCCACAGCACCTCTTAACTCCAGCATTGAGACGTTGAGCTTAAATAGAGACTTAAGATTCAAAGATCTCCTCATATCCAATGGCGGCCAATTTGGAAAGCTACAGCTCCCGTCCACCACATCAACATTATCATATAGGAGTGTTCTTGCAGTATATTGTTACAATTCGGTATGCCAGTATGATCCAGTTACTAGTGAACGTATCACCTTAGGTTGAGAAAGAGGGTTCAAGGTAGTTATGCCTCGATTTATGAACCATTTGTGGACATACACACACGCTGGTAGGTGTACTTGTCGTGCACACTTTGGTCTACCGGAACTCTTGCCAGTTCATGCGCTCTGCAATTCCCTGAAATGTCCCTGTGGCCTCGCACCCATAGAAGGTGAACACCGTACTTCAGGCAGGGACTTGATATCCTCCTGGATTTCAAAGAACACATTGCCTTGCTAAACACTGATAGACTGTTAATCGTCAACCAACCGCTAACTTTTCTTCTTGCCAACATTTCTCCACAATATATGCTACAATGATCAGGTAATCTACGTCAAAGGGACAACCCTAGCTGCTTAGAATATATTAGAAACTGATCATTCAGTTTCGAACCATCCACGGAGAATTCATACAGCCCACTACATCAGCAACTCCTCTGTTCCTGGAATCCATTTCCTGTAAAAGAGTCATTTTCGAGAATGTTCGGAATACCTTGCAACGTAGAACCAATTTGGTTTTCCATATTGGCTACCGGCAACAAATTTCACATTATATACAGTGCATAACTGGCTGCAATGATCAGAGCGCCTGCGATGCACATCGTGGCCATCCTCTGAACTCTAGTCAGAAGTGCACAACACGTGTGCTTCTCAATGATTGGCCACCACTCGACAAAGCTATATAGTATGGCCGGTCCGAAAAACAGTTCGAGGTACAGGATTTGATTAGTTAAAAAAAAAAAAATTAACCCCTTCATGGCCCGAAATGCTTATGAAGCAAAAACGATGTGCAATTTCCCATTTTGTATAATTTTAATATGATAGCGTTACATTTTCAAAATTGTAAGGATGGTGAAATGTTGGTATGCACAAAAAGATTTTCAGATAATCCTTTGAAGTATGCAACAAATTAAGTTTTCTTTAAAGTTTAAAGTACAGGGTGTCTCAACAAATGGTCTCGATTTTTGATATTGATTTTTTTCTGGAAGTGGCAACTCTGAAACTTGACAGCTGTCGTCTGCGCTTGTTCCGATTATTAAAAATGGAGCGCTACACAAAATAAGAACGCGTTACCACTGTGAAATCCTGTTACGAAAATGGGGGAAGTTACGCTGAGACCGCACGCAAATTTCGCAGAATGTGGAGGTACAAGTAATGTATCAACAATTCCAAGAGTGATCAAAAAATGTAAAGCAATTAGTTCGATTCTGGCTAGTAAGTCTCCTGTGCGCCAATGTACCGGCCAGTCTCTCGAAAAAATTGCTGCTGTAAACGAGAGTGGCGTCGAAAACCGGCTACATCAATTCGGCATCGATCACAACAACCTCAAGGGTATGTTGCGAAGCAAGGGTATATAAAAGCCATGGGTGCATTTGCCAGATACTTTTCTTCCATACTTAATCGGAACATGTCCACCGCGCAGTGCAATAACAATTTCGGCACTGGGTCAACAAATATGCGATTCATTCTTAAACTAAATCACGCACTCTTTAAAACACAATTTTTAGAATTTATAATCAATGATTTTGAAATAAAGGCTAAAGTGGAAAGCCTATTCTCAGAAGTAGTTGGTTAGTATCCTAGAGATATATTTTTGGAAATCTTTCCAAAAGTTTAACTCAATGGCTATTTGTTGTTTTTTTAGTTAATATACGAGAAGTTCATACTACAAGCTTACAAGGTCATAAACATTTGTCTAATTGATAAATGATTGGTTTTTGTGGGAATGTTCAAATTTTTGACGCCAAATTTGGGATCATAGAACATTGATTTTCAAATATCCATCATCCAGTTATTTAAAAAGAACTGCCCTGTAATGGCTGCTCATATTTGGGCAATGGTATTTTTATAGGGAACTTTGACCTCATGAACGCGATAATGAATTGCAGTTTTTGATATTTGCTGACACTTTTCCGGAATATGCGGAAAACCAGCGTCATCATATGGTAACCGTTGGTTTCATAAAATTCAGATTTATTCAGATTTCATAAAATTTTACCCTTTTTTCTGTTTTTACAGAAAATAGTGCCTACAATGCAATTCTTTATTGATATTCTAAGTAAAAAGAAATCCGTTTAAAATTTAAGAAAATTTCACAAACATATTTTGAAGTCGAACCACTTTTGGTTTTGTATGGTAGCTGGCAAAACACTTGATAAAAAGTTCGACATTGCATTTTCCACATGCTGTTCGTCCGTTAACTTTGCAACGTTCACCCGCACAATGCCTACGATTAGATGGGACTACAAAATGCCCCATCTGGTCATATCGGAGAGTGTGTTCAACTCGAACACGTAGCTGGTCATATCTGTGGGTGGGCATCGGGCCAGATGATTTTGCTTTGATAGCATAATTTTTGCAGTAGTAGATCTCGATTTGTAGTCGAAATTCAAGCTGAGTCACAAGCTTGAACACAAACACCTATCACCCAGGAAAAAATGTTTGGCCACCGCTTTTTCCTCATGTAGGCGTTGCTGTATTGGGCCAAATTTTGGTCGAATCGGTCTACTCCAGACAGATATTTGTTGTAATGTATGATCGCACAAGGTCGGGACACATTTATTTTGGCTGCACTCTCCTTGAATAACGCTGTCCGATTGATTAGGGATTTTTATCAAAGGTGGATAGATAAGATGTAGACAACATTACTGTCTCTCCAGGTCCCCAAACGAATACCAGTGATATTCATCGCAATTGATTCCGAGCAACCTCTTTCCATTGATTTCAAATCCGCATACCCGCATAACTATAATTCATAATAACTCGGATAACTCGTAAAGAGGTTGTCGAAATTAAACGAGTAGATCAATATCTTTAATTTGTCAGGAAAATAATCTATTGTGCTGACCAAAGGAACAGCGCACTTTCCAAACCTGGCTTCATGCTCAACATTTGATCGTGGATTCTTTCCATGGTAAATTTCGTATTACACCATGTAGCCAGATAGAAGCCGAATCGTAGCGGGTTGCCTTTAATGAACTGCTTACATTCTCTTATCTTCGAAATGAAAGCAGTGCTAAATTTCTTGAAACCTGTTCTGACGCATGGAGTCATTCACAAATCATTAGCTATTGCAAATGTCTTCATTCTGACTCCACAAGTATCTGTACACACTGAAAAGTCTATCTTTTGTTGTTGTTTGGATGAAAATATAAAGTGTGTTTTGAGTTTGTCTCAAATATAGTATACATGTGTCCAACCACATTGTATTTGCTATTCAATATCACATGTTTGAGACACAATGATTAATATGTTATAATATATGTGTTTCCGACCCACATATATTTATGTTTTTGATACAAATACATGTGCGTGCAAATTGCTGATGAAGTCAGTCTTTCTTGTTTTGGCTGATGTATTGCGTTTTAGTTTCATATATTCAGTCGTCAATGCTTTATCAGACAGAGGATATCAAAAGTGAAAATGGAATAAACGAAGGCTGGGACGCTTAAATGGTTTGTGATGTTACTTTGGTTGCTGTGTATGTGTTTCTTATGTATGTATGTGTGCTACCAAAGTGAGAAACAATTTTGAGGAAAGAAATTGGAAAGGGCAGCAACGTAAAACCCTATGTCTGTTCGAACCTTTACTGAGAGAATCGGAACGGCGGACCATTTGTTAAATAAACGCTTGGCTTGCATGAACTAGATTTGTATATAAATATATTCTTTGTGTACCAATGCATGGTGGTGATAACCAACGCATAGCTGAAACCTTCTGAAAACAAAAACATGAGAGATAACAAAGAAAGGAGAAACAGAAGAGCAGCAGATTCTCATTTCATGAAAAAAACAAATAATGCATTCAATGCACCTAAATGTACAAAAGCCGTTGTAAATCTTTTGATTTTTTGCACTAATTATTTATAAATCTGGATTTACATTGACAAAATTAATTATAATTAATAATACATACATATATATTGAAATCAAGGAATAACTCGTTTTTAAATGTTATTATGTTTGGGGGGAAATACGCATATGTTTCCACGTAAAAGCATACATGTTTGCCAGTAAACATGATGCTGTTAACATTTATACGCATGTGAGTTTGGGACTTGCAAACATATTAATGTTTGTAGTGTGATCGAAACACGGACATTGTTCCTGCAGAATATATTTGGGAGAATATGTCAGCGTGTAGTTGGCGTAATAACAGTGGAACAAAATTAAACTTTTTCGAAAATATCAAGGTTATGACAAAGGATTCTGGTAGAGGTTGTAAAAAAATATACGTGTGTCTGCGTTTTGAAAGTTTACGTCAGAATTTTGTATTATTTTTTATTTATAGATATTATATCTACAGCTTTCTGTTGTTCGATTTTTTCACAAGATTACTGACCACATCCCATATCTAAAATGTAATGATAGCATGGTTTCCTATGCCGATGCATCATTCAAATTCCACGATGCAAATTTCACCCCCTTAAAAAAAAGTTCTAACGTAAACTTTCAAAACGCTGATACACGTGTTTTTTTGTTTACCCCCTCTACCAGAATCCGTAGGTGGAATCTTGTTACTATTTTGTGTTGCACAGTGTAATTTTAGGCAGTAATAATTATTGTGACGATAAATATTCGAAGCTCGATGAGTGTTATATTTGGTTATACAGTTCGATTGCATGTACTGCAGATTGTTAGTCAAAGTGAGTCAATAATACGCGATCAACAAAATTTTAAAATTGTTAATGTGGTAATAACTCAAGACAATCTTCATAATTTGTATCTGGAAAGATGGAAACAAGAGATGGCGCATCATTCTTCACCCATTCAAATGTGGGCTCTTTGTTCCGTGAACATAATACAGCATTAGAAGATTTTGGTGCAATTTACGCAAACGCTTTTTGACCAGTAATGTTGTACGATTGAAAGTTTTCGGTTGATCCTCCTTTCCTTGATTTGCGACCTGAAAGGGAAATCATTGAAATTTGATCATGAATATTTCAAGAAGAAAACGGTGAAATAATGGACAGGCTTATAGCATTTTCAAGCATACATCAGTCTTCATCTTCTTCATCTAAATATTATAAATGTCAACCACTAGCCATCATATCTTCACAGCCCCCTTTTAGCTGAGACGGGCACCATCTTCGCCAGATATGTTGCCATCCATAAGTAAAACAGAACTGTTTCCCATTACACGCCATGATGGGATTGGGGAGAGCTTCTCACAACCAGTGAGCTGTACTCTTTCTAATTTTTCACTTACTGATTGGGACCTACAGTTGTATAATTTTACACGCACCACCAGTGGGTTGTGCGCATTCTAGTTTTAAACTCGCTCTTTGGGGCCTGCAGTTTTATGCCAATTTCGAAGGGAGTTTCCAGAATTTTTTCATGACTAAGTCCCGAAAGCGTGGTGATGGTCGTCGACAGAATTCTAAGGTGGTCAAGACAGGTATCGAAACCACATTCTAATATACAACAGATTTTGCGATAATCTATTTTCTAATTTTGTAGATTATGAATAACTGTTATATTCACGTGTTCCTGTATACAAGTAATTGGTACCATTAAGCAAAAAAAAAAACATTTATTTATATATGGTTATTTGTACAGTTAGAGGTCAACATTTTTAAATTGTGCGGTCGGGGTCAGTGTTTTTAAAATTTTAGGAAAAGTACACACTCTGGTTTGAATCCAACCAATACTTCCTGTGTAATGTTAGTCATATTGCGTACGTATCTTCTTCGATCTGTGACTGTTAAGAAATCACTCACTCTGAATCTTTTACCCCACACTGAAAGTATAACGCTTCAACGCATGGATGAAACATTTTCGTTAATGCTTTTACGTTGCTACAATGAAAATTATCATATATCCCACAATTTGGTAGTCGCTGCAACAAAAAATTTCATACATGATTTCTTTGAGAATTTTTCATTTCGTTGCCGCAAGAACTTAATTTTCGTTCCTGCAAGAATTTTATATATTTCCAACTTTGTAGAAAATTGGGCAAAAATGTAAAAAAATTTAAGTGCATTAAATTTAAACTACTGATATTTGGTTTATCTGAAACAACTTCATTGCTGTAAAGAAACAAATTCATTGCAGCAATGAAACAACTTCATTGCAAGACCGATACTTATTCATTGCAACAGTGAATCAAATTCATTGCAGCAACAACCATACTTTCATCGCAGTGACAAACAATTTGCAGATGATGAACACATTTTCGTAGCGGTAATGAAACTGTACGTTAGCTCACTTTCGATGACAAAAGTTGTTGGAATGATGAACATTTTCATCCCTGTAACGATGCTTTTCCGTTCAGTGCATAAAATTTATACTTAATGGGACTTTCGTACCACAGTGACGATTAAGTTTCTCACTCCATTAAAGCTGAATGCAGGAAAAACGCACTCACATCATAAAGTGACAGCAGTGGGACCTTTTCATTTGAGGCTCCTTGTTGGTATTGCAAATGCGTATAAAGTGAGTCACCACCTATTTTGTTGTTAACACTCCTGTCGATATTCCATGCCAATAAAAGTTCTTCCTTGCTGTTGGCCATAGTTGAGTACACACACACACACACACACACACACTCTCTTACATTTACATTAATATATGTACAATATATTTTTATACATCACTTACCGTGTTTCAATAATGAAATGCGTTACGGGGGCATTTCGTGGATGCTGCGAATGGGCCCATGATAAGTTGACCGAACGTGATGTAAAACTTATCAGCAACGGTCTCTCTGGAGGATCTGGTACATCTGAGTTGTGCCGTGGGTGGTAAGACGTAGGTGTACACGGCAGAGACATAAAAAAACGGGAAAGAAATGAAATCGGTTAAGTGGATGAAAATGAAAAAATAGTTGCACTTCATGCCACACTATATAAGTATAAAAAAGAAGAAGGACACCAACCACCATGGCAACATCAAATTGCAATGGCCTGTAGGTGGTTGGTATTTGTGCATGTTGGATGAATGCTCGTAAACTTAATACTTACCTTGCACCAGTAAATCAACAATTGCTTCGGGTATGTGCCGGTCATTTACCAGACAAATATATTCCGCCGTATCAACAGCCAAAGCCGGCGCAAAATGTAATGCGAAATTCTCCGACAACAGTTGAATCTGTAAGTAACAGAGGGCACATGGTGAGTGAGAGAGCGAAAGGGCGAGGTTTGTCAGTAATTGTTGCTTTTGTGCTAAGATTGCAGGTAAATTAATAATAAAAATAAAATATGTTTACACTAGACAGGGTGGTCAGGTAACATTCACAATGTAATGTATACAATCAGAATGTAGGGTAAAGGCTCATACAGTTGATTTCAGTTTGTGTTCAGCATAAGGTGGGATACCTTATTTATTTACTGTTTGTATAAGATAAAAATAGAGTTCTCGAGCTGCAAACGAAGTGGAATTGCCTCTTCAGTGTGTGCGTTTATAGAGGAATAATAGTCTTTCATTTATATACTTTTACGTCGAGAGCTCTACATGGCGAAAACAAGAGTCTCATTAACGAAGACGTAGTATCGAGTACTTTGGCTTGGGGCTAATGACTGTGGAACTAGAGATCATATTGACACAGTGATTAAAATGTGTGATACCATGGATACACTTTATATTGGTGCGAACTGCGCACGATGAAAATAGAAAGTGCTTTAGGCTAATAAATCATTTTAGACTGATGAATGATTAGTGATGATAAATGATTAGTGTGCGCGACTCCTGTACATTAGACCAGAACACGAAAAAAATTTCACAAAGTCGAGGGTAAATATTAATGACCATTTCGAGACAATTTAATAACAAAAAATTTTTTCCCTTCCGAGCCCGTGAAAAACAACCTAAGTGTTTTTTTATCTTGGTTTTTTGTTTGTGCCTCGATCGTAACATGCAATGCACCGTTATATAGGTGTCGACGAGTAATACTTTTTTCTATAAATGTCGCTGACGTATGAGAGCATCGTCTAATGAACGCCTCATTTAATGCAGTTTATACCCCTAAAATTTCAAAATATTTTCTCGAGGACTAAAGCCTTTTAAAAACCAACAACATTTTGCTTTGGAAGTATACACTTTTATTCAAAAACAAAAAAGTTACGTGTGCCAAGATATATTCACAGCTAAAGCTAAAGCTAGATTTATTGAGCCTTTTTTAAAACAAATTAAGAAACATGCTTAACCTAAGTTTACAAGTAGTTTCTTAGGACTATAATGTATTATCCTAATTGTATTTAAAACAAGATAACAGTTCCATACTTTTTAATAATTATTGGTAACTATATAAATATACATTTTATCATATAGACAAATACGCCCTTGCTCCCGGAGCTACTTTTGACATGAGTGTTTCACCCAAATAGTATACTTATAACTACAACTAATACTTACTAAAACTAAACTAAAACTAACTTAAATAATAACCTTAAATAACTACTAAATAAGGATCGAAAGATAGAAACATTTCAATTTGAAGAGCAAAAATCTAGCCACGATGCGTGGCAGGTAGAGTTTTATCATAAAAAGCATGGCGTATAGGTATTGCGGTGTTATAACTTGGCAAAGGTTCATTAAGATATCCCAAAGGGGATAAATAATTTATATTCGACCAACTAAAATTTCTTTGGGCATCGTAAATTTTCGAGACAAATTCGTTCTCGTGAGTTGTTACCCTGTTAGCAAATCTTTGAATAATATCACAAACATAAATACCGACTGGCGTGACTTTCGAGTTTTCATGTACAAACGAATTTGAGTAGCGCTTACAGACAGCTTCAAAATTTTTCCCAATACAGAATCTTAAAATCTTTCTCTCAAAAACTTCAATTTCTCTCATCACGGTAGGAGATATGTGGAACCATATTGGAAACCCGTACAATACGACTGGTCTCAAACACGTTTTATATATTAGAAGTTTTAAGCTGTGTTGCATTTCCTTGTTTTTTAAGATTCTTGAAAACATTCCTAGATTTTTGTACCCCTTTCTCAGTGCACTTCTAGCATGCTTATTAAATTTCAACAACTTATCGAAATTAATACCTAAGTACTTTATCCCATCTTTGAAGGGAATTTCCTCGCCATCCAAAAAGAGCTTTAACTGTTTGCTTTCCAGAACAACAAAATATTTACACTTACCCGATGCATTGCGAATACAAATAGCCTCGCTTTTCCCCACATTTATCCGTATCCCCCAGAGGTCATAAAACCTTTTAACTTCCATAAGATGCGTAGAAACAGCACGCAAGGCAGCAATTGGTGACTCATTGTGCGCGTATAAAAGGCTATCATCGGCGTACAACAATGCAGTAGAACTCGGAGTATTATGCGGAAAATCACTCATAAGAATATTATACAAATGAGGGGCCAAAATGGAACCCTGAGGCACCCCACACTTGACCTCCCCAAAATCAGAAACCATATCGTTGTGTTGAATACAAAATAGCCTATCAGCAAAAAAATTTGCAAACAATTTCACAACAGCTTTGTCAAAACCAATTTGAACCATTTTATATAATATGCCATCATGATAAGCTTTATCAAAAGCCTTTTCAACGTCCAGTGAAACCGCCACCGTACAATGGCGTTGACGGAGATTGCAAGTAACGTCATTCGAGAATTTCAACAAAGCGTCAACCGTGGAGTGTCCTTTTTTAAATCCAAATTGCAACTTTGGAATATATGACTCAGTCAAGCCTTTGTCCATCTTCTCACGAATCGCCCTTTCAAAGAGTTTCCCTAAATTAGAAAGCATAGATATCGGCCTTAAATTATTAATATCACTACTATTCCCTTTTTTTCGAATCGCGACAATCTTCGACATTTTCCAAACTTTGGGAAAATAAGAATTGTTAATACAATTATTAAAAATTATTAGCAAATATTCAAGGGCCTTTGCAGGAAGTTTCCTGATAATAAAATTCGAAACACCATCCAACCCCGAAGACTTCTTATTGTTCGTATCCTTCGATAACCTTTCCAATTGTCCATGACCAATAAAAACTGAACACGATTCAGTATTAAGTGCCGAAAAGCCTGTATCAAATGTACGAATATTTTCCGCAGTTTCGGAAAGTATACTGCCTACTGTAGTTTCAATATCAGAGAGGTCTCTCTCCGGAGCAGAACCACTATAAACGTGGGAGAAATGACATCTCAACTTTCCCACCATTTCGGACTCGTCGTCCACAATCTGCCCATCTACCTCAAGTGACTTTATTATAGCCCTCCTGTTATACGTAGTCATGTTAAATATTTGTCTGTGAGCAGTTGGTCCTGGCTTAATGTGTCCTAACCTTTTACCAAAATTATCAGACCGGTCTCGTGCCACCTGCTTTCCCATAATGACGCCCAGCAACTGGATCTGTTTAGATAATAACAGATACTGCGGATTTTGTCTGTTCAAAAACTGATGAAATAATTTCTTCAATTGCCGTTGCCAAGTGTATTTTACCCTGAGCATATGCGCTACCAAATCTGAAGCAACAAAGTTTCGATCCTTGGTCCGAATTCTCTCCGAATGTAAATTGCACACGCTATTAAGGGTGGACGTAAAGTTGTCGACAAATGCATCAATTTCCAAGTTCGAAAGATTTCTGAAGGGGTCCGGAAAGTGATCCATCATCTTCTGAACTAACTCATTACGAAAATTTTGCCAATTTGTCCTCTTGTAAGAGGTATAGGTTCGAGGAGGAAGCAACATTATCTCAAAATTAGAAAGTTGCACGTTCAATTTGATCGGAAAATGATCCGAAAAAGTGGGAAGACTACAAATTTGTAAACGGCCATTGTCTAAACCCGCGCTAACCAGAAAATGATCTAAAAATGATGAACCATTTGGATATGAAGGGGAAGAATTGGAAAGCTGT
Organism: Phaonia tiefii; assembly: GCA_963931995.1. Lineage (NCBI taxonomy): Eukaryota > Metazoa > Arthropoda > Insecta > Diptera > Muscidae > Phaonia > Phaonia tiefii. Next base: position 19,279,677 of record OZ008367.1, read on the forward strand.
TTGAAGTGTAAGGAGAAATTCTGCAACCAATCGAAAAACACATTGCCATTCGCGTTTGCCACCGAATCACCCCACGAAACATGCTTAGCATTAAAATCTCCACCAATGAAAACACAGTAGAAATTTTGAGAAAAATTACTTATATCCGACAAACCTCTATATAAACACCCACTGTCGAAATTGCAGGGAATATAGATTGACCCAAATAGAAATGTTTTCCGAATTCCCCCCTCAATAACATTAACGCTCAAAAAAACGCTCGGGAAACTTAAATTCGGTATATTAACCCTCGTAAACCTGAATCTATGGCGAATAGCAATTCCAAGGCCCTGAGAACTACTATCCCTAATAAAATTAAAGTTATCCAACTTGACCTTGTGGCCTTCTTTCAAATGGGTCTCCTGTATAAAAGCAATATCTATGTCATTAAGATTCAATGTTCGTGAAAGTTCCACTTTACGACTCGCTTCCACGAGCGATCTTACATTAAAAGTTAACATATTTAAGTTCTTAAGGGCCATATTGTGATTTTATTTCATCCATAAGGCGCAGACATTGTCTTTTTGCTTCCGATTTAGAAAGATTTCCGTACACTTTTATAAAGTCTGAGATTTTTTGCTCCAGTGAAACAACTTCCGGCTGAAGAATTTTCTGTGCAATCTTTAAGAACTCGTTAATTAAAGGAGTTTTGGGAAGAGACGATTCAGTGTGCGAAGTCGCCCCAACCTGAAAAAGACTAGCGAACGATTTATTCGGAACTACATAACTATTCAGTGCTGCAACAATCTTTTCAGAAGCCTCTTCTTTTCTCCCCCTTACCTGGTTTCGCAAACTATTCTTCAATTTAACATACTTGGCAAAAGCCGGTTAGTACAATACGGTAAATTCTGCTCACTAGACACAAACTTGCACTGCCCTGGTTCGTGGTCAACATCACACTTAACGCAGACATAAGTTCTATTACAATTACGAGACAAGTGTCCCCATTGTTGACAACGCCAACATTGAACAATTTTTGAATTCGCTTTCGGAGACTCCCATGTAACTTTCTGATGAAGCAAATACTTTATGGCAATGATCTCACTAGGAGACTTTCCTGAGAATAGAGTAACCAAAAAAAGGCCTGTATCGATGTTGTTTTTCCGTGAAAAGTTAGTTGAAAATGTTGTTACTGAGTCAACTGTGCCAGGAACAAGCGCGCTCAATTCCGATTTAATCGCATTTAAATCAGAACCATGATATAACCCTCGCAATACAACGCTCACTTTCTTCAGCTCTTTCGGCGTAAATGAATACGATTCTATTTTCTTTTCCCTGAGAAGCTGCATCATTTCCGAATGCACAGTCGCATCCTTTAAATACAGCTTGCTCTTGAACTTAGTCTTATTCATAATTTTGTAAACCACATTCTTAGATTTCAATTGGTCAACTAAAGTATTAATATTCACATTAAATATGAAAATAGGAGGACAATACAAAATCGCCTTATCATTTGGGACAGATGTACTTTTCTTATTTATAACATTTGCCGGTTGCAACACGGGATAATCCGTTTCTATTTCCAAATCCCCTAATATCGCATAATAATTATCACTACTACTAGCTACGTCAGAATTAATAGCATTACACAGAGATGATAAATCTACCTTAACATCCTCATTAGGTCTTTTGCGTTTACTCTGCACGTTTTGGAACCGGCCATCATCACCATTGTCGGGAATATAGTCGCATTCCATTTCCTTGCCCTTATCTGCCAGAGTTCGCTCCGCAACGCTATCTTCCGATATTTTAGAAGGGATTCTGATTTCATCAATAATATTGACTTTCTCCTTAGGAACTGCTCCATTTGAGGGATTTGTCCTGACCAAGCTGGTTGGTTTTTCCAAGTTGTCGTCTTTGAAACAGGCTTCTTTAAGCAATTTCCCAATAGATGGTTTCAAGTTTCGGCTGTTTGAACTTTTATCCGGAGGTAATTTCTCCGATGGACCAGTGGCTCCCCAAAAAATAGGAGGATCCATCCCACAAAATTATCAAAGCGGTTATTTACCGAATAATTTAGAAATGGAAATAGAAGAATTTATTCTGTTCCCAATATGTATTTATTATTTTTTTTTTTTTAAATTATACAGAACACGAAAAGCACGTCTGTTCGAATTGAAAACTCAATCGATTTTTCTTCCATATATATTCACAGCAGTAAAACAAATGTTTTTCATGTGGTTTGCATTATTACCGCAAAGTATTGCATACTTTTTAGCGCTACCGAACAATTTTTTAAATAAAACTAATTTCATACTTTTTAGGGCAAATTAGTGCATACTTTTTAGCGCTATCGAATTTTTTTTTTTAAATTGCCTCGAGCTGATCTTTAATATTTGCGCTCGACTTTGAAAAATTTTTGTTTTATATAGACGCCGACCCGGTCTGTTGTACATGATAAGGTGGGTTTTTTAATCTGTAGAGAATCACACTTAGATATCTTGCACTATCCTTCTCAGAGTAGGGATTTTTCAATTTGCATTGGATTTTATTTCGCATTACTTAATCTAATGCAAATGCAAAGAATTACCATTACTCGCAATGTTAATTAAACAATTTTGAATTTCCATTTGCTCATGATGCCAACAGTAATGAAATATGGGGATGCTTTCAGTTATATTGAATTTTTAAAGTATTTTATATGTAGAGGATTGGGCTCCGATTCGTGTTGCCCCTTAGTATGTAGTACAAATCCATAACCTGTGTTGTATAAAATATTTAAATACCAAAACTGGCCGATATGAAGGAAATATTTTGAAAATATGTAAATACAGTTGCCAAAGTTATTTAAATTTTTTTTGTTAATTTGAACTTGTAGAGATAATTTAAATTAAACTTCAAATTTAATTGTCATATAATTAATTAACCCCATGTATAATCCTTTTGGCGAATTTCTCTACCGCATTGTAACAAGGGATGAATATATGAATATACGGAACCTTATACTGGTGAAGAGCACGAGCCAGTCTATTCGCCGTGGCCCACTTAGAGAGTCTCCTGATTATGTACTGCATCACATATGTGCATGTGGAGGTGTATTTTCACTGCACTGTAATTACCAGACCGTCAGCATATACTACGCCTGTGCAACCTAATCCCTCAAGTTCTAGTAATACACTGTTCGGTGCTAAACTACAGAGTTCCTTGGGTAGAGGAACATCCTAAGGTGTTTAGAGTTAAGCTCGTGTGCCCCAGGAACGTGGTTACGCACTATCTCGTACGCAATTCATGTATAAAATTTATGATCCCTTGGTCAAACAATCTCCTGATAAATCGTTTTTATCGATCCTGGTGAGACGTTGTGTGATGATCTGTTCGCAGAAGTATGTATTATTTAGGACCTGCCTAAAGAGTAGCCGGCTTTTAAGAAAGCCACTGGCTGAAATGTATTTTTTATGTACCGGCAGCTTCAAGAGCGCCAGGTAGCCTTCTTTTATTTAAGAAGAAGCCAAAAGACTCGGCTGAGTTTGATCTGTTAAATGATAATTTATTTTCAAATTTTGTTCCTTAAATACCTACTTAACGGTACTTCTTAAATCTATCTTAAATCTATTGTTATCCTACTTAGAATTACTTATTGCAATATTACATTTATTCCCATCTCCTTTGCTCTAATTATGTTTACATTGTTTGTGTATCTTGTTGTTGCATTATGCTTGTACATTTTCTGTTTATGTTGTTTTTGTGTTTTGCATACAGTTGCCTACTTATGTTTCTGAGCGCTTTTTATCAGGGATGGTAAAATACTATCGTATCACAAATAGTACCAGGAAGTGGTAATGTTACAATTAGTACAATATAATTATTAGATTATTGTTGTGGGTGTGTACCAAAATAGTACAAACAGTACACCCTCACCCTTAAGAAAAAATTATCAAGAAAAACAATTTTTTTTTTATAATATTTTGGTATGCACATTTTATGATATAGTTTATATAGTATAGTTTTACAATTTACAGATTATTCATAATTCATTTTCAATAGTTTTCCATTTTCTTAGCATGTTATTGTGATACTTTTTAGTTATATTTCCTAAGTCTAAAACTGAATTTACTCCCTCTCTTGCTATTATTCTATAGGGACCATGATAGGGTGCTTGGTATTTCCTTCTGTTCATGGATTTTATTATAACTAAATCTTCTACTTTTACTTCTAGTGGATTTGTATATGTTTTTTTTCGAATTCTATTATTTTTCGATTTTTCTAGGTAATATTTTGCCTTTTGCAAAGAGAATTTTAATTTTTCGCGTAATTCATAAACATAATCATCTATATTGTAAAATTTATTTTTGTTTGATTTTATATCATTAGGTAAGTATGGCAACTTCCCAAAAACTAGTTCATATGGTGTGTAACCCGTATCAACATGTGGTGTAGTATTGTATGCAAACGTGAAATATGGGATCCATATGTCCCAGTGATCATCTTTACAGTAATTTAATAAAAATTCATTGAGTACTCTATGGTTTCGCTCTATAGAACCCAAAGTTTCGTGATGGTATGGGGTGCTAAATATTTGTTTTATATCCAATAATTGACATACTTCGGACATTAACAGATTGGTAAATTCTGTACCTTTATCCGATTTAAGTATCTTAAAATGACCATATTTTAATATGACCTGCTCAACTAGTGTTTTTGCCACGGTTTTGGCATCTTTTGTCTCCATTGGACATGCTATGACGTATTTTGTTAATTCACATTGAATTGTCAAGATATATCGGTGATAATTCGACAACCTCATTGGGCCGACTGTATCTATAGATACTACTTCAAAACTTGTTCTCGGTGTTTCAGTCAAAGTTAACTTCTCTTTAGTACTTCTGGTTTGCTTATTTAGCCTGCACTGTTTACAATTTATTACAAAATGCTTTATCATTTTGCCCATGTTTTTCCAAATATATCTTTGTTTCAACTTTAGTGTTGTTTTCCTGACGCCTAAGTGTCCTCCGTGTAGCGAGTTATGATATTCAGCTATTAGTTTTAGCTGCGTGTCTTTGCACATGATGCGTCTTGGTTCATCATAGAGGATTATTTTAAAATTTGTATTTCTTCCTTTTTGTAATTTGTTAAATATAGTTTTGAACTCCTCTACGGGTATGATTTTAAATATTTCATCGTTTTTGTTTAATGCTACTTCTAATGTGTTAATTTCTCGCATTTTTGATGTCAGCTTCTCCAAAATCAGCATTGTGTTTATAGGATTATCACTGCACCTTGTAATAATTTCTTCTCCTTTTGTTTCAATAGTCAACTTCTTGACCTTCTTGTCTATAACGAATTTTAGTTTTCTCATATTCTTTACATCAGATAGTGAGGTACCTTCCCATATAAAAAGTTTTTCATGGGTTTTTTCAGTGTAGTATTCTTTTTCGTGGTTTTTGTCAAAATTTTTATTCATACTTCGTGTTATCGCCAATATTTGCTCATCTGTATCCTCTCTTGTTGGTATCATCGCCTTCAATATGTCGCTATTCAGCTTTATTCTCGATAGAGCATCAGCATTAGTGTTAATTTTTCCTCTTTTGTATATTATTTCAAAATCATAGTCGCATAAGTCCAGTCGGATGCGGGTCATTTTTGATGACGGATTTTTGTGAGAAAATAAAGAGACTAATGGTCTGTGGGCGGTAATTACGATAAATTTTCTTCCATATAAGTAGGGTCTGAAAAAATTTATTCCCCAATGAATGGCCAAGAGTTCTTTCTCTATTATTGGTTTGTTAAGATCGTGTTTCGCTAATGATTTACTCGCATATAAAATAGGTAAGTCTGAACCAATTTCACCTTGTGATAAAACTGCTCCAAGGGCATAATTCGAAGCATCTGTCGTTAGTACGAATGTTTTTTCGAAATTCGGGTATTGTAAAATTGGTGGTTTAATTAATTTTTCTTTTAATGTATTGAATGAATGTTGGCATTTCTTATTCCATTCAAATTGTGTATTTTTTTTAAAAGTGAATTTAAATTTTTGGCTATATCAGCAAATTTAGGGATGAAACGCCTGTAATAATTGCAGAAAGCGACAAATCGTCTTACCTCATCTGCTGTTGTTGGTAATGGATATTTCCTTATAGCATCGTTCTTTGCTGGGTCTGTTTTTATGCCTTTGTCCGTGATCAAGTGACCGAGGTATACGACTTCGGCTTTCAAGAAACTACATTTGCTTGCATTTAATTTTAGATTACAATTTCTTAATCTTTCAAAAACTTTAATTAAATTATCATTGTGGTGCTTCAAACTGCACCCAAATACAATGATGTCGTCGACGTATAGGAAGGCTTCGGCGTCTAGGCCACTTAACGCGATTGTCAGCATGCGTTGGAAACTGTTGGATGATATTTTTAGCCCAAACGGTAGTCGCTTAAACTGGTAGTGGCCGTTTCCTGTGGAAAATGATGTTAATGGTCTAGAGTTTTCATTCAGTGCTATCTGATGGAATGAGCTTGTCATATCCAACGTGGAAAAATATCTCGCTCTTCCTAGTTTATCTAAAACGTCTTCTATTCTCGTCAGTGGAAATTTATCGTTGACTATTTTATCATTGAGTTTGCGGTAATCTACCACGAGTCTCCATTTCTTTTCGCCGTTTGTGGCTTTTTTAGGTACTACTAGTAATGGTGCATTGTACGGGCTTACAGAGTGTTCAATTATGTTATCTGCGAGTAGTTGGTCGACTTGTTTGTTTATTTCATCTACCTGTGTTTGTGGTAGTCTGTAGTTTTTTATGTAAACAGGTGTAGAATCAGTTGTCTGTATTTCTTGCGTATAGAAATTGTTTACGCTCAATTCCTCTCCTGGTAAATGAAAAACATCTTCATATTTTGTAAAAATTTCAATCAGTGATTTTTCGGCTTTTTTATCTTCGCTATCAATGTCCAGTGTTTTCAACAAAACGCGTAGTCTGTCTCTTTCCTTCGTATCAGTTTTTCTTGTTTTGTATATATTATAGTTTCTCAATGGTTGTATTTCACAATCCAAGTGGTTCAGAGTTATCTCATTGTCGCTTGTGTTGAGTAATTTTACGTGAGCTATGCCCTTTGCTGGTATTATGGAATTTCCCAGATATACTCCTTGTTTTACTTCCCTGTTTAAAACTATGCTATCTTCTTTAATATTCAGATTGATAGGAACAATGCATTCTGATCTTGCAGGTACCGTTATATTCGTCTGATAAACAGGTCTCGAGTTCATTGGTATTATGATGTCTCGTCCTTGCACATTAAATAATATGGTGAAAGTCTCAAAATCTATTTTGCACATGTACTTTGCCAGCATATCACGTCCTATTATTCCATCTGCATGTATTGGGAAATCATTTTTGACAATATGGAAAGTGTGATCGATTATTTCGTCTGAAATGTCGAGGCTCAAATTTTTGGTTCCTAAGCACTGTATTGCTTCTTTTGTTATTCCGGTTAAAGTTGCCGTTTCGCGTGTGTGAATGTTATTCAAAGTTTTCACTTTGCATACCGAGATGTCTGCCCCAGTATCTATTAGAAAAAAAAAATTTTGATTTACGTTTTTGCATTTTAAAGTTACGAATGCGTTATTGTTTTTTGAAATACTGAAAATTCTTAGTTTTGGGCGCTCTGGGTGATTTCTTCTGTCACCCGGCCATTGTAGTTTTCCGGATCATGGTCTCTATCAAAGTTATGTGATTCGTTTTCTGGGCCATCGTCACCTTCAACATGATAAGTCCGGTATGGTGGTTTTCCTCTGTTATTATTGTTTCGGATATTGTTGTTATTGTTGTATGTTTTATTTCCATTGTAGTTATTTCGGGCATTATCTTCACCAGAATCGTTACTTCGATTATTTACCCGTCTGTAATTTGGATTGTAGCTACCGTTGTTGTAACTCACATTCCTGTTATCGTTTCTGTATTTATTGTTGTTATAGTTTCTATAACCACTCCTCTGACTGTTGTCGTTTCTGTCATATTTGTTATAATTGTTACCTGTGTATTCATCATTATTTCTGTTGTAGCTGTTACCCCTGTAGTTGTTATTATTCCTGTTGTAGTTTCGGTTGTTCTTTTTGTTCATTTGGTAGACTTGCTTATCCTCTGGGCAAAAACTCTTTTCTGCCGTGACGCATCTTTCCACCGCTTCATTAAACGACTTGGGCACGTTGCTCAGTAAAATTTGTTTATAGTCATTATTGACTCCTCTCATAAATGTGTTGAGAGCTATGCCGTCGCTAACCTTGTAAACGACATCTCTTGCCTCTTGTGAAGGATTATTAAGGCTTAAAATCTCAAAAGAGCTTAGCTGGTCTGAAAGCTCAGCAATTTTTTCTCTAAACTCGGATATACTGTTGTTGTGTTGTTTTGTCGCCCCCAATTCAGATAGCACCTGTTGTAGCGTTTTTGGGTTTGGATATGCGTTTTCTAAACTTTTCTTTAATTCCCCGAAAGTTGTCGGTTTATTGGATCTACCCAACACGCTCCGAACCTGGGTCGTAAGTTTGAAGTTGTAGACGTACTTAATGAATAGTTGTCTATCTTCTGTTTTAGTTAAATCATGTAATAATTCAGTTTGGGTTAGGAAATCATCCAAAGATGCAAAAGTACCCTTAAATGTTTGCAAATTTTTGCCCACTAGTGATAGGTCAAATGAAGCCATCTTTGGGACTATATATTTTTTTACCTCTAGATTTTTTAGTTTGTTTTCTAATTCTCTTAGCAAATTGGCAATTGTATTTTTTAATTTGGCTACTTCTTCGTTTTGGTCTCCTGCAATCTCCTTACTTATATTTTCCTGTATCGATGCTAACCTTTCTAATTTGCAATCTACGTATTTCTGTCCGTAGACTCTACTTTTACTTTTCTTTAAATTTATTTTGATCTTCTCTAGTTCTTCTACGTAACTAGTTAATTCTTCGTAACTAGCTAATTCTTCTAAATTATCTAATTCTTCCATTCAATAGTCTTTACTATGTTTAATATTTTCATGTACTTATGAAAAATATGAAAAATTTTGTTGTCGGTGATTCTTGACCAATTCCCGATTATAAATAGTGTAAATACGAGTGGTAGATATATAAATACATTCATCCGTGTCTATATACATAAGTATGTACAAATGTGTTTTATTTATGTTCTTTTTTTTCATTTCCTGTGTTTGTGTTTATTCATGTGTTTTATTTGTGTTCTTTATTTTACATGTTTGGTTTTATTGTTTTTCTTCTATTAATACTACTGTGTTTTCGTATTTTTCTTCCGGGATGACAATTCGGCCTCTAACTCATAAATCTGCTTCCACATCTCTGTTGCTATCGGGTAAAAAGGTGGTGGATCAGCATTCACCATGCGTTTCAAACCGGCCAATTTTTTCCGAAGGTACACTACTCGTCCTGCCCGACGGTGTTTTGGTTTTGTCGTAGCTGGAACTCTTGTTAATTTTTCTTCTTCTTTCCTCGCTAGCCGCTTCTTGTACTCGTCTATGGTCAGTGCCCTTGGTTGTTGTTGATTTGTTGTTGTTGTTGCCGATGAAGGGATGGATCTGTCCCCAATGTCCTGTAATTTGTTTGGCAGGATCGCCATGTGATGATCTGTTCGCAGAAGTATGTATTATTTAGGACCTGCCTAAAGAGTAGCCGGCTTTTAAGAAAGCCACTGGCTGAAATGTATTTTTTATGTACCGGCAGCTTCAAGAGCGCCAGGTAGCCTTCTTTTATTTAAGAAGAAGCCAAAAGACTCGGCTGAGTTTGATCTGTTAAATGATAATTTATTTTCAAATTTTGTTCCTTAAATACCTACTTAACGGTACTTCTTAAATCTATCTTAAATCTATTGTTATCCTACTTAGAATTACTTATTGCAATATTACATTTATTCCCATCTCCTTTGCTCTAATTATGTTTACATTGTTTGTGTATCTTGTTGTTGCATTATGCTTGTACATTTTCTGTTTATGTTGTTTTTGTGATTCATTATGTTTTGCATACAGTTGCCTACTTATGTTTCTGAGCACTTTTTATCAGAGATGGTAAAATACTATCGTATCACAAATAGTACCAAGAAGTGGTACATTTTCTGTTTATGTTGTTTTTGTGTTTTGCATACAGTTGCCTACTTATGTTTCTGAGCGCTTTTTATCAGGGATGGTAAAATACTATCGTATCACAAATAGTACCAGGAAGTGGTAATGTTACAATTAGTACAATATAATTATTAGATTATTGTTGTGGGTGTGTACCAAAATAGTACAAACAGTACAGTTGTGAAACTCACCCTCTATATCGACAAATGGGACCAGAGTGTATTCTTTTTTGTAACTAGATTCTTCCATCAAGCTCACTACAGCGTGCAAAGCGGTTGCCGTTAATTTGCCCTTGTAAGCGTGCTGGCATATGGACAGGTGAAGAGTAGGTGTCAATCATGCTCTCCAATACTTTCAGAAGGAAAGACAAGAGACAGGTTTGTCCAAAGTCCTTTCGACTAATTTGCGATGATTTGCAAATTATGTTTGGATTCTCACCAATTAACGAGAATAAAGGTTAGATTATGTAGCTCGTATAAAGTCTCAACAGCTAGGGGGTCAACATTTTTAGTTCTCTTTGTAACTTCACTGGTCAAGATATTTTCCGCAACGTCCGAGATCACGTGGTTGTTCGGTGAGTCTGACCTTGTATCTTTGAACCAGTTTCCAGCAAAGTGTGTGGCATACAATCAGCAAAATTTCGAATAAAAAGAAATTATAAAGCAAGAGCCCGTGCTGAAAATGCACTATGCAATTCCATTTAAAAGGATACTGTGTAGGGGATATGAAAGGAATGTGCTGGTCTACTTTTTACAGCTGTCTGGCTAGGAGGTCTGTGTTGCAGATGTATCATGCGCTATTTTATTCATCACAGCTACTAACATAATATAAATGAATGTATTCCAAATTGTCTATTGCTACTTTAAGACAGAAGGAAGTTTCCAAGTTTTTCTGTCGTCTTGGTATTGTAGTCAAATCAAAGAATAAAGATACAAGAAGGTTAGCTGTTCTAACTACTCAGATTCTGCAACTTTTTAACGATAAAAATCAATAGTTAAATTGTAAATTTATATATAAATTTAAATTTTGTACTCGTATTAAAATTTACTGAACAACCGACCTACAATTCAATTGGGAAATTAAAAATATTAAACATCTCCTTTGAAGGGTTCTAAATTCCTTTTAGATAACGATTCAAACATTCGGAGTTCTGCATCGGAATTCTGAAACTTTTAACTATAAAAATCGGTTGTTAAATTGATAAAATTCAAAGAAAAAAATTTTTGTGTTATGAGTTTCGAAAATTCAACAATCGATTTTTATCGGTAAAAATTTGAAGACAGTTCCTCGATACCAGCCGAAAGTTATAACAATTTATTCTTGTTATATATGAATATCAAAATAAAATAAATTGAATTGAATTGAAAATAAATTTGAATTGGGTTCCACAATAGTATCATTTCAAGTCGAATGGAAACCTAAAATTTATCAAAACTTTTCAGTAAAAAATTGGGTGCCTCTATTTGGAATCGGGTGTCATTTGCATACATACATATTATTGTCGAGAAGCCAATACATACACAGAGACTGGCTGTTTATTGTGGACTTTGGATTGGTAGCATCATTTGATTCGAAATTGCTGCTGGAAACAGCAGTTCAGTCGACGGCGAGCTTTTTATGGGCTAATATGGAAGATATGAAGTTGAACAATCAACTTAGCAGGACGGCGCATCATGTAACACAGCTCATCTAGCTATCGATCTTTCGCACACTAAGTTCGGTAACAGTGTTATCAGCCGTCTTGGTAGGCTTGCTAGATGGTACAAATCCAGGATTCTCCAGTTATTTTGCTCTTGTCCAGTTATCCAATCAAAATTAAATTTGTCCAGTTTTTTCGCCGTCGTCAAGTCAAAATGAAATTTGTCAATAAAAAATATTTTGACTAATTCATTATTGTTCGCTTCGAAATATTGCACAAAATAATAAAAATTTTGTTTGCATTTTTGAATGTTACTCAACAAATTCATAGTACTAGTCCGTTAAAATGTGTACTACACATCACTGGTAGCTTTAAAAAGACATCAGCTGGTTGTTTGTTGCAATTAATCGACAATGTGTGCTCATCACTGGCGAAAACATAAAAAAATCAGTCGGCAGGACGGAACAATTGTTGGGTGAGAATTAAATAATTTATTATGTATTGAAAATTATTTTAAGTTAAATATTATCAGGTTGTAATCGATGGCGACGGAGAGCGAAGAAGAGGCGATTCCCAGTAAAAGAAGATTTTCGAAGTGAGTCGTAAAAGAAGATACTGCTTTTGCAAATTGTGCCAAATGTAATTCTCCATTAAATATGAAGGATCGCGAATGTTATTGAAGCATACAAGAACACAAAGACATACCAAAATTGAATCTGCACATAAAGTGTAGCAGAGTAATACCAATTTTATTACCCCAAAGCAATTTAAAGAAGATCTAGTTTCCAGGGCAGAGATGGTTAGTGTATACCACAACGTTAGGCATGGGCTAAGCTATAATAGTTTAGACTGCCAATTAAAGCTTAGCTCTACAAAAATTTCATGTGGACGAATTAAAGGTGCAGCAATCGTAAGAAACGTACTATCCCCATATGTACAAGAAAATATTTCAAAGGAGTTAAATGAATGCAGTTTTATTTCGGTAAGCAGCGATGCCTCCAATATTGGAAATGTTAAAACTTTTCCCTATGCTGTCCAGTATTTTGACGCTGAAAAGGGAATTCAGAAGAATATTTTAGATTTTTATGAAGACCCTGAGGAACAACGTACAGAAATCTTTTTTTGAAAAAATTATTGCAATAACTAAGGACCACTCTTTAAGTTTTGAAAAAATTTCGGCTTAAAGTGCTGATAATGCAAATGTCAATTATGGTGTCCATAAATCTGTTTTTAAAAACTTCAGCTCATTAACGCCCGTATTGTAAAAGCCAATTGCAATTGCCACATAATCGATAACTGTATTAAGTACAGCCTCAATTCTATGTCTGTATAGATCGAAAATATTGTTATCAAAGCATATAATGAATTCAGCTCTTCAGCAAAAATAATTAAAAATTAAAGGAGTGTTATGAATTTGCGGGCATTGAATACTAAAATTTACTTAGGCACGTACCAACCAGCTGGCTTTCTCTGTTACCAGCAATCGACAGAATGGTGTATAGTTGGCCAGCAGTTAAGCGATATTTTTTTTCAAAAAGGTAACGAAAATACCCAAAAACCTTTGTGGGATTTTATTGCTCGTTATGTACCACATGATGATATTTTAAAGGATGATGTTGAATGCAAGTACGAGGGAATATCGGAGGCATATCTATTTTTTATACATAACGTAATGCAAGAATTTAATGTAGCCACATTAAATTTAGAAAGTGATTCAAGTATAATCACTGATATACACACTATAATGTGTAAACTTTTGAGTAGCTTGAAGAGCCGTATCAGAGATGAGTTTTACGGTAATAGAACTATTTCCATTATTAAACACCTTTCAATAGAGGACCGCAATTTCTTCAAATCAGAAGCAAATACTCTTTTGGAATCTTCTGTGATTTATTTGGAGCAGCAATATAACTTTAAAAATGATTCACTCTACAACCAAATGCCAGCATTAAATTTAAAGGATACCCTCATCTCATGGAACGATCTATCTGAGCTACCAAAGAAAATAAAACTTTATAATCAAATTAATATAGATAAGTTATATATAGACTATTGTTGTTTTCGAGAGGTTTTTGGCCAATTACCAAAAGATAGCTCAAATGATAAAATATGGTCATATTTTTTTAAAAAGTGTGACAAAAATATCCAAAAAGGTTTATTTGACTTAGTCTTTTTTGTATTTTCAATACCAATCAGTAACGCTTTTTTGTGAAAGAGTATTTAGTGTTTTGGACAATTTACTTTCAAAAGAAAGACAGCGAATGAATTTTGATTTCATCAAAGCAGAAGTTATGATGAGAATTAACTGCGATGAAAGTTGTGATAGTTTTTACAATTTTATATTGAAACCTAAAGCTTTGCAGTTAGTAAAATCTGTTGCAAAAAATACCAAAAGAAATAATTTCCCACATGTAATTATTTATGTACTACATGAACCAAGACTTTATTTTGTGCTAGAAAGGCTGAACTATTTTTTTTGTTTTGTTATTCCAAATGGTATACGTTATAAAGACTGAAAGTATTCACTTATGTTGTTTGGATCTTTATGTAGTTTTAAAAAATAAATAAAGTACTCTTGTTACAAAGATCAATTCTTACACATGTCCATTTATTTTTATAAAATCTGAAATCAACGGTATAGAAAAATGTGGTTTAACTGAATATACTACAAAAATGACCCATATGTATATGTATGATTTGCGATTTTTGTCATTTTGTACAACAAAACCGAAAGGATATATGATTATAAAACTTAAAAAAAATGTCAAGATTTTTTTCGAAAAATCGGGCTAAATCCAGTTATTTAATTGGAATGTCCAGTTAAACGCCAATTTAGATCTGGCAAGCCTACGACTTGGTGATGCCAATTGGAATTGTGATTTGACCCTTTTCGATTTTTTCTTGTGGGGTGCCGTTAAAGGCCGATGCTTTGAGTAAAATCCAGAAACTATGCATAACTATAAAGCTAAAATTGTCCGAGACAATCCTAAGATAGGACCAGAAATCATCAAAAAGATTTTTGAAAATTGGACTGATAGGATGAGCCACTGCGAAGCCAGCCCGGTGCAGATGCTTGAATGAAATAATGGGATAATTTGTTATTTCAAATGAAGCCATAATATACCAAAGGAAATTAAGTTTATTTTATTTTATTTAATTTTTAAACCGATGCTAGTATTTGGAGCACCCGTTGTGTACAATTTCAAGAATTGCCACGTTTATTATTGAGTTGTATTTTAAGTTAAATGTCACTGAAAATGTTTAGGCTGTTATTTCGAACTGTGGTTAATTAGTTTGACAGTGTCGACGATGACACGAAAAAATTAATGGTTTCGACAAGCAGACTGGATGAAAGGCTGATCGTTGATACCCCTTATAATTTCGAGGTTGTGAACGAATTTAATTATCTCGGATCTGACGTGAACAGAAACAATAACGTCAACCTGGAAATCAACCGAAGATTTGTATTTGCAAACATGTGTTATTTCGGGCTCAGTAGCACTTCAGTGAAAAAACCTTCTTACGAGAAACGAAGATCCAACTATATTAGACTTGTCTTCCTTTATGGCGCAGAATTTTGGGTCCTATCGCACGCTGATGAAACATCACTGGGAGTCTACGAGAGGAAAATACTCCTAAAAATGTATGGCCCTATAGTGCACATTGACTTAGTTAAGCAAATCAAAATAACGCGATTGCGCTGGCTACGCCGTGTCAGTAGAATGGATGAAGACGAACCAGCACGAAGGGTTTCGAAACCGAGCTCGAAGGGAAAGTGGAAAATAGGCAGACCAAGACTCCGCTGGAGGGATCAGGTTGACGAAGCCCTGCGTACGCGTGGTATTGCCAACTGGAGATATCTTCCTTTTTGTAAGGTCCCTGACCGCCCGGTGTTGTTCGAGACCGGATAAGCATGTAAGTAGGTAATTCTGAAAAAATGATACGGAAAAAAATTTATTCGCTAATTAAATCAAAATATACTTATGATTGTAAATGATCAGTTGGGTTTAAGAAATCTGTCTGCAAGATGAGTGCCGCGTTTGCTCTCAATTGACCATAAACGTAATCGTGTGACAACTTCAAAGGACTATTTGGAGTTGTTTAACCGCAATTCGAAAGAGTTTTTTGCGGCGTTTCGTAGCTGTGGATGAAACATCGACCCATTACAACACTCCAGAGACCAAGCAGCAGTCTAAACAATGGGTATCTCTGGGTCAAACGGCTCCGAAGAAGGCCAAGGTAAGTTTGTCGGCCAATAAGGTGATGTCAACAGTTTTTTTGGGATGCACGCGGGGTAATCCACATCGATTACTTTCAAAAGGGTAAATCAATAAACGGCGAATATTAAGCCAACTTGTTGGACAGATTTAACGATTATTTGAAAAACGACCCCATATGGTCAAGACAAAAATTAATTTTTCATCAAAATAATGCACGTGTGCGCACGTGTGTAGCCTCAATGACAAAAATATATGAATGGGGCTACGAATTGGTATCTCATCTGCCATATTCTCCGGATTTAGCCCCCAGTCACTATTTCCTATTTCCAAACCTAAAGAAATGGCTCGGTGGAAAGAGATTGAGCTCCAACGATGAAATTATAGTTCAAACAAATCGTCTCCGCTATGCCAGAAGGTGCTATATCCACTTTTGCTCATTTTGAGAAAATTGCAAAACACTATTGATACGGCTAGCTAAAATTCAAATTATTTTGAAATGCAGTGATACTTTCAAATTATATGTAGTTAATACTTGCCTAAAATTATACATACTTTGTCAGATGAAAACTTTACACCATCATTGGTGTACACCATCCACATTGAGCAAAAGTGGATATAGCACCTTCTGGCATAGCGGCGACGAAATGACCTCGAAAAATCCTATTTTTTGGAAGGAATACAAAAATTGGAGAAACGTTGGACTAAGTGTATTGAGCTAAAAGGAGATTACGTTGCAAAAAACTGTGTTTCATTCAAAATGCCACGGACTTATTGATCCGCCCTCGTAGTTAGTATATGTATGGATAACGTCGAAAATAATTCAAAAGTTTAGAATATTCAAACCACAAACCCCTTTTGTTAGTTATAGCTAATGATATCTACTGATATATTTGCTCGCGCTGAAAAATCTGTATTTTTTTAGTTTGTATACGAATATAACATGTTTGTAACTTGTCGCAAAAATATTGTATTCTTGTGTCCAAACAGATTATGTTTGCTATTCGATAGTAGATGTTGGTGAGACAATGATTAATAGATATTTTTGTGACCTAAATGTGGCAGTGTTTGTTAAAAACTGCTGAAAACAAAAATGTGTCACACAACAAAGAAAAAAATAGCAGCAGATTTTCAGTTCATAAAAAAAAATCCAATGAGTGTTCGAACTCACGGGCGATGTGTTAACACCTTTTTGCTACACGGTACCTGTTCGATTTCTATGAACGGACACATTAGTAAATGATATATTGGAAAATAAAAAACAGCGTTCAATCATATGATGACGTTATTCCCACAAAAACCAAAGAATGCAAAGCAACAGACGCTTGTATATACTTACATACATTGTTATATTCGTACATACGCTGCACAAGTTCACAAAATTTTCATTGGTCTCTTGCTACCTCATTTTTATATACGTATAATACGTCATTATTCTATTTGCTCTGAGAGTGCTCCGCTCCCACATTTTATTTGACTTACCTTTAACAATAATAAAAAACCATTCTTTATATATGACAACGCCCCTTTGTCCAATCCCGCCCATATTTGCAGCAGATCTTAGAATATGTAAACCTAACCAACATACCCAATTTTTTTCAAATACCGTTAACAGGAGCAGAAATAATGGATTTTTAATTTGTGATTTGTATGGGAGGTACCACGCCCCTTTATCCAAACCCGCCCATATTGTGATAGTTTATTTTTGTCATCGCCATTAGTTCGCCTGCGAAGTTTCAGCTCGATTGGATAACGGGAAAAGGGTTAACAACCAATTCAATATTTGTTCGGCATACATGCATACAGACAGGTGAAGTTAATATAAAGAATTTAAAATGGCGTTAAATAATATGATGACGTTTCATTTAAAAACCAAACACACAACATCACACATACTTTGTCCGAAGTAGCTGACGAATACGTGTGTCACATAAGCACATGTTTGCCATATCACCAGCAACGAAACAGCTAAACACACAACATCACACATACTTTGTACGAAGTAGCTGACGTATTAGTGTGTCACCATAACGTCGACTGTGTTACCATAACGTCGACTGCGCAAGCCCATGGGCTTGCAAATGAAATTGCAAATGAAATTTTGCAAATGAAATTTTTTTGAAATTTTGCGTGGATATGCTTTATATCTCCGTTCAACAACAGCAACAGACACATGTACATACATACATTATTATGTTAATACATACGCTATAGACACAATTTCGTTTGCCTCACCCCTGCCACACCACTCTTTCATTGCTCTCTTGCTCGGTCATTTTTGTTTAACACGTCATTATTCTCTTTCGCAGTCGCAGAAAATCTGGTTTTAGCAGCAGCATAAAATCTGGTTTTAGCAACAGCATAAAATCTTTGAATTTGATAGATTTAGTCCCTATACGCCGCTATAGATGTTAATACATCAAAAATACTTGCAGGAATGTACATGGTTCGTCGAGTAAGGATAACTTTTTGTGCTTTAATTTAGAGGTACATTTTGCGCATTAAATCTACATTGTAGGAGTAAGCACATAAGTATGAGTCCTCAGCTATGCCCATGTACAATTTCATCTTGATTGGTCCAGCCGTTTAGAAAAGGCTGAGATATTTCCATTTTTTTCGAGAAATGCTTCATTGTTTTTCAGTTATAGGTTGGTCTACAAATTAAAACCTAATTAAAGGGGTAATTATAATTGTCGCTTGTTTTCCATGAAAGGACGGGGGAGAGCTCCTCCTTATCAACAATCTGTGGGCTTTCGGCTTTTATATATATCGCAGCTTTAGAACAACAAGGTTCCAAGTGCAGCAAGTAACTTTTGAGAAAAACCAGATTGATTGCACCAAACAACAAAAGGAGACAGATTTTTCAGCATGTAGTTAAAAGTACTAGAGCTACAGTGGTAGAACTTGACAGTTAATATCTCTTAGAATAATCCTAGCATAGTATGCAAAATCATAATCCGAATATCTCAATGTTAATTTATTGTGCATTCGTTTGGAGGTAAATTTTGTGCGGTTTCATGTGGATTTACCCACATACGAAAAGATAAAATAAGTGAATGGTTTCCCATTACATCCCATGCAGGAATCGGGGAGAGCTTCTCACAACCAGTGAGCTGTGCGCTTTCTAGTTTTATACTCACTGATTGGGACCTACAGTTTTACACCGGTTCCGAACGGTATTTTTGAGATGCTTTTCATGGCAAAATAGTCGATAGTGTCGCCGCCACTATGCGAGATGCCCGCAGTCGAATGAAATCTTAAGGTGGTCAGAACAGGGATCGAACCCAGGATCTCAAGTATAAGAGGCGCGCACACTACCCATTGCACCACCGACGACGAAAAGATATTGGGTTTAAATCAAAATATGTTCAAGATATATTTGTCTTGGTTACGGTTGTTATTGTCGAAATTCATCAAGTGGTAGTTTCACCTTAATACGATCAAAATCTTACAAGTCGAGTTTTGGTAACGACGACCAAAATCATGTATATAAATAATGATCCAGCAGAGGCTTCAGGACTCTTTATGGTCTTGATAGCTCCGCACAATTTAAGGGAAGTTCTACCAAAAGGTTGTTAGCGATGCAAAGTTCCAAAATGAGACTGAGAGAGTAGTTATTATTTACACTTAACTACAAATCTATAATGAAGTATATGAAACTTTCTAATACTTATGAAATTATGCTTCCATACAATAAACTCCCTTAACGATTCTTTCTATTTTTTTTTCTTTTTAACTACTAAGATTAAGTTAAATTACCCACGAGTTTTGTACTACACTAAACCCAATCATTAAACTGCCATCAAGCATATGCATAAACCTCCTCCCAAGTTCTTGGAACACTTCCTCTCTTTCTAGCAGAACTAAAAAAACAGAAAGGAAGAAGCCAAATCTCAGTTTTAGGTAACATTAACTTTGAAGTTCTCTATTTTTTTTTTTGCAAAACTTGTATGTCCCACCTAAGCTGGTGGGATGGTTGGACTGTGTTGTAAAATAAAGTATCTACGTGTTGTTAAAATCAAGGCATAATTTTTCCAAAAATTTCCTACCTCCAACACTTGCACATACACACTCTGCGTGTATATGATAGATACCAATTTAGCAGCTACTATTACTGCTACTAACCATTAGCACAACTCACACAAACACCTTTTATATATGTGTCTCGGAGTAGGTGTGACATACAAGCAACGCTCTGAGTTAATGTGAGTTACCATGAGACGAACACACGTGCACCATACGCAAGGAAGACATGTTCTGCTTGAGTTGGTAAAAACTTTCAACTTGAACATAAATTATGTTACATATCACAACAACAACAACACAAATTTCTACTCGTGCTAAACAAATAGGAGGAGGACCCTTCGTTGCACATTCGGGTGTTGCGAGGGAAAAGTTCCAAGTCTGTACAAAATATTGGGCGGCGTTAAGGATTAGAAGAAATTAAAGAAAAAGTCTAGAAAGGTCGCCTTAAAAACATGTGTTAGTATATAGATATAAATCAAACTAGTTTAAAGTATTTCAAACTTATTGCAGAGGCCAATATCTTTTCGAATTTTATTATTTAAAGAAGGCAAATATAGGATTCGCACAGTGGGGGATTTCTCGAAAAAATTTAAAAAGTTCAGCCGTTTCCAAACGGCTGGTACGACCAAGACTAAATTTTATATAGACATGGTTGAGGTTACATAGTGTAGGTTCAAAGACATGACTGACCATTTTTAAAATTTCGATCTAACACAGTCACAGAATCCCAAAAATAAAACCAAAAACTCCCCAAAGATGGCAATTTTCAGAGAATCGTATGAATTTCCACATTTGTTTCTCGATAAAAAACATAATTGCCGAGGTTGGTCCAAAAAGGAGCCACATGCTGTTCAAGAGCCTCTAATGCACCCTGAAAGATGAACTGTTTAGTGCGATTTATGGGCTTAATAGAAAGTGCTTCTTCATACACGATAATGTAAAGGTCAATGGATGAATGTACTGTTCGATGATCATGGATTTTTTTGCCCAATATTAAAGAACTGTACTTAGTTGACATGTAGTTTCAACAGGACGGTGCCACATGCTACACTGCACACGATACCATGAACCAGTTGAGAGGCGACTTTTGCGAGCAATTAATCTCATGTTGTGGCGCTATCAATTGACCATTTACTTTTTAAAGATTATTTCATTCCAATATTGCCCACGGCTACGCTTTTCGTGGTCTATTCTGAAAGTCAAATATTGCCACAATTTTTCGAGCATTTTGGCTGGTGACTAACCAATGACATATGTAATGTCGTTATCCAAGGCAAGGGTTTTCAAGGTTGGTGTGTCCCCATAGACGAGAGAATTCACATGCACCCACAAAAAAAAAAAAATAGTATAGTGGGGTCGAATCGCACAACCGATAGATTCGCTATCACTAAGCTAGGTGACCATTGTCGAAAGATGACGTTCTCATGTTCAGGAAAGACTGTGCAAAAAAAGACTGTGCAGGAAAAGACTATGCAAATTGTCTAACTGCTAGACACAATGTATATATCAAGCTTTTTCTCTTAAATGCCCAATGATTCACAGTAAAAAAGCTACCCTAAGTTTAGTTAGAGGATTTTTCCTAGAGGTTCAATAAAATTTTAAATTTTTTCAATAAAATTATGTTTCCACTTTAAAACATTTTTAATATTACGTACGAGATTGAATTTTACGTTTCGGGATTTGGCAACCCTAGTGTTGCAATCTGGCAACTGACAGCTCTATGGTAAAGTTGGACATTTTTGGAGTTATGCGTACTTAAAACGTTTTGACATACGAGCGCTATTTGTGTTGTTTACATGTAACTTAAGAGATTCATCTCGGCCCAAAAATGGAATTAAATCGTGCACATTTTCGTGCGACTCAGCAACAGTGCATGGATGAACTTAATTAAATTTTTGGCGATGAAGCTCCATCAGGGACCAGTGTTTATCGATGATATGGTGAATTCAATCGTGGTCGTAGGTCACTTCAAGACGCATTTCGTACAGATCGTCAAAAATCAGCTGTTGTTCCGAAAACTATTGATGCTGTACGCGAACTGATTTTGCAGGATCGTCACCTATCGTGAGATTGAGACAACGTGAGGCATTAGTGGGATCAGCATACATTCAATATTGCCTAAACATTTGACTGTCAAAAAAATTTGTTCGCGTTGGGTACCACACAATTTGTCAATCGCTCAAAAAAAAAAGGCTCGTGTCGATTGGTCGAAAGAAATGCTCCAAAAATACGATCGCGGTGCTACGAAATACGTCTATGACATCGTGACAGGTGATGTATCCTGGATTTACGCGTATGAGCCCGAAAGTAAACAGCAGTCAACTGTATGGGTGTTTCAAGATGAGCCAAATCCCACAAAAGTTGTTCGCACCCGAAGCACTTCCAAGCAAATGGTCGCCTGTTTTTCGGAAAAACCGGACATGTCGCAACCGTACCCCTAGAACAACGGAGAACAGTGAATTCTGAGTGGTACACAAGCATTTGTTTGCCAGTTGTCTTCCAAGAAATCAGTGAAACCAACCGCCGAAGACGGATCACTCTTCACCACGACAATGCGAGTTCTCGCACATCGGCTGAAACAACTGCAACAATTCAACCCGTATTCATCTTCTACAAATAATGTTGGCGGCGTTATGACTTGAAAAGAGACACAAGCGATGCGTTTGGCTCAGGACTTTGGCTTGACAATATCTACCTCAAACAGGGTAAGAGGTATTTTGCAAGAATCCTTTAAAGTAAGTTACCTTATAAAAATGAATGGGTGCAATAAGCACTCCCTGCCATGTGGAAGAAGGGCCAAAGTACCAAGGAATAAATTACATGTTGTGTTGTTGCAACAGTCGGTGGGCAACAAGAGCCTGTGTCAATTAAGTTTTATAACCCTAAACACAGAAAGCTAACCAGTGGCATAGTTCTCACAGGATAATGTTAAATACCACAATCAAAACAAGTTAGAAAATTTGCATGATTATCCAATCAAGTTTTATGTGGTTTTTGACATTTGGACTTAAAAAGCGCTCCAGAAATTAGTATCTTCCAAATGTTTAACAAAGTTTTAAATTTTCAAGATCCTGAATCCCAATTAAATAAAAAAAAAATAACATCCTCAATGCTGCCACTACTGCGAGTAGTACTAGCAGTTCTTGCTTGCAGTTGCTTTAAACTAATGAAGATTGCTTGTGACACATCTTATATCCTTATGTCTGTATGTGGATGAAAAAATAGAAGTCTGCAACTACTAAAACTGCAATTTATTTATGGATCTTAACTTGTAACAAGCTATCCATCCATCCAGCCATTCTGCCATCCACCCATCCATCCATCCAAGCATTCAGTCGTTTATTCATTCAGCGAAAAGTTTCAAGTGGCAACACGTTCTAAGAGTTCTCCTCGATTTTTTTTAAAGTTATTTGCAGTCTCTTAAGAAAACGCTCGATGAAGATGTGTTAAATAGCAAACCGGGACATTTTAACACAGCAACAATAACAGAGTTGACTTGGTTTGCAGCTATTGCTTCTGTATGGGGGTTTTCTCTTAACGAGGGTGGTATGGAAGGATAACAAATAAACTGTGTACCAAAGAAATTTTTTCATAAATTCTCAGAGTTGAGAACATTCTGCGATGTTTTGTAATTCAGTAAATGAATTCTTTGAAACAGTTTATCAGGTGGCATTACGAGATGCAGTAGTACACTGTTGAGCTCTTTAAAACAGTCGTGGAAAAGTACAAGTTCATTTCGCTGGCGGTATTGAGTTCGCCCGTCTGTGATGTACGATATCCATTATGGTCAATCATTAGGGATTATTGCCGGTTCGCGATGATTAGGCCCAGTGGATTTCCATATCTGTTGGGTAATGCTGGCAGTCGCTTGATTGCCGGTGCAGTGATATCGATAATTTCCCATTTCAATCATACAAATTTGACACTAAACTAAAAAAATAAAATGGTTTCCCATTACATCCCATGAAGGGATCGGGGAGTACTTCTCACAATCACTGAGCTGTGCTCTTTCCAGTTTTCACTCACTGATTGGGACCTACGGTTTTACACCGATTCCGAACCGTATTTTGAGAACCTTTTTCATGGCTATATACCTGATAGTGTCACTAAACTATACACTAAATTATACATATGAAAATATCATAACGTGGATTTTTTTGATATTTGGGTTTTTAGTATTAAGTTTTTGACAGTTCTCGTGGGATCCGTGACATAAGTCAAAGTCAAAAATGTTCAGTTTACTTTGCCATTTCTTGTTAGAGAAGCTGGAAGAAGATCACCTTCTTTTAATCGAAAAATTGCCTCAACCGACGAGGCTAATTTTAATGGGTACGTCAATAAACAGCACTGCTGAATTTGTTAAGAAGAGGACTGCACGCTATGCCATGAACCAATTGAGAGGCGAGTTAAAAAAAAAATTGTTTCCCATTACATCCCATGGAGGGATTCTCACAACTAGTGAACTATGCGCTTTCTAGTTTTACACTCAATGATTGGGATCAACAGTTTTACACCCGATTCCGGACGGTATTTTGACAAGTTTATTCATGGCTAAATACTCGATAGTGTCGCTGTCACTCTGCGAGTTGACCGCCGACGAAAGAAATGTAAGGTGGTCAGGGCAGGGATCGAACCCACGTTCTCAGGCATAAGGGCTGCGCACACTAGCCATTAATAATATGAACAATTCAGCCAGGATTGCTGCCTTGGAAGACATCATTACACGTGTCACTGGTGATAGACCGAGAGAAATGTTGAAAAAAGTGTTCCAAAATTAGACATTCAGAATGGACCACGAGAAGCGTATCCGTGGGCAAAATTTGCCAGAAATAGTCTTTAAAAAGTTTTTGCCCCTATACGTAACAATTTTTTTTAGATCGTAAACAGCTTGAAATACTGCATTACAACCTTTGACAATATTGTAGCTATTTTTCCATTTCACCATTCCTTCTAATATATCGCTAAGGACAAGTATACTGTTAATAGATTATTTCACGAAACGTCATGAAAAATTGCACACATTTTATATATTTTGACATTTCTTGCCTAACGGTAAATAAATTGCGGTAGCCTTCTTCAAAAGAATTGTAGCTTATAAGTTTCTTGATATCTTTTGTAAATACACTAATCAACAAAAACTATATTTATAGCTCCGTAATTTCTGTAGAATTGTTGCGTTTAATCATATTCTTTAAATATTCTCCTATATGTATTCAATATTAAACAAATTACAAGTTGATCTCTTCTACAAAGTTACAATCCATCTGAAGCCAGCTACCGCAATTTATTTACCGTTAGGCAAGAAATGATAAATGCCAAAACGTATAAAATATGGGCAATGTTCCATGACGTTTCATGAAATAATCGATTAACAGTGTACTTTTCCTTAGAAATATATTAGAGGAAATTGTGAAATTAGAAAATAGCTACAATATTGTCACAGGTTGTAATGCGATATTTCAAGCTGTTTAGTATTTATTGAAGTGCAATCAGAGTTAGACCCCTGACCCATCTCCAAACTTTTTCTTTGGGCTGTTAAAAAAATTGTTACGTATAGGGGAAAAACCGTGCGGGGTTTTGTAATACCACGTCGAAGTACTTTTACAATTTTATGGAGTTCATTTGAAGTTTCTGAAGTTTTCAGTGTTATCTGAAGTTTCTTCAATTTCCAAAAAGTAAATAGCAAAACACCACCCCATCCAAAATACTGACCATGAGGGGAAGATGAATTAGATTAATGTACAGAAGTACCGATAGTTCAAAATGTACCATTCAAATGGTAACTACGCTCAGTTGTGGTTCGGTGTCCATTCCATTTAAAGGACTTTATTTGGTTTCAAAATGCGCGTTGAAATGAGAAATTGTTCATTATTATTAAAGAAATAAAGTTCTAAACACGGCACCGAAAGATGCCGCGAGGCGCACAGTGGTTCAGAATCAATTTCCATCATAGTAAACATTGTTACGTTCTGTCAAAACCCGAATGTAGGTAAGGAGTCAAGGATTATTTGGAGGTATTAAGATTTTCGTTCGTATAATTAGGTACATTTTTGGAAATATTCCAAATTTCGCTACTTTTGTAATTTTTCGATTTTAAAGAGAACAAAAGTGATACCTATTTTCAACAAACTATAATTAGCTATTTTTTGCAAACAAAATTTAATTGTTTTTTCGCAGTACAGCTATTCGCTTTGCACAAATTTTGAAACTGCAAAAAAATGATTTCATTTCTCGAATTTCTGGAGCTATATCTCTTACAGTTTTGGATATTGCACTCAATTTCTATTGTTTTAGATCGTGTGGTTTCTTGGCATTAAAATGACTCCGTCGGTGGTGCAATGGTTAGTGTGCGCGCCTCTTGTACTTGAGATCCGGGATTCGAACCCTGCTCTGACCACCTTTAAAATTTTCGTTCGGCGGCGGTCACCTCGCATAGTCATGGCGATACTATCGAGTACTTAGCCATGTAAAAGCTTCTCAAAATACCGTTCGGAATCGGTGTAAAACTGTAGGTCCCAATCAGTGAGTGAAAACTGGAAAGCGCACAGCTCAGTGATTGTGAGAAGCTCTCCCCTGTCCTTTTATGGAATGTAATGGGAAACAATTTTTGTTTTCTTAAACTTTGTTTATACCGATTATAGTTTGATTGTCCTTGCCTAAAATCTGGGTATTACAGAACATAAAAATGTTTACTAGATCAAAAGATATTGAATTTTGGCCGAAAGAAGTCGATTCTGAACCACTTGTTTTCGAGATTATCAATGACGGCCTAAAATTGTATTCGTTTGGTTAGTTACTATAGCTGCAATAGCTGGGTTCGCGTCAGGTTATAATCAGAGTTGGTATTTATCCACCCATGTGTAAGACACACACATCGCCGTGGGGAGTGGTAAATATCGTTTACCCATTACCCACATGGTATGGAGGAAATAATATGTAGCTACCCACGACGATATGGAATTACCCATCACGATTACACATTACCCACCCCAGGGAATGGGTAAGCGGTCTATACACATTACCCACGGCGATTGGTAATGGGTTACCCAGGGTAACCCATCCCCCCTATCATCCGAAATATGAAAATATTAGAAAAAAGCGTATATACACTTGAAAACGAAGTGTGCAATCAAAAATATAACAAATATTTGCTTGGTTTCTAAGGGATTTTAATAGAGTGGTTCAATTCGCATTGAAGTTTTTTTTTTCACAAAAATCTCCCAAACTAAGTAAATCGCTAAAATAGAAAATATGGATTACCCATAGCCGCGGATAATGTCTAAAGGCCGCTTACCCAATATACAGTTGGTAATGGTTAATCGAGTTCGGAAATTGGGTAATTCCCCGTCGACGTGAATAACTACCCATTATTTTCCCCACACCAAGTGGGTAGTAGGTAAACCCAGCAGTTAATGGCTAAACAATCGTTACCCATGCCCCACGACGATGGTTAATTTTTCCCTAACACATTACGCACGAAATACGAAACCTGATTATAATATTAAAACCATATACAAGTTTGGATGTATCGGGTATTTCGCATTGTATCCAAAGCGATTCTTTTGAAAAATTTTCCAAGCAGCTAACTAAGTGCTGCTGCACTAAGATTGCATTTTTATATTTTTAAATTTAATTAAATTTTTTTTTGGCAATTGGCAACTTTGCAATTTGGTTGCTGTCACTTACTCTTATTCCGATTATTCAAAATGGGGTGCTTTACGAAAGAAAAAGGCGTTATAATTGTGAAAACTTATTACAAAAATGTGGCAAGTGAACTCTCGCAAACTTCGAAGAATTTTCAGTCGAGAAAGTGCAACTAATGTGTCAACCACTCTAAGAGTAGTCAAAAAAATTTTAAGAACCTGTGTCGGTTATGGACAATTAGACTCCTGTGCATTAAAGTACCGGCCAGTCTCTTGAAAACATCGGCAGCTGTAAACGGGAGTGTTGCCGAAAACCCAATAACATCAATTGGCATCGTTCTCAACTTAAAATTTCACGAAACACTACGCATCGAATTTTGACAAATGACCTCCACCTTTATGCGTACAAAATTCAGCTGACTCAACAACTCAACCCAGCAGATCATGGAAAGCGCCGGCAATTCGTTCAATGGGCAAGTGAAGTCAATGCCAATTTTGTCAGTGTATTTTCCTCGGATCCGTCGGACGCAAGTACAATAATACCAGCCAGAAATCAAGTGAAGAATTCTGCCTGCGGGCAGGAATTATTTAGGGTTATGTAGCGTTTCAGAGGACTGATAAAATTTAGTTGGCAATATTCTTCAAAGATGCGGCCGGCGTGACTCCAATTATTTGTGGCTGAATTGAAATTTATGGTGGTGCTTCATATACTGTGTCACATACCCAATAGCCCTAGGAACAATTCAACTACGACATGTGCCATTTCCTGTTTGTATAGTTTCTCGTCTTAGTTATGTGTAACTCAGATCATAGGATTTAATTTTGGGTCTCTGATTTCAAAAAAATGTTTTCTAGTCAGTACGAAAATTCGTTTACCTTCCATGCAACAAAATATAAGTTAGTACCTTGAGGCACTCTTGGGGCTTTAGTGGCAAAAAATACAGTACATTTTTAATGAATACTGTATGTAGGGTTTCGTTGAAAACATTTGAAATTTATTACAACATTATATGAAAATTGAGAAACATATTATTTATTTTCGGTTATGACAGTCAAACTAACAATTTTTATAATCCAAACAGCATAAATTAAGATTATCGCAAATTCATGTGCCTATCACAAAGTGGGGAAAAACTGATAAAAGGCAACGATTAACCCTTCTGGACAAATTCAGATTATACCCCTCATAAACAGTTTGTGGATCAATTTGACCCAATATCAAAAACACATCCGTATAACGGTAAACTAATTTTTTTTTCATTATTTGAACATAAAATATATAAATTCAAGATTTATTTCAAGACAAGAAGATTAGCTCTGGCTGTTTTTACTTATGCACATAATGTTGTTTGCATAAACAATTTTTGCATGTATTGCAACGGATTGAATGCTTGTTTGAATTTTTGGTATGTGGACAAACAAAAAAATCTTTGTCTTTTTCCCAATTACGCAAAAAGGATGAGGAAAAATCTTGAAGCTGAATGATCTTCGATGAACTGGGAGTATCGGATACTAAAGCTTCCTGGATCTTTGCCATAAATCTTTTCGCAGAAGGATTCGCGTGCATTGGTGGTCAAAATGACTCACAAATTATATACGCGTAGGTAAAGTATTTAAAATGTAATGAAAAAAATTGGCTAGTCCGGAAACATTTTTTTTTACGTAAAATCCAACGTGTAGCCATCCTAGCACATGATTTTAGCCGTTTGTTCTTCAAAATTGAGTAATTTTGTGCAGAAGGGGTAAGAGCTTGAAATGCTTTTTCAAATATATTGCTACATATGTTAGCAACTGTAAAAAAAGCCTGCGTACTAAAAAAGACGTTCCATTTGCCATCAGTATGTCTTTTGTGAAGAGTGCCTTAAGGCATTCTTAGGCATTAGAGGGTTAAAGACTTTGCTTTATGTATTTCTGAAGTATAAGGATTACGCCAACAAACTCAAGACCATCTCCACTTTGAAGGAAGAAATTAGGCGCTGTATCAATAAAATTCATTCACATTTTATAGAAACCGGTCATGGAAACTTTCGGCAAAAATATATGTGTGTGCTTATGCCAGCAGAGGCATGGAGCCCAGTTGCCCGATTTGCTATTCCCTAAATAACCTAATACTGTTTAAATTATGAATTAATATAAATTATAAAGTTCTTATCTTTATCAAATTTACACCTTGCGTGAATTTTGAGGACACCCTTTACAAGAGACAGTAGTGCACAATTGTATCACATAAGTTTTCACGCAAGCAGAACAGTGTACATCCAAATGCAGTAGTTTCTTTTTGTCGGTGAAATACTGATGATGAAATGTCAAGAGTTCTACACACCCTATACCATGTTACGCTTAAGTAATATAAGTGAATCTGCGAAAACATCAAGAACTATCTTAAGGTAATGTGACTATTTTCACACTGATTGGTTAGGTTAGCCAGAAGTTGGTGTCACTATTGACGCACTTAATCCAATGGGGACAGTTGTGATACCACGGTGCGTTATATTTCGACCACATCGTTGAACCAGTAATTTTACCGTGTTTGGTTAAAGGGCATTGTGGCTGAAGAAACGACGTACATTTGTTCCTGGCGAACCAATTAGTAGCCTGCAGAAAGGTCCCAAGATCATTCAGCTTAACTTCTTGAATGTCTTTTAGATCCAACGTGATGTTAGATCGTAGATATTTTCTCCTACTTATTCATTTTCCTCTTAATTTGTTTCGCTTCTGCAACTGAACTGTGGCTGTATCTCACTTATGACACGATGGATATCGGATTTGAGCTCAGGAATTGTGTCTGGTTTATTCGTATAAACCCGAGATTTCGCAAAACCCCACAGAAAGCAATCACATGGCCTTAAATCGCATGATCTTGACATCAAAATTTCTTGAGATAATTTGTTCTGAAAATCGTTGCTGCAATAAATCGATTGTTTCACGCGCGGTGTGGCACGTCCCGCTGTCTGGCTGAAGCCGCATGTCTTCCAGATCCACGCGGTTCGGTAGAGGCCACAAGAACATTTTTATCATGTTCCTGTCACGAATGCCGTTCACAGTCACTGCAATATCGGCCTCATCTCCAAAATGGTGAGGCCGAATGTAAGGCCTGACCAGAATCTGTACCAGAGAGCTGCTCGTTGTGGGTGCATTTGTTTCTTATGGATTGCAAGAGGATTTTGTGAACCCTAAATTCGAGAATTTGACTTTTGAGAAGATGACTTTTTTCTAAAAATTGGCATTGACTTCACTTTGCTTCGTTACCCATTGAACAAATTGCTGGCACTTTCCATGGTCTGCTGATTTGAGCCCTTGAGTAAGCTGAATTTTGTTCGCATGTAGGTGGAGGTCTTTTGTCAAAATTCGCTGCGTAGTAATTCGTGAAATTTTAAGTTGTTGAAAACGACGCGGAATTGATGTTTTCAGGGTTTCGGCTACAATCTTGTTTACGGCAGCAATGTTTTAAAGACAACGACCAGTACTTTGACGTACAGGAGTCCTACTGTCCATAACCGACTAAGTTTCTTAAAATTTTTTTACCACTCTTTGAGTAGTTGTCACATTAGGTGCACCTTCGCGACTAAAAATTCTTTGGAGTTTGCGAGCGATCTCAGCAAAACTTTCCAAATTTTCAAAGTTTTTAGAATTAAACATATTTGACAGTTGTCAAGTTTTAGAGTTGCCACTTGCACAACAAGAAATTGACACTAAATTTTAAAAATGCAATCTCGACATCGAACTGGTTGGCGAAATATGTTGTATTCGTTTTGTAAAGTTTCTTACCCCTCGGGGTTGTTAGAGACCGGTTAAGTTAGTGAGTAATCTTACTTAGACATCCTACCACATTTCAAGATGCGCGGTAGTTGTGATCATTAGTTGAAGGCAAGAATATTTATTGCCGAGATTTGATACCAGCTGGACTGTCAGTGTAGATGTTGATTCCCCAGGTGTTGATGACTTTTCGTCCCAACAAAGGGAAACTTCTCCGATTACCATGACTTTAACCTCAAAGACACTGCAATGGTCTGGTAGCCTGTGTCCAAAACCTAGACCCAGCTCTTTGGAATAGACTGTAAACTCTAGCTCTAGCCGTCAGAGTAGAAGCCAAAATACCTTCTATTATCTGGTATGCAGCCCCTGCCAATTTTCTTCCAAAGTTTGAAGTGTGTGTTGCGTAGTCAACTTTTACTGTGGAGAGCCGCAGATCACTCATAGTCGACCAATGCCCATATGTGCTGTTGATCTATTACGAAGACTGTTCTAGGCGGATTGCCGAATTTGCACCCTTTTGAATTCCCAGCAAATCCAGTGGTAACACGATAGCCTCCAATGCCTAGGTAAGGGTTGTGCGAAGGACACCCGTGATACACAATACTGCAATTTTAAACTTTTAAATTGATAATTATATGTCCGGTGAGTCAAAACAGTCTTTTGCCTTTTTGTTTATATTCCTCTAGTATAACTTGATTTTAGTTTTGTCCACAATAATATGGAGGATTGAACGAAATTCTTAACGAGCTAACAAATCTGTCGCAGGGGTCAGATATATGTAAGAAAAAGGATTTTAGAAATTTTGTATGATTCCGTGGTAGAGCTTTTAGTGCTCAGTCTTAGAAAACTAGGATGATGACAACTGTTTGTTGTTACATTCAGATGAAAAAATAAAATAAATTTCTTTTTTGCCATTATTTCCCATGAGGGATCATGGGAGAGCTTCCCACAACTAGTGGGCAGTGCGCTTTGTAGTTTTTACACTAACTGACTTGGGATCTACAATTTTACACCGATTCCGAACGGGTTTTTGAGAACATTTTGCCTGGCTAATTACTCGAAAGTGTCGAAGATACTAAGCGAGATTGCCATTGTCGAAAGAAACGTAAGGTCATCAGAATAGGGTTGAAGCTATATTCCGGGTACAAGAGTCGGGCATTATCACCTTTGCACCACCAACTACATTGAAAGGCAAGTGCTCATTTTCGGGTGCGATATTTCAAAAAGTGGTCATGTGGGCATCTTGGTACTAACTATAAGAAAAGAATTTGGGAATTTTTTCCGAAAATGTAGATTAATTTCCTTATTTTATGGGGTACAAATATGACCTCATTTCTCATACCTCCCTTAACCACTTCTGAGTAACAAATGAAACAAATCTTCACGTTTTTTCCACTTTTTTATAGCCCACAAATCGAGGGTACGTCTACTTCAATCTGGAAAAAACGAAAAAGTTTCGCCTCAAGCTTGTTAAGTTATAAACGCGAGCAACACCAACATCCAACAGCATCTAGGAGAAAATTAAGAATATGCCTTCATTAGTTTCCACAGCTGTAAAACGACAAAAAAAAAATCAGGGTAAAGTAACAAAAATAAAACAAAACTTCTAAGGATCTTAACCACTATCATTAAGGATGTTAAAGTAAATGTGCACGAAGGGATGCATGTTTGTGTATGTTTGTGTATGTATGTATGTATGTATGTATAATTTGTATATTTTAACTTTATGGAAGGCGTAAGTGCTTGTGTTTGATAGGTGTGTGTGTGGGTATTTTTGTGTTTACCTTATTTTCTTTCAGCGTATGCGCGCGTGTTTGTGTTTGTGGGCAATTTAGATTCAATGTTTGTTTTATGTTTTCAAGTTAAGAGATTTATTAAAACTTTTCCTTTTAGTGATACTATTTTGTGTGTGTGTTCCTCGAGTACCCAAGTCGACTCAGGCAACTTCAGCCAACCAGAGGGTTTTTCACAAAATTTATTAAAATTAAGATTTTTATTTGAAGGAAAGTGTTTAGCCATAGGATCTACTGGATTGAAAATCCTTGAATAATAGTTAAATACTACATATTAAACTAAGGTCAAATCTACAACAAAGCTGAGAGAGCAAATTAAATTGCAGGAGGCCCGAAGCTCGTCTACTGAAAGTAAAGTGTCTAGGATTTGTAATGCGCTGACCATACAAGGGAGTTACAATGACTGGTCTCAGATTAATTTATTACTTTAACATTTTTCATCGAAATTTTGTTAAGCTTGAAATATTTTCCACATACTTTTTGGTTTCTTGTGTTTTTTTTTTTACAAAAATTGTCATCCTTTTTGCAAATCCCTTTCGTAGTAACTTAAAAAGGTAAAAACTTTCAAGTGCGTAATGCAAATATTTGTCTTAAACCCGGAATAATTTAAATTATTAAAACTAATGAAGCATAAGTGATTAACCAAAAACTTATTTGAAAATTTCTAACACAATAAATATTATATCGAAGACGAACGACGTGCATATTAATCATAATCTTGAGGTTTAGTTTGTTGTGTTCAAATTTTGGAAATTGTTAAGAGATTGGATTATTAATTACAAAATTCTTTATAGTTTATTAATAATTGACAACATAATTTCTTAGTTATTTTCAAATTTTCGTATTGAGGAGACAAAACTTTGGCATTGCGGTTTTAATAATGGTAATCACAAATTATATCAGAATTATGCTCTCTTGGGGCCAAGGAAAGGTTTCCGTGAATATACAGTAGGGTGAACTGACAAAAATAAAATTGGTAAAGGGAAGGGTCTCCAAAGATGCGACTTGAAGAGTGGTATTTATATTCACCTAACGCTCATTGAAGATTCGATTCGTAGTATATTTGCGTAAAATTTAGTTTTTATTTTTGGTCAATATGCTCGATGTAAAGGTTTGTTGTTGTTGTTTGGAAGCAAATATAGCATGTGTTTGCAGCTTGGATTAAGAGTAGTATACTTGTGTCCAATCACTATTCCATATAACATTTGCTATTCACTATAACATGTTAGAGACACAATGATTAATATGTTACAATATATGTGTTTGTGACCAAAGTATAGCTGTGCTTGGGATACAAATACTGCTGTATTTCTTGCCCAATTTACTCTCTATTGACAGCATGATAACACTGTGTGTAATTTTTTAAGTCATGGAAATATAACCATATACTTGTGATACCACTACGTGATAAAATACCCAAAAAAAAAGACCCGTGTGTCCCAGTTTTGCCCAAAGTCATGCACTTTCTTTATGGGCCCCCAAAGATTTGGGGCCTCGGTGTAATTTTTGCAAAAATGTGATTATTTTGTCAGGCTCATGTCTTGCAAACCATTCTGAATTTTGCTTTACTTTCTGAGGAAAAGTTGTAGCTCTTATAATAAAGAACTGCTTTGCCTGTGCTGCTGCGGTCGGTGATATAGCATAGTATCCCAATGTTGAAGTAAACGGTGTTAAGAATCAGTCATAGGAAGTTCATATGTTCTAGAAAGTTGTCTACTGAGATCTTAGGTACATTTTTGTAGTTGATTGTTTCCTTGAATTTTGATCGGTTTGCTACGTATGAACCTCAACAGGGGGAAAAAAGGTTAAAAAAATCGAAATTTTTAAAGTTTTTTTTTGCAATTTTGACCTTGAAGATGAAGATTTTTTGATTTTGTATGTTGACAGTTTTAATTCTTCATCACAAGGGCTACAACTTTGCCTCAGAAAGTAAATCAAACTTTCGAACGAATTGCAAGATACTACCCTGGCAAAATTATCACTTTTTTTGCAAAAATGATACCGATGCCCCAAATCTTTGGGGGCCTAAAAAAAAAGCCAATGACATTGGGCAAAACTGGCAGACACGGGTCTTTTTTTGTCTTTTATCACGTAGTGGTGTCCGTATATGGTTATAGTTTTTCGTGTTTCTCTGTGTAATAAAATACGTACATGGAGAGATTATTCACAGTCAAAGTTGTATGT
Organism: Phaonia tiefii; assembly: GCA_963931995.1. Lineage (NCBI taxonomy): Eukaryota > Metazoa > Arthropoda > Insecta > Diptera > Muscidae > Phaonia > Phaonia tiefii. Next base: position 19,315,020 of record OZ008367.1, read on the forward strand.
GTGTAGCTGTATTTTTGCATAACTTTTCATTCAGTGATTCATAAAAATACCTAAATGCGTGTTTAAGTTGAAGATACGGGCCAACGGCGGATAGAAACCAAACGAAGAAAATCCAGGTTCGACATATTCCATCCTGGTCAGCGTCTGATCCATAATAGGCGGCTGCAGTCAAATATATCCTGGCAGTATGTAAAATGGAAACAACCGGTGGACTGGGTTTGCCTCCCGCCACTGTTCATAATGGCAGTGAATATACAAGAACGACAAAGAAAACATAAACGATCCCTATTTGATGACGACCCCCGCAAACGTTATAAGGACCACGATTTGCGGAAATGCACCTGGAATGTGAGAACTCTAAATAGATCCGGTTAAAGTATCCAATTGGCAGATGTACTCGAAAGTTATAAGGCTGACAATACCGCACTGCAGGACATGCGATGGACCGGACATGAGTGCATAAGAAAAAGAAACTGCGACATTTACTACAGTTGCCATGAGAAAAAACATGAATCTGGTTGCGGATTTGGAAGTGGGAAAAGACTGCGCCACCTATTCTCTAGGTTCAATCCGCATAAAAGCGAAATATTTTTATATTTCCCTAATTTGTGTCCATGCCCGGACAGAAGAGAAAGATGATGATGCCAAAGACATATTCTATGAGCTCCTAGAGGAAACGTATGACCGCTGCCCTGGCCATGACATTAAGATTGTACTAGGAGATGTTAATGCTAAACTAGGCAGGGAGAATGTGTTTCAACAAACTATTGACAATTTCAGTCTACATGCGGACAGTTCCGACAGCGGTATAGACTGATTGACTTTGCCGCTTCAAAAAACGTGGTCATTAGTGGTTCAAGATTTCAGTATAAAGACATCCACAAGGTTATGTGGGTATCCTCTGATCAAAGAACGAAGTATTTGACGGAAGGAACTCATCCACTATAATGGACTTAGGAGTGATCACAGGAGCTAACATCGATTCCGATCACTACCTGGTAGCAGCAAAGGTTCGCACAAGATTAAGTAGAGCGAAAATCATACGAAACCAGACGCAGAGAAAGCTAGACATGGGATAGCTGCAATTACCAGAGGTGGCCAAAGCCTACTCAAGGAAGCTCCCGCAACTTTTGCCACACAACCCACCCCCTCGCGATGACGATCCTGATGCGGAGTGGAAACCCATTTCCGACTCTATAAGAACTGCCACAACAGCCATACTTGGTTTTGAAAAACCGATTAACAATAAACCGTGGTACGATGAAGAGTATCGCATAGCAAATGACGAAAAGAACGCTGCACGTATGGTAATGCTTCAGTCAATTGCAACGGAAGCTGCGACTCAGCGGTATAGGGAGAAGAGAAAGGAGGTAAACCGTCTCTTTAGGCCTAAGAAACGGTGGTAGAGAAAACGCGAGGGTGAGAATACTGAGACATACAGAAGGAAGAACGAAGACCGAAAATTCTACCAAAATGTAAAAAAACGGAACCAATCGACATGGTTTAGGGCCCCCCTTCTGTAAAGACAAGGACGGAAATCTCATCGCAGATGTGCAGAGAATGTTGGCAATATGGAGAGTTCATTTCTCCACGCTACTGGTACCTGACATATCAAATGATGATGAGACAATCGATCACAATTTAGAGGACGACGGTAATTCCCTCGAGGTCAGAAGGGCTATTGCCCGTTTTAGAAACAGCAAAGCCGCAGGAGCCGGTGTATTACCGGCGGAGCTGTTTGAGGCTGGCAGCTATGAGCTGATAAGGCGCATGCATCAGCTCATTAGCAAAATTTGGTTAGATGAATGCATGCCCGGCGATTAGAGACTCAGTGTACTATGTGCCATATTTAAAAAAGGGTACCCGAGTATCAGTGCCAACTGCTGTAGGCTAATACTTTTATCCATAGGTTGCATATAAGGTTCTAGCAAGTATAATGTTCGAAAGGCTAAAACCAATTATCGCTGACCTGATTGGACCATACAAGTGTGGCTTTAGGCCTAGAAAATCGACGACTGACCAGATTTTCACACTATGTCGAATTCTGGAGAAGACCCACGAAAAACACATCGACACCTGCCATCTATTTGTCGATTATAAGGCGGCCTTCGATAACCAAATTCGAGAGAAACTCAAAGAAGCAATGTCTGAGTTTGGTATTCCTGCAAAACTCATACGCCTTTACCGGATGACATTGACGAACACCTAATCCACAGTGAACGTTGGTAAGGATCTTACCGAACCTTTCGAAATTAAGCCAGGCCGCAGACAAGGCGACACCCTATCGTGCCATCTCTTTAACATCTTAATGGAGATCATTAAGAGAAAAGCAGCAACCATGTATAAAACCGTCAGCAGCAAAAGTCACATGCTGCTCGCGTATTCTGATGCTAATGATATCATTGAGCGAACAGTTAGAGAAGTTACTGCAAAAGTGGTCTGATGATAACTGAGGACAACACAAAATTAATGGTTTCAACGAGCAGGACCTCCACGCGATTACACCAAAGCGTGGACGATGATAACCGTTATAATTTCGAGGTGGTGGACGTATTTATATACCTCGGATCTGCCGTAAAGGAAACCAACAACGACAGCCTTGATATCAAGTGGAGAATTGTGCTTGCGAATAGATGTTATTTTGAGCTAAGCAAGCACTTTTGAGATAAAGCTGTCTCTCGAGTACCAAAAGTTAAACTATACCAGACTCTCATACAACTTGTCTTGGTTTATGGCGCAGAGTCCTGGATCCCATCGCAAGCAGACGAAACAACTGTAGAAGTCTTCGAGAGAAAAATACTCCGAAAATGTATGGGCCTATAGTACATAACGGCGACGCATGAACCACGAGCTATATGAGCTATACCCCGACATTGACATAGTTAAGCGGATCAAAATAACGCTATTGCGCTGGCTAGGCCATGTGGAGTGAATACGAACTAGCACGAAGCGTTTGCGAAACCGAAATCGAAGGAAGACGAAAAATAGAAGACCAAGACTCCGCTGGAGGGATCAGGTTGACGAATCCCTGCGTTTGCCAACTGTAGAGATAAGGCAAAAGATCAAGCTGTTTGGCGAAATATGTTATCTTCGTTTTGTAAGGTCCCTGACCGCTCGGGGTTGTTCGAGACCGGATAGGTAAGTAAGTATATATGTGTCGCACAAGAAAAAAAATTATGGAAACGAAGGTTCGTTTGCAACAATACATATTAATTTTACGGCAAACGTTTGCTATTTGACGGAAACGTTGCAACTATTGTGATCAACGTGGGATATAAGTAGCAAAATAAGAAGTATTCATTATACACAAGTTCACAAACGTTGTCTATATATCCTGTAAAAATAAAATCTTTTGGGACAAATGAAATTTCGTTTGCAAGGTACAAATTACTTCCCAAGCGTTTTGTAGTTCTAGGGAACTTGACAGGTGACTGCCATCGAAAGAAATTTAAGGTGGTCAGAGCAGAGATCGAACCCACGTTCTTATGCACAAGAGCCGCGCACACTACCATTGCAAAATAACTATTTTTATAGCAAACAGTCACCAAACGCTTGTTTTCTTTGTGTGTACTAAGTATTGTGACAACTACCTCTTGGATGGAAATATAGACGTCCTTGTGTATATCGTTTTCACTAGGCCCACTGCATAAATGTCAATATTTAATATTATGTCATTTGTACATCAATACCCACAATCTTATATGTCCATACTGAGAAATGCTTTGGTATTTGAAATGTTCACAATCCCTGTACATTTCTAGTTCATATTTTGTAAGATGATTCGTTGTAACTACAAATTGATTTCTTATTGGTTGGTTACAAGGCAAGAGAGAGGGAGAGGTAAAGCCATAGACAACGACGGACGTTGATGACAAATGATATACATGATTGTCTTGTTACAATTCCCTTTAGTGCTCATTATATTCTCTGGAAACTTATACATTCTTGTAATAGGATTTTTAATATTTCGATATGTCTTCATTTCCTCTGGCAATCACTGAATTTTTGTTGATTTGATGATTGTACCAGAAATGATTGAAAAATAATTCTACTTCATATAAAATCAATAAATTTGATTATCAGATTTTGACAATATGAGACAACTAAGATATCTCAAGGATATGTCTGTTAAATAAGGATTTTAAGGAAATCGTTTTGCTTAAACAAAAATTAGTTCATTCTTTTGTAAGTCATAATATGTAATTTATTACAAACAACCAAAAGTTTCACATTATCCTTGAGGTTTTTTGTTGGAGAATTTCACTTAATAATGAATAAAAGCATTTATGGTTTCAATAAATTCGCTAGGCTTCATATGAATTACCATGAATTCTGTTTTTTTTTTTCAATTTGAAATATTTCTCTGTTATGCTTAAGTTAGCAATTTTGCTGTGTGTGGAGTTTTGTTTTTATTGTACTGAATAGCACAAATTGTCCTTCACACACACACGCACACACACAGAGGGACACTTACACACACTTCGCACACTGTTTCACTTTTCACTCACTCATTTATTAACAAAAAGTCCTTCTACATTAATTTATGTATGTAAATTTGTGGGTGTGTGGCCGTGTTTATGTGAACGGCAATAAATCGTTCATTAATATGTGTATATTAAATATTTGTGACGCAATGTCATAAAAACTCAAGAGAAAAAAATTGCGCGAAATAACAATAATATATTAATAATACGGTAAAACATACTCGTAACAATACAATACAATACATAGAGGTATTTGCAATTACACATATGTACATATACATTACGGTGGGTCCCGGTTCATATACACAATGTTATCACTTTCCAGTCTTTTTAAAGACGTTTTTGGTTCACAATTGGCCAAATCAAGAGACGAAATGTTTTGCAAATCATCGCTAATGTTGCAAATTTTATTTTCAGTTGATACCCATTAATATTTTTGTTTCGATCCAGCCTAATATACCTATTTTCATAATTCGTCATACAGTGGTAGATGTTGAACAAATGTTTAAATGTTTATTTAAAAAAAAGTTTTAGGAGGAGCTGTTACATATACTAGGAACTTTAGACCTTACTTACTTACTTATCCGGCCTTATCCGGATACGGACACCACTACGCGATAAAAGACCAAAAAAGAAAAGACCCGTGTCTCCCACTTTTTCCCAAAGTCATGCACTTTTTTTAATGGGCCCCCAAAGATTTGGGGCCTCGGTGTAATTTTTGCAAAAAAAAAGTGATTATTTTGTCAGGCTCATATCTTGGAAAATGTTCAGAATTTTGTTTTACTCTCTGATGGAAAGTTGTAGCCCTTATCCCTAGAGAATATGTCATAGAAAATACATAACATATAAAATCAAAAAAAATATCATCTTCAAGGTCAAAATCGCAAAAAACTTTAAAAATTTGATTTTTTTTACTTTTTTCCCCCTGTTCAGACGCATAAGTTGCAAACCGTTCAAAATTCAAGGAAACAATCAACTACAAAAATGTACCTAAGATCTCAATAAACAACTTTCTGGAACATATGAACTTCTTAGGAATTATTACTCACGACGATTTTCTCTCGAAATTCTGCACGTGATTGACATGACCGTCGGTAGTGCAATGGTTAGTGTGCGAGGCTCTTGTATATGAGATCCTGAGTTCGAACCCTGCTCTGACCACCTTCAAATTTCTTTCGGCGGCGGTCACCTCGCATAGTGACGGCGACACTATCGAGTATATAGCCATGAAAAAGCTTCTCAAAATACCGTTCGGAATCGGTGTAAAACTGTAGGTCCCAATCAGTGAGTGAAAACTGGAAAGCGCACAGCTCAGTGATTGTGAGAAGTTCTCCCCAGTCCCTTCATGGGATGTAATGGGAAACCATTTATTTATTTTATTTATGATTAACATGCCCTCGGGGAGGGGACTCGATTACAGGACCACTGACCGATGCGCTCAATTATGTCGGCACACAATAGGCGGACACAGGGAAAACGAACAATAGTAATTAGATTTTTGTGATTTATAATTAGGAATATCAAATAAATTATGAAAAAACAATCGAACCCGCTGGTATTTCCATTTTATGACCCCAAGCCGAACTAATTAAACAGAGAAACTGCTCATTTTCACCATCTATATTCACAACACGATTTAACCGAAAACTGACCACTGAAAATAATACGAACCACAGACTTGTAGTTCATGAGCATGAATTACTTACCTTACAAAACGAAGATAACATATTTCGCCAACCAGTTCGATCTTTTGCTTTATCTCTCCAGTTGGTAATACCAAGTGTACCCAGGGTTCGTCAACTTGGTCCCTCCAGCGGAGTCTTGGCTTTCATATTTTTCGCCTTCCTTCAAGTTCGGTTTCGAAAACCGTACGTGCTGGTTTGTCTTCATCAATTATACTGACATTGTCTAGCTAGCGCAATCGAGTTATTTTGATCTGCTTAACCATGTCAATGTCGGGATATATCTCATACAGCTCATGGTTCAAAGCGTCGCCGATACTCGCCGTTGTGCTCTATAGGGCCATAAATCTTCGGGAGTATTTTTCTCTCGAAGACTCCCACAGTTGTTTCGTCTGCTTGCGATAAACAAGACAGGTTGTACAAGAGCCTGGTATAGCTAGACTTATGTTACTTGAGAGAGGGCTGTATCTTTAAAGTGCTTGCTTAGCCCAAAATAACATCTATGCGAAAGCACAATTCTCCGCTGGGTTTCAAGGCTGATGATGTTGTCTTTGTTTACGGCAGATCCGAGGTATATAAATTCGTCCACCACCTCGCATATGTAAGGGTTATCAACGTTCACGCTTTGGTCTAATCGCGTGGAGGCCCTGCTAGTTGAAACCTTTAATTTTGTCTTGTCCTCATTTACTTTCACACCCACTTTTGCTGACTCCTTCTCAATTCTCGAAAAAACCGCAGTAACTTCTCTAATTGTGCGCCCAATGAAATGGATATCATCAGCATACGCGAGCAGCATATGACTCTTTCTGCTTATGGTTTTATTCGTATTGACTGCAGCTTTTCTCATTATAACCTCCATTAAGATGTTAAAGATATTGCACGATAGGGTGTGGCCTGGCCTGAGGCCTCGCTTGGTTTCGAAAGGTTTGCTAAGATCCTTACCAACTTTCACTCGGATTGGTGTTCGTCAAGGTCATCCTGCAAAGACGTAGGAGTTTTGCAGGAATACCAAGCTCAGGCATTGCTTCGTAGAGTTTCTCCCGTATCGGGCTATCCAGAACTTTATATCTACAGGCTGAAAAAAGCGGTTCAGTCAACATATTGCAGGAACCAGGGATATCTTTGGCAGCATTGGTTTCATGAATTGAAGGTCTGCTTCTGTGTGTTTTCTTTGTTGCCTGTCACGATTTGGTTTTCAGAAGTTTTCAACAAACAAAGCCTTATTTGGGTCACAAAAACATATATTATAACACATTAATTATTGTATCCTCAGCATGTAATATTGCATACAAAACACAATGTGTTTGGACACAAGGATACTATAATTGCGTACATTTGCATCCAAGAATCAAAAAAGACGGACTTTTCAGCGTGTACAATCCGCAGGATGTCGATGATTTTTTTATAATGGGCGATTAATTTAGAGGTACTTACTGTCTACAGTACTGATTTTGCGACAATACAAACTGTCAAAATGCCATCATAGTTTTATTCCCTCAGCCATAGGATGGGGCTAAATATTATTTAACATGGGAAAAATGTAACGCATAGAAGGAGCTACTTTAGGCCCTTAGAATCTTTGAACGAAATTCGTTTTACGGCTTTTTAAGACGATTGAGCCGTGTCCGATAACTGCCGTAAATCTTTACAGATCACAATGAAATTTTGTCAGTAACTATTCTTTGTTGAAAGTTAGTTTGAGATTGAAAATGGGCGTTTTGACCGCGCCTATTTTGGTACCTCCCACACAAACCGACACATTTAGGACAAAGTCATATCTTTTCCAAATCCTTCTTCTGGTAGATGAGATTAGCTTGAACTCACACATTGGTTAATAATTTGTAAATGTCTACTTAACTGGAGGAAATGGGCGAGATTGTCACGTACCTCCCATACAAAAGCTTGGTTGTCTTCCGGGTTGTCAACCCGATTAATCGCGTGAAATACTTCCGACCATAATGCAATTACGTATAAATCTTCACGTCATCAAACGACAATCACCGATTAAACTAAGAGTGATTTTTCCAATCCCATTTTAGTACCTCCCATACAAAAGTTGTTTGGCCATCTGGTTGTTCGGCACGAGAAGTCACGTAAAACCGAACCATTCTTTGTGAAACTTAGTACTACTCAATACTGAGTCAAATACCACTCTCCTATAGAAAATTAGCCTGTTTGCTACACCCATTCCGGAACCTCCCATACAAAAGATCAATCTACAATCGATCTTAATAAAATTGGATTACAAGCAATATTGTGGTAAAAGCTACGGTATAATTAACAACTGACTACTGCGTCACGCCCAGTTACTTGCCTATCATACAACAGTTGGGCATATTTCCGATTTGCCGCCTCGATATCTGCAATAAATCTCAACCGATCTTAGTAAAATTTGGCACTGAGCGAAATTATGGCAACACCTTGTCATGCCCATTTTTGTACCTCCCATAAAAATATTGGGAGGGCAATTGGTTGGTAGTCAAAAAAATTCACCAAAAACCACTTAGAATCCTAACTAATTTATATTAAATACTATTTAGCCCAATGCCAGTCTGCTATTTTAAGATGGTCACTTCTGAATAAAGGCGTTTTTTAAAAGAACTCTCATGACTTACGGTGAGGGTATGATTAGGTCCGTTTACCGGATTGAAATGTATGCACTGGTTGTTCCGTTGGTTGACTTTTCATAACGGATAATCTTAGCCCGACACAGCTTCAGGCTGAAAAGTTTGAAGAATATAAACTGATTTCGACTAAATTTTTGGTCAGCAAAGATACCCATTTCTGGCTTAATGACTACTTCAATAAGTAAATTTGCTGTTTTTGGACTGACGAGTTTTACGAGCATCAAGTACATCCACACTAGACATCGGTTTGGTGTGGATAATGGGCTGGTGCTGTCATTGACCAATATTTCTTCCAAAAAACGAAACCTTCCGCAATGTAACAGTGAATGGAGCCCTTTATCGGGACATGATAACAGACTTTTTGCTGCCTGAAATTGGAACCCGTGTTGTCGGTGGTGCAACAGCAATCGTTGATTCAATGGTTAGTATGCGCATCTCTCGTGCTTGAGAACGTGCTCTGACCAACTTAAACTTCTCTCGTCGACGATCACTTCGTTTAGTAAGGAAGACATTATCGAGTACTTAGCCACGATTGAGGCTTCGCAATAAACTATTCGTAATCGTTGTCCAAATCCCAGTCCCAATTAGTGAGTGTAAAACGAAAAAGCGTACACCATACTGATTATGAGATCCTCTCCCCTATCCATTCATAAGACTAAATGGGAAATATGTATTTTTTTTTATCAAGACGACATTTGGTTCAAGACAATCAAATGGGATGAACAAGAAAGTAACTTCGGTTGTATCATATAGATGGTGCTTTTGTTATTTTTGAAATGCTTTAGATCAGATGACTAAATTCTTTGTTATATAGACACAGAGCTGACATTTCAAACTCAAATTGTGATATGTCACATTGAGCGAATCTTGTCATTCATGACTTTTTATCTGACTACTGAGTTTTAAAAAATGCCAGCAGAAAATTTTGTGAAGATGATAGTCATGCGAACAACTTCGATGACATTCTTATTTGTTACCAAGAAGGGCGATAAACCGACAATAAATGTCAATGATAGCTGATGTGCATGTGCATTCATTCTTGTAAATATGATGGTGAACAGGGGAACAAGGTAAAAAAGATCGAATATTTTAAAGTTTTTTGCGATTTTGACCTTCAAAATGAAGTTTTTTCATCATGACAAGAGCTACAACTTTCCCTCAGAGAGTAAATCAAAATTCCGAACGAATTGCAAGATATGAACCTGACAAAATGATCACTTTTTTCCAAAAATGACACCGAGGCCCCAGATTTTTGGGGCCCATAAAAAAAGTCCATGACTTTGGTTAAAACTGGGAGACACTGGTCTTTAATCACGTAGTGGTGTCCGTATATGATTATATTTCCATGACTTAAAAAATTACACACAGAGAAATTAAAATATGTTCGGGAAATTTGTCACTTTTGCGGCTACCTAAACGCTACCTAAGCGATGTTAAGACTCATTCCTAGGAAGTTCATATGTTCTAGAAAGTTGTTTACTGAGATCTTGGATACATTCCTGTAGTTGATTGTTTCCTTGAATTTTTAACGGTTTACTACCTAAGGACCTAAACAGGGGGAAAAAGGAACAGAAAATCAATTTTTTTTAAAGTTTTTTTTGCGATTTTGACCTTTTTATATGTTTATCTGGTTTTATATGTTGACAATTTTTATTCTTCATGATAAGGGCTACAACTTTCCCTCAGAGAATAAATAAAAATTCTTAACGGTTTGCAAGATATGAGCCTGACAGAATGATCACTTGTTTGCAAAAATGACACCGATTCCCCAAATCTTTGGGGGCCCATAAAAAAGTACATGACTTTGGGCAAAACTCGGAGACAGGGGTCTTTTTTTTTGGTCTTTTATCACGTAGTGGTGTCCGTACATGGTTATCTTTGCATGACTTAAAAAAGTACACACAGTGTAATTAGTCTCCTCTACTAAAATGTCAACGGTCAAAGTTATTATTATGACCCGTCGTAGTACAGTGGGCCGCTAATGCCGTTTCCCATTCCATAGGTTTACAGGTTGCCCTTAAATCCGATCTGTGGGAGCATCTCAGAGCATTTTCGTCATATTTTGTATTTCCGAAAAGGCAAACAGGTTCATAAAGTTTCGTCCTGGAAATTTTCTCGACCAAAAATGGTCACAGTAGTGATAGGACAAATGAGGTTGATGAGGACGGAAAGGTGCAGATATACGACCATTGTAAACCCTTTGAAACGGCTTGTCCTGGTCCTAAAGCTTGATATTTGGGTTCCGCACGATGTTGAGGAAATCCGTTTAACAAAGCTGATAAAAAACGCAATCCCATTACATACCATGAATGGATTGGGAAGAGCTTGTCACAATCAGTGAGCGCTCTTTGTAGTTTCTACTATCATTGATTGGGACCTACAGTTTTACACAGATTCCGAAGGATATTTTGAGAAGCTTTTTTTTTGACTAAGTACTCGATAGTGTCGCCATCACTATGCGGGGTCGTCGAAAGAAATGTATGTTGGCAGGGATCGAACCTACGTTCTCATGTACAGGAGCCGCGCACGGTAGCCATTGCATGACCGATGGTCACAACAATGCAATATACATTGTTTACAACGGAATACATTTAATACCAAGCCTGGTAGACTGTTATCCCTCAGCGATTCGGCCACTTCTCTAATAGCCTATATTTCCGCCTAATACCCGCTACAATGATCAGGTAGTCTGCAAGAAAGGGACAACCCTATTTCCCTAAAGTGCTTGTGGTGCGTTTACATGGGACAGTTTGAGACAAGATAGTTGAGAATATGTATTAGATGTCACAAAAAGTGAAAAATTGTTTGTGTGACGTACGCGTCCTGCCAGTTATAAAGACAGTACAGTTTGAAGCAACCGCCGACAGTGTCGTTTCGTTAAATTTCGTGCTCTGATTTTTTGTTTCTTCGCTCTTTTGCTACTGTGTTTTGTCTTACTTCTCCAAATTACAATGGAACTGATGTACTCTGCAAAATAAGACATGTATTCATGTTTACATGTTTGTATTGTCAAACAATATTTCAATAAAAATTAGCAAAATTTTCAAATACAAATATATTTCCCAATTTGTAAAGTCGTTTGCGATGTTTAGCTTTTTTCTCAAATTATTACGAAACGTCACCGTTTGGCCGATGGCTGACCTAGTAGGGGTTGACATAGTAGGATTTGTTGTAATTATGTGAACCAACAACAAGCATTTGGTTTTTGTTTCATGACTCTAATTGTCAAATTCAACACAGATCCATATGAACAAACACAGTAAACAAGAAAGAACAACAACAAAATACACTGAATTTAACAGATGGAGTCATAAGAAAGCAAAATCTGTTGTTCTAATGCGCCAACCTCTACTAGTTTAGCCATGATCTCGCCGCTTATGTCAAATCTCTTGCCGATGTTACTGTCGTTGAAAAATCAGAGACAGTGGCGAGGCAAGTGAGCGAAGTGTAAGTGTGGTAGTAAAAATGTGTGAATGTATTTCTATTGTCGGAGCAAAACAGTCCCGTGTAAACGCCAGGTTAGCCTGCAATGTTATAGCTGACAGCTATATTTACCTTCCATATTGATATCAAATTGTTCAAAGGTCCAATCCGTCATTGGTACCATCAACTAAATTTAGTTGGGGGTAATTTGTTCTTTCTTTCCATTTTCTACTAATATCGCTCTATACATTTCATCATCATTATTTTATATTTCATAGGCAACATATTTCAATGTTCAATTCTGAAGTATCCTTAATATTAAATTATTAAAGCTTCGCCAAAATCCTATTAGTCATCCTAATTTGCCGGATATATATTTTAAATTTTTTAACAATTCTGCCCACTGTACATGGTTTATTTAAATTTGTATTCCACTTAACATATTATGTTTCTGAATCAAAAAAAAAAAAAAGAACAGACAGCGCAAGCGAGTAGTCAATAGTATATACATACATTTTTAGCAGAGTGTAGTAGGATTGACTTATTGGTACTTAAAAATGTTAAAATATGCTGAGTATAAGTTATTAAATGTTATGGTTTTTGTTGGTTTGTTAATAAATTATTAACATTTATTTAATTTTTGCCACAGATTTTTATTGGAAATTTATGAATTTATACAAGGGCATTTATTTATACATTTTTTTTTCAAGCAGCAACTTTCAGTTGCAATTTAAATGAAATTATGGAAAATACCATAAATTTCCCAGAACGGCAGGCAGATGGAGAGGGAAACAAATTTTAATAAAATTGAAAGATTTGCGCATGGATGCCTCTTAACAATATGATAAATAAATTATTTCGGAGTTAACAAATGAACTGACATGTACCATTTGCCATAATGCGACAGCCGTATAAGGTCGGTGACAAATTCAAAATTGCTTAATGGGAGGATGCAATGAAGTAGAGCAAATTGAAGTTAATAATGATGCGAGATATGAATTTCTTAAATACTCTATGTGGATAATTCTTCACATTACTCTAAACAATAGTACACGTTTATGCCTGGGTTGCCGCCACAATACTTTGACTGATTTGTATTATGTAGTTCTCCCAAATAAACTCATATATCGCAAATGTGTATTATGTTGTTGCAAACCAGTTCTCGTTTGCATCAAACGCGTACAAAATTACATTTGCCGCAAATTTAAAAAAACGTTTGCGATAACTGAAATTAGCCATATTTCTAAAGAGAGCACAGATTGCGAACAACGTAAATTTATTTCATTCTGTCGACTGTGTACTAGGGTGATGACTTTTTAATTTTTTTTCTCAAAAACTATTTCCTGTTGCATGAATGAATGAACTTTTGCCTATTAACGACTAAAATAACGTTGATTCCATTTAAATATTGAAAAAGGTCGCGCACAAACCACTTTGAAATGATATTTTTGTGAAAAAATTAAATTTTTTTCTTTTTTTAAATCATATAAATCCAATTCGGAAAAAAGTGTCAAGTTTTATAATTTTCAGGAAAAGCCACATAACCTATGAACAAAATGAGACATTGATCATAGAAATCGATGAACATCTTTCGTTTTTATTTACAATGAAGTGAAGGTATCTCATTTGGAATGGAATGTATCTCTTTGGAAAAATCGTTGACGACTTTTTTATGATTCCCAGAATTAAAAAAAAAATTGTGAGAAACAAAAGGTTGTGTAATTTTTATGACTGTGGTAGGAAACTAATAAACTCGCATAAATTTATGCTGAATTGCTCTTCGGGTTCTTTTACGGTAGCTACTCCGTTTACATTCAATTTAAGGGCGAAAAAGGAAAGTGATTTTTTTTTATCGATGTGTGTTTTCCGTTGGCTACCTGTTAGGGATGATTTTATGAGCGGTCATTATTTTGAAAGTTTTGAAAAATTTACAACGCACACGTGCTGAATCAGGTAAGTATATAGCCAGGGTAACAAAAGATGCGCCCATTCATAAGTAAAGGGGTTTTCAACAGAGACGCTACAAAAGTAAATCGATAGGGACAGCAAACGACGCCATATTTTTTCCCGCTCTTTTGACATTTCTCTTCAGTAAGGTTTGCCATTTCATCATGGAAAGATATACGAGCCAACAACGAGTCGAAATTATTAAAATTTACTATCGAAATTTGGAGTCAGTGGCCTCAACTTTAAGAGGCCAACTTTAAGAGGCCTCAAGAATCAGCGATGAGGCTCATTTCTGGCTGAATGGCTTCGTCAATAAGCAAAATATGCATTCTTGGTCAGACAGAAATCCACACGTAATCCATGAGTCATCATTGCATCCCCAAAAAATTACGGTTTGGTGCGGTTTATGCGCCAGCGGCGTCATTGGGCCGTACTTCTTCCGTGCTAATCAAGACTTGCACATTACTGTGAATGCGAATCATTACCGTTCAATGATAACCGAATATTTTTGGCCCCAATTGGATAATATGGACTTGGAGGACATGTGGTTCCAACAAGACGGCGCCACAAGCCACACAGCGAATGCCACAATCAATTTATTGGAAACCAAGTTTGGTGAACGTGTTATCTCACGAAATGGCCCAGTCAATTGGCCGCCTCGGTCGTGCGATTTGACGCCGTTAGATTATTTCCTGTGGGGCTACGTCAAGTCTATGGTCTATGCCAACAAGCCAGCGACGATTTATGAACTTCGTACGAATATCGAACATGAAATTGCAGCAGTATCGGCCGATTTATGCTTGAAAACCGTCGAAAATTGGGTTCAGCGTCTGGACTTCTGAAAGCGTGCCCGTAGTGGCCATGCAAACGAAATCGAGTTCCATATATAATGGTATCGAAGGTACTTTCACAGGAATAAAGAATTTCATTGGTATCTAAAACCGGTATTGTTTTATTTAAAAAAACTTTTGTAGCGCTCTTATTGAAAAACCCGTTACCTGTCAGTTAAATATTCGATTTGTGTTATTCCATAAGTGGCGACGAACACGAAGAGTACAAGCGTTTTAATTTTTTAAAAGTGAATAGTGAATTATAGTTAGGGCCTTTAATAACGGCAAGGCCTTTGCCATTTAAGTTGTTGAGTAGAATACAACATGTCATTCAAGAAGAGATCTTCTAACACGGAGAAGAACAAGGAAACCTGGACAAAGAACCTAGTCCAGTTTCAAGCGCCATCAAGAAGAGGCCATGTGGCAATTGTTGAAGCACCATTGAGTGAACGGAGTTGCATGACCGTGACAAACCACCTGACAATTTCTTGAGTCCACTGCCAAAGAACGAAGAGAGAGGAGCGGTCTTATTTCTATAGAGCTTAAAGCCCTATTGAGCAAAATATTGAACTTCCGCATATATCTGATCAAGCCATTTGTGCAAAATTAACAAAACTGCTGGAAGACTACGAGCGCTGCAGAAAAAAACAAAACTTTTATTCATTGAAGGAACTTTTTGACATAACCAAGGTAAAAGACGAATGGATGTGCAAAGAGGATGAGAACCTCTACAAACTGCAAATTGAGAGCAAAGGCCGCGTTGGTTATTCGAGCGGCAAACCTGGTGGTGCCAATACCATCCACCCATTCAAGCGAAAGAGGGCAATGGAAGCGACTGGGTCCACACTTACCAGCTCAGCGATACCTGATTGTTCCGAAAGTATCACGGACTCATTCGACAACAGTACAGATAGTCCTTGGGAGGATGACAATGCAGTATCAACGAGCAAAAGGAAGCATAACCCAACAGATATTGCAAGACGCCTTGTTACAAGCTCAAAGCTGTCGTCCCACGGAGCAGCAACGGTGTGCCACCACCTTTCCGCTGAGGGCATTGAAATCCCAATCCCATGTCAGTCAGAAAACCACAAGGCTATCTACAAGGAAGCTGCTCGGGTGAAGAAGTACTTGGTAAGCAAGCTTTATCTGGAGAAGTGGAGCCAAACACATTGAGAGCTTTGAATAACAAGCCGTGGTTCTCAAGAATGGATCTATAGAAATTAAATTGACTGCGCTCAAATTGAATGATGGGAAGCTCAAACAATCGCAGAAGGACTCCAGAATGTGTTAGATGATTTCAACCTGTGGGAATCAATTGTAATGATTGTTGCCGATACAACAGGCGGGAATACCGGCAAAAATACAGGCGTTGTAGTTCGAGTGCAGCAAATGTTCGAAGAGAAAGGAAAGGAGAAAGGAAAGGGGAGCTCCATGGGTCGACTAAATCACCAAACATCTAGTACTTCTTTGTGCAGGATTTGATAAGCAATTATGATCAACTGAATGCAGACTTCAGCAATGGTAAAACTGAGATTACGAAAACAGGCGGCTGGAGAGACGGCATGAAGTTTCTCTTCCACCTCACTCGTTTCCTCCGTCACTTCACGGAGAGAAGTGAGATCCCTTTCGTAAAGTTTAGGCAGATCCCAATCATCTGCAATGCATGCTGGAACTCTCGTGCCATTCTAGCTCTTCTTGCGTTTATTCTGATGCCTGAAACCCGGAACAGGTTGCGTAAAATCGGTCCATTCAGTTCTTACTCATGGGCTGATCATGGGTTCAGTAGTAGTCAATTGTTCCGCGCTGAAGATTTTGAAGAACTATCTGTTGCTCTGAATGACTACCCAACAGCTTTCAAATGCTTTAAGACCCACTGGAAAACAGATGTATGTCCAATCAACATTGCCCGAAGAAGCCAGTACTGTGAACGTGCGATCAAAGTTATGCAAGACTTATTCAACTCCTGCAGCAACAAGGACAACCTCCCACTGAGATTCATCCTCTCCAATGACAACGTGAATATTTTACATCCTTGAGTGTTTGATGATCCTATGTAATGTTACACATATGTGGCTCTAAAGCGACTTCAAAAAATTGCCCAAAATGCTGATAAATAAAAATTTTAAAATCATTTTGTGCGTGAGGTTTTTTTTTTACCGAATCACTGTATATATAAGATTTTATCTAATCTTAAATAAAAACTCGTCTAAATATGATAGAGGGAAACGAGGTTGTACAAAAGTCATCACCCTACTGTACATGATGAAAAATAATCGCCCCAGCAACATATTGCAGGAAACATGTTCTGTTAGCAAGCATTGTTTTCATGAATTGAAGATTTCCTGCCTTTTTGTGTCTTTGTTATCTGCCTCGTTTTTGTTTTTAACGGTTTTCAACAAAAAATTCTCATTTGGGTCTAAAAAATATAAATTATGGCCTATTAATCATTGTGTTTCAAACATGTTATATTGAATAGCAAACACAATGTATTTGGGCACAAGTATAGTGTATTTGCAACAAACTACAAACACGTTATATTTGCATCCAAACAACAAAAACAGACATATTTTTCAGCGTGTCTACACAGTCTTATCCACTCGTTTGGCATACACACTCACGCATACACATAAAGGCGATCACACACTCTATTTCTTCTACTTTGTCACTATGTCTTGAATGGACAATTGACGCGTTGCAGTTTGCTGCGCTTTTAGTTCTCATTTGAATACAAGGCGAGACAGACGTGTAAGTAGACAGTGACAAAATAGATAAAAATTACAACTTTTTTAAAACAAACTTTATGGGTAAAACCAAAATCATAAAAATTGGAAATTGAAACAAAAAGAGCTATGGAAGCCATAAGTAAAAGTTTAAATTATCACCCGGTTGCTGTAACTGAAAGAACAGTTGGTGGAACCGTTTTTTGGTTTCTCGCAAACGTCTTGTCAACTTTAATTATTTATAACTCGGTTATTCCAAACGATTATCAGTTCTCGCAACCATTTTTTAGTTTACAGCAACTACAATTCGGTTGCTGTAACCGAAGGAACAGTTGGCGGAACCGTTTTCCGATTCTCGTAAACATTTTTTCAGCTTGTATTTTTAATAAGTCGTTTGCTGCAAACATTTTTCGGTTCTCCCAAACGAAATGACATGTATGGCTTAACAGAAGTTCGTTTGTACAGTTCCCACACAAACTTCAGTTATCTGTGATCTCGTTTGGAACGAACGAGTTTTTTCTTTGCGTGTAAAAGCAACTAAGTCTGAGACCTGTTTTTCAGCATCGAAAATTAGCGTTTAATTTATTGAAAATTTTATGCCAAATACCCTGAAACTGTTTGCTATTTTAGACATTTTCAACAGTTTTTTGTTTGCGTGTTTCCTCCATATTTCCCTTTGAATCTACAACACCCGATATTTTAATAAATTAAAATTCTTTCTCAAGCCCATAATATTTTCCGAATCCAATAAATCCTAAATGTTATAAATACGTGTGTCTACTCATATTGAAGTTAGAATTTGTGTATATGTAACTGAATACACTAATACAGCCACATTACAAAATACAAATACAAGTGACCACCACTACATACACACATCGACATTATTCACTATCTCACCACAAGTACTTCAATGCGTATGAGTAATAAATATTTAGTCTATCGTTTCTAAATCATACGCTCCAGTATAAATCAGTTTTGAAAGAAGCCTTATTGCCAT
Source organism: Phaonia tiefii (assembly GCA_963931995.1). Lineage (NCBI taxonomy): Eukaryota > Metazoa > Arthropoda > Insecta > Diptera > Muscidae > Phaonia > Phaonia tiefii. The sequence goes on from OZ008367.1 coordinate 19,333,733, forward strand.
ATCGGCAAAATTCCATAGAACATTGTTGTTCTTGGCAAATCTGTGGAATTTTCCAAATTTTTGATCCCAGCGTTTTGTTTGTTGTTATTATTGCTCTTCAATCCCAATAGATTAAAACATAAAAATTGATTGCTATTTCGGAAACCAAATAAAATCTTTTAATTTTTATCCAGAACATAAAAACCACTCTCAAGTGATTTCAAAACTCAACATCAAGAAGATGAAAAAAAGGCTTGACCAAAAAAAGATGGGAGACAAGAATTTTAGTTTATATTCTGTTTTTAAATGAAATACCAAAGACAATGGACATTTTAACTTCTCCAATGAACCAAATGAAATAAACTTACAAAAAAGCAAGGAAAAAGGAACCAAAACTTTTGTCATCCTACCCAACTCATTCTTCCGCTTTACGAATAATAATATTAATAAAAAAATGTACAAATAAAGTTATAAATCCCTGCAAAAAATGTGACTATTAAGGCTGGACTGTAGACCAAAATGATGGTCAGTCTCCCCCCATGGACGCACAGAGATATAAACTAAATAGACTCCACACTGTGAAACGCTCAGAATATATTCCTCCTTCTCGGAAGTTATAACAAATTTATGGTCTCTGAGAGAGATGAAAGAATGTTGTATCCAAATATTGTCTAGTTACTTACCCTGGGACTGTGCAACAGTGGTATGCGATTGGCAAACTGGGCTATGGTTGTTGTGGTCGTTTTCCATACCAACGTATCCACCAGAGAGTGTTCAGTTACACCCGGACAGGGTATGGTCACATTTTTACCAGCTTCTGCTACAATTTTTTCATATTCCATATTTGCAACATCTACAAAGATAATAGAGAGGCATAGAGTGTGTGAGAGAGGGAGTGATAAAACACACAAAAAACACCAAAATATATAAAACCATGAGGCTAAAGTCTAGTTATTGGAAGAAAAGGGTTTCAAGTTTTTATGAGATTACAGTTTTTTTCCGTTCTCCTCTGTACTTAAGGAACAATGTAAATGTTTGTTTTAAGAAAATTAAAAATTTTTACATATACCAAAATCCTTGCTTGCACCACACAGAAGAAAAAAGGATTACAAAAAATATAGAAGAAAATATTTAAAATAAATGTAAAATTTTGGCATGATTGGGGTTGAGTTAAAGAATTGATATCCACATATATATATTGAGAAGGATTCTATTTTACAACGTTTAACAAAAGTTTGATAAAGTTATGAATTTTATTTTTGTCTGACGACCGATGTTTTAATATTAATTTTTAGTTTTTTTTCACAGCTTATTTGCAAGTAAAGGGATCCAAAGATTGAGAGTCTTCAGTTCTCAATCATGTGCCCATGACTTTTTCCTCCACGTGGTGGTTCCCGAGCAATATATTTTGTTCTTCTAGCGGCTGCAGTCAAGGCTTTCAGATGAGCAGCATGATTGCCTTTGCGACCACTGATACGTCTCAAGTTTAGTAGGTGACTGATGTCACTGAAGGTCATCAAGATATCGGGCATATTCTTTTGTCCGTAGAAGGCGGATGAGCCAAACATATACATAAGCTAACGACGGATTGAAACCAAAGGTAGAAATTCCATGTTCGACACATCGTCAGCGTCTGATTCATAATGGGCGGCTGCAATCAAATATCCTGGCAGTAGGTAAATTGGAAAAACCCTGTGGACTGGGTTTGCGTCCCGCCACTATTCATAATGGCAGTGAATATACAAAAATGAAAAATAAAACATAAACAGCCCATATTTGTTGACGACCCCCGCCAACGTTATAAGGACCACGATTTAGGGATACGCACTTGGAATGTAAAAACTGTATAAAGATCCGGTGCAGGTTTCCAGTTGGCAGATGTCCTCGAAAGTTATAAGGCTGACATTACCGCCATCCAGGAAATGCGATGGATATGTCGCAGGAAAAAAAATGCGACATATACTACAGTTGCCATGAGAAAAAACATGAATTTGGTTGCGGATTTGTAGTTGGTAAAAGACTGCGACATCTAGTCCCTAGGTTAAATCCTGTGAGTGAACGTCTAGCCACAATCCGCATTAAAGCGAAATATTTTTATATTTCCCTAATTCGTGTACATGCCCCGACAGAAGAGAAAAATGATGATGCCAACGACATATTCTATGAGCTCCTAGAGGAATCGTATGACCGCTGCCCTGGATATGACATTAAAATTGTACTAGGAGATTTTAATGCCAAAGTAGAAAGGGAGAATTTGTTTACTCCAACTATTGGTAATTTTAGTTTACATGCTGACAGACCCAACAACGGCATAAGACTGATTGACTTTGCAGTGGCAAAAAAACAAGGTCATTAGTGGTACAAGATTCAAGTATAAAAACATCCACAAGGCTACTTGGGTATCCTCTGAGCAAAGAACGAAGAACCAAATTGATCACGTGGTAATTGATGGAATGCACTCAGTCAGTGTAATGGACGTACGAGTGATCAGAGGAGCTAACACCGATTCTGAACACTACCTGGTAGCAGCACAGATTCGCACAAGATTAAGTAGAGCGAAAATTGTACGAAACCAGACGCAGAGAAAGCTAGACATCGGAAAGCTGCAAATACCAGAGGTAGCAAAATCCTACTCAAGGAAGCTCTCTCAACTTTTGGCACAGAACCCACCCCCTCCCGATGACGATCCTGAAGCGCAGTGGAAACACATTGCCGACTCTATAAAAACTTCCGCAACAACCGTACTTGGGTTTGAAAAACCACTTCGCAGTAAACCATGGTACGATGAGGAGTGTCGTATTGCAAATGATGAAAAGAACGCTGCACACATGGCAATGCTTCAGTCAATTGCAACACGAGCTGATCTGATTGGACCGAAGCAGTGTGGCTTTAGGCGTGGAAAATTGCCAACTGCCCAATGCTGGAGAAGACCCACGACCATCAAATTGACACCTATCATCTATTTGTCGATTATAAGGCGGTCTTGGTTAGCCAGATGCGGGACAAACTCCACGAAGTAATGTCTGAGCTTGTTATTCTTCGGAAACTCATACGCCCTTGAAGGATGAGCTTGATGAACAGCAAATCGGCAGTGGAAGTCGACATCCTGTCATGCGATCTCTTTAACATCTTAATGGAGATCATTATGAGAAAAGCTGCAGTCAACGTGAAAAACGTGACATGCTGCTCGCATATTCTGATGATTTAAAGTATATATCATTGAGCGCACAGTAAAAGTGGGTCTGAAATCAAATTAGGATAATGCAAAAAAGCAGGCGCTCCATGCGATCAAAACCATTCTCAAAAACTATTCGGAACCGGTACCAAACAGTGAGTGTAAAACTAGAGGTTATTCTTACACTTACTTAGAACTTACGAAAGGATTAACTGTCAACCGAACTGTCGTACTGCATAAATTTACCATGAATAAATTTACCTTTGTACAACGCTACCAAATTACCTAAATTTATTTTGCAAATCAGTCATCGATTCGCACTACTTATATACATCTTCGTGATTTTTATGGCGCACAAAGTCCGTCGGTGGTGCAATGGGTGGTGTGCGCGCCTCTTGTACTTGAGATCCTCGGTTCGATCCCTGCTCTGACCACCTTAAATTTCTTTCGACGGCGGTCACCTCGCATAGTGACGGCGACACTATCGAGTATTTAGCCATGAAAATGCTTCTCAAAAATACCGTTCGGAACCGGTGGAAAACTTTATGTCCCAATCACTGAGTAAGTATAAAATGTAGAAAGCGCACAGCTCACTGATTGTGAGAAGCTCTCCCCGATTCTTTCATGGTATGTAATGGGAAACCATTTTTTTTTGTTTAAAAAGTCGTTCATCTGAGCCAGTCATCCGTCGAACTGTTGATAGATTTCACACCACATACTCTCTAAATGATGCAATAACACCAACATGTCGAAGAAATGCGCATACTGAAGAGAATATCGTCGCTGTAAACGAAAGTGCGGATGAAGTTCCAAATATAGGTATATCGATTCACCGTCGGTCGCAGGAATTGGGTCTCTGTCCGTCCAGTACGTTGGATAATTTAGCACAAAGATCATGGCTCGCATAAGGTACAGCTGGTGCAGGAATAAAAGACACGAGACCATCATATGCGCCGTTCTTTCGCCGTGTGGGCTCTACAGCAGTTGGAAACTGACCCGATGTTTTATCGCAAAATTGTGTTCAGCGATAAGGCTCATTTTTGGTTTCACGGGTTTGTCAATAACCCTACAGACTCCATTACATTCAGAAAAATTCATAATTTTGTGCGATTCACACGTTGCTGGCAGCATCGAACCCTATTTATTCAAAAATGAAACCGGAGCTAGCCTTAGGGTCAATGGAGATCCTTACCGCACCATGATCAATGACTTTTTGTTTGAAAATATGGAGGACATTGATTTGGGCGAGATGTGGTTTCAACTGGATGAAATAAAAATTTTGCGATAAGTTGATTTCGAGTAACGGACGTGCCGATTAGCCTCCAAGGTCGTGCGATTTGACACCTCTCGAATATTTCCTGTGTGGCTGCGTGAAGGTCTCCCCTATTACTTCATGGAATGTAATGGCAAACCATTGAGTGATTGATTGGCTGCGTGAAGTCTCTGGTTTATGCTGATAAAACAGCAACAATTAACGCCTTGGAGGCCACAATTGTTCGAGTTATTCGTGATATGCGGACAGCGATGCTTGAAAAAGTTACCCAAAATTGGACGTCCGAAATGCGATTCGTCATGAACAGCCGCGGTGGCCATATTGCCGAAATCATTTTTAAATCTTAATGCCATGTATTGATCTTTTTATGTGGCTGTCCGTGGTGCAACGGTTAGTTGTGCATGAGTACGTGTCCTCGATCCCTGCTCCGCCCACCTTACAGTTCTTGCGACGACGGTCACCTCGCTTTGTGATGCCGGCTACTTATCTATTAAAAAGCTCCTTAAAATACCGTTCGAAACCGGTGTAAAAATTGTAGGTCCCAATCAGTGAGTGCAAAACTAGAAAGCGCGCAGATCGCTGATTGTGGGAATCTTTCAGAGAACCCTTCGTGGGTTGTAATGGGGAAATATTTTGTTATAATTTATAACTTGTTTGCATTAAACGAAAACTCTGATAGTAGCAAACAATACTCGTTTCATGTGTATGGTTTTTTGAATCTTGTGTAACGATAACTCGTGTGGGGTTAACGAAATAAATGTTAATGGAGGTGAATCTTCATAAACTTTATTTCAGTTAACAGCTACTATAGCGTTTGTAGTAAACGATTTCAGAATATCTTAAAGGATTTTGTTTATTTACCTCTTGCTGGAATTGCATTCCACAAACGAAATTGATTTTTCAGGGACTTAGTATGGGTGTAATAACAATTCTCTGTTCTTTTTCTTTGCTTTCAATGTTTAGTGTTATTAAGCTGTAAGTAACATGAATATATTTGCACAGAATTGGATCGTAGTAATATGTAACACCTGTTATCGTTTGTCCATTTTCCTAGCTCCTTCTAAATTGGAAGTCGCATGCAGCAGATAAAAAAGACAATACCTGTAATTGGTTAGTGCCTGAAATGAAGGTCTTCAATCCCAAAAAAAAACTTAGAAAAGGGTGTAATGAAAAAGCATGATATTCAGTTGATTTTCAATAAAAACTATCTTTCTCAATTGTGCATATTACACCTTTCGACTCTTGCGACGCATCTCGTGTCTCGAAATTAAATACCTTAGGACAACTGACTGCAGCATCACCATACTTTATTCGTTATCTTCAATAGCTTAAATACAATTTTCCTCACCACACAATTATCGGATGAATTATGGTAAAGCATGTAATTGTGGTGCCACATTTTAGTACCTAAACTGTATCGCTTCATAATCTCATACTTTTCCGGCAATTTCCGGCAAAAAAATATTAAAATTTAGAAAATTTAAGAAATGTTCTCCCCTTATATAAATATAAATTTTCTAAGGATTCTCTAACAAATTTGTAAGAACACATTTTTTTATGTATGTAAGAGCACTTAAATTAATATATTAGAATGAGTTTTCAAAGCTAAACAAAGTACAATTTACAGACTTCCTAATTACATTCTTGTGTTGTGTAAAAATATGTATGTCCATAAAAGGGAGTCTGTTCCTTTGGCGGTTTTAAATATGTAGGTGATATTTGTGTGTGTAGTACCTGGACAGTGAAATGTCATCATGTCATTCAAATTTCACTCAATTTAAAAGTTTAACTATTTGGTTTGGGGCCTATAACTCATATTAGATTTCTAAAATTAACAACACTTCTACATAATGTTTAATTTTCATTAGAGTTTACTAAAATTTAACTAAAGTTGTACTCAAAAGTGAAAAATATTTTTTCAAGTACCAAAAATTGTACTAAAATGATACCCGAAAGTGTACAAAAACAGTATCACCAGTTCTACATAATGATTAAATTTCATAAGAGTTTGCTAAAATTTAACTAAATTTGTACTTAAAAGTACAAAAAATTCAAGTACCAAAAATTGTACTAACAAGGTACCCAAAATAGTACTTAATATCCTAATACGATAAGTACAAAAGGTGATAACAATAACGACACATTTACATTTGTGTGTGAAAGTGTGCGAAAACAGTGTGAAAAATTCTACATAATGTTTAATTTTCATAATACATAGTTTACTGAAATTTAAATAAAATTGTACTTAAAAGTATAAAAGGTGAAAAATATTTTTTCAAGTACCAAAGGTGCCGACAGGTGCCGAAAAGTGTTCAAGACAGTATCAGCAATTCTACATAATGCTTAATTTTCATAAGAGTTTAATAAAATTTAACTAAATTTGTACTTAATAGTACAAAAACTGACAAATATTTTTTCAAGTACCAGAAATTGTACTACAAAGGAACCCAAAAGTGTACTTAATATTCTAGTACGATAAGTACAAAAGGTGAAAACAATAACGACACATTTACATTTGAATAACGCACCCAAAAGTGTGTGACAACAGTGCGAACAATTCTACATAATGTTTAATTTTCATAATACATAGTTTACTAAAATTTAACTAAAATTGTGGTGAAACATATTTTTTCGAGTACCAAAAATTGTACTAGAAAGGTGCCCAAAAGTGTACAAAAACAGTATCAGCAATTCTACATAATGTTTAATTTTCTGAAGTGTTTACTAAAATTTAACTAAATTTGTGCTCTAAAGTACAAAAAGTGAAAGATATTTTTGAAGTATCAAAAATTATACTAAAAAGATATCCAAAAGTGTACTTAGTATCCTAATTCGATACGTACAAAAGGTGAAAACAATTTAAATTTTATTTATTTTTCACTTTTTGTAGTTATTTTTCCATGTATACCAAAAAAGTACCAAGAAATTTCCGAATCTTTATACACGAGAAGGCAGAAGAAACTATGTGTAATGTGCGATTTCAATAACAGTTCTACAATGATTGTGAAAACAAAAAGCAATAGAAATACTACACTCCTGGTATTGTGCGAAAATAAAAGTGAAACTAATAATGCAGCAAAAAGTGTAATATAAGGTACCCAAAAGTGTACTTATTGCTCGATTGCAATAGCTACAACAAGGGACAACAAAATGTCAAGGTTAAAACTGGTGTACTCTTATGGTTTTCATCTATACAAACAGTTTTTGTAAGAGTTTTTTGTTTCTCATAAACATTTTTTTTTCATTTGTTGCAAATGTTTTTCGTTTCTCGTCAACGATTTGAGTTATTGATCACAGTGAAAATTTTATATTAGATGCTCGTTTGTCGTAATTACATTCCCCACACGAAATTCATTTATATGAAATTTTCTTTGCGTGTTGCGTAGATTGGCGTGGGAAGAAAACTACGGAATTAATGAAGCTGGATAAATCAAATCTAGTCGATTAATGGGATCTTCAATTGGATTTTCCAATCTATGTGTATAAATACATCGAATTCAAAGACCAGTCACAAATTCATCCTAAACTGGCTAGAGGGCATCGAAACAATGAAACACATTATGATTCATTGTCCCGCTTTGGCTACTTTCTGATTCCCCCACCTCTTCCATAAAGGGGTCGGATGGAAAAAAAAAGGTTTCCCATTACATCCCAATAAGGTATTAGGGAGAGCTTCTCACAAACAGAGAGCTGTGCACATTCTCGATTTACAGTCACTGATTTTACACCAGTTCGAAACGGAATTTTGAAGATTTGAAGATTTTCATGGTCACCAAGATTACCAAGACGGTCACCAAGATCACTGACTAAATTTGTATGCAGCACGAACTTACTACGAAACGTAAGTGTTACATATCTTACTCGGTACTCGAAGGCCAATAGCAGATATAGAAAGTCTCCACCTCTCGTGGCCTTGGGATCATGTGGACTCCAGGGCACCGCGTAAATGCAAGAGCAGGGTATGGGAATAAAAAAAATAAAGTAAATGGTTTCCCATTACATTCCATGAAGGAATTGGGGAGAGCTTCTCACAACCAGTGACCTGTGCGCTTTCTAGTTTTAAACTCACTGATTGGGACCTACAGTTTTACACCGATTCCGAACTTTGTGTGTCGATAGTGTCACCGTCCCGAAGGTGGTCAGAGCCGGGATCGAGCCCAGGATCTCGTATACAAGAGGCGCGCACACTAACCATTGCACCAACGACGGGTATGGGAAACGCACAATATTTTCCGGCCTAAAAGGCCGATCTTCTGCAAGAGACTAGAATAACCCACACAAAATTTGAAATGCATGGAACACAACAAAGACAAAGATCCTGCGGGGCGGCACGGATTATTTCAAAAATCTTTACCGGCGAAGTTATACAAACAAATTTTAAACTAATCTTAAGAGACTTGTGTGTTTGTGCTGGTATTAAAAAATTAAAAAAAAGTAATACAGTTTCAAATATATATTAAGGTCAATCGATTGTGTTTAACTCTTTGCGGACCATACAATTTCGGCAGAAGCCTTTTTTTTTCTATTTTCTTGATCTATGACCTGATAACAGCTACGCCTCAAATAATGGGCTACCTTTTTGTTGTACATTTTATTTCATTGTAACTACAAGGCACATAAATATGCCAAACATATCGTTGTCTGAATCTTGATATGCCGTATACGCCATTTTGACGTTTTTAACTTAGAAACGGATTTGGAAAGAGAAACTCAAATTTTACGGCAGGCTGATCTTCATTTTTATATTTTCATTGGTTTCAGAGTTATAGAGTATTGCTTTTACCTTATAAGCCCTATGGTTATCAGATTTCAAACTTTGAATTCGTTTCTCCCAAATCGGCAATTTGGCATATACAGCAAATCAACATTCACCCGATGATATATTCGGTCCATGTAAGCACGTTGAAATTCGACCTTACATTTTTCCTTCACCTGGGGCCCTTTTTTGACCCTTTGCATAGCTTTGTAGTAAGACCTATTTTTGACCCACTTTGATGGCTCATGGGGGCCAAATCGGATCAATTAGAGATTTGACGTCTACTACACTATTGTTGCCCAGATCGTTTTCTATAAGTCACCTATGAACACATTTGCTCTACCTTCTACCTGAAATATTATAGATGTCAAAAACCCTTGGACAAACATATTTGCCTGTGTTAAGGACCAGTCTGATTGTAGTGCTACTCTCAATCAATCAGTCACTCAACAATTTTTGGGGGTGTGCTGTACGATAATGGTTTTCAGTAGCACGCCACAAACTAAAGTGAACAATCTGGATAAAAGGTTTCGATAACTGACTTACTTATCGAGATATCGGAGGTTAAAATGTAGAAGAATCGATATCTTGTACACGAGCATGTGGGTTAAATCCCTGCTCAGACCACCTACAATTTCTTTCGACAGCGGTCTCCTCGCTTGGTGACGGCGACACTATCTAGTTCGGATCTGGTGTTGAGCTGTAGGTCCCAATCAGTGAGTATAGAATAGAACGGTTGTGGGAAGCTCTTCTCAATCCCTTGATGGAATGTAATGGGAAAACCATTTCTTTTTAAATATATTATAAATCGGAAAATCCTTACGACCGGCCGTACTGAAAGCTTTGATAAATAAAAAACTGCAGAATCCACAAAGCCGCTAAACTGTCAAACAAACGTTGGACCTACCCCAGAGGATAAAATCCCTAAGCTTGTCCACGCAGATAATTCGTAACCTTAATATCTCTGGAGCTTAAACGGTTATTGGGTCAAGCAATATTTCAATAAATAAACCGATTTATGTAGCTTCAACACCCAGTTATAATTCGAATCATAAATTTGTCAAGCATGTGCTTGATCTTTGGTTATCGATAACATTTATTTCAATTTTAATGCCACTTCCGAGGCTAAATAATAATGCAATCCATGTTGTTCACATCACTAACTTTGTTAACCTTTGTTCAGGGTTATGAGTAAGGTTTTGATTGAATATTGTTGATGCTGCATAGTTCACATCTTCGTCGAGTGTCGACAAAAGTTGGCCAATGTACACCGAGATTTCCTAATCGAACATCTTTACAAACTGATTCTATTTTTCCTCGGCGTCTCTTAGAGGCTAGAACTGGCACATCTTCTTTTGATGCTGATTTGAAACTTTTTCGACTTGTAGTTGGATTTTTCTGGGTCATCAATCCCATAGCAACAGATCGTCTGAATTCCAAAAGCGTTATTTTTTCGGAAGATTGACAATAAACCACATACGAGTTGATAAACGCCATCTCCAATAGACCCCAAAAAATTCTATGCCACCAATTTTTAGATTTTCGATCAAGACTAGAGGCACTTCGCAGTTGATCAGCATGATTAACTCCACCCATAAATGAGTTGTAGTCTTTCACAACTGTTGTTCAATTTACATCTTTCAAATTGCCTTTGCGGTCTCTCCTGGAAACAGTTGTAGATTCACTTCCATGAAAGTTTGATGCCAAAAAAATTGCTTTGTTGTCCATCCACTTGTAGAAACTTATGCCACTGCATGAAACTCCCAGCTCCCAATCACCCCTTTTTATGCTCTTGTCAACATTCAAATTTTTAGAGGTTCCTTTTCTATTGGAGCGAATAGTGTCACATGCTAAGGTTTGTTCTGTTTTTAGTTTTTCAAGAAGCCGAACTGATGTAAAATAGTTATCAAAATAAATAATTTTATTTTTTCCCCACTCATTTTCAGTCATTGATAAAACCACTCTTTCTCCAAGACCAAACCCGGCAAATCTTTCCTCTAAAGCTTCATCCTTGCCTTGATATATTGTAAACATTTTTATAGCCCCTTTTTATTGGTTTCATTGGACATTACTGCTTCATTACATTTCTTCCTTTGAGTTCCATGGTAAAGTTGCTGACACGTGTTATTCAACCCATCGACCATAGGCCGAAGTTTGAAGAGGCGATCCTTGTTGTCTTTAGGAATCTTGGAGTTGTGGTTCACATGAAGGTTGCTCAATATCGCATCAAATCTATTGCGGCTCATATTTTTCCCAATTATCGGCAAAAGGAAATCCTCGCTTGTGCTCCAGTAATCTTTCCAATTTGGAAGTTTATGATACCCCATGAAAAGGTGTATGCCGATAAAAGCATGAAACTCACTTTTTTTCAAATTTAAAATTTTCTGCCTTTGGGTGGCGTATAAGTTACACTGAAATATAATATTTTCTGTTATATCGGCAATAAAGGAGAGAAAGTATTCCGTGGGTGTAGCATCGTTTTCAACAAATCCTGTTACAGGTCCTTCTGGCAAGGAGAATTCGGGAATACTGGTCTCATGGTTCCTCACCTTCCTCTGGCGATTAGGCTCAGCAGCAATGCTTCGACGACTGGTGCTTCACATTATTTGAGGTATTTCCTCAGTGCCAGCCTCACCATGACATTCAGAATTGTTTGTACACTGTAATATTTCACTTTCCCCAGGATCATTGGGCAAAGCATTTTCGTCTAACAGTTCCCGCAAATAGTGGTTCAACGTGTCGTCATTACCTGGCTCATTTTCGCCTTCAACCTCGCTCGTCATCGCTTTCAATATCGGTGTTCTCGGCATTATCAATTGGAATCGATTCCGGAATTTCCAAAATTGCATCAGTATCAAGACGTTTACTACGGATTCCTGCCATAGCGTTATCAACTGCAAACAACGAAAATAAACTACAATCCCACATATAAACAAACACTCACAGCCCAACGGTTCTTACCGGTCCACTGCATATATTTCTTAAAAAAGCACCGAATATTACAAATATCCAATGTATAAATATTTGTACTTGTACTAAATTGTTTATTCGTAAAAAATAATAATACACTCTAATGGTTGAAATAGCTAAAATATTACTATTTGTCAATACTCGAAATAAAGTTAATAATAATGTAGGTATATCGTTGAGCAATATGGTCAAAAATTATGAATTTTGCACACTTACTTTTCCATATATCACGACAACTAAGGGAGTTATAAATTACTATTTTGAGGAGTTCCACAAAAATATGTTTTCAGATTACAACACGTAATCTATGACCCAATACATAGATTAAAGAGAGTTTCATTAAGCGTGTAGCCTTTAAAGACTATATCTTTCTGAAATAAATAGTGTGACTAGCTGGAGTTAAATAATATATTTCTATCATCAGCAAGGATTATACACTGCTCGCGTATGTAGGTAATAGTCCGTAAAAGTTGGAAAAGCTCACTACAGGTTACTTAAGTGTCAACGAACAATCAATGAATGTAGAGCGATGCAGAACGATTGCAAACAAGGACATGAAGGATATTTTGATAATTTTGGTTTATTTAGTACTTGAAAAGGCTAAAGAAACAAGCGTACTGTGCAAGAAGATGCAGTATTTTTGAGGGTTTCCTTGTTGTATAGACTGCAAGATATGCCGTCTATTTCACAGCAATGGCTTTGTTATATTTTAAATTTGTATCTCCTTAAGATGTTCAAATGTACCTTTTTGTTGTTTACTTCTATACATATTAAGCATTAAGTGACCGTTTCATAAGTTTTTTAAAATCGTCGAAATACCATACACCCTATAATTATTGCCTATATTGAGGAGGGGCTATTAAGATGGTACGTGTGTTTATAAAATATAAAAATAAAGTTCAATTAGTTTTTGCTTTTCTTTACGTTATTGCCCATTAGAAGAAGCTTTTCGCTTTTACATGCAGAGGAGATACCCACGTAGTTGAGTGGCAGGCGTGTGTTTTGTTTGACGTTCCTTCACAACTCTGAAGTACACAGGATGATTTTTCAAGTAGATACTTGCAAATGTTTCAAAACTAAATTGAGAAATATTTTTAAAATTTATTACAAGTTAAATGTGTATATGCGTAGTAACAAACAGACACAAAGTGAGTGGTCAAGCGTGTACTTAAGTTTTGTTTTTGTTCCTGTTTGAAATATTTCAAAAGGTCTCGTTACAGGATGTTTGCCAAGGATTTCAGTGTTTACAATGAAACACTAAAGTAACAGTCTTTAAAATCTACTAATTTTGCATAGGAATTATGGAATTTAATTGAAACTTGTTTCACTATTGGTTTAGTATACAGAAGTAGATTGCACTTGTGGTTGGTCAGTCTTGACAGTTTCATGCTGGCTTTCGTAGATTTTCCCAGAATTACTCTAAAAATGAATTCAAATATATGATGCCGAGTTGAAGTGCATGAATAGTATTTTTGCAACACTGGTTGCAGCCTATACTGACCATCGACGAGTACAATTTTCTTTGACCAAGGACACTTAAACTGTTTTCTGCAAGACCTTGGAAAGGTTTCTATAGAACACAGGTCAATTTACAAATTGAGTAACTTTTTCTTCAGGTATCAGAAATAATTACATCACCGGCAGTTTCATAGAATTGATTTTTTAAAATCCCGTTGAAGGCTCACCCTTTTGACTTTCGACAAAAAATCAAAATAATTCTACTTTCAACTGCATCTGAAGAATTAATCTTACTTTAGGTGTCTCAGTTCTACAGAGATAAGAAAGGAACAAATAACTTTCTTCAGTGTCAAAATTTAAGTCCAAAATCCTCTCTAAACATTTTTATAAATAAAAACGTTAAAACAATCATATTTATTTAGAAAGTTGTTCCAAAAATTAAATAAGATACAAATTTTTCGTTAAACTTCGGTTAGTGGTGAGTTTGAAGCGGTTAAACGTACCAGATGTGTCTGAGATTCATGCGTCACAAATATCGAAACGATCGTCCAACGAATATGAGTCCTTAAAGTCCTTAAAGCTTAAAAGGAATTACAACTTTCTAACAAGTAAAGTTTTCAGTCTGTCCTAAAGTTTCAGTCGTTGCTGAAATGAGGGTGGAATACCCTCAACCTAGTTATTCCATGCCACCAAATTCATTGGAATACATATATCCCTAGCGATATAAGGGAACTATAATCATTTAGTCGTTATGATAAATAGTATCCAAGTAGTATTCATGAATATGAAAAGATTAGAAATAATAATAGTGAAAAAAATTAATAGTGGAAACAAGATAGCGAAGACGCAAATCACTGCAGTTAACATAGCTCTGTTAGGGTGTCAACATAACTCTGTTAACACTTTGAGAAATGATGTGCTTAATGCAATATTATCCTTGTAGATGCCAATATATAGAAGCAATACTTAGAACGTACAAATACCATTCCAGACAGTATAGAAGGACATTGTCCTTGTTGCTGCAAGTTGCACCGTTTTCACACAGTGGGTCAAAGATTATCTAGTGTGGATAAATTTAAATCGATCCAATTTAGAAAACAAGGAATTCTCCTGATACACACCAGTGAGAAACTGAAACTGCGAGAGGAGCAGGCAGGGCTGCAAGACTGGTCATTCGTGTGCTGACCACGTGAACACGCTCCGTATAATCACAGCGTAATCAGTTGAACTACACTCCCCACTGTATTCACTTTTCGTAGATTTTTAACAAGCGCTCTATTGTATACACCTTAACTCAATGTGGTCCATCTTGACCGAAAGGAGAATACCGGACAAGATAGTACCCATGATTCGAAAATTCTACAGGGATGCAACATATACAATTCGTTGTAATGTAAGGGAATCTCAATCTTTCACCACATCTGCGGGAGTTAGACAAGGGTGCGATTTTTACCCGGCGGTATTTCTTCTACTTATGGAAGAGGTAATAGAGACAACCAAAGCAGAAGCACCATTCGCCATTCAGTGGAGTCTGTATGAACATCTACATGATATCGAATACGCAGATGGCATATGTCTTTTGGCCCACAAAATTTGATAACATCCAGGCCAAGTTTAACCGACTCTCCCAAAATGAGAAAATAGTAAGATTTAGAATAAATATAAAGAAGACAAGCTAATGCGTATTCAAACAGAACGGAATACTTCACCAACAGTTGAAAGTTCGTTATTTTGAAGACGTGGATCTACTATTTGGGATGCAAAATTATCAAGGATGGTGGCTCCGCGGTGGATATAGATGATCGCGTAAAAGGGCGCCGCGTTGCATTTCTAGCTAAACCTGCATAAAATCTGGCGCACTAAGACGAAATTGCGAATAATCAACTGCAATGTTAAGTCTCTACTGTCCCTAAGCTTGTGCTAGTTCGAGCTTGACGAAGGTCCAAACGATTGTCAATCATTGTCTGAGACAAATACTCAGTATCTACTTAACAACATGGTTTCCCGTTACATCCCATGAAGTGATTGGGGAGAGCTTCACACAACCAGTGAGCTATGTGCTTTCTAGTTTTGCACTCACTGGATGGGACCTACAGTTTTACACCGCTTCCGAACGGTATTTTTTTATGGTTAAATACCCGATAGTGTTGCCGCCACTATGCGAGGTGACCGCCGCCGAAAAAAATTTAAGGTGGTCAGAGCAGCGATCGAAGCCACGATCTCATGTGAACAATAAAAAATTATGAACCAAAATAAAAAGTGGAATAAACTTGAAATTGCGGTACTTAGGAATAAATTGTCATAACTTCTATATTTATTGATAGATTTTCTTCGAATATGATTTGTTTTCTTCGTTAATATGCAAGGTATTAATGTTTTTAATGCATCTGATTTTAGTCGTAGTTAGTTTAAAAATAAAACAATTTTTTCTAAGATTTTGCCTATTGTAAACATTTGTACCCCACACAGTTATTTGTGAATTGAGAACTTGATCTTCAGAAAACATGATGTCTTATAGCCTTAATGGAAATTACAACTTTAGAACTTATTGGATTTGATCATATATGAAATTACAAGCGACAAAAAATAAAATTAAAAAAAACAATTAGACATAAAAAAAAATTAGGTTCAACACTTTCCTAACAAGGGGAGGCGGTTATTATGTATTCATACAACCTAACACATATATTAATATATTTTGCTTCTTTTTGTGAGGTAGGAGGTTGCTAGTCATATTTTGGATCCAGTAATAAAAAACAGTCATTTGTCATTGGAAATGGTTTTATTTTTCCAAAATATTCAAAATATTGCGCTCAATCCAGTTTTCGGAGCACTTTTTTCACTCCGATTGAGACACCTCCAAAACACGGGTTTTGGACGCTTGAACAGTTGCTTCGGGCGTCGACTACGCAATAAAAGGAAGCCATTGGGTGCCAAATCAGTGCTGTACATCGGATGACCCATAAGTTCGTCAAGGTGAGTGCTCAAGTAGCCCATTGTTTCAGCAGATGTGTGAGAGCTCGCATTGTCCTGATGCAAAATGATCCGTCTTCTCTTGTTGTTTCTCCTTATTTCTTCCAACACTGTTGGCAAACAGATGGTGGTATATAACTCAGAATTGACCGTCCTACATTCCACTGAAGGCACTGTAGCCACATGACCGGTTACACTGAAAAAAAACCCCATCACTGGCTTTGATATGCTTCACGACAAACATTTGTAGGATTTAGCTCGCCTGGAAAGACCATACTGTCGATTGCTGTTTTTTTCATGCTCATATGCATAAATCCATGATTCGGCATCTGTGCCAATGTTATACACTGCATTTGTATTTTTCGCGGTTGCATGTTTTCAACATTTCTTCACTCTAATCGACTCGTGCCTTCTTTTGAGCATTCGTCAAATTATGTGGGATCCAACGAGAACAAATCTTTGTTACGGCCAAATGAATATGCAATATCTTATTGATGCTTGTCATACTAATGTCGAAGGGTGCCTCAATCTCACGGTGTGTCATATGTTGGTCTTACTTTGTCTGTTCACGCTCAGTATCGATGGCTTCCGGCAAAACGACCGACGTTAGACGAACTTCACGAAATTCATCTTGGGTCAAACGGCGTCTGAGACTGAACTCTTGGGACCAGTTATTTACTATCGCTTTTGATGGTGCTTCATCACCAAAATGACCGACGTTGGACGACGTTCACGAAATTCAGGGTGGAGCGAACGGCGTCCGAGACTGAACTCTTGGTACCAGCAATTTACAGAGGTTTTTGATGGTACTTCATCACCAAAAGCCGAAACAAAATGATTAAGACACTCTTGTCTCGATAGTCCACGCCGAGAATCGTCCCCGCCGAGAATCGTGTTAATTTCAATTTTTGACCGAGAAAGATTTTTCATTACACTGTAAATAGAACAAATAGTGCTCGTAAATAAAAACGTTCATTGTATGTTTATGATAAGAAATATCAAAGTTTCCAATGGAAGTTCCAGTTTTCATCTGACAACACTAGTACTGCCATAACCCGAAACATAAATATATACCCTCGTATTCCCTATAAATTCGATAAAACTTTCGTTCGCCTAGGAGACACATTCCAGAACTTGTGTGTACCTGAAAGCCCTGATTGTGCGAACTGTTTCATAATTTCTAAATCCGTATGTTTTGGGGTTTTGTTACACTATGCCTCCAGCAATTTAAGGTACAACTATTTGTATCCTTGCGTATTTATATTCACATGCAAAAAAATGCTTTCTCAAAGCAACCCACATGAGCTATCTATTCCGTACTACCTTATCTATACGCAGAGGTATTACATTTCAAATGTGGTTGCAATGGAAGATCAGCACTTGCTTTGCAATCAATCATCAAGTGGATGCAAAAAGATAACCGACACACACACACCCAGAGAGAGAGAGAGAACACATCCTTTTCATTACATTCTATGAACATTGAAATTTAAAAAAAACACACAGTATATTTCAAAATAGACAAATGATTTATAAGTATTGCTAAAGGAGTAAAATTCAAAAGAAGAAGAAAAAGAAGCTGAATATGCTACAGAATTACTTGTTTTCTTCTCAAAATACTGGGGAAAAACAAATTATCTTTGGTCAAGTTGAATGAATGTTTTTGAAATGCAATTACTTACAAAAGTTTCTGTTCTTGAAAGCATGAGTTTAAAGAAAACAACAGCATAGTTGTTGGTTCAAATGTTTCTACATATTAAATTTAAAATCTAAAAATAAAAAACTTGTTTTATTTTCACTTTGTGTTATATGTTTTGAACTTGTTAAAGTGGAAAATATATACAATAACCCTTGACTCTCCAATCAATTAAAATGATGCAGAATGTTGTGAAATATTCTGGGAGAAGTTATCATACAAATGTTTATATAATTATGAAATACGAGTACAGTAGGTATCACGATGGGGGGCAATCATGTTTTTTTTCTTGGATACTATTAGAATTTTAGGCCTCATTCATGACCGAAATGAATGAAAACAGTATCTCGCATATAATGCAGGCTTTTTTATATTGAGATTACTTAAAAATCATTTGTTACTTTAATTGAAAATACTTTTTGTAATTCAGGGACAATCAATGTCGTATCAGTGTTATACAGTGTTGCCACAGACCGACAAAAAATTTCGTCAAATGTCGACAAATATTGTGCCGTTTGCACAACTCATGCAGCAAATTCATCTAAATCTCTAAGTCTTCATTTTCAGGAGTTCCCAAATGTTTTGTTTTAAACCTCTGGATTTTGCAAATTAATCTTTTCCCTATCTTCTGCTAATTACTCTTACACTTGTCCACGAGCTGAATTTGAATTTGTCATAAACCTTTGACACTTTGTCTACATTTTGTTCATCTGGTGTAAATAATGTTATCTTTACGTTACGCCTCCAAGCATAATAATTTTAAAAAAAATTCCATTAAAAAATACCACAAACATAATTAATTACTACGCGTATAAACATAATTGTGTTTTTCATTAAAGAAATATTTTTCAAATTGTACTACGATGTCTGTCATATTGGCCACAACAAATTTAATTGCCCACCAACATAAAAAAAAATATACACTGGCCTGTCGCATGCATTTTGCCAGTGAAAGGAGTTGCAGGGGTAATGGAAGGACTCTTTTTCATTTGGCTTCATTAAGAAACATTGTAAGAAGAATATTGTTAATTACTTTAAATAACTGTTAATTAAAGGCCAACAGATTGACTGTAAGCGACAACAGCAACAACAATTACAACAGCATTAAGCAAACAAAACATATCGCAAAAAATAAATAGACCAAGTCGAAGGAGGACAACGAAAGGAAAGACAAGGAAGTTAGCATAACCGATGACACAAAACTCTTGGCTACTTTTATAATTTCATTGTATGTGTGTGTGTGTGTGTGGCACTAGGATCAAGCGAAGTGCATATAAACTCTGTTATAGTATTAAATATATATGTGTGTATACATGTTCGTTGATATTGCTGTGTTGGGGCCTTTGTATGTTAAGGCTTCTCTGTAGTTGTGTTTGTTTGCTATTAATTTAAGAATAATTTAGGCAAACACTGAACAAAATATCTAATCGCAAAAATATTCTCTTAGAATGCTAACATTTGCTTTCGTGTTTGCTAAGGACTGTAGTGTGAGGAAGGAAATACTTGATGTCAAAGGAGAACATAACAAAAGAAAAATTTAGTAGGGAGCCCTTTTATGGGAGGACATTTAAATACGGATCGGCAGCCTTCCCTGTGATAGAAATAGAGTGGGGATAACACAACGGGTTACAAGACGGTATATCGTATAAAGGTATATTACAAAAAATGTATACATAAAAACACAGAAGTACAAAAAGTGTACACAAAGTGCCAACAGTATAACCGTGCATGAGTTTAAAATGTGTAGTGCAACAGTGTAGAAAGTGTAGAAATGTGTAGAAAGTGTAAAAGTACAAAATGTGTACTCAAAAATGCAAGTGCACAGAATGTTTATAGAAATGTACGAGTTTACAAAAATATACAAAATCGTACAGAACTGCAAATGTGTACTTAGGAGTACTGGGTACATAAAAGACACAAAAAGCATACAGAATTGTACAAAAAGCGCACACAAAGTAACAAAAAAATCCAATGAGTGTTCGAACTCACGGGCGATGTGTTAACACCTCTTTGCTACACGGTAACTGTTCGATTTATATGAACACATGTGTGAATGTTACATGGGAAAATAAAAAACAGCGTTCAATCATATGATGACGTTACATTTAAATAATATTAATATTTAAAATTATTTAAAGACCAGTGCAAGCACATGTGCCATTATTTTCTTGCTTAAAACTTTTTGTTTTATTCCCAGAAACAACAAAGAGAATGCAAAGCAACAGACACATGAACATACATACATACATTGTTATGTTCGCACATACGCTATTCTCTTGTTCGCTATTCTCTTGTTATCTCATTTTTATGTACGTATAATACGTCATTATTTTATTTGCTCTGAGAGTGCTCCGCACCCACATTTTATTTGACTTACCTTTGACAATAAAAAAAAATCAACCCGTAAAAAAAACAGTTTTTGACTATAAATTCTTTATATATGAACGCGCCCCTTTGTCCAATCCCGCCTATATTTGCACCAGATCTTAGAATATGTAAACCTAACCAACATACCCGATTTTGTTCAAATACCATTAACTGGAGCAGAAATAATGGATTTTATTTGTGATTTGTATGGGAGGTACCACGCCCATTAGTCCAATCCCGCCCAGATTTCGACATTTCATTTCTGTCGTCGCCGTTAGTTTGCCTGCGAAATTTCAGCTCGATTAGGTTACGGGAGAAGGATTAAAAATCAATCCAAAGTTTTTTCGGCATACATACATACAGGCAGGTGAAGTTAATATAAAGAATTTTAAAAGGCGTTCAATCAAATGATGACGTTTCATTTAATACAGTGTCGGGCAGTTTCGCAAAATCCAACCACGCGTGGTTGGATTGAAATATTCTGCCGACGCACTGCTTACACACGTACAGTATAAGGTAAGCAGTTCTCGGAAACGATCGTCTTCGTTCAAGTCTAAGATGGCATATCAGCATTTGTTTTCTACACTTTACAACAAAAAAATGTTTCCGGAAGAGTGGGAAAATGATTTTATGTTTATTGAAAATTTAAATGGGATAGAACAATGCATGATTTGTTCCAAATTGTGAAGCCCTCTAAATTGTTACAACTGTTATAAATGCTTCCTTGTTTGAACTTTATGCAAGATATATGTAAGTCGTTTATACTGTGCTCTCATTATGACATAAGGAAAACAAGTAACATATTTTTTGTGCATGAATAGAAATCAGCACTAATATTTCCTGTTTTTGTAAGGGAACAAAAGTTCAACTCAGTTTTTGTTTCATAGTGTAATGTCCGGCGCAGTCGGTTCTCTGTGGCACTCACACAAATATGATGTTCTCTGTGTTAGTGTGCCCATCATTGATTTAAAAACAACCAAACACACAACATCACACATACTTTGTCCGAAGTAGCTGACGTATACGTGTCTCACATAACCACATGTTTGCCATATCAACAGCAACGAAACAGTCAAACACACAACATCACACATACTTTGTACGAAGTAGCTGACGTATTAGTGTGTCACCATAACGTCGACGGCTTGCAAATGAAATTTTGCTTGGCTATACTTTATATCTCCGTTCAACAACAGCAACAGACCCATGTACATACATACATTATTATGTTAATACTTACGCTGTAGACACAATTTCCTTTGCCTGACCCCTGCCACACCACTCTTTCATTGCTCTCTTGCTCGCTCATTTTTGTTTAACACGTCATTATTCTCTTTTGCAGTCGCAGAAAATCTGGCTTTAGCAGCAGCATAAAATCTGGTTGTAGCAGCAGCAGAAAAGCTGTCTGTGTGTTGTTTGCATGTGTTGACTTTTATAGATTTAGTCCCTATACGCCGCTATAGATGTTAACACATCAAAAGTGTACACAAACTTACAAAAGTAAAACATTTTACACAAAAGTTTAAGCAGTGTACACAAAAGTACAAAAAGTATACACAAATTTTCAAAATGTGTACTCTCGAGTACAAGCGCACACAAATGTACATAAACTGTATGCAAAGGTAAATGGTATTTTTTTGCTTAGATAGAACTTAAGAGAGGGTTAGCTATCAAACGAACTGTCGTGCAGCCACGTTTTGCCATTTATGTTTAGTATATACTAGCAAATCATGATGAATAGATTCACGCTTGAACAACCCTACCAAATTATCCAAATTTACTTTGAAAATGAGACATCGATTCGCGCAACTAATAGACGGCTTCGTGATTTTTATGGCGCACATAATCGTCTATCTGAGCAAGCGTTTCATCGAACTATGGATAGATTTCATACCACATGCTCTCTAAAAGATACAATAACATCAACACACGTCGAAGGCACGTGCTTAAAAAAAACGAACAAAAATGATTTCCCCTTACATCCCATGAAGGGATTAGGGAGATCTTCTCACAAACCATCATGTGTTTTAGGTCTACACTCACTGATTGGGACCTACAGTTTTACACCGGTTCCGGACGGTATTTTGAGAAGCTTTTTCATGGCTATATACTCGATAGTGTCGCCGTCACTATGCGAGGTGACCGCCGTCGAAAGAAATTTAAGGTGGTCAGAGCAGGAATCGAACCCACGTTGTCATACATAAGAGCCGCGCACACTACCATTTCACCGACTTGACATGTGCTTGCTGAAGAGAATTTCGCCACTGTAAACAAAAATGTGGAAGAAAACCCAAATTTATTGATTCGTCTCCGTTCGCAGAAACAGAGGCTCTGACGTCCACTACGTGGATTTTTTTGCGCAATATCTTGGCCTACACCCGTAAAAGAGCCAGCTGGTGCAGGAGTTAAAGCCTCGAGACCATCATATGCGACGTTCTTCACCGATTGGACTAGCGGTTGGAAACTGACCCGATATTTTAGCCCAAAATTGTATTCAGCGATGAAGACCATTTTTGGTTTAACGGGATTGTTAGTAAAAATAAAATTGCCGCATATGGAGTGACACTAATCCACAACAGACCCTACAGACTCCATTACATCCAGAAAAATGCACCGTTTGGTGCGGTGTACCCACTGGCGTCATCTGTCTACGGAGACCTCTACCGCATCATGATCAATGATTTTTTGTTTGAAAATATGAACGATATTGATTCGCGAGAGATGTGGTTTCAATTGGATGGCAACCATCGATTTAATGAAATCAAAATTTGGCTATAATAAGATTTTGTGAAATAGACCTGCCAATTATCCTTCAAAGTTGTGCGTTTCTACACCTCTCGATTATTTCGTGTTGGGTTACGTCGTCACTGGTTTATACACCAGCAACTAATGACGTCTTAGATGCACAATTGTTCCTGTTATTCGTGACAAACGGCCATCGCTCGAAAAATTACCAAACATAGGATTTTGTGATTGGGGATATTAATTTTGGGGATTATGAGGCACGCCCAATCTTGGCGACAAAGCTTGCGAATTTACCTTTGTAACCATATTTTCGACCATCCTGTATATTGACTTATCCTCTAAAAGTTTTTGCCTTTTGCGCTCGTAGTCATCTTCAAATATCACAACTGTTCCGTTCCCCTTGTCCGAATTGGTTAAGATTATTTTATCCTCGTACCCTTTCAATAGTCCTCGTGTTCCCCCATATGTCACCATTCTGAATTTTCCTCCTGTGGTGTTACGTATCCCTCTCCTCAAACTTGATATCCTACTCATTATCTTCGATCTGGCAACCTTTTCCTCTTTCAAGAAATTGTGACATTGAATGGCCTCCAAGAAGTTGTGATTTAACACCATTATATGTACTACTTCTTGTGGGGTTATTTGAAGTCATTGGAATAAACCAGAGCCTCTTTAAGCTTTACAAGTTAATATTGATTTCGTTTAGTGGAATACGACTTGATTTAGTGGAAAAAGTGCTCGAAAATTGGGTTCATCGAATACGTTCCTGCAAAAGAAGACGTGGAGGCCCTTTGAAAGACATTTTATTGAGAACTTAAATGTATCGATTGTACTTCACATTAAATAAAAAAAAAACATTTGAATTTTCTTAACTCACGGGTCCGCCAAATTACTTTTTTTTTTTGAAAATGCTATGAAAAAAAACTACTGAATATTTTCTCAAATTTCTTGTTTTTTTTTGAAAGTACAATCCTTCCGGTTAATAATGGAAAATAATTTCATTCAAATGGCTGCCTCGGCTGGCCATGCAGTAGCCTAGACGATCGGTCGGATTTTTAAGCACATTATCGATTGTGTGCAGCTGTATTTCACCAATGGCTTCACGAATATTGTCCTTTAAAGCGTCAATTGTCTCTGGCTTGTCGGCGTAACACTTATCTTTGAGGGCACCCCACAAATAATAGTCCAACGGTGTCAAATCGCAGCTCCGAGGTGGCCAAACGACATCAGCTCTGCGGCCTATAATGCGATCTTCAAAAACAGGGCGCAAAATATCGAGTGTAGCTTCGGCTGTGTGGCACGTAGCGCCGTCCTGTTGAAACCAAATGTTGCCAATATCCTCTTCTTCAATTTTTGTGAACAAAAATTCGTTCAACATGGCCCGATAACGATCGCCATTCACTGTAACGGCCACTCCTTGCTCATTTTCGAAGAAAAATGGCCCAATTATGCCTCTGGACCAAAATCCGCACCAAACAGTGACTCGTTTTGGGTGCGTCGGCTGTTCAATGTATGTGTGCGGGTTTTCTGTGCCCCAAATGCGACAATTTTGCTTGTTTACATACCCGCCAACGATAACGAACATAAGGAGCTGATGGTGCTTCTCTCCTTTCACAATCCGTATGCAATTTTCGCACACAATCTGCAACATTACCATGATTTTCAAAGTAATGTCGCAATATTTCCCAGCGTTGTTCAGGCGTATATACAACCATATTCGTTCAGCGGAAGGATAAAACTAATTATCTGTCAAATCAGACATGAGCTAAGTGTTACCATTTACGAAATAAGCACTAGTTGAAAAAAAAAAAACGTTAGAAGGCGGACCCTTTATTAGTGTGTTGTTTTTTTAAAGAAATCTTATCACTCAAATTGGAAAACTCTTAATAATATTTTTATATTTAAATTTGCGTCAAACATGATGTGTTCGCAATTTGCAAGTATAAAAATATTTGTACCATTTCGCCAAACGTATATGTAATGTCAGCAAAAAAAATATGTGTGGGATAAACGTTTTTTTCCAGTGTGTAGACATATTCACACGGGATTTTGTTGATGAAAAACAAGAGAAAATATAGAGAGGTATTATCATAGACTAATACATACCTAGATAAACTTATTCCCTCATCTGACGTTTCATTTCACACTCTCATCGTAGGTTTGTGGAAATGAGAGCAATTAAATTTAAAATTATCTTACACCAGGTGGAGTTACAAAATATGTTCACTTAACTTTTTCCTGTCGTTTTGGTGTAGAACTGAAAAATTTAAATATATTTTGCACTTTTTTGTTGACTTTTATCGTTGTCATACATTTGTATTGTATTTAACACAACTAGTTTGCCACAAAAACACGAAATTCGGTTGTTGTTCCTATGTTGATCGCTGTATACTATTGCCACTATCTGGTATTATTGAACCCATATTTCTACCATCCAATGTTTACTTTCCATCGTACCTATGACGTTTAATTTATTGAGCGAATAAAACCTTCTATGGTATGTGTTATTCTATGGGTATTGTTGGTGAAAAGAAATGTTATTGCTTTTAAGGACAATTTTAAATTTGAAAATTTTGAATTATGACTATTTGGTTGTTACGGTGCGATATGTGTATAAAAACAGGCTGTCAGGTTAAAATATTTTGAAATATCTTTTGCAAACGATCTGACTACCACAATACTCATGTTTTCTTAACTCCCGTCAAGGGATACGAGAGAAGTTCTTAAAATCAATGAACAGTGCGCTTCCAATTTGTGGACCCAGTGATAGGAACCCACACCTTTAGACCGACTCTGAAAAGTTCCTCAAAAGTTTTTTCTCGGCTGGAATTTATTGTGTTAGTTTATTAAAAAAATTATTTATATAACGGGTTTATCAATAAGAGCGCTACAAAAGTTTTTTTAAATAAAACAAAACCGGTTTTAGATACCAATGAAATTCTTTATTCCTGTGAAAGTACGTTCGATGCCATTATGTATGGAACTCGATTTCTTTTGCATGGCCACCACGGGCACGCTTGCAGAAGTCCAGACGCTGAACCCAATTATCGACGGTTTTGAAGTATAAATCGGCCGATACTGCTGAAATTTCACGTTCGATATTCGTACGAAGTTCATCAGTCGTCGCTGGCTTGTTGGCATAGACCATAGACTTGACGTAGCCCCACAGGAAATAATCTAACGACGTCAAATCGCACGACCGAGGCGGCCAATCGACTGGGCCATTTCGTGAGATAACACGTTCATCAAACTTGGTTTCCAATAAATTGATTGTGGCATTCGCTGTGTGGCTTGTGGCGCCGTCCTGTTGGAACCACTTATCCTCCAAGTCCATATTATCCAATTGGGCACAAAAATATTCGGTTATCATTGAACGGTAGCGATTCGCATTCACAATAATGTGCCGGTCTTGATCATCACTGAAGAAGTACGGCCCAATGACGCCGCCGGCCCATAAACCGCACCAAACCCTAATTTTTTCGGGATGCAATGATGACTCATGGATTACGTGTGTATTGCTGTCTGACCAATAACGCATATTTTGCTTATTGACGAAGCCGTTCAGCCAGATCGCTGCCTCATCGGTAAAGATGATTTTCCGATGAAAATTCGAATCATTTTCAAGTTGTTGCTCAGCCCAATTCACGAACATACGACTCTTATGGTGGTCAAGCGGCTTCAGTTCATGCGTCAATTTGATCTTTTAAGGCTGTAGGCCAAGATCTTTTCGCATAATTCGCCACAACGACGTCACAGACATGCCCAACGCTTGAGAACGACTTGTGAGAGACACATTTGGGCTTTCTTGAACTAAAGCCTCAGCGGCAGCAATATTCTCGACACTACGGACACTTTTTTGTCTCACTGGCACGGGAAAATTTTGTACTGTGCCTGTGGATTCAAATTTTTCCACTAGACGCTCAATTGTTGATCTGGTAGGACGATTATGACGACCATAAATTGGACGTAGCGCTCTTAAAGTTGAGGCCACTGACTCCAAATTTCGATAGTAAAATTTAATAACTTCGACTCGTTGTTGGCTCGTATATCTTTCCATGATGAAATGGCAAACCTTACTGAAGAGAAGTGTCAAAAGAGCGGGGAAAAATATGGCGTCGTTTGCTGTCCCTATCGATTTACTTTTGTAGCGTCTCTGCTGAAAAACCCTTTATTATTATTTAAAAAATTTATTGTTTCAGAAATTTCATTATTTTCAAATCACATCGTTTTAGACAATAGATAATAACTTATGTGTACTTATGATTACCGCTATATCTCGTGAAATGAACCCAATCAAATTCTTTGGAAATCGAAATACCACAAAACTTCGAATGTTCATACAACAATGATATCACTATTCCGGTTATGGCTCACTAAGTAAATAAATGCCTATGAACAAACTAACTATTATTAATATTTCCATGGAACTAAACAAATACCTAACCAAAAATATACTTAACTATCCATATTTCCTGTTGACCTGCACCACTACATTACCATTTAAATGAAAGGTCATGGTTTACCACATTCTAATTGTGTCCCATATTAATAACCACCTGTACTAAATGCTACCACCAATACCACTGCTGCTGCCTATATAGTCATTATCATGATTATCAGCACTATCGTCATTATCATCATTAGCTTAATTCGAATTTGAGAGCACAGTGTGTGATTTTGTGTTTTTTTCGAATCACAATTATGCTGAGCAGAAATGCAAACACTTTTATACATTTGCATATTGTACTTGTGTAAAGTGCGTGCGTGTGTGTCTTTGAACACGTTGGTGTGAGTGAGTGCTTGTTTGTTTGTGTGCACATTAAACAATGAAGTGAATGTGTATGTATGGGAGTGTGTTTGTGTGTTAGCTAATGTTTGTTCTGCTAACACGTAAATATAATTATGCAAATTTTTAAAACAACAAAATTTTTAATATTCTCTACAATTCGTGTTGGTTTTATTTATAAATTTTTTGCCAACTAGAACAGATAATTTTTGTCTGTTGATTTTAGGCGATTACTGGGCTGTCAGGCGAAGTATATTACGGGTTGATCGCAAAATACGATAAGTATTTAATATATGAACACTGACCACATCTTATTGTACTGCACGCTGATAAACAGGGTCCTTTTGTGCAAAAATATTACGTTCAATGCTAAGGAATATTGAATGTTCAAAGACTGAAATAAATAAATATAATAAATTAATACATAATTACTTGCATTTCCTAAGAAACACAAAAAATGATTATAAAATCCGCGGCAGCAACAACACTAGGCTGTTTTATTTTTTTAAATAATAATTGAAGCCCCTGGTGGAGGATATTGTTTCACTTTTTTCCGAAAACAATATTTCCCTTCTTTTAATATTTCCATGGTACCTGATTTTGTTTTAGTTAAGAAAAAAGTCAACATCTCATACTTAAATTATTCAAATTTGAATTTGAATTTTTATTAACCGATTTTTGTTAGTTTTTGGTTAATGTATGAGAAATTCATACTACAAGCGTACAGGTCATGAACATTCCTCTAATTGAAAAATGGTTAGTTTTTGTTGGAAATAAAAAGACAATTCAGTTTAACACACATTCACTGGCATGACTAGTTCATCATCAGATGCCTAACTACTGTGCCTGAATTGATACCATCGGTTGATCATCAATTGTATATATATACAAACTCAATTCTGCAATTCACATTTGCGAATTAGTATCGATGGAAGATCCCTAAGTATCCACATCACTGAAAGGCCTATAATTCCAACAACTAGAACAGACAGAATTTTTCCACCATGTTCTTCTTTTTCTCATGCATTCTCGCATTGTTGTAGTGCTTTGAGGTGAGTTTTAATCTATATCACAGACTTGTATTTTTCCGTGGTATATCATTTTTTTGAAGACCGTGCGTTTATTTGAATTTGAATTTTTATTGACCGATTTTTGTTAGTTTTTGGTTAATGTATGGTTGGTAATGTATGTTATATTAAAATTAAATTTTAAATTTTTTTTAAATCACATACCAAAGAAACATTAAAAGAACGAAAATATTGTTCTTCAAATAAAGTGAGTTAACACTTTCTTCCACCAGGGGCTTCAATTGTTTATGGACTTTTAAACAGCAGGTTAGAAATATATAACGGGTTTTTCTATAAGAGCGCTACAAAAGTTTTTTTAAATAAAACAAAACCGGTTTTAGATACCATTGAAATACGTTATTCCTGTGAAAGTACGTTCGATGCCAATATGTATGGAACTCGATTTCTTTTGCATGGCCACCACGCGCACGCTTGCAGAAGTCCAGACCCTGAACCCACTTTTCGACGGTTTTCAAGCATAAATCGGCCGATACTGCTGCAATTTTACGTTCGATATTCGTACGAAGTTCATCAAAATTGGATTTTCAATTATCACAAAAGATTCAGCTTTGAAACTAGTTTGATTTTACAGAGTTTTAGTTGTGGGGAATAAACTGAGTCATAACAACCTCAAGTAGGTTGTGGCAACCGCAATTTGGTGGTAACAACCGAATCTGCATTTGCTACAACAATTAGTTCTGAGACTGTTCAAATAAATGTGAAAATATTCATGCGGTGATCAATGGGATAATATTACAACTTATAAGATCGCTAAGAGAACTCGGGGGCATGGAGGTGATAAACATTGTCTTCATTACTGGTTGCCGGGTGATTAAATGTACACTGCGGTATCTTAGGAAATTATAGTCGATTCATGGATGTATAAACTGGATATTCCAGTTTGAAGGGAAAATCTACACAGAACTAAAGGAGCCCTTACAGTTGACAAAGACATCAATATAATGGAAATGTTAATCTGTTAAAATCCCTCTGCGACGTGATTAACCGAATTACTCATAAAAAGTTGTGGGTGATTTGAATGAAAGACGTTTTTGTTTGACAAACTGTCTCTCAAACCTCTAATAACTTGTTATGAATAAGGCCATTATGGTCTCCATCCCATCTGTCTAATCACACAATACCCAATGTGGAATATCTTAGGGGAACTGTTTGGAGAATGCTAAGGAAATTTAAACCCCATACAAATTTCCTATAAAAATGTGAGGTTCTCTCTGCGTACGACAAGTCTAACTACTACTGACTGAGGTGTATGCTGAGAAATGATATATGACTAAACTACCCTTTGGGTAAAAACATATGAAATCAACCGAAAATATTAACATTTCTGACTTCATCACCTCCAAATTTGATAAGATTTTGTACACATGATCTATGGATCGGCACAATAATATTTGCCAACTTTCAGACATATAGCCTTCCAACTTTCAGAATTATGGCCATTCCAAGTTGGCAAAAATCAATAAAAATGCACTCAGATGCCTTAACACAATTTTTAATATCTCGAAAAGTATTCATTGCACGTTAATAATCAAGGGCTCATTTTACAGACAAAAACATGCGCCATTCAAAAAAAATTTTTTTTTAAATTTTCGATCAAGGATAATGTAAATAAAAAAAGGACTAAAATTTCCAAAGGATATATCTCGAAAATCAATATTTTTAAAAATTTAAAAAAAATATATGTTAATTCTTATTATGTTTTGTACAAGTCTGACAAATTTCAATGTGGAGTCTTTATCACAACATAAGTTATTAAGAAAAAAGCAGGCGAGGGTTTATGTATTTCATGAAATGTACCAAAATACAAAAAGGTGACAAATTACAAAAAGAAGGACAAATCAAATGTAACGGAACTTTTTCGACTTTTCTTTGCTTAAACTCTTTTTCTCCATTGCTAAACCTTTAATAAAAAGTACAACATAATGTATTATCATTATTAAACACTTTATTACAGCATATTTATTTATTTCTGAAGGATTTCAATTAAAAAATCTGCATCTCCCGAGTAACGCTTGACTTTAATTTTTTTTATCTACAGGTTCAATAGAATGCAGCTTTTGAGTTCCAGGAATAGTACGCAAATCTTTAAAACGAATTTGAAGGAACCGTGCTTCTTCTTCGTGGTCTTTTAGAGTTAAAAACTCGAAATTACAGTTCAAAAGATTTTGCAGGCACCATTCATATAATTGTTTTGGAGTAGTTATTTGACCTTGTAATGGACGCTGTAAACTAGCTCGACGTGCCTCTCTCTTTACGGTACCTCCAAGCCCGTCACTTGTGCCTTTTCCATGGCTTGTTGCAAAAAAATGCCACTCAGCATTACATCCAAAATCTTCCATATGATAACATAAATTGATAAAGTTCTTTTTATTTTTAAACTGGGCAGCACTACCGTCTGAAAAATACGTGATTTTCTTCGGGGTTGTTTTAAACTTTTTTCTCAAAAATACATTCAGGTGGCGATGGAACAGGTGAACAGCTACAGAATCGTGTACAAGATAATCAGATATTATTATGAAGTTTGTATGTTGTGTTTTTCCATCTGATTTAAAATAAATAGCAATTGGGTATAAAGTGGCCTGAGAGTTGTTCCAGTGAAATCCCTGGACTGCATCCTGAATAGTAAAAGAAGCATTTTCTGAAAAATCGCAAACTCATTTCATTTTCTTCCAAATTTGATTTTCTTTCGCTCAGATATGCTGCCTGCTGTTTTGCAATAAGTGAATGAGGTAATAGAATTTCAAGCTTTTCACATAAGGAATCCACAAAAACGTCGGCTTGGCCAATCATGGTCTCCAAATTATCCCTATCTACACTTACCCATTGTTTATATGTTATTTCATCAATATCATTTTGCTCTAGTAATTGATTTAGTTTTGCTTTTAAATTTTCAATTCCTGGACACTTGTTACATTTACGTAGGTGACACTTTGAAGAAGATGGAATGCATGTCATTTGTTTCAAACAATCTTTGCAACATTCAAGCTGATAATTCGGAACACCAGCAGTTAATTTTTTAAATTTATAGCATCAATCATCAGCTTCACATTTTGATGCTTTGTACAAACACACACGTTATGAGATCCACTCGCATTTGCTAGAATTATATTCCTCGGGCGAAGTTGGCAAAACTTGGAAATGCCTATTTTTATTCCATCATGTCGTTCCTTGAATAAGGCAAGGCGTACATTTCTCTTAAGTTTCAAAGCAAAAGTCTTTTATTTTTCCTGACTTTTGTACCATTTTCAAAAACAGACACGAAATCTTTCTGTCCGGGCAAACACCTGCTGACGTCATCGGATTCATAAAAGAATTTTACTAAACTGCTTGTCACTGGTGAAATTGGACTTCCCAGTTTTGGGTTAGGCGTACTCATCACACCCTTTGTTTCAAATAATGCTTAACTTTTCCCGCGATATAGTTTGTAACCAGGAATTCTTCCTTAATTTTATGTATTGTCCAGCTTTTTGGTAAAATTGTTAGCAGTTGGATTTTCTCACTATTTTTTGTTAATGTTTTAAACTTTTCTTTTAATTGTTCTATTATTTCGGATTGTGGGCACATATGCGAAGTTGATTGTGCTGAACAGTGGAAAATTTTGTCTTGAATCGAATCACTTATTTTCCTGAATTTTGCATCTCTGTACCGTTTTTGATGTAACTTCTTCTTTTTTATCGGAGATTGTTCCAGATACGGTAAAGATTGGTTTAATTTTGAAATAGCAACTTCTTCCGTGCCTGACGCAATGTCATCTTCTTCCGTGCCTGATGCAATGTAATCGAAAGTATCTACATTTTCGTTTATGTCTGGACCTTCTTCCAAATTAGATTTATTAGATTTTTTCAGATGCGAAAATTTTATTCTACATGTCCCACAAATTTTATTTGAGATCGTAATGTTTTTATCCTTAGTATACTGTAGCATCCATTCTTGGACTTGTCTTAAACTTTTATTGCACCCAGTGTGACCGGATTTTTTAAAAGGATTACAGCAAAATGTTGAGTTGAATGGCATATTTTTTATTTAAATACCACAACCGAATGGACTGTGCACGACTTTTTTGTAATGACAATAATTATAATTTATTTAAAAATTTAGTCTCTTTTTTTTTCTTTTTCAAACGATCCAGTCACTTTAACACTTTGACGTTTAGCACTTATGAAATCTGGTATTCAACTGAAGTTTGACTTAGAGTCTCTGAACTATTTATACTGTTTTTTTTGGTACAAAATATAGATTTCAGGTAAAAAAATAAACGCCTTGCTTTTCTTGAATTGGAAAATTTGCGTGAACTACGGGTCATAAAATGTTTTTTAAATAGGGACTGAATTTGCTACTGCCAATAAGCCGACCACATGTCATAAAATATTTGTAAATTTTTTGTGTGAACAGGCAATAAATATTTCGCCTAGGTTGTAAAGTCGAAAAAGTTCCGTTACATTTGATTTGTCCTTCTTTTTGTAATTTGTCACCTTTTTGTATTTTGGTATATTTCATGAAATACATAAACCTTCGCCTGGTTTTTTCTTAATAACTCATGTTGTAATAAAGACTCCACATTGAAATTTGGCAGACTTGTACAAAACATAATAATAATTAACATATATTTTTTTGAAATTTTTAAAAATATTGATTTTCGAGATATATCCTTTGGAAGTTTTAGTCCTTTTTTTATTTATATTATCCTTGATCGAAAATTTAAAAAAAAAATTTTTTTGAATGGCGCATGTTTTTGTCTGTAAAATGAGCCCTTGATTATTAACGTACAATGAATACTTTTCGAGATATAAAAAATTGTGTTAAGGCATCTGAGTGCATTTTTATTGATTTTTTCCAACTTGGAATGGCCATAATTCTGAAAGTACGAGAGCTAGGACACTGAAAGTTGGCAAACGCTATTATTATGTTTAACTTTCCCTTCGTACCAAATTTCATCTAATTCGAAATCGGTGCGGTCAACTCATTGGTTGATTTCATATGTTTTTACCCCTTTGTCAATCTAATCTATCCTAAGGTATGAGAGTCCTAAAAACAATTGAAATTCTGAATGTTTACTGACAGACTTTTTCAGACAAGACGTCGTATACATAAGGGACCACATTAGGGAAATATCGGACAAATACAACAATTAGAAACACGTATAGACTCGGGGAACGACTACATGGTATCTGGGTGGAAGATGAGGGGGTAGTGGTATCTTTTGATGTGACCTCACCATTCTCTAATATATTTACCAACATCTATGGCTATACGACAATGCATGGGACAATGGGACAATGGGATACTATCACAAGAATATCCTAAAGAACATTTTTGGAAAACCTCACAATTTTGCCTGAGGTACAACAATGACTTTGTATATGATGGTAAAAATTATGATCTGGTATTCAAAATTCCAATGGGAAACACACTATCTCCTACGATTTCGAACATAGTTCTTAGCAGTCTACTAGACGATGCAATTTACGAATTGTAGAAGATTAATTTTGCAGTCAAATGGATTTTAAAACATGTTGACCCATATTGTAGCCATAGTGAAAAGATACGACACCGAGTTAAAATTGGATACTTTGCACAAACATAACAATAGTATGAAATTTACGCTATACATGTAGCATAACAATATCATTTCATATTCGGAAACCATTCTTCATCATAAAGACAACAAAATTATTATAAATACAACAAATGCAACTGGTACACAAAGAACATGACATTGGGAGGAATTATTAAAGTTCAAACCACACAACCACTTAAAAGGAAAATTGACACGCACGACAACTGGCCTCATAGGTAAATCTAGAGATGTAAGTGAGGGTCAATTCAAGGAGGACAACATAAAAAGATGCGACAAATTCTTGAAAACAACGATTATCCTGATGTCTTAACAGAAAAGGACATGGAAATGGAAACGTAAAATCCGAATCGGCTACCGGACAATCTGACAACACACGACAATACTTAAGTATTCCGTATATTCCCAATTTCACCAACAGCTAAGGGCAATGATAACACAACGCAACGCAGTTTTCGCTCATAGATCCAATAAAAAACACTGAGCAAAATCTTCACCGTCACAAAGACCGCTATGGGTGGGGAACGATAACATAATGTGGTGTACGAAATTGGATGTAAGAGCAGTGACAATGGACAACGCAAACAGGTGTACATAGGAATGACGAAGAGAGCACTTGGGGTGAGAAAAGCTGAACAACAAGTTGATTTCAAGAATGGGCAAATGAGTACAGCTTTGGCGGAAAATATGTTGGAGAGAGGAAAATGCAGCAGATTTTGAAAATTAATATGTAATTTTAAATTTCCAAAAAAGCTTCAATAAAGAACCCCTGAAGATTTAGGATATGACTCATCGAAACGTTGGAGGTAAATAATGAAGTATAGTTACTTGCCTTTAGTAGCAAACAGACGAAAATAGAAACAATTTAACAATTTAGTTCAGTTTTTCAATTTTTTGTTTTATGTGAAATATATTTGGGCATTAAATTATTATATGAACGTACACAATTTAGGAGTCTGCAGATTGAGAGCTCACAAATACTAACATATAATTGGTGCATGAATATGTGGAAAATGTAAAATGTAAATGACATTATTCCAAACAACTGCTGATGAAGATCAGTGGCTAAATCTGAAATTACTGTA
This sequence comes from Phaonia tiefii, assembly GCA_963931995.1. NCBI lineage: Eukaryota > Metazoa > Arthropoda > Insecta > Diptera > Muscidae > Phaonia > Phaonia tiefii. The sequence goes on from OZ008367.1 coordinate 19,369,659, forward strand.
CTGGTTTCCAGGAATCAGGAGGATGCATTTTACAAAACCACCTTTTGAAAATTATATCTCTATTAATAGAGATGTAGAATGGTACAATTGGAGAAGTTACTGCGTTGTTTTCAAGATTGAGAAGGTATCAGCAAATGTGGGTCTGAAAGTAAATGAGGACCAGACAAAATTAATGGTTTCAACGAGCAGGGCCTCCACGCGATTAGACCAAAGCGTGAACGTTGATAACCGATATAATTTCGAGGTAGTGGATGAATTTATATACCTCGGAACTGCCGTAAACAAAAACAACAACGTCAGCATTGAGATCAAGCGGAGAATTGCGCTTGGGAATAGATGTTATTTTGGGCTAAGCAAGCACTTTAGAGATAAAGCTCTCTCTCGAATGACAAAATTCCTGCTATACCAGACTCTCATACAACCTGTCTTGCTTTATGGCGGAGAATTCTGGGTCTTATCGCAAGCAGATGAAACATCTGTAGGAGTCTTCGAGAGAAAAATACTTCGGAAGATTTATGGCCCTATAGTGCACAACGGCGAGTATCGGCGACGAATGAACCATGAGCTTCATCCCGACATCGACATAGTCAAGCGGATCAAAATAACGCGATTGCGGTGGCTAGGCCATGTCAGTAGAATGGATGAAGACCAACCAACTCGAAGGGTTTTCGAAACCGAACTTGAAGGAAGGCGGAAAATATGAAGACCCTCCATTGGATGGATCAAGTTGACGAATCCCTGGTTGCACTTGGTATTACCACTGGAGAGATAAAGCAAAAGATCGAACTGGTTGGCGAAATATGTTATCTTCGTTTTGACTCCCGGGATTGTTCGGGACCGGATAAGTAAGTAAGTAAGTATAGAATGGTCTCGAGCTTGTACAAATAAAATAAAATACTATCAACTCTTGGACATCTATGTTGTTGATCGCACATCCGTTGTATTGCTGGAACACCGAAAATGCTTACCATCAAAAAGTTTTTACAATCAAGAACTGACATCAGAATTTTTAAAACTGTATTACCTAGGGAGATACAGACAGTGCGCGTAACATTGAATCGGTTTTGGATCACGCCATTCACATCAAATGATGTTCATTTACCACTGTACAATGGCTGCGAAACAGTCACGTCTTCTGAAAAAAAAACTCCATCAGTTTATTCTGCGAGGTCCTCGAATATTTGGCGTAAACCGAAAGAAACATAAATTTTTGGAACCCTAGTTCTGTTTTGTTGAACTGACAGAAAGAACGAACCAACGAAACGATTTTTATTACAAAATTTATGAAACACTCATGCTGAACTATCATAAGACGAATAGACGCTATAAAGTATGTAGTAGTGTGTTTATGTAGTTGTAGAGAGGATATCAACTTATACTGGGTTGTCAATTGGCCCAAAGATGTAAAATTGGAGAACCCTAATTATAATAATTGTAAACTGAAAATTTTGGTTAGAAAAACAATTAAATTTTCACAAATATTACAATATTCTCACAATCACTTCTTCTCACAATCACAGTGCTGTACGGTTTCTAGTTTTTATACTCACTAGTTGGGACCTATAGTTTTACACCGGTTCAGAATGCTTTTTTGAGAACATAGTTTATGGATTGTGTCGAGTCACTAAGCGGGGTTACCGTCGTCGAAAGAAGTGTAAGGTGGTCAGTGCAGGGATCGAAACCACGTTATCTCGCACAACTGCCGCGCATATTAACCGTCGCACTGCAAAACAGTAATTGGAATAAAGTGGCCGTTGGTGGTGCAATGGTAAGTGTGCTCGCCTCTTGACCACCTTAAATTTCTTTCAGCTGCTGTCACCTCGCATAGTAACGACGACACTATCGAGTATTTAGCTATAAAAAAACTTCTCAAAATACCGTTCAGAACCGGTGTAAAACTGTAGTTCCCAATCAGTGAGTGGAAAACTAGAAAGCGTACAGCTCACTGGCTTGTGAGACACTCGCCCCAATTCCTTCATAGGATGTAATGGGAACCATTTATTATAAAGTAATAGGAACCATATTCACAACATACAAAGGTGTTTTTTCGAAGCGTGATAGAAATTGAAATTGTAAAAAACAACACAAGAAATTCTATTGCAATCAAAAAATTTCATTATTCGAAATATAGGCATATGGATATGGCCTCCGCGGCCGTTCATGAAGATGTGGATTGTGGACGTCAAATTTTGGATCACTTTTTTCAGCATTGCTGGCTGAGTGTAACGAATAACCTCCAAGGCGTCAATTGTTGCTGGTTTATCAGCATAAACCAGTGACTTCACGTAGCCCCACAGGACATAATCGAGGGTTGTGAAATCGCACGGCCTTGGATGACAATTGACAGGTTAATTTCTCTAAACCCACTTATCACCACATTTTGATTTCAATAAATCGATGGTTGCGGTCGCTGTATGGCACGTAGCGTATCCTGTTGAAACCACACCTCGCCCGGATCAATGTCATCCATATTGTCATACAAAAAATCATTGGTGTTGCTGCAACCATATCCATTGACCGTAACGCGAGCTTCGGCTTAATTTTTGAAGAAATAGGGTCCGATGATGCCACTTGCGTGGAAACCACACCAAACGAATCTCTTTACCGGATGTAATGAAGTCTGTAGGGTCTGTTGTGGATTGGTGCCACTCCGTAGGCGTCTCATCTCTGAACACAGTTCTGCGATAAAACATCAGGTCAGTTTCCAACTGCTCTAAAGCCCAATCGACGAAAGAACGACGCACCAGACTCCTAGCTTTAATTCCTTCACCAGCTGGATCATATGCGGATGTAGGCCAAGAACTTTGTGCAACATTTTACACGAACTGAACGTGGTATGAAATCTATCTACAGGTCGACGGATGGCTTCGGCTTGCTCAGATGGATGATTATGTGCGCCATAAAGAATAACGAAAGCTGCACGCACCTAGTCCATTGGAAAATTGGCTACAGCTGTCTTAAGGGAATCAATGTTGAGGTATCTTTTGTGGCGGACCATGTCGTCTAAAGCGATCCACAATTTGTAATACAGAGGGTTCAGATCAGGGCTGCCAGAGGGCCATTCTTCATAACATATAAAAGCTGGCAAATTGTTTCGAATCCAGGTTTGTGTCGTTTTAGCCTTATGAGCTGGTTCTGAATCTTACTGGAAAGTCCACGGCTGGTTTTGGAACAGGGAATTGTTAAGCGACTTTACAACTGCTTCCAAACCCGTTTCTAGGTAAACTTTTGCCGATGTTTTGACCCCTAGTTCACAGAAATGCAAAAAATTCGACATTTATTATTCTTAAATAGTACGAAACATATAAGAATTTATATACAACCTCGAAGTGCGCAACTAAGGTGCTGCCCTATAAACAAGTAGCAGTAGCTTTCCATTGATTTTAGTACCCACCTTCTAAAATTTTATCACGACTCTGACACCAATGCCCTCTATCTACCCTATGATCCAGTAAGAATGTTCAAAGTGTTTTGATTGGCTGCAAAAAACAACCCACTTCATGTTATATTAGTTACAAATTTCGAAAACAAACACAACTCTTGACATCTGATATTATTTGTAAATTGTGTTTAAATACATTGCTAAAAATTACTCGCACACTTGCTTGCACTTAAATTAATGTATTTTAATTTATATTAGTAAATGTGCAGTGTAATAATTAAACACACATACATGCATGCACATACATATACTTATAGAGACACGCACACATATGTGTATCGATATAGGCATTAGTATTTACAAACAATCCGGGTATTGTTTATAGAATTGTGTTTAACCAAGTGTTTGTTTTGTATACGATAATTGCTAATGTAGTGTATAATTCAGGTGCACGCACACACTCTCATACACAGACACCAACTTGTATATATCCCAGCAGCGGCACTGGGGAAAAATTTTCAGAACAGGTCTGCAAATCTGATAGCATTTGTAGGTTTGGGCCGTCATACTGCCTGTGTTGTAGGCCTTCTAGAAGGCATTCAAAGTCCCTCAGTTTTCTGCTGGGTTATTTCCCAATGCTTACACAAACGCTTGTACATGTGCAATGAAATATGTGTTAACAAATGCAGAGTGTACAATACGATTATACTTATAGTAACTTACCCATACAACCGCATGAAACGTGTCCTAGTCGCCCAGGACATTGCTTAGTTAGCTGCTTACACTGCACTTGTTATTGTTGTTATTATAGTGACTTAATATATGTGTGCGTGTTTGGAACTGTGTAATGCTCGGTGTCATGTGTGCGTATATGTGTGTTTACTGCTCTCTCACACAAGCACACACTAATACTTTTACGAGAATAATGACAAATACTTTGCTGTCAAATGACCATATCAAGAATAAACATTACAACAACTAATAAATTCGTTTGTGTTGGTTTAAGGTTTCGAAATTATGGTTGTTGTCATTGGTGAATATGTTTGTACTATTTAGATATTGGTATGTGCCAACATAACAGGGTGTCCACGTAAAGACGAGTGTTTTTTTATTAAGCTGGACATTTTCTAAAAGTTGAACAACAGTGGATGATTCAAAAGAGTCACCAGAAGAAGATTACAACAAAAAGGCTGGCCAAGCCAAATTTTTTCGAAACGCGAAATTACACGCGATGGGATGGCATCTTTCAAAATATGCTATGCGTCGCGTGCAGTATGGCAAGTGACCCCGTTCTGGTGGAAACACATGGTCTCAAAATCCATATCGTTAACTTCCGGTCAGAAAAATACAGTCAGCATGGCTATAGCGGTCGTCGTTCACCGTAATAGCATTATCAATCCAATCATCTTTCCGTCGTAGCTGCACACCACACAGTGACTGTGGGAGGGTGTTGTTGTGAAATTTTTGCCGATGGGAATATTTTCGCGGGAGTTCACGTTGCGTTTACACAACTGACGAATTATTACGCGCAAATATTGTTACAATTATCTTGAGTGCTTGGGGCGTATAGCGATCCATTGTTAATCACTATAAATTTCGCACGTTTCTACTTCACGAATGTCAACACCAAACTGACTTACAATGGCAGCACTTTCCAATAGGGTAATACGACACTTATTACCCCACCTTGTAGCAACCGAAAATGCAGTTGTTGCCAACCACTTGCGGTTGCGCCGACGAACTGTGGTTGCGGAGTATAAGTTTAGTCCTCAAAACTGAGAATCGGTTGAATTTAGTCTCTACAACTGAAATTCGGTTAAAACAACCTCTTTTCATAATTAATTCGGTCCTGGCAACTGAATTTCCAATATATTTTTCCAAACAGCTAAATTTCTATGATTTCGTTTGCAACAACCGAATCTAATATCTGTTCGGTTACAACAAACTGAATTTAGTAGAAGTTCGGTGGCAGTGATTGAATTGCAACATCGGAGTTTGGAACCAAATCGGCTGCCTCAACAGAATGTGGCATCAACCGAATTTGACATCAGTTTATTTGCTGCAACTGAATTTCCCATGAATTCTTTTGTTACAACCGAATTTATTTTTAGTTCGATTATCATAATATAAATCTATATATTTCAATCCTGATGTTAGAAGTTTGAAAAATTATTATTGTATTAGAAAGTAAAATTAGCGTAGGGTGGCTGTTGGGGTTTTAACAAATTTTTTGTTGTGGTGATTAAGAAAGGTAAGTACATATTTTGTAACTGAGCCGTTCAAGCGACATATTTTGCTGATAATGCACATATGAAGAGTGCCCAAAAATATCACTCAAGATTCAATGCAATTGAATTGTTTTTCAGGATGTACGACATGTTTCGACGTCATGATAAAGGCACATGTCGTCCACGTTCACAAAACTAGATTATCATTTCTCAAGAGAGCTCGAAAAACTGATATTGCCTATCCATCAGTATTTTAGAAGAATAATGAACAGATCATGCCAAGAGCCCAATATCTGCACTAAACAGTGACAGGTTGTTGATGAAGTTTCTACGAACAATCACTCGTGTATTTTCTGAACCCTAAATAGGGCAATTTTGACGATTACGAAGCCATCAAAATGAAACTGAGCCTTTTTTGTTCTAAATGACCCTGAACTCTCAGCAGCCATGCAGTAATTTTTTCTTCAATTAGAACACTTTATCGCACACATGGCACGAAATTAATTTCTGGTGTGAATTTTCGGTCACCCTTGATATCAGCATGCAGTACCAACATACATAATATGCCAAAGTCTTTATTTAACCTATATAGGTAGACAAAACACATCATTATTGGGGCTATGACCCACTAAGGATGGGGCTTCAGCAACAGTTGGAAGCGGCTTGGGCAACTATTATGTTTCCTCAAAAGTTACCGCATATAGAATGCATTAATTCCTCGTTTTGTGCTAATTTGTGAGAATATGGGAGCTTAATATTCTATAAAACATTTATAAATTCTAAGCAAACGCGTTTTAAATTAATATAAACAATTTTATTTAGGTTGTGATAATCGGTTGTGACAACCTCTATTTTGGTTGTGACAACCTATAATGCGGTTGTAGGAACATTCAATTCGGTTGAGACAACCTCTAGTTTAATTGTGGCAACCACTAATTCGATTGTGACAACCTCTAGTTCAGTTGTAATATCCATTAATTTGGTTGTAACAACCTCTAATTTGATTGTAGCAACCTATAATTTGATTGTAACAAACTCTAAATTCAGTTGCGGCTTATTCGGTTGTCTCAGCCAAATTTTTCGGGGATAGTATTGAGGCAGAATTGCAGCTAAAATGCCTTAATAAGCTGATGTCAAGAAACTTCACATCGGTGGGTACAAGGTCTATTGACAATACTGCACCTGATTTTTCTTGTGGGGTAGTTGCGAATAGGGCGATGATTTAAATCAATCCATTCGAACAATAATTCAAGCAATTCCCCCCAGGCAGTTATGCGGTAATTCTTGACAACACGTCGCGTCGCATAGGCGTGACCAAGAAACAAAAATGATGTGGAATCGAAAATAAGTTATTTAAGTTTTTAAATGTTGCAAAATTCATCAGCCAAACAACAGAATACAAAATACGTGAATATGGTTGTTTTAAATGTATATACACGATTTTATAGGTCTTTACTGGGAAGAATAGGTCTGTAGTCAGGCGAAGAATAATAAAGTTTGGGCGACAAATGTAGACTTGACAATTATTTCAAATTTCCAGAGACCTGATGTTGCGTAAAGGTCAACTGACATAAGCTTTAACCTGTCCAGCTTCCACACTTAAATTCAGAAACGGTTCAAATAGAAGACATTGATTTCACGCAAATCTAAGCAGCCAGTAATCAATGATAGGACTATTTCTATATTATTTTCATATCCCTCACTGTGTGTGTTCTTTAATATTAGCTTGAAAAAAATAAAATTCTGCACTCACAATACTCTGCACGAAGCAAAATCCACAATGTGGAAACCTCTATTTCTCCTAAACCGCTTGGCTATCATTTACGCTGCAACTGACTGCATCGTAGCCATATACATTTGGGGGTTTTCATAAACAATAAATGTTATACACTTCAGCTAGGCCTCTAAGATTTCACGCAAATCTAAGCAGCTTTTAAGAAATGGCAGGATTATTTTTATCTTATTTTCATATCTCCCACTTCTTTATTATAAGCTTGAACAAATAGAATTCTGCTCCCACAATACTCTGGGATATCCACAATATAGAAACCTCTATTTCCCCTAAACTGATTCACGCTGCTACTGACTGCAGCGTAGCCATATACATTTGGGGTTTTTCATAAATAATACATGTTATGTTCTTGGAAAAATACATTATTCCGCTTAAAAATATAGCTATTTGTCAGCTCTAGCCAGACATGGCGATAATGACATTTATGTCGCATTTACACCGCAGTTTATTGCGACCGGGATAGCTATAACCTTTCCGTTTATACCAACCAATTTAATAACGCATTTCCACCGCCGTTTATCCCGGTCAGGTTAGCGATAACCTCAATCTTTAATTATTGACGTTTACACAACCCAATTTAAGATTAAACTGATATTTCAGGTGGCAACTCCATGCTTAGACAAACTTCGCGCCGTGACAAAATTGTCGACGACTGCGGCTACTGGTTTTGCCAGTTTTGTACAAATTTGGGATGTTTTTGAAGTAACTGATGCTATAAAATTAGATCAGTACGTCAAATCGGGCCGGTTGATAAAATCGGCTCACAGTTTAAACCAATTAGAGCCATTTATATCTGCGGCGGCGTGAGCTTCAAAAAAGTTTTGGTGGCGGTGTCGCGTCGTAAAATTTTCGATCGACTTCCGTCTGTCAAACAGTTGATTTTTTGTGTATGTTTTTATTGTGGTTGCATTTTTTTAGTAACTAACAGCGTTGCATCAAAATGACCACCAATTTAAATTGAGGTTAAAAATTAAACTTCAGTTTCAGCAGATTAAAATTGTATGGGTAATTTTTTGGGTTAGTGCGGGTTAATGGAGTTAACCTTCGAAACGCGTTAATCTCTTTTTGGAAAATGCCGTATAAGATTAAATTGTCATTTCAGGTGGCAACTAAATGATTGGACCAATTTAGAGCACCTCCGTGCCGAGACAAAATTATCGAACGCGGCGGCATAACAGAAAAATGGAATTAGCGCCGCCCAGTTTTGTATACATTTTTGATGTTTATGAAATAACTGAGCCTTTTAAATTGGGTCAGGCGGTCAAATCGGGCCAGTCGGTCAAAGCGGTTCATATGTTAATGTCCAATTAGTCTTGACGGCAGACGGTTGCCGTTCTACTCAATACTGCGCGGTTAGTTATGACGGTTAGACGGTAGAAAGACAAATTAAAACAAAAATAACTGATCGAAGAGCATTTGCATGCATGAGTTTTGTGCTAAAAACTGATTGTGTCAAACACAAAAATTAAAAATAAAAAGATAGTTGTGGTTGTGGTCGAAGTAAAAGCAATAACAATAACAGCTGATCGGTCTTGACGGCTGACGGTTGACGGTTGATTCTGCAACCTGCAGAAGTCTACCGTCGTAAACCGTCAATTTTAGTTGTCTCTCTCTAACACATGCAAAATGCAACCCGAATTCAAACAGCTGATCGCTTACCGTCAACCGTTAACCGTCAAGACTAATTGGACCTTTAAGACGATGATAGTCAATAAAATCGGCGGCGGCGTGAGCTTTCGTCTGCCAAACAGTTGATATTCTGTGTATGTTTTTATTTCGGTTGCATTTTTTCTGGTAATCAGTAGAGTGGCAACAAATTGTACATCAGTTTAAAATGGGGTTAAAAATTAAACGTCAGTTTTTACAGATTAAATTTGAATTAGTAATCTTCTGGGTTAGCGTGGGTTAATGTTGTTAACCTTCGAAATGCGCTAATCTTGGTCGGTGTAAATGATTTGTTAATCCTAATTGATAGCTAATTAGAGGTTATGTATGCACTCTGTTTTTCAGGTGTTAATTAATGTAACCCGCCGTATTGTTGGCTAATATGGTAAAACTTACTTGTATCCTTATCTTATCTATTGGATCTTATTGGAATTCTAAATGGAAGTTTGAGGTTTAAAGTTAGATAAAAAGAATTAAATGCATAAAATCGAAGGCATTATAGCAAAAATACGAAAGAAACTATGTAGGCGCAACAATTTAATGACCTAGACTCAAAATATGTCTACGAATATTCTAAGCAGAAACATGTATTATAAATTTTGACAATGAGCAATTTGACTGTCAAAATCATATGGTCCCATATAACCCACTAACTTTGGATAATTAAAGTATTGTAACCATTGACTGAAAAATATGATGTTTAACCATTATAATATGATCGACATCGATATCTATCGATGATGAACAGCAGTTCGAAATCGGTCTTTATATGTTCATGCTCATAATTGGTTCTCCAAATTCGAAAAGGATTCACGCCGGTTTTTTCGAAAAGGGCTGATGTCGGAAAACTGTAACAGCTGGGGTTTTGCAGCACTCTTATATTAAAATAACACATTTCAGTATTTTATGAAGCAGTTGGATGACTGCGTCTCCTGAAAAATTTGAAAAATTCGACATTAGCCTTTTTCGAATTTGGTGATTCAATTGAAAATTAAATATCTTTTAATGCTATATTTCTCTGAATCTGACACACAGTTTGCTAACTGTTTATATGATGACCCCTCTAAATTGTGGACAACCATCAAATTGTGGACAACCATCAAATTGTGGCGTACAAGTTCTTCCCTAGTTGAGCTACTCCGAAGACAATTGATCTAACTCCAAAAAGAAGAAAGTGGAAAAACCTTGAACAGAAGTTTTCAACTTGTGTGTATTTTCATAAAAATCTACTGCGAGGCCGTACAAATTCTTCGTAATTACTCCTCCATGTGATGATAATAAATGAAGCGGTTATTTGGTTCTAATAGCAGGACAATCTCAAAGTTTTAAAATATGGAATTAGGTCAATTGACATTTGAGTAGTCCATTTTTCAATTCACCTTCTGTAACTGTCGTATATGTTATTGCAACATTTAATAGAACATGTCTCTCAATTCCACATAATGTTCATTGCAAACATTTGGAATTTTCGAATTTAAATGTAGGTGGGTATTATGATGGAGGTGACAGTGTGTGAGTGGCTCTGTCTGTGTGTGTGTGTGTATTGTAGCCTATGCTAATAAAACTATTCTTTGCTCGTTGAGGAGAGGAAAGATGAATCCCTGAGGATGTGCTAAATATGACTACGTATTGGAGCATGAAGAGTAAACATTAAACACTATCAAACAAATACAAAATGTATACCAAATCCTGTGTGGATGTACATAAATGTAAATACATAAATGCATGTATATGAAGTTACATATGGGTGTATGTGTGTGTATATGTGGCTCTGTGTTTATGTAAATTTTCCATCTGTGCCTTAATCATGTATAGGTTATACGCAAAGTATTGTTGCTGTTGCGGTATTGTTGTATTAGTGTCACAGTACGAAGTATCACATTGTGAAATTTCAACAATTACTGTCGTTGTCATTATTGTTATTATTGTCATTGTTTTTCATGGCTTGCAAGTGTGTCCACATGTTGTTGCTGTAGTTGTTGATGCTGCTGTTGTTTGGTTTATGCAACAGCTGCTTGTGTAGCATGCAACAAACTGTTGACACAAACAACTGTATATGTGCAAATGTCCCTATGGCTCTGTGACTGTCAAAACTGAAAATGGTCTCTGCTACAAATTTTAAATTCTTCAAATTGTTCGTGGAACCCCAAATTATCTCATGTTTTCTGAACTTTCATTTATAAATTACCTCGACACACATAAAATGTATGCGAATATGTTGATATTAGCATAAATCGAAAGTAATTAACAAATTTAAATATTGGCCTCTACTAGTAATTGCTTCCTATTGACAGGACATTATCATTGTCATGCGATATAAACATTATCTTATCTTGGGGATATTGTTGTTTATTTGCTTACATTTTATAAGATGTTTAGTTTTATTGTTATTGTTTTCAATAAAATGTTAATTACATTCAGTTTTTCAAAAGGTCAAATAACAGAATCCTGATAGAAAATCAGTCTTAAAGACAGTAAAAGTTGAAAGTTCGAAATGATTATAAAAGCAGGTTGTACTTATCGGCAAACGCTGATAATATCATTTATGGTAATAACGGGCCTATTAAGGGGCTGGCCACCTGCAAGGACGAGAGTGCGAACCTGGTGACTGACTGTGCTCAATATGTGGAGAGGCCACTCTTCAGCACTACTCCACTCGGATTCTTCCACTGACGATCAGGAGGTAAAGATAGTGGAAGATTGTGTAGATTGTACCCCCCCCCCCCACCACCAACCAAGGCGTGATAAGAAAGAATAATAAAGCCGCTGGTGCGGATGGGCTACACGCTGAACTTTTTAAGGCAGGTGGCGAGAGACTGCTAGCCCACATGCATCGACTTATATGCAGTATATGCGTGGGGGAATCTTTGTCTGGTGTCTCAGTGTATTTTGTCCTGTATTCAAGATCGGTGATCCGCGTGTCTGTCCCAACTATCGCGGTATCAGTCTTTAATCCATCCCGTATAAGGTCTTGTCGAGCGTATTATGTAAAAGACTAAAGCCATTTATTGAAAACCTGATTGGACCTTATCAGTGTGGTTCTAGACCAGGTAAGTCCACGACTGACCAAATATTCACGCTACGCCAAATTCTGGAAAAGACCCACGAAAAGCAAATCGATACATGCCGCCTTTTTGGATTACAAAGCTGATTTCGATAGCCCTATACGGGGAAAACTGTACGAAGCTCTATCTGAACTTGGGATTCCGTTAAAACTGATCCGCCTCTATAGACTGAAGCTGACCAACACCAAATCAGCAGTGAAAGTGGGGAAATACCGCACTGAAACATTCTGTATTAAGCGAGGACTGACACAAAGCGACACACTTTCGTTCAATCTCTTCAACATCTTAATGGAGATAATAATGAAAAAAGCTGCAGTAAATACGAACAAGACCATTAACACGAAAAGCCATATGTTGTTGGCGTATGCTGACGACATAGACATCATTGGGCGAAATTTGCGAGAGGTTGCTGGAGTATTTTCAAGAACCGAAAAAGAATCAGCCAAGGTGGGTCTTGCTGCTAAGGGAAGACAACATTGATGGTGTCAACGACAAGAGACACCTCTAGACTTGGTCCGCACTTGAACGTTGACAACCGATTAAAATGTGAAGTGGTAGATGAATTTGATCCGCCGTGAACAAGAACAACAACGTTAGTCTGGAGATAAATAGGAGAATTGTGTTTGCAAATAAATGCTATTTTGGGCTCAGCAAGTAGTTTTGGAACAACGCCTATCTCGATGGACAAAAGTGCAGCTATATCAGATTCTCATTTTACCTATTTTGACATATGGCTCCGAAACTTGGGTCATATCGCAAGTGGATTAAAAACACCTGCGAGTATTCGAGAGCAAAATTCTCCGTAAAATATATGCTCCTGTTAGAGAAAACGCTGAGTACCGGCGTTGCTGGAGCCAAGAGCTATATCATCTGTATTCTGACGTGAGCATAGTTCGGCGAATGAAATTAGGCCAATTGCGATGGCTAGGCCATGTTGTCAGAATGGACGGAGATGAACCAACACGAAAGGTTTTCGATAACGTACCCGATGGACGCAGGAAAAGATGACGACCAAGACTCCGCTGTAAAGACCAGGCAGAAGAAACCCTCCGTATCCTTGGTGTTACCAACTGGCGAGAAAAGGCGAAGGATAGAGCCAGTTGGAGCAATATGTTGAAATTTGTTTAATTAATATCACTGTGTGTAATTTTGTAAGTCATGGAAATATAACCATATACGGACACCACTACGTGATAAAATACCAAAAAAAAGACCCGTGTCTCCTAGTTTTGCCCACAGTCATTCACTTTTTTTTATGGGCCCCGGTGTCATATTTGAAAAAAAAAAGTGATAATTTTGTCAGGCTCATATCTTGCAAACTGTTTGGAATTTTGTGTTACTCTTTGAGGGAACGTTGTAGCTCTTATCATAAAGAACAAAAATTGTGAACATATAAATTCAAAAAACTTCATCTTCAAGGTCAACATTTTTTACCTTTTTTCCCCTGTTCAGGTCCATAGGTAGCAAATGGTTCAAAATTCAAGGAAACAATCAACTACCAAAATGTACCTAAGATCTCAGTAAACAATTTTGTAGAACATATGAACGCCCTGGGAATGATTGTTATTTGACAAGACGCCACCCTCGTTAATTCTATTTATTTTAGGACCATGTGCTATATTTTTAGTAAAAGAAGATAAAACAATCAAACCAGCTGATTCTAAAGTATAGGCAATTGACGAGGGTGACATGATGTCAAAAAGGTGGCCCATAGTGCTACGAAATATTCAACTGGTATAAAACGAATTTTCCCTGTAATGCGTCGCTCGATCTATTGATCATTAAATAAAATCTTGGTACGTGTTTCAGCAAAACCACGTGGCCCCGTTGAATGTCCCAGCCTATGGAATAATGCCATATATTCCAGTAGCACATACCCCGATAATGTTCACGAGAGTTAATAGAGCTGGCAAGCAAACTAAGTGTTCCAAAAATATCTGATATCAGAAAATTGGGAATAATATCTGAGGGGTATGGGACTGACCGTGGAGGTGGACAGTTTCAAATAGCCACTCATTTGGGAGTGACCAGATATGATTCATTCACAGGGTAGTCTAATCATCTCACTACCTCCTAGAGGTATGTCCCGGGAGATGCCTTTACCGGCACCCTCCGTTAGCTGGCTAGGGTGAGAAGGTGAAACGAATGAGATAAAGGATTGGTTATGCGATCACTGATGCGTCTTAGGCTAATTAGGTGACCCTGTCACTAATGCTCTTTGAAAATGTGGGCAAATTCTAGTGTCTTTTGAAGGCGGTTAGACCAAAACTACTGGGCAACGGCGGAACAAAAGCAAAAGAACAACAATCCACAGTCGTCGCACGGCATTCTGGTCAGAGTCTGATCCATAACGGGCGGCTGAAACATGGTCATCCTGGCAGTAGGTGAGATGCGGAACCACGGAACCACAATAAAAATACAGAATAGTAGTCGAGAACATGAATGCCTTGATTTGTTAACGACCCCCGGATATGCACATGTAATGTCGGAACACTGTACTGTCATGGTTACTATCCAGCAGATTCAATGGGCAGGTCTTAACAATGCAGAAGGGTAGAACTGTGACATATACTAAAGCTGCCTTGAGAAGAAGCATGCATTTTGTAGTTGGCAGAAAACTGAAACATCTGGTCCCAAAATTCAACCCCATGCGTGAACACATAAAATTGAAATTGTTTTACATATCACTAATTTATGGCCCGACGGGAGAAAAAGACCATGACACCAACGACATGTTCTACGAGCGCCTAGACGAAACATACGACCGCTGCACTGGCCAAGACAATAATATTGTTCTAGGTGATTTTAATGCTGAAGTTGCAAGTGAAAATATTTTTGAACCAAACATCGGTAAATTCAGTCCACACGCCAGCACTTCCGATATGGAAGTGAGGCTGTTAGATTTTGCCGCGGCGGAAGACGTGATTGGCATTAGTACAAAACTCCAACATAAAGACATTCATAAGGTTACTTGGATATCCCCTGATTAACAGACGGAGGAACAGATTGATCACCTGGTAATTGATGCAATCCAATCTACCAATGTAATGGACGTACGTGTGATTCGAGGAGCTAGTATCGATTCGGAAACTTACATGGTTGCAACAAAGGTTCGCACAACGTTAAGCAGAGCGAAAGTCGTACGAAATTGGACATCGGAAAGCTGCAATTACCAGAGATAGCCACGGCCTATGCAGAAAAGCACACTCAGATTCTGGCACAGAACGCATACGCGCCTCATGTTCCCGAAGCGCCGTGGAAGTACATTCCCACTGTATGAAAGCTGCTGCATAGACTGTACTTGGTTATGAAAAGCCGCTTTAAGACAAACCATGGTACGATGAAGTGTGTCGCATGGCAAGTGATGAACACAAGGAGGTAGGATAAAAGGAGAGAGGAAACTCGTTTGTTTAAGAAGAAAAAACGGAGAATGTACGAGAGTGAGCAAATTGAATCTTACAAAAGGAAGAATGAGGGCAGTAAATTCAATCGAAAGGTGCAAAGTCAAACCAACGGCCCTAGATCTGGGACCACTTTTGTAGAGATAAGAACGGGTAACTTGTGATAGGTGTTCAGAGTATACTGGGAATATGGACAGATCACTTCCCTGCATTACTTGTCTCAGGAGACTTCAATATAGGTGAAGACAACTGCCCCCCCCCCCCCCCCCCCTCTTAGGCAAAGCGAAGTTAGACCTGCAATTTCCAGCCATATGAACGACAAGGCCGCTGGTGCTGATGTATTACCAGCTGATCTGTTTTAGGCTGGAAACTATGAGTTGGAAAGGTGCATGCACCACCACATATGCAAAATCTGGGTATACGAATGCCTGTCTGACGATTAGAGCCTTTGCATGCTGTGGCCTGTTTTAAAAAAAGGCGACCCAAGTATACGTACCAACTATTTTTGAATGAGCCTTTTATCCATTGCAGGCAAGGTCCACTCGAGCGCAATGTACGAAAGACAATAAAGCCGTTTGTTGCAGACCTGATCAGACCTTGTCCGTTTGGGATTAGACCTGGAAAGTCAACAATCGACTAGATATTCACAATACGACACATCCTGATGAAAACCCACAAAAAACAAATCGACAGCTATCAACACTTTGTAGATTATAAAGTTGACTTCGATGGCCGGATGGGGGGAAACTGTACCAAGCTCTGTCGGGGCTTGGTATTTCTGCTAAGCTGATGCGCCTTTGTAGAATGACACTGACCAAACCCGCAAGTAAAGTTTGCTAAAGATCTCACCGAAGTATATAGTACGAGACGAGGCCTCCGTCATGGCGACACCCTATCGTTCGATCTCTTCAACATATTAATTGAGTCAACACAAACAAAACTACCTGCTGCAAAAGTCTCACGCTGCTCGCATATGCTGCTGATTTAGACATCATTGAGCGAAATCTACGATAAGTTAGTTAAGGAATCAGCAAAAGTGGGTTTGACAGTAAACGAGGACCAGAGTAAATTAATAATTTTGAGAAGCAGATGATCTCTCTGTTGTTGCTCAGGATAACCCATCCACATTTTTGATTGTAAATATGAAAATTTTGTAAAAATATCTATATCTCGGAAACGGAACGTCGAATAGAAAAAATAACAAATTTTTTTGGTGGAAGAATGGAAGATTTTTGAAATTGAAAATTTTATTAGTTTTGCGATTGGAAGCACCATTTCCGAGTTATAACTATTTTTTTATTTTGGCGATTTTCTTGTTTGTCGATTTTTTCTAAAAAAAAATTCTCCGATACGAATGGGACTACATTATGAAGAAAGTTGTAATTTTTTCGATTCGCCGCTCCGTTTCCAAGATATAGATATTTTTTTAAAATTTTAATATTTTTCATCAAAAGTGGGGGTAGATTACCCCCAGGCAATGGGTAATGGGTATAGGCCGCTTACCCGTTTTCCATATGTAATGGGTACTCGTGATAGGTAATTACCCATCGTTCCCTAATATTTTCCCCATTACCCTCAGGGTAATAGGTAATCGTGATGAGTAATTCCCCATTTTCGTCGCTAGTTACGAACTCTTGTATGAAACATTTAATTAATTCTAAGGTTTAAAATTTGATAAGGATAAATAAAATGTCGACCGTTCATTACAATTTGTACTAGGAATTTGTTTGGAAAACTGTCTAGGGTAACGGTGAAATAAAAGGCTTTCACCCATCTCAAATGTGTTTCCAGAGACATTTTTCAAACATCCAGCTTTATCCTGTTTTGTGAACCTATTTATACCAAGCTAATACGTCAAACATCACGTATAATCAATCTCCGTTGAGGTGTATTACAGCTAAACTTCCAGCTATTTGATATGAATGGAAACTTTAACTTTATTGTCCTTGTTGTGACATACAATACAAGTATCCTTCGAAAAGTTAATATTATTACAAAACAACATCAATAGTGTAATTGTCGAAACCATCAAAGTCATTCATCATTAACTTTTGCAACTGTAATAATATTGAATGGGATTGGAAGAAACAAACACTTCCAATAAGCTCTAATAAAACTGTCAAAAACATGTCATTGTGACAGAAGACAAAAAAAAAAAAAACGAAACAGAACGAACTTTACAAACCATTAATTTTTCAAAACCTTGCAACACATGTGAATAGACGTGTAGTTTTGTTTGAATGTCCTGTCTACATTTTTTGATAGAAATGTAGACAGATATTGCATAGACATATATACATACATACATATGTGCGAGCAAGTACTATGTGAAGGATAGATTGCGTTGTTTACTGTTGTACGAGGGTTGTTTTAAAATTAACGAAATTGTTAGTTCCCTAATTTTGTAAACCAACGAGTTGGAATTGATTGCTAATGGGATATAAGGGTGTAAAGATAAAATCGGGCCTAAATTAAATTAATTTTGGAATTGATGCTAAAATAAAGGCTGGTAAACAGATTTTTTTGGATTGAGTTTTGGATCAGCGATGAAAATGTGGAATGCGTGCTTTTGGCACTGATGAAAGAACGCATTCACGTTCGGCTTCATGACGCAATTAAAATAGATTTTTATTAGTAAAAATATGTTTTCGGTTTTCGGCCTAGAATTCATTCCGATCATTCCAAGTATTTCCAATGATATGACTTGCTTTAAGACTTACTACCTACGTACTAGTGAGGTATGCACTTTCTTGTTTTACACTCACTGAATGTGAGCTACAGTTTTGTACAGGTTTCGAATGGAATTTTTGATTTTTGAGAACATGGCCAAATACTCCATAGTATCGCCGTCAATAATCAAGGAGAAAGAAGTGTGAGGTGGTCTAAGCAGGGATCGAAACCACGTAGTCAAGATCCGTGTACACTAACCATTGCACCACCAACTGCAGCAAGAACGTCTCGTACTTATTCAGCTGTATTACGCACATTGTGAGCTTTATCGTTCTTCTGATCTCACTATTGACAATACCATCCTCAAACTTGAGTCTCGGAATACGTTATTGGATGATGCGCGGTCGAGTTGACCACACCCAGCCCGTTGTCGAGTAGACCACACTCAGCCCGTTGTGGCGTGATTATTGCATCTGAAGAGGATTTGACGCTGTGCGCAGCATCTTAGCCTCTAGTAAGGAAGAACTTGGCGAATTTTACCCCAGGATCTTGGTTTACAAAGTGTAACTCGTTATAGGAATGAAGCAGACAAACTTGAATTTGGGTTTTAAGTTTATTCAATGGGCTCTGCAATAGCTGGGTGAAGTCCCTCTGTTTTCGTGTCGAATTTTGTTCAGTGATGAGACCAGAAATGTCTAAATGGATATGCAAATAAACAAAATTGTCGTATTTGGGCTGATTAACTCCCCAAGAAGATTCTCGAACTACCGTTCCATCCACAAAACTGCACTTGTTTGGTGTGGTTTTTCTGCTGGTGGAATCATCGGTTCATATATCTTTAAAAAGGAGGCCGGAGAGAATGTAACCGCCAATAGCAAGCGCACCATGACAACCGGCTATTTATTGCCTGAAATTGAGTCTCCTGAAGACGGTGATATTTGGTTTCAGTCAGACGGTGCTACGTTACACACAGAGAGCGAAACAATGGTTCTATTTATAAAACATTTTCGTAAGGATTTAATTTCGCGTTCCAAACCTGACAACTAACCTCATTCAACGTGTTTTATCAGCCTCTGAGATCGAATGGTCACATCGGTTTCGTATAGTGTTCCGGAAGTGATGTTAAGGAACAACTTTGATGATAACTTATAAATATAACGAATCATATTTGCTACCAACCATCAATTTCAATCTTTATTGTAAAAAGAAAAATTATATTTAAATTATTTTATAATAGAAAACTTGATACCAAAACCAATTGTTCCATTTGTCGTTGTTACCGACGTCGTTGTAATTTTTATGTCAACATATTTTAATTTCAACTTCATCGTCACATCAACGCTCTTTGGTATTCTGTAATTGTCTCGACACGACCTCGACTGATTCTCGATAACTTATTAAAAACGTAAACAAAGTTATCAATCTTAGAGCATGAAAGCAGGCAGAAGATGAAGAACATTTTCCATTTGAACTTCAAGCATTTTCTTAAATTCGGAGAAAGTTATTGAACACAAACTCTGAAATCGCAGTTGCGAGGCGGCCAATTGACTTCCGAGTTTCGGCTGATTATGTGATTTTCGAACTCAGTGTGAAAAAGATCGATTGTATCGTTGGCTATGTGTCACGTAGCGCCGTCCTGTTGAAACCATACATCGTCTATATCATTCTATTTACATTGTGGGAACGAAAAGTCACTGAGCATGGCACGGTAACCCTCGCCATTGAAGGTATAGGCCGCCCCTATGATAACTATGATGCTGCCACGACAAAAACCGCACCAAACAGTCAAGCGTTGTGGATGCATCGGCTGCTCCTCGACGACGCACAGTTTTGCAGAATGATGAAAACGCGCACATGAAGCCGAAATGCGATTATGCCCAAATCGTCGGTGGTACAATGCCTAGTGTGCGCGGATCTTGAACATGAGTATGTGGGTTCGATCCCTGCTCACACTGATTGTGAGAAGCTGTCCCCAGTCCATCATGGGATGTAATAGGAAACCATTTTTATTTGAGTGGTGGCATATGCAAGGATAGTAGAACAACAAAGCATTTGAAAAAACGCCCCTG
The DNA here is from genome assembly GCA_963931995.1 of Phaonia tiefii. Taxonomy (NCBI): domain Eukaryota; kingdom Metazoa; phylum Arthropoda; class Insecta; order Diptera; family Muscidae; genus Phaonia; species Phaonia tiefii. Next base: position 19,389,931 of record OZ008367.1, read on the forward strand.
TCTTCTCGAGAAATAGGCACAATTAGTTGTAAATTTTCAACACTCAACAAAATTAATTGAAGGCAATATTTCTATAGTACTCGGGTTTGCTATTTCAGAACATATTTTGAAAATGAAAAGATGAGCTATTTTATCATGTTTTTAAGAACTTTATGAAAAAAAATATTGAGTGTGATATTGATTTTCGATTTCATGGAAAATGACACGAATATATCATGAATGTTTTCGAATTTAATTCAAAAATAACAGGAAGCGTAATATTTCCGGAACTTCTTGGAACTTCGAAGTGAGAAGTTGTTGGGTAAACGCTCTGGGGGGTTAAAATTGCGATTTTTCGCGGCCTTTGTTGCCATCGATGGTATCGAGAAGTATGTCGTAATGGTTATTTCTCGTTCGGTTCCATGGGATGTGCCCCTAGGAATAGGCCGATTAGGTTCATTGGTGTGCATTAGCTTTTTAACATTCCTAGGGTTTCTGCCAAGTTTCAGTGAAATTGGTTCATCTTGACTCGGTGTAGACGAACTCGAATCTGGATAGACGAACTCGCTTCACAAATTGGTCCTCAAACTGAGATGATGACATTCTCGTTACTTACTTACTTATCCGGTCCCGAACAACCACGTGGGGTTAGGGAACTTACAAAACTAAGAGAACACATTTCGCCAATCAAGTCGATCTTTTGTCTTATCTCTCCAGTTGACAATACCAAGTGTACGCAGGGATTCGCCAACCGGATCCCTCCAGCAGAGTCTTGGTCTTCCCATTTTTGTCTTCCTTCGAGTTCGGTTTCGAAAACCCTTCGAGAAGGTTCGCCTTAACTATGTCAATGTCAGGATATAGCACATACAGCGTATCAGGATGTAGCTTCATGCGCCGCCGATGCTCGCCGTTGTGCACTATAGGGCCATACATTTTTCGCAGTATTTTCCTCTCGAAGACTTCTACAGAAGATTCGTCTGCTTGCGATAATACCCAGGATTCTGCACCATAAAGCGAGTCAGGTTATATAAGAGTCTGGTACAGCTGGACTTTGTTAGTATAGAGAGAGCTTTATCTCTAAAATGCTTGCTTGACCCAAAATATCATCTATTTGCTAGCAAAAATCTCCGCTTGATCTCAAGGCTGACGTTGTTGATTTTGTTTACGGCAGATCGTCCACCACCTCGAAATTATCAACGCCTATCAACGTTCACGCTTTGGTCTAATCGCGTGGAGGCCCTGCTCGTTGAAGCCATTAATTTTGTCTTATCCTCATTTACATTTACCCACTTTTGCTGACTCCTTTTCAATTCTCGAAAACACCGCAGAATCTTCTCTCATTGTGCGCCCTAGGATATCTATATATATGATGAGATAGAACTGCCCAAGGAGGTGAAAAGTTTATCATAGGATTGGCCAGAAATGATTCCATCATTGGGCAGTCCAAGCAGCTCAATACTTCCCCGCAGTATGTCCTGGGCAATGGCTTTATCGGAAAGCCCGTTATCTAACTAGAGTGAGAAGGCGAAACAAATGACCAGCCTAATTGGTTATGCGATCATTGACACATCTCAGTGAAGCATATTCTTTTGTCCTTAGAAGGCGGACGAGCCAACATATAGGCCAACGGCGGATAGAAACCAAAAGAAAAAAATCCAGGTTCGACATATTGCATCAAGCTCGGCGTCTGATACATAATGGGCGGCTGCAATCAAATATCTTGGCAGTAGGTAAAATGCAAAAACCCGAAAGACTGGGTTTGACTCCCGTTACCGTTCATAATGGCAGTGAATATACGAAAGTGCCGCAGGAGCCGATGGGTTGCCGTGGCGGAGCTGTTTAAGGCTGCCGGCGATGAGCTGGTAAGGTGGATGCAACAGCTCATTAGCAAAATTTGGCTAGATGAATGTATGCCCGGCGATTGGAGTCTCAGTGTAATATGCGCCATATTTAATTAATGGAGGTAACCCGAGTCTCAGTGCCACCTATCGTAGAATAAGCCTTTGATCCATAGCATATAAGGTCCTATCAAGTATAATGTGCGAAAGACTAAAACCAATTATCGCTGGCCCGATTGGCCCATACTGGTGTGGCTTTAGGCCTGGAAAATCGACAACTGATCAGATGTTAACGCTATGCTAAATCCCGGAGAAGATCCACGAAAAACAAATCTTCTATCATCTAGTAGTCGTTTGTAAAGAGGCCTTCGATGGTCCGATACGGGAGAAGCTCTACGAAGCAGTGTCTGAGCTTGGTATTCCTGCAAAACTCATACGTCTTTGCAGGATGATGTCGACGAACACCAAATCCGCAGTGAAAGTCGGAAAGTCGAACCTTTTGAAACTGAGCGAGGGCTCAATCAAGACGACACCCTATCATGCGATCTCCTTAACATCTTTATGGAGATCATTATGAGAAAAGCTACAGTCAACATGAATAACACCATCGAATTTATTTCGTAGATTTCTTACAAATTAAATTGAGGATTCAGTACTTTGGAAGACAATTTTTAATACTTCCGAATTTTCTTCGCTCGTATAAGATTCAGTTTAATAAATTGCTAACAGTGAACTAATACTCTATCATCTCAGAAATGCCAAATTGTCCGTCTGTTTAGAAATATCAGCGGGTAAAAAGTCCAGGTTTTAAAAATTAAAAAGTCGATATTTTTGGAAAAGATTTATTTCATAGATCTCACTTGTCACTGGTTTAAGAAAACTCAACTTTGTTTAAAAATCTCAACTTTGCTATTTTTGTGTTATACGATTCCATGCTTACATCTTACTTACATCTCATCTTACATCTTACTTACATCGATCATGCTTACATCTTACAAGTCGGGAACTAATGCTTTTCACTGATTCCACACGGATATATTTATTTCAATGTTATGCGTTCTGAAAATAGTTAAATTTGGAGCTACTCCATATTGTTGCTAGTAAAATAAATATAAATTTTCTATCAAAGATCCTATTTGCAATTGATAACTGATTGTTTGACCCTCCCCCGTTTGTTCTATTATTTCAGCATATAGCTCAAACATACAATCAAATATACTTGGTTACAATTCAAAATATGACTATACGTCATGGTTGTTACATTCATATTTGATTGTCCTGCTGCTAATGCCACACATTACAGATTTAGATTTTTATTACTTTTCATGGACTTTCCGACAGCCGATGCGATACTGTCAAAATGTTGTGTTGCTCAGTATATGAATATCACAAGCGAGTCCTTATCAATTCATATGTATTCACATGCACCTTCACTGTGTTTAGGATTTCCGTAGACTTATGGTTTCCACTTACAGCCACATACACAGCCTGCATGTTAAATGTATCCCTTTTGAATTTTGTTGCTACGGTTCCAGCTTGCATTGACATATTTTATGTTACACAGCTATATGCTGGTTTTAAGGCAGGTTGGTTTTATTTTTTAGACATCCTGGCAAAATCTATTGAATACAATCAGCCTTATCCTCATCATCATCATCGTCGCCGTCGTCGTCGTCTGTGTCGCCAGGCTGTCAGTTTAAGCACTCGGTTGCTGCAGCAGTTGCCGGTGTCATCATGATTGTCACAGGACACATTGATATACATTTTTGGAAATTCACGATGTCGCATTGTGTTGTTGCTGTTGTCATCCTTTAGCCCTAAAATTGCCAAACGTTTTGTTTGGTTATTTTTCTGGGGATTGTTTAGTTAGCCAGTAAAACAACGGCAACGGGAATAGCAACAACGGCGTACAGTAGAAGTGTCAGTGCCACCATCTATAACTGATGTTGTGTTACTAAAAGCAACTGTTGTTACAACCTGCTGTCACCAGCAGCAACATCATCAGCATCATCGTCCGTTTTGACCGACACGGAGTTGTTGCAAATGCTGCTACATTTTATGCTTTGATTGTGACTTTATTTATGGGAAGGCTGTTGTATGCTATTGTCTGTCTTTATTGGATTCCAAATGATAAAAACAATAGATTGCTAAACAGACAAGGTCTGTGTCAATGCCATCTTTGATCTGCCTTATGGGACAACGTTAACTAATAATATTCTTAACTATAATTTGCTATTTTTAGTTAAAAACTAATAACATGAAGTTACTTAATTCAAGCTCTATTGTAAACTCCAACTTCAACACCATTTGCATTTTCATTTTCGTAGTATCCTTTATCACATCGACCGTACTGTAGGGCATCAGTTTATGCACTTTGTGCATAATTTATATCTTGCACGTTTTCTATATCCGCATATTTGATATAGAGATTTTCTACGGCTTTGCAATTGAAAAATGATCAGGAAATTAAACTAGTGGACTATGGGCGCGGAATCCTGTTATTGTTGTTATTGTTGTTTTTGTTACAAGGTGGTGGATATAAGCAATTTTCAGCAGCAGCAGCTACTGCACTGGTGTGTACTTTGGCTTATAAATGATGAACGAAAATGTATGCTTAAATATAAAATGCAAAATGTTGCGCAAGTATTAGAGCAAACGAGCCAGAGAGTAGAGAAAACAGGAAACGCTCAGCTATTGTACGTGAGTGTGTGAGCCTGAATTTAATGCCAGGATTTAGCAATGTAAAGCAACAGCTTTAGATTTTACGGACACTTTTTCTATTACGATATGCACGGCCTGGCACACAGTGACACTGACATAAACACACAGCACATGTATGTATGTATGGGGTTCCATGTACCCTCCTGCGGTTCTCGCTCTCAGGCACATACACTCTGTCGCGCTTTGACTCTTTAGGCCAGCTCAGTAGTTGGTTGTCCACTACCACTCACTAACATATGAATTGGGTTTTTGTTCTTGTGTTGCTGAGTTGAGGTGGTGTTGGGTTATTAGTTAGATGCACACACTCGCATTTACCATTTTGTATGTGTGTGCTATCTTGCGCGAGTGTTTGTATCATGCATTATGGTTATGTTTTTCCAAGTTTTTATTTTGCATGACTGTTTTTCCACTTCAGTATTGCATTCCATATGTGTGGAAATATGGTTTAAGATCATAAATTATAGCAGCGGCAGTAGCATCAGCCACGACAAAACAAAAACAAAACGCCCAACTAGCGGTGAAATTGGATATGAAAAATATCCAGGGATGTCCACAAATAATGTGAATTTCACGCAATTTTACAAAAGACACTGAGGGCCAGGCTATCATAAACATGATAGTATTGTTTCTGTTTGAAACACACAACAATTAAAATGTCTTCGCATCAATTCTTTACAGGGTTTTGTATATTGTTAAAGGTGAATCGTCTGATAAGACCAACATTTTTGTACCCTTGCAGCTCAATTTGCAATTGTCCTAGCGTTAACTGCAATTTTGAATTTGGTTTGTTTGATGTTTTGACCGTCATTTTGTTTGCCTCAAATGAATCAAATATATTTCTAAACCGAAATATTTTGGAATGACCTCATCTCGTCAATCAAATTTGTATCGACTCCTACGGTGAATAATCAAAATGATGGTTTTGTTAGTGTTTATTGTTGATTAGTATGTTATAATATAATTTTTGGTCAGCCAAATATGGATTTGTTTGTTAAAATCTGCTGAAAACAAAAAAGGGACAAACAACGAAGAAACACAAAGCATCACATTTTCAATTCAAGAAAACAACGTTTGCAAACATGTAGATGGTTCCTGAAATATGTTGCTGGCCTAATTTTTTAGGATGTATACGGGACATATAAATATAGTAGAATATCCAAAATATTATAGATTCTCAAATGAAATCTGTATTGATCATGTTGTGGTGCACAAAGTGTCTCGGTAGTGTTTTCCACAAAATCCAGAATTTTCCCCGCTATAAGCCCCAATTTATAACGGCGTTTTCAACAGAGCCCCTCCAAAGTAAATCGATAGCGACAACCAACGACGCCATATTTTTTCCCGCTCTTTTGACATTTCTCTTCAGTAAGGTTTGCAATTTCATCATGGAAAGATAAACGAGCCAACAACGAGTCGAAATTATTAAAATTTACTACCGAAATTTGGAGTCAATGGCCTCAACTTTAAGAGCGCTACGTCCAATTTATGGTCGTCATAATCGTCCTACCAGATCAACAATTGAGCGTCTAGTGGAAAAATTTGAATCCACAGGCACAGTACAAAATGTTCCCATGCCAGTGAGACAAAGAAGTGCCCATAGTGTCGAGAATATTGCTGCCGCTGAGGCTTCAGTTCAAGAAAGCCCAAATGTGTCTCTCGCACGTCGTTCTCAAGCGTTGGGCATCTCAGTGACGTCGTTGTGGCGAATGTTGCGAAAAGATCTTGGCCTACATCGTTACAAGATCAAATTGACGCAAGAACTGAAGCCGCTTGACCACCATAAGCGTCGTATGTTCGTGAATTGGGCTGAGGAACGACTTGAAAATGATTCGGATTTTCATCGGAAAATCATCTTCAGCGATGAGGCTCATTTATGGCTGAATGGCTTCATCAATAAGCAAAATATGTGTACAGCAATCCACACGTAATCCATGAGTCATCATTGCATCCCGAAAAAATTACGGTTTGGTGCGGTTTATGGGCCGGCGGTGTCATTGGGCCGTACTTCTTCCGTGTTGATCAAGACTGGCACATTACTGTGAATGCGAATCGCTACCGTTCAATGATAACCGAATATTTTTGGTCCCAATTGGATAATATGGACTTGGAGGACATGTGGTTCCAACAGGACGGCGCCACAAGCCACACAGCGAATGCCACAATCAATTTATTGGAAACCAAGTTTGGTGAACGTGTTATCTCACGAAATGACCTAGTCGATTGGCCGCCTCGATCGTGCGATTTGACGCCGTTAGATTATTTTCTGTGGGGCTACGTCAAGTCTATGGTCTATGCCAACAAGCCAGCGACGATTGATTAACTTCGTACGAATATCGAACGTGAAATTGCAGCAGTATCTGCCGATTTATGCTTGAAAACCGTCGAAAATTGGGTTCAGCGTCTGGACTTCTGCAAGCGTGCCCGTGATGGCCATGCAAAAGAAATTGAGTTCCATATATAATGGCATCGAATGTACTTTCACAGGAATAAAGAATTTCATTGGTATTTAAAACCGGTTTTGTTTTATTTAAAAAAACTTTTGCAACGCTCTTATTGAAAAACCCATTATTACCAGATTCTCAAAATCTAGCATTTACGCCAACTTGTGAACTTTGTCAGCTGATTATTTGCCAAAAGACTATCGTATATCCTGATAATTACTGATATTTTCTCCTTGATTAAATGGCGATTTCTTGATACCATCATCGTCGGTTGGATGTGATTTGTAGTCTTTTCGGACAACGAAAAATTGTATATCCTTAACTTCCAAATGTCGATTTATGTTAGAAATGCTACATATAATAAGGACTCTAATAGCGAGGAGAATACACGTTAAAGTAGATACGCATAATGTAGCATATAATTATAGACATTTAAGTAGTTAGATGTAGGAAATTTCACAGGAAATTGTTTGATGTATCATTGAATTTGTCATTAGGTAACATTTTTAATATATCAGCATGTAACTGGTTGAATTTACCATTATATATATACTCTTTTCAACCATAGTATTTTTCCGGCTGTTAATTAGAGAAACTATTTCGCCACAAAAATTTTTCTGGATCTAACTTAAAATATTTTCATATGACAAGAAAATTTCTTCAATTGTTTAATTTTTTCAGTTTTTGTTATTGTTGTGTTTTCAAATGACATAAGAAAAAAATTTTGTTTATCAATTCTTTTCGTTTTTATTTAATAATTATGTTTATCTTCCTGACGATGCTACCCAAAGGGCAGCGAAATATCGAAGAATACAATTATTTCACATTTTAATTTTTTCAGTCATTATATTAAAAATTTTTGTATCATTGATACGAATTGGCCAAAAAAGGGCATTCGGGAGCATGCCGTGTCCTTGCACCTAACTCAATGAAATTTGACACGTGTTTTAACTACTGTCTATGTTATTCCTTTCTTCGCATTTCAAAAATGGACATTCGGGAGCATGTCATATCCTTGCATATATCTTTGTCAAATTAAGCATGTATCTTACTTACTCCTTATGTGATTCGTGGAACAAATTTTGTGGAATTTGAGAAATCTGTCACCCACCATTTATATATACACTCTTGTACATGAAATCCTGGGTTCGATCCCTGCTCTGATCACCTTAAAAATGTCTTTCGACGGCGGTCACCTCGCTTGGTGACGGCGACACTATCGAGCATTTAACCATGAAAATGCTTCTCAAAATACCGTTCGGAATCGGAGTAAAACTGTAGGTCCCAATCAGTGAGTATACAACTAGAAAGCACACAGGTCACTGGTTGTGAGAAGCTCTCCCTAATCTCTACATGGGAGGTAACGGAAAACCATTTTTTTTTTAAGATTATATGGGAATGTTTATACCTGTTTTTTATTAACCCTGCTGTTAGATTAGGACCATTTGGTCCAAATTTTTTCTGTTTTCCCTTGTAACTTTGGAACGGTGATATATACTGACTAAATTTTTCTGCTAATGGGGTCTTTTAATAAAACAATGTTATGTGCGAAAATTAAATTTTCTAACTTTATTCAGGACTGAGAAAAATACAAAATGACGAATCTTAGGTTAGAGGACCATTTGGTCAATAGTACATTTTTTCATTACCAAGCGAATGTAAATTCATGTCAAATATTTAGAAGATGTTTTTGATATGTCAAATACTTGCTTTAGAAATTTTTGAACCAAAATAGTTACAAAGAATAAGATAAAATTATTATTTTGGATGAAAATTGCAGTATGGACCAAATGGTCCCTCAATCTAAGATTCGTAAGTTTTTTCTAATCTAACAGCAGGGTTAAAAACGTAAAATAAATTATTAAGAAAATATGCAGAATAATGGATACATATGAGATGTTTTGCAAATATTATCGAGTTTATTAAAAGTTTCGAATTTCGCTGCCTTATGTTATGTGCTTCTACGTTAGTGCACTCCAACTCGTACAAAGTCAGGGTTTTAATTGCGGGTCCATCGATTTCCAAGCAATATTATTTCGAAAACATAAACGTCACCACACTGAAATTTGCATATTACGTTTAGAACATTTAAAGCAGAAAAATCTCGGTACCAGAAACTTAAAAATACCTTTTTTTCCAGAATATCGTTAAAAAAAGGATGTGGCAGGACATGTTTTGACTCGTTTTATATATCGTCGGAGGCGCCATAAAAACCCTTTTCTATGATTATAATATTGTATTGTGTAAAGTATATCTAAAGTACAAACTTCTTTGAAAAACTAAAAAAATACATTTTTTAAAATCGGTCTAGCTCACGGGATCTTAATGCTAGACACGAAATATTTCCATAAAACAAACATCAAAGCATTATGAGGGCTGAACTAAAAACACCTTTTTCCCCCACCATACAATGTGTGTCGGTCTAATTTGCATGGTTCCTGCGATATGTTGCTGGGCAGTTTTTCCACCATGCATTTGACCCGCACACTTGTGATTAACTTCCATACGAATTAATTAAAATTCGAAAATATTAAAAAATCTTTCCGCTCTGGTGTAGGACCTGATCTAAATTTAGATGATTTGGTGAGTTGATCTCCCCAAGTCATTCATGGAATGATATGGAAAAATATGTAAGTTTGAAGTAAAGAAAAGTCAATTCAAAGTGTAAACTGGACATTCTTCGTTCTTATATTAACAAGCGATTGAATAAACATTTACAGTGATTAACATATTAATTATCCTGGATTTCTTGGCTTTAAGGACTATTTTCTTGGTTACCATGTAAGATTCAAATTTACACCCTAATGGTTTATTTTAAAGCGATGATACTATTTTAAAGCGCTATGTTAAGGACGATAATTGCTTTATATTATAAATGTATTCATCGTCGACTTTTTCCATTTCTAATTGTAGTATTTTATCCTGGACACCCCTCTTAAATGGTACGTAAATGAATAACTACATATACATACACAAACGACTATTTGAATGGGAATGCTGCTGCTGCAGCTGCAATTGCACATATGTGTGTGATTGGTGTTTCATCCATTTGATTGTATTTCATGTATGAGTGTGTTCCTGGGGATGTGTGTGTGCGTGCACATGTATACTTATGTATGTGGCATAAAGCACCATTATAATCAGCATTAATATGACTTTATTATTATATGGAAAATAACCCATAATTCTTCAATGAAAACATTATTAAATACTCGTATCTCTTAGATGGCAAAAAATATCAGCAAATACATATAAAATATTTAATGAATTTAGTTTATTTTTTTTCAATATTTCGAATTGAATTAGAATTTAAAATGTAAGAAACACTAGTAAATTTAAATAAGTTATACACTCCGCTTCACTTGAATAGGTAATACATTTTTAGAAAACAAAACCACGTATAACTTTTTTCATGGTTCTCAGAAAAAGTTGGTTATGATTTCGTTTTTAAGGACATGTAATAGTTAATTAAATTAGTAAAAATCAAGAATGTACTCTGAATAGTTTAGTTTTTATTTTCATTTTTCGAAATAACTTAAAAAAATCCTTTAAATTTCGATTCATTAGAATATGTAATATAACCTGAAAACGCGAAATATGTCAAATAATTGGTGGTTTTCGAAAAGAAATAAGTAAATTTGTAGTTCTAGTAATGAGTTCTACCTCCCTTACTCTTTATTGTTTTAAATAATCGATTTGGCATGCTGTCGTATAAACTTTTTAAGTAGTTTAGGGATACTTGACTCCATGCTTCGTTTATGGCGGCTATCAGGGTATCTCCGAATTGCCGACCAGATTCATAAATTTTGCGAGATAGCCAGCCCCAATCGTTTTCCTTTGGTCCGATGAGTAGGCAGGCCACTGAAGCAAATTTACATTTTGTTCGCTAATCCAATTTTTAACTATTCTTGCAGTGTGTATTGGTGCATTGTCATGTTGGTAAGTCCAAGAAATTGGTCCAAAAATTGTCTGAAAATTTCGGAAAAACCCTTTCCAAAGTCTGCTTATAGGAAGCTGAGGTCATTTTAGCCGTCTGAAACTCGAGTTCAATAGTTCCATAATAACTTATTGAACCCCAGACCATCACACCCCCTTCACGGCTATGATGGCGACACAAAAAACGTTCCTCTTTTCTTAAATCGTGAAAATAATTGTTGAACCCATCAGTGCCATCAAAATTAAATTTCTTGTCATCAGACAACACCACTTTCTTCCATTCGTTCTTCCAAGACATGTGCTCTCGACAAAAATTTAAACATGCCTCCTTTCTTTGTTCATTGAGTGGTGGCTTCTTTTGGAGTTTCTTAAGGACTTAATGTTTTGAACTATTCAGGACTCTTCTCACAGTTGAAACACTAGCGTTTACACCAATTTTTGCTCGGAATTTCTTCGCACTGTCACTTGAATTGGACGCCAGTCTTAGAATCAACCTTCTATCAGCTTCTGTTGTAGCTCTTTTTCGCCTTCCTTTCATATTTTTCCCGTAAAATGTTGGGTCGCGCAAAAAATTCTAGACAACGTTCCAGCTTCTGCCAAGTTTATGTGCAATTCCATATCCGGAAAGACCCTGGCTTGCGAAAGCTTCAATTTTCGCTTTTTCGGCTAAAGTTAATGCAGTTGCATGTCCCATATTAAATCAACAGCAGCTAAAATTTAAAAATTAATAT